>CM061266.1:74982500-76182500 GCA_030848825.1 Tadarida brasiliensis
ACTCACTCTGAGGCTATATTAACACAGTGTAAAACTCATTCCTTTGTCTCTTGCTTACAAAATGACAGTGAAGTTTCAAATACAAAGATGCCTCAAGGCCCAGTGATTATTTAATTATCTCCTGGAAAATAATTTCCGAACGTGACAAGGGCATCAACAATCCTCTCGAACCTGCTAAATGTACTTCTTCCTTCACTTTGCCTATTCTGTCTCCTCGTATTACTCCCCCGCAGGGGCAGATCCAGGTTTATATAACTGGGGAGAAGCCTCTTTGAAGAAAATACTACAAGTTGCAGAAGCAACAGTAGATAAACTACCCTGCAAGCGAGGAGCCCTGAAACCTTAACTGGATTAATTTCGGGATTAATCCACTTATAAGTAGCATTGCCAGATAGAATAGAAAATGCACGTTCAAATTTAAAGGTCAGATAAACAAATCATTTTTATTATATGTGTACAGTCTTTGGTATACATTTATAATAAAAAGTATCCTTTGTTTATATGAAATTCATATATAACTGGGCATCCTGTAGTTTTATTTACTAAATTGGGCAACTCTACGTAAAAGATAGAGAGTAAAGGCATACATCTAAGTTCTCCAAATAAATCCATAAATACATGGATCTCCTTAGGCCTACTCTGTCTTCCTTAGATAATTAATACCATGATCCTTGTATTAATAAATATTTTAAAATTGAGTTTTTGTTCATCTCTTGTTAAATAGTATGGATTTCAAATTAATCCCCCCACTTTTAAAATTCTCTATGGAAGGGACATGGCATGAACAGATGTTTCTCATTCAAAGATAACTCTAGAAACAGAGACTATGACGATTTGAAATAAATTGTAACAGATTGTCACATTGAAGGGAAGTAACTTTGTCACACTCAAATTACCTCAGTAATGTATTCTAGCTTCTCACGGTCTTTACAATCAAGATGCCCTTCATAATTTGTTACCCACACCCTCCTACTTGGGTTTAACCTTCTTGTCCTTTCTGTAATTGGATGGGAAATAATTATTCATTAACATATGGCCTTCTAGACTTGAAAATGATTAAGTCCTTCTTCTCAGGCTACTTTTTCCCAAGTAAAATATTCTCTATTTCACCCAACACTTTGATAGAGCTAACTCTACTTCACATACAAAACCCCTTCCCTACATCCCAAGATACTTTAGTTTTGAAGTCTAACTGCAAGTAAGATTCCAAGGAACACCTATAGTCAATATCAAATATAAGGTGAGAATAATCCCATAAATCTGAGGTTCTGTGTTTTGGGAGAGGCTTTGAGAAAGTGCAAGTACATTTTGAATTTTCTTTGTACTGACTAGTAAATGAAAATCTTTGTCAGACAAATGGGGCAGAGAAAGTGCTTTTATGAACTGTACAGTAACTAAACAAATTCTTCATGGATAGTCACATGCTTAATAATTAGGTTGGATACATATTCAGATATATAGAATGTGAACATTTAACTCTGAAAAAAATAACAACAAAGGACAACTCTAAAATTAACAGAACTGACAATATTACTAAAATAAATATAAAACAATTACCTACTTCCAACAGTGACAACTTTAAAAGCAATACATAGTTTATTTATAAATTCTACTGGATTTTTAAAAGGCTTATCTTTTGTAATTGCAAATAATTTTTCTTCATGGATTAGAAGAATTAACATAATAAATGTCAAGAACAGGTATATAAATAAATGGAACAGAACAGAGACCCCAGAAATTGACCCATATGATTATGGTCAATTAATATTTGACAAAGGAGGCAAGAACATAAAATGGAGTAAAGACAGTCTCTTCAATAAATGGTGTTGGGAAAAGTGGACAGCTACATGCAAAAAAAAAAAAAAAAATGAAACTAGGTCACCAACTTACACCATACACAAGAATGAATTCAAATGGATAAAAGCCTTAAATGTAAGTAAGTCATGAACTCATAAAAATCCTAGAAGATAATATAAGCAGTAAAATCTCAGACATCTCACGTAGCAGTGTTTTCAATGATACATCTCCCAGGGCAAGAGAAACAAAGGAAAATATAAACAAATGGGACTACATCAAACTAAAAAGCTTCTGCGCAATAAAAGAAACCATCATCAAAATGGAAAGGGAACCCACTGTATGTGAGAACATATTTGCCAATTATTCATCTGATAAGGAGAGTTAATTTCCAAAATATATAAAGAACTCATACAGCTCAACAAAAGGAAGACAAATAACCCAGTTAAAATGGGCACAGGACCTAAATAGGCACTTCTCCAAAGAGGACATACAGATGGACAATAGACATATGAAAAAATGCTCAACATCACTAATCATCAGAGAAATGCAAATTAAAACTACAATGAGATATCACCTCACACCTGCCAGAATGGCTACCATCAATAAATCAACTAACAATAAGTGCTGGTGAGGAAGTGGAGAAAAACAGACTCTAATACACTGCTGGTGGGAATGCAGACTGGTGCAGCCACTATGGAAAACAGTATGGAATTTACTCAGAAATTTAAAAATGGAACTACTGTTTGACCCACTGATCCCACTTCTAAGAATATATCCTAAGAAGCCCAAAACACCGATCAGAAAGAATATATGCACCCTTATGTTCATAGCAGCCTTATTTACAATAGCTAAGATCTGGAAACAGCCCAAGTGCCCATCAGTAGATGAGTGGATAAAAAAAGCTGTTGTATATTTACACAATGGAATATTATGCAGCTGTAAAAAGGAAGGATGTCTTACCGTTTGCGACAGCATATGGCTGGACCTGGATTTATGCTGAGTGAAATAAGCCAGTCAGAGAAAGATAAATATCACATGACCTCACTTATAAGTGATGAATGTAATGAACAAAATTGACAAACAAAATAGGTCCAGAAGTATGGATGCATGGAACAGACTGACAGATCTCAAGGGGAAGGGGGAGGGAGGAGATGGGAAGAGATTAATCAAAGAATTTATATACATATATGCATAACCAATGGAAACAGACAATAGTGTAGTGAAGGCCTGGGGTGGGGCAGGAGCTAGGAAGAAGGGGGGTAAAGGGGGGCAAACTTAGGAGACATCTGTAATACTGCCAACAATAAAAACTAAATAAATAAATAAAAGGCTTATCTTTTGTAATTGCAAATGATTTTTCTTCATATGTAAATTAGAAAGGTAAAAGTACCTATTTTGTTGGAGTATTGTAGGGATTAAATGAGAATGTATGTAACATATAACATAATCGCTGTAATACAGTAAGTACTCAATGTTCCCTATCATGATTATTTTCACTTCACAATGAAAAAGGTTTTCGAACATATATAAAAAGGAAATGGTCTTTTTCTCTTAGTTTCATTTCTTGTTATGCTTCTATCTGCAGGCTTTATTTTGAAGTATTTAACCATTGCTAGTATAAGTTTAGACAATTTTAAATGGAGAAAACCAGAAATTTTATATTTCATTAATATTTTGCTTTCTTAACAAATACATATAACATATTGCAGAATCCTAATAGTATTTATAGCTACATTTCTCTTACACAATACTCTCATTTCAATGTTAACAATCAAGATAATTTCAAAAATACTTGGTGCTAAATAAGTACGATATTGTTTAAAAGTTTGACCTTAAAATGAAGTGGAATCTATGCCTCCGTAACTTTTATCCATTGTTATTAGTCCTGTCCTCTGAAGAAGCATCCCATTTCTTTCCTATAAAATAATCTAATATGATTATTTTAGAAATCTTCCTTCTGGCATCTCTTCAAGTACCTAAAAAAGTCTCTTTAGTAACTGTCCACATCAAGTCATTTCTTCTCCAATTTAGTTCACTGTATTTTATAAAACTCCAAGGACCTACAAGGTACCAGGAGCTATTCTGCATGCTAAAAACACAAAGCCATGAAACACAACCCCTGACTGCCAACAGGTGGATTTAATGGAAAGACTGATTTTAAAAGACAAAAAAAATATACAAAGCAAAATAACCTTATGGAATTGGTGCAGTCCTGGAAATTAGGGCACCTGGCCCTATCGTTCCTCTTGGTTATACTTTCTCAACCTTTCCATTTCCTTAAGACCTTCCTTTCAATATTCTCTAGCACAGTGGTTCTCAACCGGGGGCAATTTTTGCCACCCCGGGACATTTGGCAATGCCTGCAGATATTTTTTGTTGCCATGCTGGGTTGAGGGTGGTGAAGAGTCTCTTGGCATCTAGTGGGCAGAGGCAAGGGATGGTGGTAAACATCTACAATACACAGGACAGCAACAAACAATTATCTGATCCAAAAGGCCGGTAGTGCCCAAGTTGAAAAACCCACCCCTGCTTTTTAGTGACTTTGCTAACGTAAAATCCCAGGGAAAAGAAAATTCCAGATGGGGTCTGACCAATTTGAATACAGAACAACCTTTACATTTCTTAGTTCATGCTTCTTAACCTGAATTGATTAGCTTAAAATAGAGTAAATTATATTTTAATAGCCAGTCACAAAGTTGGCTCATAAGAAAATTAGAGTTAGCTAAAACTACTCTGTTGATCAGTTTTCCCTTTATAAAATTTTTATTGGTCTTAACCTCTAGTTCTAGCCTACTGAGAACTTTAGTCTAAATTTAGCTATTTTAAATTCTTTATAGCTTTATGAAGATACTGACAAAAACACCAAGAAGACTAAACCCCATATCATAAACTGCAAATGTACCTTGAGAACTGACACTGGTCAGTTGAACAACTCTCCCGGAAACAAGCTTTCAGTAATGTCTTCAGGAGTCTACTCTGTGCCAACAACATCACCAGCTAAATTTAGAGTTTCGGTTCTCCACTTAAGAGTACCCCACACAATGCTGTAGGAGTAAATACTGTTAGACCCATTTCCAGCCAATGACACTGAGACTTCAAGGCCATGCCATGAGTCAATGGGCTGGAGGAATTTTACATCACCTCCTTATGTCATCAAACCTCATGAATATACTGTTTCCAAACACAGCATCAACTAGCTGTCATTGCTGAATACTTACAAAAAGTCTTTATCTATGCAGTTAACACAACAATTCTGTAAAGTAGACACGATTACATTCATATTACAGATGTGGAGACACCTGAGGCTTAGCAACCTAATGACTAAGAAGCAGACCCAGGATTCAGCCTCATCCGCAGGGCCCCACCTCAACCACACTGCCCTCCAGCAGAGCCATGAATCCACTGGACTCCAGTCAGCGAGCTCTCACTTCTCTTTTGTACCCGAGGTTTGGCTTGGAGCTCCTTTGCCAAATTATTTCCTAGAATAACAGTATACCTTGGTTTTGCTTATCAAAATTCTTATCACATTCACCTATTTGGGAAAACATGTATGTTTATGTGTAGGTGATTAAAGAAAACATACAGAGGAAACTAAAAAATGATGTTAAAGGCTACCAAATTCCATCTAATGCATAACTTTGGTAAGCTTTTATCTCCTTCTAGAAAAGAAAGTAAAATATGTTCTGCCTTTACATGTTCAATACCTATAGCAATCTGATGGAGAAAGGTAGTATTTATTTCATAAATAATTAAATTATGCCTTAAAATATAGGCAAGTTTACAATTGAAGTTCAAAAAAAGTAGATGAGGCTAATATTGCAAAATATTAATACCTTTTTAATATAGGTGATGAAAATATGTGTGATAATTCTTCTTTCTGTCCTTATTATAGTTGAATATTTCATAATAAAGAGTAAAAAAAGTTTATGATTTGATAATAGATGCTTTCCCTCTAGAAATAATTTTCCTTTGAAATATTTTCATTATTTAGTAATGCAAAATAATTTACTCCAAAATATTTTTATCAGATGTAATTCTCAAAAATCATCAGATCTCAACCTGTAAAAGATAATCAGAATCTCAATCAAACTCTCACTGCAGTCGAAGCATAAAAATCTGTCATTTTTATTTTCAAGCCTTACTAACCGTGCTGACTTTGAGCAAAGCATTACGTTGATATGTGATTTATTATCAAATGGAGGGTGCTTCAATTTCATTTTAGATCCCTCACATTTAAACAACATTTAACAGAGCTGCAAGCTAGTGCTGAGGCTGGCAAGTGTTGGCATAACAAGTAAACGAGATGACTGCCATTTCTACATGTATAAATTATTTGGCAGTGTTATGAGCCAGTCTTACCCTGAAATGATAGTTAATTATTGCATTAGCTATAAGTGAACTACTCCTGCAGTGAATTCAAAAGAGAGATTAAAAAAAAACAAAAACCTTACATTTCAGCCTTTCTTAAGTCTTTCCAAATCTTATAATGTTTTCTTTAAAAAGAAAGTGCTACCAAAGAATATTGAAAGAGCTAGACACCTTCATAACTATTTCATCACTGTAGGCTTAGCAGGTGGCAGCAAGGTGTCCGCAGTTGACTTCCCCACATCACACATGTGAAGCAGAGAGTACATTTTCAGAGAGCCTTCAAGGAGACACCAGCAGAGAAATAACTGGTAGCCAACCTTATACCATGTGAACTCGAATCCTTCCCAAGACCCAACATCCAGTGGAGCCTCACTCCAGTGTCTGTCAGCATTAGGGAGCTAGGATTCCACCCTTCATACTGAAGAGGTGATTTGAAAAAACACTTCACGCAAATAATAATTATAATTTCTTGAGAGTTCACTATGCTAAACCTTTTATGTACAATACTCCTAAAATCTCATCACCATTTGTGATGATTAATTTTATACATCAACTTGACTGGACCACAAGGTGACCAGATACTTAGTCAACCATTATGCTAGAGGTTTCTGTGATGATATGTTTGGATGAGATTAATATTGAACTTTGTAGTTTCAGTAAAGCAGATTGCCCCCCTAATGTTGGTGGGCCCCATCCAATCAGCTGAAGGTCTAAATGGAACAAAAAAATGACTCTTACCCAAGTGAGAAACAATTCCTCCTGCCTGCCTTCAAGTTGGGATAGTAGGTTCTTCTTGATTTTGGACTTGAATTAAAACATTGGCTTTTCCTGGGTTCGGAGCCTGTTAGCCTTCAGCCTGGAACTACACTGTCAGCTCTCCTGGGCCTCCAGCTTGCTAGCTGAGATCTTGGGACTTGTCAGCCTCCATAATCACATGAACTAATTCTTTTTAATTCTCATTGGAGGGTATTTTTCCACTGATATTTTTAGATAGAGTGGAAGGGAGAAAGAGAGAGAGGGACATCGAAGTGAGAAAGACACATAAATTGGTGGCCTCCCACATGACCCTGACCTGAACCAGGGATGGAATCTGCAACCCAGGTACGTGCCCTTTACTGGAAATTGAACCTGTGACCCTTTGGTCCATGGGCCAGCACTCTAACCACTGAGCCAAACTGGCCAGGGCATAAACTAATTCTTTATGATAAATTGTGTGTGTGTGTGTGTGTGTGTGTGTGTGTGTGTGTGTGTGTGATCTCTAAAGAGTATATTTACATCCTATTGGTTCTGTTTCATTGGAGAACCCCGATAAATATACCATTTTATGAAATAGTGCATTTCTTCCCATTTTTCAGTTGAGAAAACTCAGGCTTTGAGAGTACATATATTACTTTCTACAGCTTCTCCTCCAGCTAGACTATAGCTCCTGAAGGGCAAGTATTTTTGCTGTTTTGTTTACTGATGTGCCCTAAGTGCCTAGGATGCTGTGTCACATAACTCAGTCTGTCAACTAAGTGAACAAATTCAGCTAGAAAGTGGCAGAGCTAAGGCTTGAAATCTGGGTCCACCCAGATCTGTTCTTTTAACCTCTATGATGAACTCTCTAAGAGTTACTTGATATTTCAGTCTTTGAAAGAATAGTCCTTAAAAAAACATTGCTAGCCTATTAGAACCAGCCTAATTCCTGAAAGATGATAGAATTAGGATCCAAATAAATCCCAAAAGGTAGAACATAATCTTACAAGATAAAATTTAATTATAAAAATATAAAATCCTTTTCTTTATCTCAAACAGCAACTAAACTAATATAGATGCAAGAGGCACAGCTTAGGAAATGTATATGTAAAAAAGTACCAGTAGGACTGATTGACAGGAGCTTGATATAAATCAACACTGAGTACTGGGTGCCAAATAGCTAATGCAATTCTTGGCTGCTTTAATAGAATATTTTATCCAGATCAAGGAAAATAATAATTCCATTCTCTTATATATCTATATCAAACCACATCTAAGCCACATACTTCAAGAAGAGAAATAAAGGAGAGTCACCAAAAAAAGATGAGGAGAATCAAAGCCATGTTGTACAAAGATTAGATGAAGGAACAAGGGTGTTTGCCAGAAGAGAAAATTCTGCAAATATTGTAGATGCCTTCCAAATTTGTAAGGCTATCATGTCTAAGAGATAGCAGATTTTTTCCCCCTAACTTGCTCCAGAAGATGGACTTCAGCCTAAAAAAGCAAAGTTAACGGTGAACTGTCTCAATTGTCCAAAAGTGAGATGGACAATATCATAAAAATAGTTACGTTCTCAATCTCTAGTGTTGTTCAAAACCAAAACAAACTACAATTTGTATTTAGTTGGCAGCTGAACTTCAGATACATTGATGGAATAGAAGACTGTTAGGGTTCCTTGCAGACATAAACGCCATGATGCCCAAACAGGATATGAAAGGGGAAGAGTCAACTTGGTCAAGATAAACAAAATGGAAGAAAATATATGCAAAACATATCTGATAAGGAGTTAATATCCAAAATATGTAAGGAACTCATACAACTCAATAGCAAACAAATAATCCAGTTTAAGTTGCAAAGGACATGAATAGGCATTTTTTTTCCCAAAGAACATATTCAAATAGTCAAGAGGTTACATGAAAAGGTATACATCACTAATTATCAGTGAACTACAAATCAAAACCACAATGAGGTACCACCTCACACTTGGTAGAATGGTTATTATCAAAAAGGCAAAAAAGGAGACTTGACTTTGGGTGGTGAGTGCACAGATGATGTGTTATAGAACTGTACGCTGGACACCTGTATGGTTTTATTAACCAATGTCACCCCAATATATTCAATAAAAAAATCCAGCCGGTGTGGCTCAGTGGTTAAGCATCAACCCATGCACCAAGAGGTCGCCGGTTCGATTCCCAGTCAGGACACATGCCCAGGTTGTGGGCCCAATCCCCAGTGGGGGGCATGCAGGAGGTGGCCAACCGATGTTCTCTCTCATCGATGTTTCTATCTCTCTCTCCCTCTCACTTCCTCTCTCTCTAAAATCAATAAAGGAAAAAATGTGTTTTAAAATAAATAAATAAATTTAATTTAAAAAAACAATAAAATGAATAATATTCAAAATATTTTTAAAAGGCTCACACTTTCTTCAATATTGCTTTATATTATTAGTTTCAGGTGTACAGCATAATGTTAGACATTTATATTTTAATGTACACTATGCCTGTTAAAATAAAGGAACAATGTTGTTACCAGATTGTCTGAACATGACAATCCTTTAAAATTGCATTATATCTAAGTTATGCATAAAACATAAGAGGTTCTATATAATCTATTTCTGATAGTAACAACAGGGGAAGTTTATATTAAAGCATCATTCCAAAGCACTCCAAAGAATTCAGAATACAATTCTAAACATTCTCCCTTCTTTCATAACCCTGATTTATTTAATAAGTTACTCTATGTAGCTATTCTAAATTCTTATAATTTACTATATTTTGGCCTGTGTAGCCTAAATTCAAAACCCTCCAGTGGCTTCCCACCTCACTTGGAGTTAAAGAAAAAGTGTCTGAAATGGCCAGCATGGCCTTCCTTACACAATCACCCTCCTTACCTCTCTGACCTCACCTTCGTCTACTCTCCCCCTTCTGTGCTCACCTCCAGCCACACTGGCTGGTTGTCAATCAGCTCCTGCCTGTGAGAATGCTCCATTCTATTGCCCAGGATGCTATTCCCCAAACAGCTGAATGGTGAGTTTCCTCACCTCCTTCAGGTCTTAAAATAAAGGTCACCTTCTCGATAAAGCCTCCTTGACCTCCCTTTTTACAATTACAACACCTCCACCTGTAGCTCCCTGTTACCCTTACTGCCTTTACATTTTTCCACAGAAATTATCAGTTTATTTTCTATATATTTTATTTATTTGGGCTATTATATGTTTCCTACCCACTGGCATATTAGCTCTATGAGGGCAAGGAGCCCTTTTATTCAGTGCTACACCAGAGCTTAGAATGAATGCTTGTTGAATGAATAAATGAATGAATGCGTGAATGAATGAGGTAGCAGTGGTATTCATGCAGTAATTGTTCTTTAAATAAACTTCATGTGGCTCTACTAAATAAAGATGATATAATACATTGTATGTGCTGACTGCCTCTGTGTAGACATCTCTACTAGCACTATGTAAAGACATCTCTAAAAAATGTTTTGCAGCCCGGTTGGTGTGGCTCAGTGGTTGAGCGTCGACCCATGCACCAAGAGGTCGCCGATTCGATTCCCAGTCAGGGCACATGCCCAAGTTGTGGGCCAAATCCCCACTGGGGGGCATGCAGGAGGCGGCTAATCGATGGTCTCTTTCATCGATGTTTCTCTCTCTCTCTCCCCTTTCCTCTCTCTCTAAAATTAATAAAAAAAATTAAAAAAAAATGTTTCACAAACAGTAAAATATTTATTAACATTTAGTAATTGTTCTAAAATTTAAAAGAAAAAATATAGTTTAGGTCTTTTCTATATACATAAACAACGCGATTACAGAGAAAGACAGCGGCTTTCTTCCTGTTAAAAACATTGCTAAGAGATAGACTAAGTAATGTATATTTAAGCCTTAGGATCAGAGTCTTTCCAAAGAATGAAGAAAATAAGTCTTCTTACTCCCTCACAAATTGTATACTTGAAAATATTTCCATCAACATCATGAAGTGCATTTACAAACCCCTCTTTATAGAGCCCTGTACTTGACATTAGGGATGTACGTAAAGCAAGTCAGGTCCTGCCCTGGAAGGGATTCCAATTACAGCTGGACAGAACATGAGAGGAGAAATTTATATTGACCAGCTGCCCCCTTGGAATCATCAGAAATACTGCCAATGCTTTTACAGATGAATGATACACAGGACAATCTGAAAGGTTTTAGTTGAAAAAAGGTCCTTGAATAACTGAGGCAGGATTACAACTGGATGAAACACACCTGGATTAGTTAGAACCTGTTCTCAGTTGTTAGCTATTTCCTCTCATGTCTCTGAGGGATTAATAAGGTTATCAAGACTGAGTGTCACAACTGGTAAGTGAGTTAACCCTTCCTGTGACCTGCCTGGTAGCAACTGTGATGCTTTAACAGAATCTACATTGTTTACTGCTGGAACATATCACTGATTTACATACAAGTTCTCTAGCTGATTATTTTGTTCCCCTTGACTAAAGAACTCCACATTATTTGATTGGCACCACCACGGTGATAGTATTTGATGCTGCAATACTTCGAATGTCTGTTACATAATGTTTAGCTCTCCACTCTTAAATCTTTCACTTAGTAAAACTTTAAGATCTTCTTCTGAAACTCTCACCTTCTCAAGTTTATCTCCTAGCCAATCCAGTTATAGAAAGCAAAGGTCTAAAACACCACTCAATAAAAGCCAAGGCAAACATATTAGATTTAAGCTACATCTGATGCTACGACAGAATACCAGAAGCACAATTTAGAATCAAAACACATTCCTTCTGTTTGTGAATTTAGGTACGCACTTTTTCTTAAATTTACAAATACTCGATTGGATCATAGCAATTGAATGAACTTATTTTAGGCTTCTCCTTAAATACATCATTAGTATTTTATCCTTTCATGACTTGAAATGTGAATCAAAGACTTCTTTTTTACCTACTCTAGACATCCTCTATGTATCAAACCATGGGATTTTATAAGATACAACTAAGGCTATGGAGAGAGAGAAGCCAGTCGTTACTGCTTACCACCACCTGTCAGGGACGGTTATGCTGCCAGTATACATCCACCTCCTGGGTTAGCAATACTTGCAGCAATAAGTGCCACATGAGCTGCAAAGGTACGAAATGCTGTGTTTTGATACGTTTTCAGTGGAAATGGACATTTTAATAAGCTACGATGGGTGACAGCTTCAATTCAGTGTCCGAGAAAGCATTTAATTAAGATTTATAAAGCCAGCTACTGCAAGCAAATATAAAATGGGGTTAGATATAGTAAAAACATAAAAGTGAGATGACTGATGGTCTCCATAGTTCACAACTAACCTTCATTTTCCCTTAAGTGAGTTAATAAAAACCCCAAATCTGGAGAATTTTGAAGCTGTGTCACAGGAGATGGAGAGGAGCGACTGCAGAACTGCTCAGGCGGGAACCGGAGAATTAACAAGTGCCGGGCTCTCAGCCTGGGCAGTGAAGAGTGACATCACAGTGTCCCTCTGACTTCTGATGATCAGGAACCAGCGGCAGCAATGCCCAGAGTTTCGGTCTCATCCCCTATAATGTCAAATAGGCCTCTGACCCTGCCCCTCATCCTCGCTCATTCAAAAGGAGGCTCAAAAATGCCTATGCAATCACCAGTGAAAATAACACTCCTATGGAATCAGATCAGAATGAATGCTGTTAACCTTCCTGAGAGCAAGCCCACAGTAGGTGAGCACAGCCCGGCAGCCACAGTCGCCACACACGGGGTCCACGTGTTTCTTCATCTAAGCTCATAAGGAAAAACATACCAGGTACACTTTGCAGGATCATGTTGATTAGGCGATCTTTATTTTAACTGGACCATGGTCAGCATCAAGGAGAAAAAGTAACTATAAGAACCAAGAAATAGAAAAATAGCCCCCCCCAAAAAATCTGTGCAATAATTCCTACTGTTGTCAAGGTAGACCAAAAGTTTCTTCGAGTATCTTAGAGTCAAAGAATATTGTATTTGGAAGAACACTCACAAGTATCTAGTTCAAAGACATTTTAAATTGTAAGTAATTCTATAGACGAAATTAAGTAAAATATCTTAAACACACTTGTCATTTTAGAACTTTTGCTGTCAAAATATGGTTTCCTTTTTTAAGTAAAATGAAGACAATGGCTGTAGAGAAGACAATGCAACCACATGGGACACAGAATAAAACTTAATATGTTAAATTATTATTTTTATTTTATTGCAAAGAGTTAGATATCCAAATGATAGTGCTAAACTTGGAGAGAAATTAGAATTAGTAAATCTAAAAATTAACATGCAGCTACTCAATATATTTTCATGTGTAAAATTAAGATAATAAGAGACATGTTTTTGTTACAAAAAATAAGCTGATAATAACGCCAGATATTTAGCAAAAGCCTTTTATTCCCCCATTACTCAACAAACCACAAATTCAACCCATTTTCTACACTGCAACGCCATCCATACTCTTCTCTCTTAGGGAACATGTTATTGCACCTATTTATTTACAAACTAATTTCTCTGTAAGTCTATAAGCTTACCAAAAGCAGAGACTATTCCTTAGCTATTACTGTATTTCAGTACCTAAAGTAATTCCTATAACTAGCAGGCACCTTATAAATGATTTCTGAATGAAGAAGAGATAAGTGAAAGAATGAATGAAAGCCAGGACCTAAGATGAAAGACATTGATTCTGCTCTCATCTAGCGTACAGTGTCGTTGGTCCCTTAGTCTGCTCAGGATGCTATAATAAAATACCACAGATAGCTGGCTTAAACAACAGGCATTTATTTCTCACAGTTCTGGAGCCTGGAAATATTAATTGCAGAATAAAACGTAGTTGTAATTAATTAGATTTAAGTAAGCACTGGCCCTGAATAGCATTAGTTAACTAAGTTAGCATTTAGTGCAGAATAGTTGCAACTAAAGTAATTGAATTTTTTTAATGTTTCTTTTAGAGATAAGTTAATATTACAAAGAGACTGGAAGCGGTTTCCTCCAGCCTCTATACTAAAATTGCCATCATGAGATATGCCAATTCTCTACCATAAGCAACTAGCTTAGTGTTGTCAATTAATTTGAATCACCTTTCTATTTATAGATGTTCCATTCTGTTCTAATCAAAACCCTTCCTTATTTTATAAACCCATTGTTTGTCCATTTTGTCTAGGAATATACCTTTCTACCTTTAACCTATGGAGCTTTTAGTTACTACATAGTTTTTGTCAGATGTTACTTACTATTCCTTTGCAAGGCAAAATCAGAGTGAAAGTTAGCAATAATAACAAATTCATGAACCATGAAATTGGTGCATTGAAATGAATTGCACTAATTTGGCTTAAGATTTGAACACTGCCAAATGAATCCTCTTAACACAGACTCCTAGATAATAAAAAGCCTCATTTTTTGCACTGCTCAAAAACATAAGGATTCATTCTCTGGAAATTAGGTGATAGAATAAAATAGAATACAAATTGTAAATATGAAAGTGATATTTGGTCCAGCCAGTGTGGCTCAGTGGTTGAGTGTCAACCCATGCACCAAGAGGTCGCCGGTTCGATTCTCGGTCAGGACACATGCCCAGGTTGTGGGCCCAATCCCCAGTGGGAGGCATGTAGGAGGCAGCCAGTCGATGTTCTCTCTCATCGATGTTTCTATCTCTCTCTCCCTCTCACTTCCTCTCTCTCTAAAAAATCATTAAAGGAAAAAATAAAAAGAAAGTGATATTTGGTGTTTGGACAGACTCCTAGGAGAACCAATAGCCTCTACAGCAGATTAGAGCCTTCCCATTTACATCACTAAGGGCATGCCCCCTTGAGGGGAGATCTGTGCAAGTCTCAGTAAATACTGGAAAGACCCTCTCCTCATACTCACAGGCACACAGATGCTTCCTCAGTGGTCCGTGCTGACCATTCTAGTGAAGTTTAATTTAAATTGCCACAAAAGTGAAATGCCCTTTCCCTCCTTGAGTTTGTTTTGAGGGACATTATTGAGGCCTTGGGAAAGGTTCACTTGTGGCTGCTGGACTCTCTTGGTCCCACAAGTAAATAACTAATTTCATTTCTTGGGGATTAACATGGTTCTGCTGTTCTGGAATGTGTTGTTATTGTAAGTGGTTCTGTATTTTGAAAAGAGAATAAAAATGTCTAATGTAGATACAGAACATTATTTTCTTTTAAAAACACATAAAATGTGATGTTGAAGCCATCTATCCCTGGAGTCTTTATCAATTTTAAATCAGCTCTAACCCATTCGGTCTCTCAGATGTTAAATTACCAGCTATCACTTTATTTCTCCATCCTTAATGCAAGGGTCATATAATTGATTCCTTTTTCAAGCCTGAATTGATATTTAAACTAGTTCAGTCATGTGGGAAATATATTTTTCTTTTTAAAACTCGTATAACATTAATTTACTAGTTGAATACTTGAGGCCCCTAGGATAAGTGGGGCTATTTTACATAACTCTCCAGAGCATTCTCTATAATCCTATCAGTGAAGAAAGGCTACTGTGACATCACCCTGGTCTGCCAAACAAATGGCATACAATTTATAACAAATCAGTTGCTGCCCAAGTAGGGCTTCATCTCACACTCTCCGGAAAAGCTATTTTAATTTTTTTTTCTTTATTGATTTAGAAAGAGAGGAAGGGAGAAGGAGAGAGATAGAAACATCGATGAGCAAGAACACGGATTGGCCGCCTCCTGCACGCCCCCCACTGGGGATTGGGCCCACAACCTGGGCATGTGCCTTGACTGGAAATCGAACCAGCTACCTCTTGGTACATGGGGCAACCTCTTGGTGTGGCTGAACCACTGAGCCACACCAGCCAGACCTAAAAAGCTATTTAAAAATAGCTCTTAATATAATGGGGCTATTTAAAATAGTCTCACTCGCCCTGGCTGGTTTGGCTCAGCAGTTAGAGTGTCAGCCTGTGCACCGAAGGGTCGTGGGTTCAGTTCCTGTCAAGGGCACATATCTGGGTTGCAGGTGATCCCTGGCCCTGTTTGGGGTCATGCAGGAGGCAATGACTCAATGTGTCTCTCTCACATCGATGTTTCTCTCTCTGTCTCTCCTTCCCTCCCTTCCACTCTATCTAAACCTCAATGGAAAAATATCCTCAGGTGAGGATTAAAAAAAATAAAATAGTCTCACTCTACACACACTGGTTAAGAAGCACCAGAATTCTATGTTTTACAGAAGATTCACTGAAGACTCCAATGCTACAAACCTGGCAATAGTCTCTAAACTACTCTCTGGTAACAGGATAAGATTCATGGAAACTTGCAAGAAGGAAAAGCATCCATATAATCTGAGATCTTGCAGATATTTTAACAAACATTTGAACTAATATACAAAACTAACATTTAACAGAAGAAAAAAACTGAAGCCAAAAGAAGGTAAATGACTTTCTAATGGCAATAAATTTAGTTAATGAACAAATGGATGATTACAACCCAAGTCTGTTTGGTGAACTGAACTGTCAAATAACATGTTAGTTTAAATAAAATAGATAACCAAATGCCCCTCTGATTCTTTTTATTATTTTCCTATAAATGGAGTTCATTGCTCCATATCTAACTGTCAAGATGATTTTAATCTGAGATGTGTATGAAATAGTTTGATAAGAGCTTATTCAAGTTAAAGGGCAGACATTTTAAAGGATAAAGTGATATTGATAAATTACTGTTCTTTTCATAGCAATTAAAACTGGGTACTTTTTAATTTTTTAGGTACTTTTTAGTTTTCTATGGTAATTGTATCAATTTACATTCCCTTGTCAACAGTTGATATCTCTTGTCCTTATGGTGGAAGCCATTCTAACAGGTGTGAGATAATACTTCATGGTTTTGATTTGCATTTCCCTGATGATTAGTGATATTGAGCCACTTTTCTGTACCAGTTGATTATTTGTATGTCTTCTTTGGGGGGGAAAAAAGTCTACTCAGTTCCTCTGCCCATATTTTAATCAAATTGTTTTTTTTCTATTAAGGCATGTGAGTTCTTTATATATTTTGGATATTAACCCCTTATCAGATATATAATTTGCAAATATTGTCTTCCATTTCATAGGCTGCCTTTTCATTTTCTTTGCTGTGTAGAAGCTTGTTAGTTCGATATAGTAGCACTTATTTTTTCTTCTGATATTGCCTGTGGTAATATCCAAAAGAAATTGTTGCTAAGAGCATTGTCAAGGAGTTTCTTTTCTGTTTTCTTCTAGGAGTTTTAAGGTTTAAGGTTTTATGTTTAAGTCTTTAATCTATTTTATGCTAATTTGTGTGAGTGGTGTAAGATAGGTTATCCAATGTTATAACACCATTTATTGAAGAGACTATCCTTTTTCCATTGAGTGCTCTTGGTTCCCTTGTCAAAATTAGCTGCCTGTATAAGTGTGAGTTTCTGTGTGGGCTCTTGATTCTGTTCCAATGGTCTATGTATCTGTTTTTTATGACAGTACCATAGCATTTTGATTACTATAGCTTTATACTAATGTTAGAAATAAGAAAATATGATACCTCCAGTTTTGTTCTTATTTGCTTTGCTTATTTGTGATGTTTTGTGGTTCTATACAAATTTTAGGGCTGTTTTTTCTCGTCTGTGAAAAATGCCACCAACCATAGGAACTTTGATAGGGATTGCATTGAATGTATAGATGGCTTTGAGTAATAAACATTTTAAAAGCAATCCCACTTCTGGGTACATATATGCAAAGGAAATGAATTCAGGATGTTAAAGAGATCTCTACAGTCCTGTGTTCATTGCAGTTTTGTACACAATAACAAAGACATGGAAACAACCTAAGTGTTCATCCATAAATGAATGAATGAAGAAGATGAGATGTATATATCTATATAACAGAATAGTATTCAGCCAGGAGAAAGAAGAAAACTCTGCCATTTGCAACAACATAGATGAAACTTGAGGACATTATGCTAAGTAAAATAAGTCAGAGAAAGACTAATATGATACACTTATCTGTGGAACCTTAAAAAGCTGAACTCACAGAAACATAGAGTAGAGTGGTGGTTACCAGGAGTAGGGATGGTGGTAGTAGTATGGGAAATAAAGAGATGTTGATCAAAGTGTACAAACTTCTAGTCAGAAAATGAATACATTTTGGGGATCTAACATACAGCGTGGCGATTGTAGTTAATAATGCTATATTATCCAGGTGCTAAACAAGTAGATCTTACATGTTTCCACCACAAAAAAAGAAATGGTAACTGTATTATATGATAGAAGTGTTAGCTAATGCTACTATGCTAATTATTTCATAATATATATGTGTGTCAAATCAACATATTTACATTTTAAACTTAATGTAATTATATGTGTCAATTATATCTCAATTTTAAAAAACTGCTGCAGGAACTTATTGTTGTCAAGGCTCTGTGGACAAATCAAGAGGTGACATAAATGTCCCCAAATCCTCACCCTTACTTTACACAGAGTTATTCTGGCTGGCATCTGCTTCACCTTCTAACCTGTTACCCATCATATTTCTGCCCCACCTCCACCTCACATTACCATTATTCAAGTAACAGATAAAACAGAGAGGAGAAAACTGGCCAGCCATTGGGAGGTATATGGAAGTACCATCTGGACCAGAATATTTATTTTTTCCTGTAAAGAAGTTAAATATATGATAATCTTAACTATATTACACCCTGAATACCCTTTTTTTTTTATCCTCACCCGAGGACATTTTTGCATTTATCTTCAAATAGAGCGGGAGGGAGAGAGAGAAACATCGATGTGTGAGAGACACATCAACTGGTTGCCACCCACACGACCCCAACCAGGGCCAGGGACAAACTGCAACCGAGGTACATGCCCTTAGCAGGAACCGAACCTGGGACTCTCCAGTCCACAGGCCAACACTCTAACTGCTGAGCCAAACCAGCCAGGGCTTCCTGAATACCCTTAAACATATATGTTGAACTAAACAAAAAAGTGTATTAACCCTAGAGCTTGCTACAGCTTTATAGAAGAAAGGAGCTTTGTATAGTATGTAATGATGCCAAGACTTAGGCTGGAAGAAGGTGAGTATCTAATTCTACAAGTCTCTCCTATTTAATAATGTAAAAATATGCAACTTTTAAATATATATTTTTAAGCAGGCCACCATGAAAGTGGAATATAGTGCTTAAAACTATTAATAGCAAGAAGATCAGTGACTATAATGTGAATATCTTAACTACAGAGCAATTCTGCTAATTTCACTATTAGAATCAAGGACAATTATATACAGCCAGGTGTGCTGCAGATTATTTTTTCCTTTTAATATTTGAATATGTACCAAGGGACTTTAATAATGACACATTTTAATGAAGTAAGAAGTTCTAAATAAGTAAGTGATTTTCATTTGTAATAAAGTGGGTGTTGAACCTACACCCAAAAACATTCATTGCAAACTCTACTTCTACAGAAACCTTACATTTCAAATCATAACAATGCTGCTATTTATTAAAACAACTCCTTGGGCATTACATGCATTAATTTTCAAATGATCCCCTTTACTTGTTTATTTAGACTCCACCCAATAAACATAACCTGGATTGCCAATATGATATAATATTGTGGTTTAGATATGTCAAATTTTGCACTGATATATCAAACATAAAAACACTCAGTGCAGTTTAAATCTGTTTGGTCATTGTTTTATGTCACTTAAAACTTTCATTACTAGTTTCTATATTTCTTTCTCATTTTTCTTTCTAAATCTCAAATACATTTTCTGGCCCTAAATCACACTATTTATTTTACTAATTTATATGGGTAACCAGTTAAATACAGATTTAAATGTGAAAAAGAAAAGGTGTGGTCATTCTGTACAGAGATTGTCTCACTATATTTAGAATATTCTATTGCAATAATTGGTGCAATGTCTTGTAAATACCAGTTGCTCGTATAGATTTGTTGAATAAATACACTTTTGCACAAAGATCTGCAATTTTCAGGAAGAAACTATTTCACCAGATTGTAAAATGGATGACATTATCCGAAGACAAAAATGCTAGTTCACACAGTCCAGAGCCAGGGTCTGTCCATCTCTAAAGCCCATGCTCTTTATGGCTCTTCTATTTCGTGTGGAGGAGACATTCCTAGTAAATCTAAAACATGAAGCATAAGAAGTTTTGTTCCCTTTTAGCCCTTTGCACTTTGTAGTGGTACTGTCCTCAGTAGTATGATATAAACTGGGTCAGCCTGAGTCAAATTCAATCAGCCATGAAATTTGTGTGTCTTTAGATAAGTCACTTAAACTGAGCCTGTTTTTGTTCCTTAGTTTGTTCTTCTTTTTATCTGTAAAATATGATGCTTGAAGTAAACAATTCAGTTTTAATAGTCTATACAAATAAGTAAGTATATAGGATAGTGATACAACTAGATAAAATAATTTATAATAGAACGAGCAAATAAATAAAACCATCTTTATAACCTGTCTAGAAGTTGAGTCTTGGTTTTTTTTGTGTTTTTTGTTTTTTGTTTTGGGGGGGTTTTTTTGTTGTTGTTTTTATCCTCACCCGAGGACATTTTTTCATTTTCTGTTCAGATAGAGTGGGAGGGAGAGAGAAATAGAGAAACATCAACGTGAAAGGGACACATCGAGTGGCTGCCACCCGCTCGACCAACCAGGGCTGGGGACAAACTGCAACCGAGGTAGATGCCCTTAGCGGGAACCGAACCCACGTCTCTCTGGACCGCAGGCCAACGCTCTAACTGCTGAGCCAAACCGGCCAGGGCGAGTCTTGTTTCTTACCAGATAGTTTGAAACTCCAAATAGTTCAGTTACTACTAAGTAAGTTCCTCCCAATATACTAATTTCTCTCTCCTCCAGCTTCTACCAGGAAGGAGTTGTCTTTAGCTAACAGAGTTTAAAAGGTTGTAGAGTAGAATACATAAAACTAAACCTTTCACAGACATTTATTTCATGAGAAACACATAAAAAATGGAGAGATGAAAATAACTTGTCACTGAATATAAACACGAATGTAATTCCATTAAATGACTACCCTTCTATGAATAACAAGCAGATTAATTTTGTTGCTACTGTTAAATTCCAAAGAATTACCAAGATCTCACCACTGGTGTTAATAAATAATCATGTGTATATTTCATCCCTGAGTGTGACTAGTCAAAATATGTAAAACTTCTAATAAAATTTCTGAGGGCAGAGGGATAGGTGGAGGTGGAAGAAGGTATAGGGGGATCAACAGTGATAAAAAATAAATACGGAAAATAAAGGAAAAAACTTAAAAAGCAAAAAAAAAAATTTTTTTAAGAAAAAGGAAAATAATAAGAATGGCTTTTTTCTCTTCTCTGAGTCCTCCAAAGAGAAGGGCTCCCTAAGAACTTAATCTTTCTAAAATTGTTCCCTATCATCTCTGGTTATTTACTTCAAACTGTGTTCACTAACAGAGAATTTATATCTTAAAGGAACACAGCCTCCCAATCCGTGGCTAAAATAACAAATAAGGTTAGAGGCTTGCTCAGATTCTCACCTAAAAGAGAGAAATGTCTGATTCTTTATGTTACTGTTTATATGTTTTCTAATACAAACTGAATACGGAATAGGAGTCAATATAAGGAAAGGTGTAGCCTTGACTGCAGCTGTCCTGACAAATAACAGTTAAGAGAAGGGCTGAGGCCCTGCAACTTCATGAGTCCAATTAAAACTATTAACACCGTTTGACACCAGGCTCAGAATCCCTGGGTGAGATGGCAAGAAACTAGAGTTCCAATTTAGCTGATCACTTGATTTTTAACTTGTACTATTTAGAAGGAAAAATTATAGTGCAGCTTCATTCACTTGTTTTTCCAACAAGTATTAACTGAGCCTAGTTTATGTGCCAGAAAACATGATAACACGTTTGTTTCCATGGGACCACTAACATGTAAGTTCCCTTTTAGGTAGGGGCAAGCCCTTGCTTTCAGAAATAATATACTAGAAGCATCTTTGAAAAGGTACACAAAAGTCCAATCATCAGTATTCATGTTAAAAGAAAGATTCCAGACTCAAAAAACCTAAAATGTTTTATGAAATCCCTAATTAAATATTACTTGCACTCAAAGCATTTGACAATATATTTCTGGCATTTTGTTCATGTTTTTACATCATCCTCTTCTTTCTTAATTCAGGTCCAGTGACCTTCCAGTGAGGCTAAAGATTTGCTGCTCTCTCAGCGTGGCTCATGACTTCCTGCCTTCTCCAAACTATAGTACATCTCTGAGGGCTATTCTTACGAAAATTAGTATTACCGATTTTATATTTTTCCTTTTTCCAAACACTGCTATTACAGAGACACCTCACTATACCCCAAAATGTGCTTTTTCCAGCTGCCATATCAATGTCAAAATACAGCATACAAAAGAGGTTTCCATGTTTGATGTATGAAAATATAAGTTTTAAGAAAGTCAGGGATTGTTTGCGTATGGAATTGTATTGTAGAGGAAATTGATGGTGGTTAATTAGGTGGGTTTTAGCTCTAATACTGGACAAATATTTATAGAAACTATTTGGTTCTTTGGCCATCCCCAGTCATGTTGGCTATTTATTCATTACAACATGGTGATTCAGCTTTTGGAGCCCATACGACCATATTGCTGCTTTTTTATTCTTTCCTAATTTTTCTACCAAATCTTTAATTCTTTCTTTCCAACTCCTCACCATTCAATCATTTAGCCCCTTTCAGATCCATCACCTACAACTAAGATTCATCTCTTTGGTCTTCCGAGTATCCTTTGTAGGTTCTACACAGAGATGTCTCCACACCCCACACACTCCATCTTCTATTTCCATCCTGCATTGTTCACCAAGAAACAAAACTAATCAGAAAAAGACAGGTTAATGTGTGAGCACTGATGATTTCCAAGACTCTGAAGTGAAGACTGTCTTCTCCTTAAACTGCAGGAAAATTTGAAATCTCTGTATATTTAAGATGCCTAATGTACTGGCTTCATAGTACAGGGTAGTACCATTGGACTAGGCAACTACTAGTAAGGCATGATCTTGGGGAATAAGAATTGCTATTCCTTCCTATGCAATAAGTCTGTACTGATACTGAAATTATCTCTGGTTGAACGATGTTGATAGTTAATTCGTGAGGTATGTTTTGTGAAGTTCTGTTACTGAAATTCTTAACATCAAAATGCTGCCTTCATTTTACAGTAGAAACAATAATTAAGTGTAAATGGAAATACTATAAAAAACAAGGTCTAATAAGTTATATTAAAAAGATCAGTAAAACTCATAACCATAAACAGAGATACATTAAGTTCTGTCACTAAAATTTGCTCTATAGCAGCAACATTACTTTCGGTTCTCATTAACTTCCATGTGTACTCTTCTTTGTGGATCTGTTCTGTAACAGTATTCTCCAAGAATAGAAACCAGAATTGTGTGGAGGGTAACTGATTCTGTAGGCAAGTAATGACCATTTATACCTTCTGGTATAACTTTTGGAACACAATGAATCTGCAAAAGGACATCAGTACATTGTTAGTACATGGTGATGCTCAAATGAGAAAAGTTATAAGTTGTACAGATAAATGGTTGTAGAAAAAGGACAAGTGAATAAGTTAGGAGGACTATAAACAAACAGAGGAAGGTCATGTATGTGTGTATACATGTCTGTTAATTATATATTTCTAAAATATAGACTTGTATTTGCTTCTCTTTCTGTAAGTAGAAAACAAAATGTAACAGTGAAGAAATCAAATAATTTTGGGAAGGACAGAAGTTATCAAGAAAGAAATGATAGATCAGTTCTGTTGGTCAATAATAACAAGCATGTGGGGAGGGAAAGGGGGAGCATTTAACATAATCAGATAGTAACAAAGCAGAGCTTCAACCATGTGTTCTAGGATGATTAATAAAGTAAGTGCACTGTAAACCAGGGCTAAGTTAACTGGCTCAACCGTAATAGTCTATGAACTAGAACAAAAAACTAAATGGTACAAAAATTGGTAAGCCTCATATGTTTATATAAAATCAGTATATAATAATGATGAAATACAGGAGATAGCAGATTACAAACATCTGAAATCTATGTCAAAGGTATTAACTTTAAAATAAGCATTACTGACCCAACAGTGAAAATTTAGCAACATAAAAAGAAGCTCAGTTTGAAGATCAATGGCTCAATTTTGAATCACGGTGGGAGAAGCAAGGCAGATTCAGGTCCCAACCAAGAATATAAAATCAAACTGTTTAAAGAAGAGATCCTTTATTCTTTTAGTTCAATAACATAACTACAACTCTGGAAATATATCAAAGTAATATCACTAAACCTTTAAGAGAAGTCAAAATAACTTTAGCTATATTTCAAAGATATGCTAACAAATAGAGAACTAATAAAATTGATTAAAACACAGCATCGGTCTGTGCATAATTACTTTAGTGGTAACTGTGTGTCCTTTGTCTTCTGTTTATGGCATATGAGTTAGTCATAATAATGTCATAATTGTAGTTTAATTTTTTCCAAATGTAATTTAAAATATGTAATCCATTTTTAAAAGCTAAAATGGTTTTAAATGTTTATTACATTTATATGTTTACTACCCTGAGCATTAAACAAAGCACAAATAATCACAGATGTGCCTCTTTGAATACAAAAGCTTCTCAGACATAAAAGAACCGTGGTCAGAAAATGGAGTGTGCCCATTAGCACCTATTGTCACATTAGCAAAGATAATTTCCTAAATTAGAGGAGAGGGCAATATTCTTAGAACACCATTCTCAGAAAAGTTTTAGTGAAAAAATGAAAGGTAAGAGCCAGAGAGATTATTCAAATAGAGGAGGCCTGAATAGGACAAGACAGTATAAATATTGTTTTCATTATTGCTTTGATAATTCAACCACGTCTGTGATTTCTGACCTGTCATTTAACATTTCGATATCCTAGCACCTCTTCAGATGATAAATCTGAGCAATATAACTTCATAGCAAATACTGGCGATTTGGAGTATAAGAAATCTGGATTTAAATTGCTTTCCCATTATTAACTGTGTCTGGGTCACATTATTTAGTATCCCTAATCTTCCACTTTTAATCACTAGTATTGGCTTATTTATATCTGCTGTAAAGGTGAACAAGTATTAAATATACAAAAGTGCCTGATAGACTGTAGTTGATTAATAAATGTTAGTTGTCCCAATTTTATAAGGATGAGGTAAAAATAGACATCAGTACTAAGTCTAATCCTCCCTGGCAATAGAGAGAGGATGTTTCACCCTTGAAGATGATGGTGACCATGAAAACGTGCCTCTCAGATCTCCCCTAGGGGAAGCACAATGGACCTAGAGGTCTAACTGCTATGCTCTGAAATCCTTTACCACTTCCACACTCCCCAGTGATGCTCCCAGCAAATGATGGAACACAGCAAGCGTTCAAAGGCAGACCTACTCCTGAGAGATGGAGGACTCAACCCACAGGAGGTTTTGGCTTATGGATTCCCCATTAGCCTTGCTGAACTTCATCAGAAAAGGACTGCAGTCTAAGACTCTTGCACCTAACCTTCCTCCTTTACCCCTCTCCTTCACAGTCACATCTGTAACACAGTCTAATTCTTTCCTAGCTTCTCCTAGCTCCTTCCTATTTCTCTCAATAGCATTTCCCCTAAGAAATCTCTTACATGTCTAAAGCTGTGTTGGCATCTGTTTCTCAAAGTATCTGGACTAACATGGAGATCTAGGTTCTTATATTCCATTAGGGCAATAATGTATAACATTATAAAGCTTTTCATAGGTTGAAGAACTAATTCTCTTCTGAAAGAAGACCTTATTTTAAATTTTAAAATATACATTTATAATTCTTGTAACTATTATGGTAATTCTTTTAGATACCTAGATTCCTAAGAGACCAAAAATTAACTGAATTGAATTAAAAGAAAGCAGAGCCAATAGACTTAAGAACTTAAAAGTCCTAACATTAAAAGACTATATTAAATCCATCAAAATAATCCATTTACAAAGGTTAATGTGACCATTAGTGAAAACAATGACACATGCTTGTGGAAATGTACATTTGAAATTCAAGATAATCCTTGGTCAAGACCATGTGGCCCATGTCTTAAAATCAATCATTAAATATACTTTCTGAAGTCTGTGTTTATTTATTAAAACAAGTGCTCCCAAACAGCCATGGTACAGATCCATAAATCTATAATGGGTTAAGACTATATATTCTAAAGAGGTATCATTTTAAATAGTGTATTAGAAATTAAACAGAATCCAGAGCCCTAAACTGACACTAAAAAAAAAATTCAAACTCGCATCCCATCCATGGACCAAACCTCAAAGTTTCTATTACTGAAAAAGGTTCTCATACTATTTTATTTAAACATTTTCTTAGAATTCTTAAAGCTTGCCAGTAAAAATTAGATTCCTGCCAATCGATGACATTTCTCTGGAACTAAATTTTCATATCTGTTCTTTCCATATTGCCTTCTTTCTTATTTTGAATTGTAAATTACATAGCCCAGCCAGTGTGGCTCAGTGGATTGAGCATCATCCCATGGACTGAGAGGTCCTGGTTCTATTCCTGGTCAGGGCACGTGCCAAGGTTGCGGGCTCGATCCCCACTAGGGGGCATACAAGAGGCAGCCAATAGATGTTCCTCTCTCTCCCTTCCTCTCTCTCTAAAAAAAAAAAAAAAAAATATTACAATAAATAAAATACACATTTATAATTCTTGTAACTATTATGGTAATTCCTTTAGACACCTAGATTCCTAAGAGACCAAAAATTAACCAAATTGAATTAGGAAAAAAAGAATATTTTTGCAAAGTTCTCTCTCTGCTGAATTCATGCAGTCTGCTTTTGCTCTATGGCCCTATATGAACTCAGATGCCCTACCCAAAAGTAGTCACTAAACACTCAAATAAGTTATTGAGCACCTACTTTGGGAAATACACCATAACAAAAAGGGAAATGTCCTTCTTCTGAGTTACTTCCACATTATCAACATTATAACATATCTAAATGCCAGAGATTCTGTCTTGCTTAAAGAGTAGGTTCAACTACATAGTCTAATGAATTACTCAGCTTTACTTCTTTCCTGACAGTTGACAATATTTTTGCAGAACAGCCACATTTAGTAGGTAAATGGACAAAAGTTGTCAACTTCTTCATTTTCTATGTCTGCTTACCTACAGAATGCAGCTCTTCTGTAAAAATATTTAGCTTTCAATGATCATTTCTAAATATTAGTCTCTTCAGTCCTTTAATCATTTTTACTGAAATACCCAGATTCCTGCCAATCGATGACATTTCTCTGGAACTAAATTTGCAAAGAGATTTTAAAGTATATTCATAAAATATAGAATTACATGGACTCTATAATACAGGGGAAAACATCTATCACCTTGTCTTGTTGTTTTTTCAATCCAAGGGTAGTTATCTTCAGGAAAGTCATGACTTAGGACTTAAAAGCTAGAATTGTTCATCTTATTTAACAAACACTTATTTGGTGCTTGCTATGAGAAATAATTTTCTTTATTTAGAAATACTAATTCATAAAGTCTCCTCAGCAACCCTATGAGGCAGGTGTTATTCCCAGTGCTGCAGATGGAATTAGGCAATCTGAAGGTCACACCACACATAAATCACTGGCTAGATTTGAAAATGCATAGCCTTGATCCAGAGTCAACAATCCTAGCACAGTCAGTCTGTGCTGCCTACAGCATGACTCCAATGGCTACCGACTGTGATTATATAACTCAGTGCTATAGGAAAGGAATGATCAGCTTCTCTGTAATTTCCCTGGATGACAAAGGGGTTTCCTCCCACTTCCACTGGAAAATGGTTGATGGTAGCTGCTTGGCAGTCTGTATTACAAAGAATTTTGAATATGGGTCTGCACCCAATAGGGAAGAGTTCAGGAGTTCCCCTCCTTGCTTTCTATAGTTTCAGTTACTGGCAGTCAACCACAGTCTGAAAAGTCTGTGTTACATGGAAAATTCCATAAGTAAACAATTCAAAATGCTTAAATTGCACACCATTCTGAGTACCATGATAAAATCGTATGCCGTCCCATGCTCTCCCTCTCCATCTTGCCCTGGAAGTGAATCATCCCTTTGTCCAGCATATCCATACTGTATATAATATCCACCTGTTAGTCACTTAGTAGTGTATGAGTTTTCAGATCGACTGTTGTGATAGCTCAGTGCTTGTATTCGAGTAACCCTTGTTTTACTTAATAAAACACTCCAAGTACAAAAGTAGTAATGCTGGCAATTAAAGAGAAGCCATAAAATGCTTCCTTTAAATGAACAGGTGAATACAGTACAATAAGATATTCAGAGAGAGACCACATTCGCATAACTTTTATTATAGTATATTATTATCATTGTTCTGTTCTGTTATTAGTTATTGTTAATCTCTTACTGTGCCTAAGTTATACATTAAACTTTATCACAGGTATGCATATATAGGAAAAACACAATCTATGTAGAATTTGGGACTATCTGCAACTTCAGGCATCCACTGAGGGTCTTGGAATGTACTTCTCATGGATAAGGGGGGACTACTTTGCTGAGTGATCAGAGATGTCTGACAGGGCACAGGTGGGGTAAATTGTGCTCTCTAGACACATATCAGCCATCCCTATGTTAGATTTGCCCAATTTAAGCCTGCTGCATTTGCCCCTTTTCGACTTTTAAGGTGCATGAGGTTTTTAAAGTAAGATCAACAGGACTGAGGAGTCACTCAAAACTTAAGGTCCTGAGATGAAAATCTTTCAGAATCATCAAACGAAATTTGATTAAATGCAGGAATGATTTTTTTTAACTGCTCCGTCTCATTTTTCATTGCAATCATAGTGTGATGAGATTTGGAGGACTGAAAGATACTCCTTAAAGAAATCAGCAAATCGGCACACTTAAAAGCCATGAAATAAGAAGAAATCTGATATTGTCCGGAAATAGTGACCCTCTTCCTGGATAACTTGGCTTCGCCCCTACCCTCTAAAAATAACAGTTGGCTTGGCTGAGGTGAGCGTGGTCTGTTGGCATCTACCTAATTGGCTTCCAGATGTAATTTTAACAAAAGACAATTCTGAGGAAAGGAAGGGATACAGTAACTTAAAACAATAATCTTTCTCTATTCCCTACTCTCAGCAAACATTTCCCTCGTTTGAAACAGTGCATTTTCAAAGATTTTCTCTAGTTAAGGCTCTGATAAATTTCTCATTACCTTAAAAATATGCTTTAAAAACTATATGTTATAACATAAGTGGTTAGTTCCCTAACTAAAAACAAGCCATTTAAATGAAATGAAATTCTACTATATTCATTTTCTAGCTGTTCATCCACACATTCACTCAATTATCAAATGTTTACTGAGAACGTACTCTGTGTGTGACATTATACAGGTACAACTGAAACAAAACATAACAAAGACTCACGGTCCTCAGATTTCAGCATAGGGGCAGATACACAAGCAAAGTTTGGAACAAGAGAGTAGGAGAGAGTAGAGATATATATAAGACATTATAATGGGCATAAATGAAAGCATGTTGAACGTTTTACCTAAATCAAAAGAGGATTAGGTAAGTCTTCAGTATAACCACCTTTGTTCTGAGTATTAAAACATATTCAGGATTTATCAAGTGGACAAGAAATGAGAGGCATTTAGAGGTTTTTAAACAGCAACTTATGAAAAAGCATAGAGGAAAAATCAGCATGCCACAGCGCAGTTCAGTGGAGGGGTAGAAATGGAAGAATGAGAATCAGAAAGGTAGGCAGGCAGAACTGAGCTCATACATACTATCAGACGTAGAGAATTTGGATTCTATCGAGAGCACAGTGAGAAGCCATTGGGAAAGAAGTATTTACTATTGACATGACATGGTTATGACTATATATTCTTAATATATTTTATACAGACTTTTATGTCTATGCGAGCATAATGAAGGATACAGAACATGGGAGAAGACTACAAGGGGTAAACAAATCAGTTAATTATTTAAACAGTAAAGAGGATGTGATAAAGGCCTAATCTTCAACAGAAAATACAAATTCAGCCTGGCCGGTGTGGCTCAGTGGATTGAGAATCATCCCATGGACTGAGAGGTCCCGGTTCGATTCCCAGTCAGGGCACATGTCCTGGTTGCGTGCAGGAGGCAGCCGATCGATGTTTCTCTCTCACATTGATGTTTCTATCTCTCTCTCTAAAAAATCAATAAAAAAAGAAAAGAAAAATTCAATAAATATCTGCGTATATAAAACTTCCAATAATACATGTCTGTGGGCTCCAATCTGGTTTACGCATTACTCATATTTTGATTCTGCTTTACATACAAGAACAGGGTGGGGCAAAAGTCAGTCTATCACTGTGAGAATCAAAACACAGGGTTTATTCTTGTATTACTCTTTATTAATTATGGTATAATTTTCCATACGAACAACTGTAAACCAACGTTTGGCACACCCAGTATTTGTACTTTCATATATTCTTCACAACAACTTTATGAGATTAGTATTACAACCCAATTTTACCGATAAGAAAACTAGTTCTGGAGAAGTGGCTCACCCAATGACATACTGCTAGAAAATATTGAAGCCAAAGGTCAAATCAAAGACTCCAAACACAATTCTTCTCACTGACCCATGATGCCTTTAATCGAAAACTATTCATCAAAGTGACTAAAAAGTTGACTTTTGTTGTGATAGTACTTGATGTTTCAATGACTATTTCTGTCATGCTGAAGTTCAAAATCTGCGATTTTCCATACTGTTAAAACACTATAATCCTTGTAAATATTCAAAATGCCAATTAAGGAGTTAGAATTAATTATAGAAAAGTGAAATAAATAAAACCATCTTTTATTAGCCCATAAAAGAAAAAGTCTTATATAATTCTGTAAATTCTCCTTACAGACCATTAGATAGAAAGCTCTCTATTGCTTATTTACTTTGAAATAAAGCTTTCTGTTATGTTCTAGCTACTTTTTTGTTAAGATGAAATTTGCATGCAGTGAAATGCACAGATCTTCTTTTGAAAATAAAGAACACTTTTCTTTCTTTCTTTCTTTTTTAAATCCTCACCCAAGGATATTTCTCCACTGCTATTTTAGATAGAGCCGGAGGGAGGAAGGGAGAGAGAGAAACACCAATGCAAGAGAGACACATTGACTGGCTGCCTCCTGCACGACCCCAATGGGGGCTGGGATCGAACCTGCAACTGAGGCACTCACCCCTGACCAGGAATAGAACCCGAGACTCTTTGGTTCATGGATCAACACACTAACCATCAACACACTAACCGCTGAGCCAAATTGGCCAGGGCTTTAATTTATTTTTATTGTTGAAAGTATTACAGATGTTCCCCCTTCCCTCATTGTGCCCCTCTACCCCACTTCCACCCCCTCCCCAGGTTCCATCACACTGTTGTCTGTGTCCATGGGTTATGCATATATGCATACAAGTTCCTTGGTTAATCTCTTCCCGCCCCCCTTTCCCTCTGAAATTCCTCCGTCAATTCCATGCTGCCATGTCTCTGGATCTACTTTGTCAGTTTATTTTGTACATTAGATTCCACATATAAGTGAGATCATAAGTGTACAGTTCTACACAGGGCTGTTATACAGAGGATTTGTCCATACAACACTCCATCTTCTAATAGGGCATTAATTAAAGTAACCTTTTTTTCTCTATATAAGAGAAAAATCAGTTACTTCATCCCTCATCTACAGAGTGTCTCTTGTAGGACATCTGACCCCACTTTCATTGTGTCACTCCAGAGGAAATGATATCCTGCCTGGATGGGGTGGGGAGCAACATCCTTCTTATTTATTGTGGAGTAACGAATAAGACCTATATCTCTGAGCCAAATTAGCTTGTGTGCATATTCAGGAGAAAATTGATAAACATGAATACTAAAACCCAACAATATATTAGGAATCCATATTACATTATTATTTATGCTTTTAACTGTCAATTAATTTTTTTTAATTTAAAGATATTTTTATAATAATTCAAAAGTATCTTTCATGTATCCACATATTTATCATTTCCCTTCTTTTCTTGCCTTTGTGTAGATTCAACTTTCTATCTGGTATTATTTTCCTTCTGCTTGAAGAATTTTTTTTTTATGATTTCTTACAGTATAAGTTAGCTGCCAGTGAACTTTCTCAGCTTTATTTTTCTTTGTCCAAAAATAAAATTATATTTCACTTTCATTTTTGAGAAATACTTCTGTGGGTTTAGAATTCTGGGTTGACAGATTTCTTCATTGATCTTTCATCAGCAAAGTCTACTCTACTCTTAATCTCATTCAGTGAAATTGTTCAGTTTATACATCTCCTTCCCTCAGAAATCCTTCTTTTCTGGAAGTTGTTCTTTGCCTGGCCTCTGGGGTTTTACCCTATGAATGCACAGATTCAGTCAAACGTTTAAGAGGACATCCCTGCAGATTTCTAGACCCCTTTCTTTAGCTCCCTTCTGGCCAGTATTTGACCCCAAATAGTTTAGCTATCTTGGCCTCTACAAATTCTGATCTTTATTTCCTGAACTCCGCAAAACTGTCAAGCTCAGTTTGCTTTTTCACTCCCACAGAATAGAAAGTGCCTCAAGGCAGAAAGCTCAGTCAGTTTGGAGAAATGACCTTTTCATATCTTCTCTCAGGAATCAGTCACCTGCCACAATATGGGGCAGAGATTTTCTAGTTGTTTACCTGGAGGGGGTAATTCTGTAGATTCTTACGGACGAAAACAGACTTCTCTAACATTGTTTTTGAGATTCATTCATGTTTTTTGCATTGGTTCTTTCTAATTGCAAAGTAGTATTTCATTATTTCAATACCAATTCGTTCATCCATTTTCCAGTTGATAAAAGCTATGATTGTATACAGATTTTAACTACTGAGCTAAAGCTTATACAAACATTAATGTACACATATTTGTACAAAGATACATTTCCATTTCTCCTGGATAATTAGCTTCAAGTAGAGTTATTGTGTTATAAAGTAGATGTATGACCAACTTCATAAGAAACTACACAGCAGTCTTCCATAGAGTTATACCATTTTACATTCCCACTAGCAATGTATGAGCATTCCAGTTTCCTTCAAATTTGATATTGTCAGTCGTTTTTATTTTAGCTGTTAAAACTGGTATAAAATGGTATTTCATTGTGATTTTATTTTGCATATTCCCAAATGAATAATTATATTAAATATATATATATCTTTATTGACTTTATAGGGGTGACATTGGTTCGCAAAACCATGCAGGTTTCAGTGTACCACTCAATAAAATGTCATCTGCACACTGCATTTTGCGCCCAGCGCCCAAGCAAAGTCTCTTTCCATCTCCATTTCCCTCCTCTACCTAGTCCCACTCTTTCTTTTTTTTTTCATTTTTTTATGAATTTTTCCTATTTTATTGTTTTGAGAAATTTTTATTATTTTATTATTTTTATATTGTTGAAAGTATTACAGATGTCCCCCTTTTGTCCCCATTGACCTCCTCCTCCCCACTCCCATCTCCCTCTTGCTTTCCCCAACCTAATGTGTGTGTCCATTGGTTGTGCATATATGCGTATAAGTTATTTGGTTTATCTCTTCCCACCCCTTCCACCCCACCACCCCTCTGAAAATTGTTAGTCTGTTCCTTACTTCCATGACTCTGGATCTATTTTGGTCAACAGCTTATTTTGTTCATGATGTTCCCTAAATAAGTGAGATCATGTGGTACTAGACCCACCCTTTTCCTCTGGCTATCACCACACTGTATGTCCTCTTTGGAGAAGTGTCTGTCTATACAGGTCCTTCACTCATTTTTTATTATTATTGTTTATTTTAAAGAGAGAGAAAGGGAAAGAAAGAGAGAAACATGGATGTGGGAGAGAAACATGAGAAACATGAATCAATTGCCTCCAGTATGCACCCCTACTGGGGATCAAACCCACAATCTGGGTATGTGCCCTGTCCAAGAATTGAACCCATGACCGTTTGGTACATGGGACAACTCTCTAACCAACTGAGCCACACTGGCGAGGGCTTGCCCATTTTTTTGAAATATGTCTTTATTGATCTTTTTAGAGAGAGAGAGATAGAAACATCAATGTGAGAAAGACACATCGATCGGCTGCCTCCTGAATGCCCCCCACTGGGGATCAAGCCTACAACCCAGGCATGTGCCCTGACCTGGAATCAAACTGCCAGCTCTCAGTCAATGGGATGATGCTCAATCTATTGAGCTACACTGTCTGGGCTGGGGTTGCCCATTTTTAATTGGGTTGTTTGTCTTTGTGGTGTTGAGTTATACAAGTTCTTTATATTTTGGAAATTAACCCATTATTGAATGTATCATTGGGGACTATGTTCTCCCATATAGTGGTTCACTTTTCTTTTTGTTGATGGTTTCTTTTGCTGTGTTGAAGCTTTCTAGATTGATGTAGTTCCATTTGTTTATTTTTCCTTTGTTTCCCTTGCCCTAGGAGATATCTTAGCAAAAATATCACTTCAGGAGATATCTGAAATTTTACTGCCTATATTTTCTTCTAGGATTTTTATGGTTTTGTGATTACATTTAAATATTTTATCCAGTTTGAGTTTATTCTTGTGTATGGTGTAATTTGGTGGTCTAGTTTCATTTTTTTGTACGTACATCATCCAATTTTCCCAACAACATTCATTGAAGAGACTGTCTTTACTACATTGTATACTCTCACCTCCTTTGTCAATATTAATTGACCATATAGGAGTGGGTTGATTTCTGGGCTCTCCGTTCGGTTCCATTGATCTATATGCCTGTTCTTAAGCCAGTACCAGGCTGTTTTGATTACAATGGCCTTGTAGTATAGTTTGATATCTGGTATTGTGATCTCTACAACTTTGTTCTTCTTTTTCAAGATTGCTGGTGCTATTTAGGGTCTTTTTTGGTTCCATATAAATTTTTAGAGTATTTGTTCTACATTTGGGAACTATTACTTCAGTGTGTTAATAAGAATTGTGTTGAATCTATAGATTGCTTTGGGTAGTATGGACATTTTAATGACATTTTTTCTTCCAAGCCATGAACAAAGTATATACTTCTACTTATTTGTATCTGCCTCAATTTCTTTCTTCAATATCCTATAGTTTTCTGAGAACAGGTCTTTTATCCCCTTGGTTAAATTTATTCCTAGGTACTTTATATTTTTGTTGTTGTTGCAATAGTAAATGGGATTGTTCTCTTAGTTTCTCCTCCTGATAGCTCTTTATTGGTGATAGAAATGCCACCAATTTCTGAATATTAATTTTGTATCCTGCTACATTGTCAACTTTATTTATTAGATCTAGTAGGTTTTGGTGGAATCTTTAGGGTTTTCTATGTGCAATATCATGTCATCTGCGAATGACAGTTTTATTTTCTCCTTTCAAATTTGGATGCCTCTTATTTCCTCTTCTTGTTTGATTCCTGTGGCTAGAACTTCCAGTACTATGTTGAATAAGACTGGTGATCCCTCCAACTTTGTTTTTCTTTTTCAAGATTGCTGTGACTATTCAGGGTCTTTTTTGAATATATTCTAAGAAGCCTGAAACACCAATCAGAAAGAATATATGCACTCCTATGTTTATAGCAGTGTTATTTACAAAGCTAAGATCTGGAAACAGCCCAAGTGACCATCATTAGATGAGTAGATAAAAAAAAAAGCTGTGGTACATTTACACAAGGAATATTATGCCGCTGTAAAAAAGGAAGATCTCTTACTTTTTAAACAGCATGAAGGTACCTGGAGAGTATTATGCTAAATAAAATAAGCCAGTCAGAGAAAGACAAGTATCACATGATCTCACTTATTTGTGGAACCCAGTGAACAAAATAAGCTGACAAACAAAATAGATTCAGAGACATGGAAGTAGGGAACAGATCAACAAACCTCAGAGGGAAGAAGGGGAGTGGGCAGGAAGAGATAAACCAAAGAACTTATATGCATATATGAATAACCAATGGACACAGACAACAGAGCAGTGAAGGTAAGAGATGGGCAGGAGAGGGGAGAAGGGTGTCAATGGAGGAAATAATCAGGGACGTCTGTAATACTTTCAACAATAAAGATTTTTTTTTAAAGAATCGATGGATTGCACACTTTAAAAAAATGAAAGAAAAAAGAGTGGTGTAAGCATACATCCCTGTCTTGTTCATGATCTTAAGGGAAATGTTTTTAGTTTTTACCCATTGAGTATGATGTTGGCTGTAGGCTTTTCATATATGGCCTGCATTATGTTGATGTATGATCCCTCTATTCCTACTTTGCTGAGAGTTTTTATCATAAATGGGTGCTGGATTTTACCTAATTCTGTTTCTGCACCTATTGATATGATCATGTGTTTTTTATCTTTCATTTTGTTTATGTGATGTATCACATTTATTGATTTGCAAATACTGTACTCACCTTGATCCCCAGAATAAATCCCACTTAAACATAGTGTATGATCTTTTTAATGTACTTTTGGACAGAGCCAGCCAAGGGATTCAACAGGTGGGGGGAGGGGTGTCAGCTATGCTCTCAAGGTTTGGGAGACCAGCCCTCTTTCCAAAGCCACACAGTTTAGTCATTGTCTGGTTCTCCACCAAGAGCCTCCCCAGAAAAAGAGGGCCCCAAAAGTCACTTCTGGCTTTAGCCAGCAGACACCTCCACAGGACCCAAGTATGGCAGAGTGGAATCACCAGGCTGGTGTTGTAACAATAGGGGTGCTTGTCCCTGAAAAGGTGGCATTTGGGTCTCCCAGGTGGATGGAATCCCCATTGATTTTCATCACCAGATGCTATGCACGCTCCTCTTCCCATCTCTGTTGTTCTGGGTTGGGGATCCCTGCATGGGATTGAGACTCCACACTCCTGGGGGGAGGGAGTTCTTCAGCCACGATATCCCTCTGGCTTCGCAGATGCTGCACCTGGGTGTGGGGGCTAGCCCTGTTGGTGTCTCCGTGCTTCTTACTGGTCTCTGTGGTTTCTGTAAATCCTTGGTTCAGCTAGCCTTCAGCTAGCTATTCAGGTAGATTGCTTTATAATTTAGCTGCAAATCCAGTTTGGGGCCAGGAGCAGGTGACTGTAGTCTCCACTGACTCTGCAGCCATCTTGGAATCTTGTTCAAGATGTTTTTAAGTGCTGATTGACCTTTCAATCATATTCTGTAGTGTTTGTTCAAGTATTTTGCCATTTTTTAATTGAGCTTTTTCTTTTCATTGAGTTTTCTAAGCAGCTCAGGTCATTTCTTACTATATGGTGGACATTATAAGGAATATGGATTGTGTTGATTCTTTTAAAGGTATTGAGCCCTGGCCGGTTTGGCTCAGCAGTTGGAGCATCGGCCTGCGGTCCAGAGAGGCCCGGGTTCAATTCCCACTAAGGGCACGTACCTCGGTTACAGTTTGTCCCCAGCCCTGGTTGGGTCGTGCGGGAGGCAGCCATTCGATGTGTCCCTTTCACGTCGATGTTTTTTTCTCTCTCTCTCTCTTCCTCTCTCTCCCTCCCACTCTATGTGAACAAAAAATGGAAAAATGTCCCTGGGTAAGGATGATAAAAAAAAATCAAAATAAAAAAATAAAGGTATTGAGATTGTTGGTGGTGGCAAATAAGTTACTGGCAGCTCTTTCTGGTCCCTTTAGACTTTGTTTTATCCTTTGATATTTTCTTTTGTTTGTCCTTAATTCTATCCATACTGTAGTATGGTGTCCTTACTGCAGTAGGTATTTCTGGGTCTCACTGAAAAGCCTGGAAGCTATGCAAGTTCTCTCCACTCTAGTTGGTTTGAAACTCCGACAGTTTGGCTCTCAAGCCACCAACAAGTACTCTAGTTTAGGACACATGGACACTTACCCTGTACATGGCACACTAGTCTTTGGCCAAGCGCTTGCAGTACAACCCTCGCAGACTTCTGATGTTCTCTTCTGCACAGCTGCCTCTTTTCTAGTATCCTATCTTACAAATACTAGCCACTTCCGCACCCCCAAACTCTAATATGTCTCCTCTACTCAATGAGGCCACCATGCTTTGCCTGGGCTCCATATCCCTGTCTGTAGTAGGGAACATGCCTCAATCAGTCTTTGCAAACATATACTCATCTCATGTTTTTCCTTTATCTCATAGATTTTAAAAACACCTGGCCCAAATATGTTGCCTAGTGTTGTAGTTATAGGCAGGAAAGCAAGTTGGGTGCAGTTTGCACTATGAAGGCCAGAGTGAAATATTCTAGCTATATTTAACCTTAACCAAGTGTTAAGCAACCCTATCCTACTATTACCTATCCAACCAGATTTTCCTTTTTGAAAGCTTCCTATAATAATTGGAAATATTTTCAATTATCTCCTCATGGCTTTAACGAGTCCCTGGAAAGAGGTATTAGTTAGAACCTGCCTCTAAGATCTCCACTCCTTAGAAAACACCAAGTAAAAGTAAAGCACATAACCAAGTTTTTAAATTACATGCAAATATTAGTCCTCAGCTAATAGAGAAAAAAAATGTGACTATTAGAACTGCATGTAAAACTATTCATTTAATCTCAGACTTTTTAAATGCATGAATATAGTAATAAAATGATCTCAAATCAGGTAAAAAAAATATTTCATGTCAATCAAAAGCAGTGTTATGTATGGATCTGACATAAAAGCTGTATAACAAGGCATCTGACAGACGTTTGAGGGGCTGTTAAAGATATTAAAATGCTATTTTTAGCAAATCCCAGTTTAGTTTAAAAATGCATGTTACAAGCCAGAACATCAATATATAAGAATAAGAATAATCAAAGGATAGATAATACATTCTGTTTTAAAATAGAATGGGTGCGGGAGTGAGAATGGAAACAGCAAAAAGCATATATTCATTCTATAGATATTATATCACCATGTTTTTTAATTTCAAGTCATGTCATGTCATTGCAACTTAATGTTTGACCAACAAAAAGATATTAATTTTATATATACTAAAACGACAATCTTATGAGAAAATTATTACTAATTTTGTTCACACATATGCTGAATAAATTAAGATGTTTTTATATTTTCTTATAAATATCCCACTTCCTGTCAGCAGTTTGTATCTATACAGTACCAAAATTTGGGTGGATATTTAGAGTTCCTTCTTCTAATGTTCCCGTTACGGTTTTTGGAAATCTGAGAATTGAGCACTGCTAAAGGGGATGCCTGCCACCATATTTCTAGATATTCATAATGTCATTTTGATCATTTGGGAGTCATCTAGGAAATTCGGTCGTGGACTCTAACATGTTAATGGTCACATTCTATGACGCATTGGTGAGGATGAGAATGGAATTGGAAATTAAGACATTCAAACCCCTTTCTACTCAGTCATCTGCATTAAGATACTAAGTTTTTAAAATTATCTGAGTCCCTTAATACTTACTCAATAATTATCAGTGCCATGTAAATAAAAATCAGAAAGTAGAGAATAAAAAAACTTAACTGAATGAGTTTGTAGAAATGATCTTACAGGTCCTTTCTATTTCAAATAGTCTTTAGTTCCAGGAATGCAAAAAAAAATTTTTTTTTCAAAATCATTTTGGTCAATGGAAGTATCCTTGGGAAAGGAAGTAAAGTAACCTAAAGTGATTACTTTGCAGATTATAACATTCATTTGAAAGTATACATTGCAGTATTTTAAAAATACTAACTACAATAATTTTAGTAACATTTTATACTTAGGATTTACATTTTGTAATCAGAAAAAAACTTATCATTTCCTTGAAAGAGTTATTTATACTAATTATCTTAAATGTGTCTCCTCCTGTTCTCTCTTAAACGTCCTGCAACCATATTTCTGTGCCCTCCCCACTCCCATCACTCTACCACAATGAGATCCCTGTTCTAATTCCAGTGACCAATTCTCAGGCCCTATGCTATCTGACCTGGCAGCAGCATTTAACATCCTTAAGATATGTGACTCTATGATTAGCTTCCAGGACCCTTCATATTCCTGGTCATTCATCTTTACTCCCTTTTGTAGATTCCTTCTTATTTTCTCTAATGTTCACTCAAAGCTAGAGGCCTCAAAGTCAGTTCTTAAACCTCTTCTTGCTTCTTTTCTAACATTCTCATTTCTTTGGTGATCCTATACAGTACGATCTCATGCTTTAAATATCATTGATATACTGGCAACTACCAAATTCATATCTCCAGCCTGTCCTATCCAAATTCTCATTTATTTTATTTTTTTTCTGTCAAAATTCTTTTTTTTTAATTAATTTACTTTTGTTACAGATGTTTCTCCTTTTTCCCCCATTGACACCCTTCTCCTATTCCCACCCCATCCCCCAACAGCATTGTTGTCTATGTCCATTGGATATGCTTATATGCACAAGTTCTTTGGTTTATCTCTTTCCTGTCCAAATTCTCATTTAATTAATTCCTTCTTGATTAGTCTGACATGTCAAAATTAATATATCCAAAAATGAGCTCTTGATCTTCCCTCCAAAACTGTTTCTCCCTCTATCTTCCCCACTTCAAGTAATGACAACTTTTTGTTTGGGGTCAACACCTTAGAGTCATTTTGGTTCTTCTCTTTTCCTGTAGCACTGAATGGAGTCCATCAGATCCAATCAGCTTCATTTTCAAAATCTATCCCAAATGCTACCACTTCTCATCACCTCCACCATTGCCAGTATAGTCCAAAAACCAACCTTCTTACCTAGGTTACAGCATTAGCCTCCTAGATGGCGTCCCTTCTTCTACCCCCGCGCAGCTCTTTTTTTTAACAAGAAAGTCACAATAATCCTAGCAAAATTCAAGACAGATCATGTCATTGCTCTGCTCAAAAACTATCCAATGGCTTTCCATTGCATTTCAAATTAAAACCAAATTCTTTACAATAGCTAAAAGTTCTCATAGTTTGGCCTCTTACAATTCTTCTCAAAATTATTTCTTACTACTCTTCCAAGGATCTCATTGCACTTCCTGGAGCACTCCAGGCATGCTTCTGTCTGAGTCTTTGCCTTTTCTGAAGCTTATGCCTCAAATGTTTGGGGATTTTTTTCTATATACCGACAGACCTCACTCCTTTAACTCCTTTTACCTCTTTAATGATGTTTTACATGACTACCATATTTAAAATTACAGTAACACTGTTTATATGTTTTTATTGATTGTTTAGAGAGAGGGGAAGGGAAAGATAGAAACATTGATGTGAGAGAGAAACATAGATCAGCTGCCTCCTGCACCCCCCCCCCCTACTGGGGATTAAACCCACAACCTGGGCATGTGCCCTGACCGAGAATCAAACTGGAAACTCTCAGCCCATGGGATGATGCTCAGTCCACTGAGGCACACTGGCTGAGCTACAATAACATTCTTAACTGTTTAATTTCTTCTATGTACCTATCACTATCTAACTTTCAAATATTTCTTTTTTTGCTGTACTCTGTCTGGAATGTAGGCTGCAGAGTGTAGAAATTCTGTGCATGTTTTCAATGACTATATCTCCAGTACCTAGAAAAATATCTAGTAGACATTCAGTAAATGATTATGGGTAGGTTAATGCTACTTTACCAGACAATGAATAATGTCCCTGAAGTAATGAGTTGTTTAACATTACAAATAATGCTGGTTGACAAAAACAAAATGCCCATCCCAGGATTTTTAGTGTATGACAGTCTTTGGAAAATTGACTTAAAATGTGAAAAATCTTAAGAAAGAAAAAAGCAAATGCCATGTTTCCACTTGTTGGATGATATACACAACAAAATAATGACTATAACTGTGTCATTTCAAAGAAATTAGGATGATGAATCTCACATAATTAAGGCTGTGAAAGTTTAAGGATATTTGCCAAACTTTCTTTATGGTATTTTTTTGTTTATGGACAACCCAAATTTCAAATATGTTAAGAATATGAATACTTCATAAAACTTAAAATGGTAAATATTTCCTATTGAAATTGAGATTTTTCAGATGGTATATTATAAATCATTTCAATCTCCCTGTTTAGAAACAAAACAACAAAATTATTATATATCCATTCACAGACTGAAACTTAAGACCCAGAGGGAGAGAAAGAAATATATGATCTTCAAGGTCAAAACATCAGTTGATGGCAAATTTGGTATCTCACATATTCCCAAAGGTAGCAATACTATCTCTAAATCTTTCTTTGTAATGTTTGGGTTTTGTTACTCATAATATAGTCCCTTTTAGAAATTTATTTAAAAGAGAGGAACTCTCAAATTAGTTTAGCAACATAAATGTCACACACATAAAGATTTAGCATACAGCATCTTAAATGCCTTAATGAAACAGCTGTTATCCTCATTTTTAGCCGAGGCTCAATCAAATTATTTATTATATAAGAATTTAAAGGAAGAGATATGACTTATAAAAAATCATATCTAAATGCAGATAGTTAAATATAAAGGGTAATTTAAGTTTCTTAGTTCATGATTCCATACCTAACTCTCACAAATGCTCCCTAGAATGTAAACATACAATATACTGGGGGGGACACATCTGAATTTGCCAGATAGCTCAGAAATAAATAGCCAAAGTGACCTTTGAAATCTAGAAGTGTGGTGGCAGCCATCACCTTCAGCATTTCTCTGTTCTGAGATTTCATAAAACCCCAAAGGAAACAAATGAAATAAAGAACTTTAAAACTTCCTCTCACTCCACTCTAAACCTAATATTTTATCTGAAACTAGAACCATGTTACACAAGCTATATCAAAAAGGAAAAGAGGTTAGAAATCTTCTTCACCGTGGTAGAACTTTCTAGAACTGACTTTCCAGGTATTATATATTCAAGTCTCAGCATATAAAGTATTTCAAAAAAAAGAAAAAAGTTCATGAACTCAACTTGTAAGTACCAACTATATCCACCACATGCCAAACATTGTACTTGAATCTAGAAATATGTTTTTGTGTTGTTTTTTTACTAAAGAAATCTTTTAGTAAGAGAGGCAGGTGTGAACAAATAATCATGAGCAGTGTAATGAGTGTTATGACACTAGCTTCCAAACGATACTATTAAATTATGTAAGAGTGACACCAAGTCCCAATAGGAAAAAGGAGGAAACTTGGACACTAATACTTCAGGAAGAGGAAGAGAAAGTCAGAGAGTAAACACTGACCAATTGTTCAAAGGAGAAAGAAAAGAGAACTGAGAAAAGATGATGACAAAAGGAAGAATAAATCCATCATTCATTCCCTCATCACCCAACATCAAAACTTGAAGTAAAGTTTTGCTTCTTCCTATCTTTCCCATTTCATATTCTTCTAGTTTTTAAACTATGCTGAGTCATTCTTGTTGTTTTTCCACTTCCTCTGTAATAGCTGGTCCAGTGTTTACTAGATGCATGCAGCATGACCACAAAAGCCCAACCTTCTAAGGTCATTTTGTCTCAGTCTGGATCCCCTCAAGGTCATCTTATAAAGTACTTGATGATAAAAATATACATACATACATACACACACACAACATATATATATATATATATATATATATATATATATATATATATACACACACACACACACACACACACACATATATACATATACATATATATTGTTGTGTATGATATATATGTGTGTGTAAATGTGCATAGTTAAAATGTCTACTTATTGAATGATAGAACAAACTGCTAACTATAACTATGTCATTGAAAAATACAGACTACGAATCTTACATAATTAAGGTAGTAAAAAAATGTAAGGATATTTGCCAAACTTTCTTATACAGTATTTTGTGTTTCTGGGCAACCCAAATTTCAAATATGTTGAGAATATAAATATGTCTTCATAAAACTGGTGTATATATATATATTGGATTGGTGGAATGGGGTTCTTTAATGATTTTAATGTAAAGCTCAAACTTCTAAAAGAGAAGATCAAGGTTTGCCAATAGGTTGGTTTCACCCAACCTGCTCAGCTTTATTTTTTATTTAACTCCCAAAAAGATCTTCCACTGATACATGGTTATTTTCTCTCTATCCATAACATGTCCATACATGCTACTGTGATTTTTCAGAATGTTTCTACATACACACATATCAGCACACATACACCCATACACATTCCACTTGCATTTTGTCCAAATATTATACATTCTTCAAGATCCACCTCAATTTTCAGTTTTATCCAGGTTGCTCTTAACAGGTTTTCCAGCTCATTCCAATTGATATTGCAGTCCTCCTTTCCACATCTTTAATCTCCTCACCCCAATTTTGTCTCTCATTCATTCCAGAACTAGTTATTAAATACCTATAAAGCATTTTCTTAAGTGCTGCAGATATAGAAATAAGCAAAGTTAACATTACTCCTATGATTTTGCAGTATTTTCCTGAATATGGTATTTTACATATAGAGTCACCTTATATATATTATATACTCCTATACATAAGGATTACATCAAATAGTTATTTTGTATTCTCTAGAGTACCAAGATCATAGGCAGTGTCCATAAAAGGTGAGTTTAAAAAGAAGGAAAAGTACATGGCTAAATTTAAGATGAAATAATTTTCTCTTTATCTCATCTCTTTATACTTCAAGATTAACAATATAAAAGGTTGTATTTGAATTCCAGGATTCAAAACAGCATTTTTCATAGATCTCTATTTAAACTTAAAAATAAAGTGACTTTAAAGCCTACTATGTCCAATAGATGGTCATATCTCTTTACATAATATAATCCTTCAGAGGTTTTTCCAACATTTTATTAATATGCCCCTTCTGGGAACTTGCCTGCTGTCCTTTTTATTTATTTATTTTTCTGGAGTTTAATCAAAATACATTCCAATGCATTCTCCTTCGCAATAGAATTATTTTTAAAATAATTCAGAGCTAACCAAACTAAACAAATAAACCTGTGAAAAGGACAAGAGATTCTTAAATAAATAATAACTTAAATGTCTGCAATAATATTTTTAAATAACTTCATATTGGGAAACTATGACTAGAATTGACACAAACATGTTAAATACCATGGGTCAGAGGTATAAAAAATATTAGATAATCTGAACCAATGCTCTAGCTCCTCAATCAAATAAAACTAGGCTTTAACCATTATTCTGAGGTAGGTTTTGTCCTACATTTTCAGATTTGCCTTCTCCTAAATCATTGTTTAAATAGAGAATATAACGCTCATGGCATTGGGAAAATACTTCAAAATAATGGTATTTTTGGTGCAATAAATTAACTCTTTGTCAATTGTATAGAAAAAGAAAAGTTAAGAAATTTGGAATATGGCTAATGCTAGCTTTAGGGTATTTACACACACACACTCAAAGGAGTAAATAAATGTTGGAAACAAACAAGAAAAGCAATGTATGGAGTGTTACTCCAGTTTACCTCTCATTTATTTACCAAACACTTGTTTTACTGCTCCTATTCTCTAAGCCATGATAAATTTAAAACATACTTATTTTTTAAAAGAATAACCCTCTCAAGCTCAGTATTCACATTTTACTATAAAAAAAAAAAAAATGCACCTTCCTTTTTTCATTTTCCCCTTTCATTGCCAGATCCATGAGACTGTCTCTGGGGCTGCTGATCTCTGAAATCTCAAGAACACTTCAGGACCTGATTTTACGGGGGGCTTCCTCTTTGTCTCAAGAAAGCCCACTTCTAAAATCATCAGGCAAATAATTAATAGGTTTGGGACCCCTTGTGGCCAGAATTTGAACGTTTCTCACAAAGCCCGCATGATTCTTCTTGCATGCCTGATTATCTTTTCCTCACTGTGTCATCTATCTAGGGCTCTTCACTAGTATTCATTTACTAAAATACATACGCTGTAGCATTTCATAAAGATCTAGAATGTAAGAGGGAAAAACATGTACAAGGAAATTGTAACCTTAGAGCAAAGTATTAAAGAATATTAAGTCAGTAAGTCATAAATTCAAGATTATTCCTAAAGAAGAGGCTTTCAGGCTTATTTACATATTATAATCACCTGGAAACACTTTTACAAACCCAAGCCCAGACTGCAGCCATGAATGATTACACAAGCTCCCAAGGGTATTCCAATATGCAATGTTGACAATCACTAATCCACCAGGAAGTAAAAACACATATGGAAAAGCTGAAGGAAAGCCAGGTGATGTGGCAACCTCTCTCCATTTAGGAGGGAGATCTGGGAAGCAGAGGAAGGGAATCCCATTACCTCTAGGTACAAAATTCCAAAAACTGGTGTTATGGGTTGACTTATATATCCCCCAAAAAGGTATGTTTCAAGTACTAACCATCAGTACCACAGAATGTGACCTTATTTGGAAATAGAATGTCTACTGAGGAAATCAAGTTAAAATGAGGCTATATGGTGGGCCCTAATCCAATATGGTGTCCTTATAAAAGGAAGACATTTAGACACAAAACACACATGCACAGCTGGAAAATGATGTGAAAGCCACACAAGAAGACAGCCATGTGCCTGAGTGATGTATTTACAAGCCAAGGAACACCAAGGCTGGCCAGCAAACTCCAGAAGAGGGAAGTAAAGATGCCCACCTAAAGCAGTCAGAGAGAACATGGTCCTGCCAACACCTTGTTTTCAGATTTCAAGGTTTCAAAACGTGAGACCACCAATTTCTGTTGTTTTAATCCACCCACTGTATGCTACCTCATTATAGCAGCCCTAGGAAACTAATACAGTTGAGAAAGGGGATTATAGTCTTCTGAAAAAGCTTACAATGGTTGAAAGAAAACTATGCAAGAGGTAAGAGAAATATAAAGTAATATTGAAGACTTCAGTCTCTAAATAGTTGGAATTGTTTTGCATGATGTTTATCTGTAACAATTAGTGCTACATGTTTTTTCTTCAAAATTGTCTACTTATTTCGAAGGTAGACAACCAGCCCAGCTATTTTTCCTTTTTAAAGTATCTTTTGCACCATTAATTACATCAGTGTGCATTTTAGCTGAGAGAGTTCGAAACGCCAAAGTAACTGTTTTTAATCTGATATTTTTCATTGTAGAAACATACATTCCCCTCAGCATAAGCATCTTAAACATTTTTTTCAGCAAACTCAAACATTTCCATTTTATTGAAGATGGAAAATAATTATTTTGTAAGCAGTCAAAAACAAAACCAAGCACTGACAGTTTAAATGTCAATGATAAAGATAAAACCCAGCAACAGTTTAGTTCCTAGATTGACTATTGAATTTTATTTCTATGATTGTGATATAAACATGTATAAGTATATGTACTATATAAATATATATGATATATATACACTATAAATATTACAAACATTATTTTTCTTGTTTTAATTTCCTATTTAAAACATTAAAATTCAATACATAATGCTTTAAAAATGAATTTCAAAATTAACCAAAAGGAAAGGATAAAAAGATTGTCATACTATGAAATAAATTAGCTCTTCTTTACTAAAATACTAATGTCTACTCTTAACCTCTTATGATAACTCAGAGTAACAATGTTCATTATTCTTAGCTTAGATAAGACTCCTACTGATTTTTCAGCTTTATTACAATGATAGAAACACCCATTAATAACCTTCTCCCAACTCATAGGATTTATAAACCATACCACAGCACTGATATTTACAGTATTCTGTATCTTGGCTGTAAATTCCATGACAGCAAAAATCTCATAGAGGGATGTGTGCATAAGAGAATGTTAACAGGGTACAGTGAGAACAGAGAGCTAAGAAGTAATCATGAGTCAAGAGGCTTCTGTATTGAAGATCCAAATCTGCCACTCTTTAGCTGTTTGATATCAGATATATCACAATTTTCCTGAGCTTTTGCTGCTTATTAAGAGAAAAAGTATTAGTAATCTATAGTAATAATGTGGGGAAAAAATAGACTAAAATAATGTGAAAAAATTGCCAACTCAGTTGGCAATTGATGCTTTCTCTTCCTTTGCCTATTGTTTAAATGTTAGAGACTCTTCTGTCTGTTGTGATTCCCAATTTCTTTTTAATCTAGAACACACTCTCTCTGTACAATTATCTTCTTCCAACGTTTCTATCATTCCCCTCTAAGCTCTGATATCCAAATTTGTTGATTAAATTATCGATTACTAAGAATTACCTATTTTTGTTTTGCATCATGGTTCTCTCTCTTGACAGTCACTTTGTACACCCAACTTCTGGTCATACACCCTCGCTTGTCTATCTCAGAGATAGCCCAAACTCACAAAGTCCAAAAGACAAGCATCTGCTGCCCAATCATGCTTCTCTACTTTGAGACTAGCTTCCCTCTAGAAAAACCAATTCCTGGGTAAATCAGGTCCATAGGTAAACATTTTCTTTGGGTCTGTATTTTTATCGGCATCTGAGCTCTGCTGGAGACAATGGCATGAATTGGCATCACAAGAATTTAATTATCTCCAACCTCAGGCCTTCAACTCTCTCTAGCATATACTTTCTTCTGATGTCCATGGGTTCCAAGGTCAAATACGTAACACAAGTTATCAAAGTTACTCTACTGTAGGAATTTGGGAATTTTAATATATTAATGAGCACTGTGAACCTACCAGTGGGTGGGGAGTTGTAAAGTACAACATTCTCAAACTTGTTTGCCCATACAACCCTTGCCCATGACGAATCTCACAGAGAAAATGTTCAAAAGAGCATATTTGGATTAGCTCTGGTATAGAAGACCCAGGATAATCCAGACTTAGCCAAAGCCAGCCCATCAACCTTGGACAAAATTAACCTCCAGGCGCCTCACTTCACCTTCAGCATAAGAGCAATGTGGACTTTAGAGGAGTAACTTGCTTTACATTAAAGTAGCTCCGACTAGCTTTTTCCTCAAACCAATTGAACCCAACTTTCTTTTTAATTCTATGAGGTTATCTGTAGATTGCAAAGAAGAAAGCAGGGTCCATAGAAATCAAACATATGCTCAGGGAACACAGCTATACAGTAACAGAATTAAGGATTTAGATTTTGTCATAAAACAGCCAGGCCAACCAATATTCTTACCCCTGTGTTAAACTTCTGTAATGTAAGATTGTTAACATTAAAGAAAGAACAGCAAACTTTGGGAAAGGTCTCTCATTTGTACTGAGTTAAAAGTTAGTGTAAATCAACAGGAAGTCAAAATTGTCAGATACTTTCACACTATTTTAACTATGTACAGTAATATTAACAAGTACACATTTTTTAAATGTATCTTTACTGTCGAAAGTATTACAGATGTCCCTCCTTTTTTCCCCCACTGACAGTCCCCTCCCTACTCCTGCCCCTCCTGCCTTCACCACACTGTTGTCTGTGTCCACTGGTTATGCATATATGCATATAAGTGCTTTGGGTTATCTCTTCCTGCCTCCAATCCCCATTCCCTCTGAAGATTGACAGCCTGTTTCCTACTTCCATGTCTCTGGATCTATTTTGTTTGACAGCTTATTGTGTTTATTATATTCCACAAATAAGTGAGATCATCTGATACTTGTCTTCTCTGACGGGTTTATTTCACTTAGCATAATACTCTCCAGGTTCCTCCATGTCATCTCAAAGGGTAACATCTTTCTTTCTTACAGCTGCATAGTATCCCATTGTGTATATGTACCACAGCTTTTTCTTATCCACTCATCTATTAATGGACACTTGGGCTGTTTCCAGATCTTAGTGATTGTAAATAGTGCTGCTATGAACATAGGGGTACACATATTCTTTCTGATTGGTGTTTCAGGCTTCTTAGGGTATATTCCTAGAAGTGGGATCACTGGGTCAAATGGCAATTCAATTTTTAATTTTTTGAGGAAACACAATATTGTTTTCCATAGTGGCTGCACCAGTCTGCATTCCTACCAGCAGTGTACTAGAGTACCCTTTTCTAAGGAGAAAAAAGACCTGTTCTCAGAGAACTACAGGACATTGAAAATGGAAATAGAGGAAGATATAAAAAAGTAGAAGCACATACCCTGTTCATGGATTGGAAGAATCAACATCATTAAAATGTCCATACTAGCCCAGCCGGTGTGGCTCAGTGGTTGAGCATCAACCCATGCACCAAGAGGTCACTGGTTCGATTCCTGGTCATGACACATGCCTAGGTTGTGAGCCAAATCCCCAGTGGGGGGCATGCAGGAGGCAGCCAATTGATGTTCTCTCTCATCAATGTTTCTATCTCTCTCTCCCTCTCCATTCCTCTCTCTTTAGAATCAATAAAGAAAAAAAATTTTTTTAAACGTCCATACTACCCACAGCTAAATATAGATTCAATGCAATCCCTATTAAAATACCAACATATTTCACAGCTCTAGAACAAATACTCCAGAAGTTTATATGGAACCAAAAAATACCCCAAATAACCACAGCAATCTTGAAAAAGAAGAACAAAGTTGGAGAGATTACAATACCAGATATCAAGCTATACTACAAAGCCATTGTAATCAAAACAGCCTGGTACTGGCACAAGAACAGGCATATAGATCAATGGAACAGAACAGAGAACACAGAAATCAACCCAAGACATTATTAACAAAGGAAGCAAGAGCATACAATGGAGTAAAGACAGTCTCTTCAATAAATGGTACTGGGAAAACTGAACAAGTACACTGTTAATTTGTACTTTTATGGCTACATGAGAATAATTTATAATAAAAAAATCAACTATTTTATGCAGTCTTCCAGGTTTACAAAAATAAAGAGCTCTTCCCTTAGAATTTCTTTACATTACTAATTTATTTTTCAATCCTCACCCAAGGATATGTTTTCATTGATTTTAGAGTGAGAGGAAGGGAGAAGGAGAGAAAGAGAGAGAAACATTGATGTGAGAGAGAAACATCAATCAGCTGCCTCTCATAAACACCCCAACTGGGGATCAAATCTGCAACTTGGGTATGTGCCCTGACCAGGAATCAAACCCATGTGTGACCCTTTGGTATATGGGATGATGCTCCAACCAACAGAGCCACACCAGCCAGGGATACATTGCTAACTTTTTAAAGAAAGTTTTATATTTTGATATAAACTTCAACCCTAATTATTCTAAGCAATGGTAATAATGATGATAATAGTCAACATTTATCAAGAATTTACAATATGTCATATTGTAGGGAAAGCTTTATAAGCAGTATCTTAATTCCCACAACCAACATCTGATGTAAGTCATTATTATCCCATGTTACAGAGGAGCACAGTGAGTCTTGAAGAAGCTATAAAATCCTCCCCAAGCCATGAACTAGTAGGCAGAGCTGGATTCAAACCTCTGACCACCTGACTTCAGAAATGAATTCTTAATGAACATACTTCCGTGATAGCTGAGTAAAACAATACTTATCATTAGTAATTTAGGAAGGATACCTGAAACCAGAGCTTGTTACATATTAAAAGTAGGTAATGCTGGCAAGAGATTTCAAATTAAACAGATGTGTGCATTTTAGAAATATGTTGAACAAAATCCTTCTGAAAGCTCTCCCCAAATATGAACAAGGTCAGGATCGCATCACCTGTCTTCTGACACTAAAGAAGACATTACAAAACCCACTCACCTAACAAGAAAATGTCTCACCATAGACCTTGGCCCAGAATTTCTTTTTGTCAGACAGAGGAAGGGAGTGAATTTAAGATGATCCCAAGACTACAAGGCTGCTGTTGGGACTGGAGCTGCATGTAATACACCTGTTTTTCCTGTGCTTCTCTGGCCAAGGCCTATATCGATGATGCTTCAAATTCCTTCAAACTCTGCTATTCTATGGTTCCACCAGGTAAGAAAACTACTCCCTAGGTGTGAGGTAACAATTCTTCTAGGAGACACATTACTGCTTCAGGCTCCCAAATTGCCAATTAGTGTACTGGAGATGAAATGTAATGTCCTGAAAGAGTTAGTGTTTGTTCCAAAGAGCCAACAAGGTGTTTCTTATTCACCTTGAGGGCTGGCTGGTGGGAGTTACCTGTCTAAGAACCAGTACACCATTTTGAAATATGTATCCTGAGAGTAAAGTTGGGTTTGCTCACCTTTGTCTAAATCTATAGCAAAACTACACACAAAATATGAAATAAACTACAGCGTGTTTATGAGGAAAAGTGACATGATCTGAAGAAAAGTAATTGAAAAACTTTTATTTTATCTGATAATTCCCTGCAGATACCATTTATCAAATAAATTTGTGTCCTGGGCTATTTTATATGATGCCCTCCAAACAGTGAGCTGTTAATTCACTGCCTTATCTCCCTAAACCCCTTTATATTTTTTCTCATATTTACTTTCTCTTGAATCTTGTAATGAAATGTGAGCTGTAAGGGATTTGTGTACCACATAATACCTGGTGCTCCTAGGCCCATCCACTGCCATTCCCCTGTAAGTGGGGCCCTGCTCCTCAGGTCAGTTCCTTGCTACTACTCTTCATTGACTTTACCTCTGATGGTCCTATCCCTACCATATGTCACACGTAATCACACACATAGGTAAAGGGTGCATCTAAACTTGACTTCAAGGTGAGAGAATTTCAAGATACAATTAACTGCTATTAAGAGACATGGCGATTGTCATAACTAAGTTTTCAGCTTAGTTTGTAATTTTTAAGGTTCTCAGTTACTCACTGTCGAGGTTGTTAGAATACAGGCCATAAAGGTATCCAATGACTTCACTCAGTTGTGCTTGCTGGTCATTTGCAAGTAATTGTTAAGGAATATCTGTGTTAGAATTTATGATATACCAATGCCCAATAGAGACATGAACCTTTTCTCCCTGATCTTCAGAATAAAATGGAAATACATACTAGTACACAAAATTTTAATAGGGTGTGTTCAGTACCATGATGAGGAAAATGAAAGTGTCTAGTATACAAAGGTAAGGAGTTCCTTGTTCTTCTCTTTTCTTGATCCACTTTTCATTGGCCCTCATGAGTGTTAACTGAAGGCAGTGGTCTGCCATCTGGAACAATATTAAGTGTACTGAGTTATGTCCTAGGTCTCAGGACTGTCTGTAGCACTTCACATATGTTACTTCAATCAATCACTTTAATGACCCAATGAAGCTAGTATTATAACTATCCCCTTCAACAAATGAGAGACCCAAGACAAGAAAGTTTACATAACTTGCCCAGTAACCCACAGTTAGTAAGTAGTAGAGATAATATTCCAGCCTTGAAAATCAAGTTCCAGAGCCAACATGTTTAATCATTCCACTAAATCACCCTTTTTCTGGACCATTGCCATTGGAGCTCTCTCCACACTATTTCAGTCATCCACCAAAAACATTGATCTGTTTAGCCAACAAACACTTATTAGGCACTTACCAGGTACAAGGCACTATAAAGATAAAACTATAAAGACACTCTCTCTGCCCTCCAAAAATTTTAAAGTCAAAGTCAGGAAAAAATAGTAACTTAGACAACAAGGTCAATACAATCCCAACAGAGACAACACCTAACTACTCCCAGTCCTGGAGGGAGACAAGAATATTTTCTCTCCATATTTAATCTTTCTCACACCAGAAGGATGACCAGAATATAGCCAAAATAAGTCTTTTGAACAGAGAGAAGAACAAGTCTATAAGCATCGAGAGAGAGAGAGAGAGAGAGAGAGAGAGAGATTAGTATATGCCTGCAAAGCAATAAGCTGGTGGTTTGCAGAGCCCAATTGTGCTAGGAGTGGGGCAGGAAATCAAGGTGTAGGACTGGAGAGGAAAGCTTGTGTCACAGCATGAAGGTATACCTTTTACTCAAAGCTAACAGGAGCCACGGAAGGAAAGAGGAATTTTAATCAAAAGAGTTACAACCCAGAACTATGTTTTAGGAAGAAACCTTGACTATATATTAATTCTCATCTTTTCAATACCAGTATCTAACCAAGTTCTCTATCTGAACATAGAAAACAGCCAGCCTCTCTCCCTCTTTCCTTTATTGTCTTTTGAATCTCACCAATGATTCAGAATAATTGCCTTTGAGAAGGGTATTGTCTAAAAATTCTGCAATAAGATAAGTTTGATTCTTGGCCCCAACTCCTTTCCTTGTCTTTTTTGTTTAGCTTCACGCAGCAGAAATAGAACAGAAAAATGAGTAGGATGAGAAAACTGCTGCATTGGATGTGATGAATGGCAGTGTTATATTTAATGCTCTCCTGGAATGTTTTGCTTTTTAGAAAAACATTATTAAACAGTTAATAAAACATGCCAAAAGACAAAGCATATTAACTCAATTTAATCACCTGACACCTATATAAAATTCAAGCTTTTAATGGCTTTTACAACTTCACCCCTTGACATGCCTTCTACCTTCAATTTGAAAGCACAATACTCCTATGCCTTCTTTAGGTTTGAGAAATAATGCCTCTACTGCATTTTAGTGACTATACTTTTTCTTCTTTTTTGCTCTTTTGTATGAGTCATGGAGACAAAAGAGTATGTCAGGTAAATATAGGTATATATTATTTACAGCTTAGTAAAAGCTATAAAACGAATACTAGAATATGCATTACTCGGAATGATATATGATCAATTAAAAACAACTTTGAAGCCCTTCTTCTGCTTCTGCCCAAATCCCTCTCCCTCTCCAGGAGCACCTGATATGCTGATATTTTTGTTAATTGCTCCTTTGTTTTCTGTATTGTTATAATATTTATGTGGGAATCTCTAAATAATGTGCCTCAGTTCCGACCTTTTTGAACTTTGTATAAATGAAATGAAAACAGATTGAGAGTCTTCCATGCAGCTCTCCTGAGCAATAGAGTTTCTGTGAAATGTAAGGGTCTTGCCCTTCAGCTGTCAAGTACGAGCCCAAGGGAGAGAAGGAGTTACCTTGAAGAGACTTGAGGTGTAGCTTTTGTCAAATGAAATGAACCCCGTAAAAGTATACAGAAGATCTACAAAGTCCGTAACAGTTGTGTACGCAGCAACATCATCAGTTTGGCCTCAGGAGGATGAAGATCGTATAGAATCAGGAGAGACTGTTGGATATCTAGAATTTTACCAACAGGAAGCAGGCTGAGGGAGATGTTTAGCTATACACATATGCTGCATTTTATAAAAGGTAAAATATGGAGGTGGAAACAAACCCAGAATGTAAAGCTAGAAGCCATGGATAATTATTCCCAGGATTTGAGACCTAATGGAGGAACTTCAATATTTGCCTGCTGGATTTCCGAACTGTTATGGACCAAAGACTCCTTTGGGGCTCCCATTGTATCCGTTTAGAACAAGAATGTCTATAGCAGTTATGCTATGCCTGCCCCATCATTATATGTTAGGGTGTAGGGGGAAAATAACTTGTCAGTTTTGTTTTGCACATCTGCATATCAGGTGGAACTACTTGGGAGCCACACTTAGGAACTACACCAAAGAATCGCATCTACAGCTGGTCCTGGTTTAGAGAGAGGATGCTGGGTTTTAAAATATTGCTATGATAGAATAAGACAAGGCCTTGGGAGGGGGTAAGCATATTTTGCATGTGGGAGGAACATGAGCTCTTGGAGCCAGAGGACAAACAATGGTAGGCCTCCACTTAGATGGTCTCTAATAATACCTGCTTTTTGATGCCCCTTCTGTAATCCCCTTGAGAGTATAAACTGAACTTAGTGATTCTCTTCTAATAAATAAAATACAGAAGTGATAAACTGCCACTGCTTAAGATTAGGTTATAAAATAAGTGTAGCTTCCATCTTGAGTTAGTCTCTCTCTCTCTCTCTCCCTTTCAAATTGTCTATGGAAAGACCCATATTTGGAGGGACCAAGGCTTCCCAATAACTATGTGAGTTAGCTTAGAAACAGATCGACCCCTCCAACTTAAGCCTCAAGATGAGACCACAGGGGGATCCAAGATGGCAGCATACGAAGATGTTGTACTCACCTCCACATACTCACCAAATCTACAGAAACAAATGGAAGAATCATTTCTTTAAAAAAAAAAAAAAAAAAAAAAAGAACTGAAAATAAGCTGAACAGCTTCTCAGGATAAAATGGCCACATTGAGCTGGTAGGAGGGGCAGACACATGGTCTTACCAAAAAACGCTACCTCTGATGCGGCAACCCACAATAGGGAGGGATCTCAAAAATCCAGAGCTTCTCTCTGAGGAACTAGGGGTTTGTGCTCCACATAAGGCACCCCAACCATGGGACCTGCCTCAGAGAGAGAAGCTCCCAAAATGTCTTGCTTTGAAAACCAATCGTAATAATCAAGGGACCCAAAAGACTGTAGGGATCTGACATGCTCCTTTTAAAAGGGCTTGTATGCAGACTTACTCACCACAGGATCCAGTACCAAAGCACCGTTTGAAAAGCACATGGACCACACATGAAGGAGATTTATTTGCTAACCTTAAAGCATTTGCCAGAGTGACAGGGGCCACTTGAGACTCTCTCTGGGGGAGGAGGCGCTGCCAGGTGCCATTATTGCTCTCTCCCGCTACCCAGCTAGTGCAGGCAGGTGTGCATGGATGCAGCACTCTTCTGCTGCCTTGATAAAGCTGGTAGGTGGGCACCAGCTGCCTCAGCAACCCCCTGCCCCCGAGCCTTGCTAAAACTGGCAGGCATATGCAAACACTGCTCTCTCCCATTCGTGCTAAGACCGGAAAGTCCACACAGTCAAAGCATTCTCCTGCTGCTTTATTAAACCCAATGAGCATGTTTCACTCCTGTGTGTTCCACTGCCTAGCTAAAGCTAGTGGGTATGCCCAGCCGCCCCCCACCCCCTGCTGTGCTCTCCTGCTGTCTCATGAAAGCCAGCAGGCACTAAGAATCCATGTGGGGGATGCCCCTTGATCAGCTAAACCTGGTGGCCAGAGGAACTTGTATTCCTGTACCCCACAGGACTTTACCAATCAGAAAGACAGTTCTTGGTAGGCTACTTCCCCAAGGGTACTGCACAGACAGCAGACTTAAACACATGCCTAGTTTTCCTGTGAATAATGCCTATTTACTTGTCATGGAGCTTTAGCCTGAGGGACAAGCTTCACATTTGCCATACATCTAGGGGCTATGAAGATGCTCTCAGGGAACAAAGACATAGAGACACCACCTTTGCACTCTCCCTTGCCCTTATTACAGCTTGCTGCTACCTCCCAGAGGAAGCTGACACACTCCACTGAAGCCTGATTTTTGCAACCTTTGCCCAGGGAGTATTTCCAGATTTACCGGTCTGGAAGCCACAAGAGTTTATGACTGTGGTCCCACAGGACTGTATATATTTGAATACTTTAAAAGCTGCTATCTGAGGATCTAGCTTCCAATCAACCTGAAACTAAGTACTGATTAAGATCCCTCTCTTTGAAACACTGACAGATCTTGGCAAATGCTCAACAACTGGAATCTATCAAGAATAAATCAAATTGCTACGACAATCACAGGGTTCGACAAACAACCAAGAGCTAGAAAAAGGTTGATGATAAGTGTTATCTCACACCAAACGCCACGCTTTCAAGACTGAGAGAGGTAGTTATTTCGCCTGATACATAGAAACATAGAGAGACAAGAAAAATGAGGAAACAAAAGAATATGTCCCAAATTAAAACATAAGATGGATTCAGCAAAAGACTAACAAAATGGAGGTAAGAAATCTACTTGAGGTAAAAGTAATGGTCATAAAAATGCTCAGTGAACTCAGAAAAATATCACTGGTAAAGGTAATGAAGTAATCACTTATAAGGCTAGCATAAAGTTTAAAAGACAAAAGGAGTAATATTACAACTACAACATTAGTTAAGGGAGACAAAAATGAAACAATATACAATGTGACATCAAAACTTAAAACTTGTGGTGGAGGAGTAAAGATGTAGTTTTGGAATGTGTTCAAACTAAAGATGCTATTAACTTAAAATAGTTTGTCATATATATGGGCTGTTATGTGTAAACCCCATGGTAACCATAAAGCAAAAACCTATAGTAAATACAGAAAAGGTAATGAGAAAAGTATCTAAGCATGACACTAAAGAAAGTCATCAAAGTACAAGAGAAGACAACAGGAAGAAAGGAACAGAGAGAAACTACAAAAAAACCACACAACAATTACCAAAATGGCAGTAAGTACACACCTTTAAGTAATTACTTTAAATGCAAATGAACTAAAATCTCCAATCCAAAGATATAGAGTGGCTAAATGCATATAAAAATATAAGCAAGACTCATCTATATGCTGCCTACAAGAGACTAACTTCAGAAGTAAGAACAAAAAAAAAAAACTGAAAGTAAAGGAATGGAAAAAATATTTCATGCAAATGAGAATGAAAAGAAAGCTGATGTAACTATACTTATATTAGACAAAGTAGACTTTAAAATGAAGATAATGATAAATGAAAAAGAAGGTTATTACATAATTATAAGAAAGTCAACTCAACAAGAAGGTATAACATTTGTAAATATCTACACACCCAACATAACAGCACCTAAATATATAAAGGAAATAGTAATAAACCTAAGGAAGAAATTAATAGCATTATATTAATAGTAGGGGGCTTTTACACATCAGTTACATCAATGAATAGATCATTCAGAAAGAAAATCAATAAGAAAACATCAGCCTTAAATGACAAATTGGACCAGATATATTTAAATGTATATACAAAACATTTCATCCAAAAGCAGCAGAATAAACATTCTTCTCAAGTGCACATAAAACATTCTCCAAAACAGATCACATGTGATGCTACAAAACAAGTCTCAATAAATTTAAGAAGACTGAAATCATATCAAACATCTTTTCCAATCACACTGATATAAATTATAAGAGCAAACCTGAAAAAAGCACAAATAGGTTACGATTCAAAAACATACTACTGAATGATCAATGGGTCAATAAAGACATGAAAGAAGGTATCAAAAAATACTATGACATAGAAAACCTTAAAGACCCCATCAAAAATCTACTAGATTTAATAAATGAATTTGGCAAAGTAGCAGGATACAAAATTAACATGAAGAAATTGAAGGCATTCTTATACACCAATAATGACCTCATAGAAAGATAAACTAAAAGAACAATCCCATTTACCATTGCACCAAAAAAATATTAAGATACCTAGGAATAAACTTAACCAAAGAAGTAAAGGACCTGTTCTCAGAAAACTACAGGACATTGAAAAAAGAAATACAGGAAGATATAAAAAAGTGGAAGCATATACCTTGTTCATGGATTGCAAGAATTAACATCATTAAAATGTCCATACTACCCAAAGCAATCTATAGATTCAATGCAATCCCCATTAAAATACCAACAACATATTTCACAGAGCTAGAACAAATTACTCCAAAAGTTTATGTGGGCCCTGAACAGCCACAGTAATCTTGAAAAGAATAACAAAGTAGGAGGGATCACAATACCGGGTATCAAGTTATACTACAAAGCCATTGTAATCAAAACAGTCTGGTACTGGCACAAGAACAGGCATATAGGTCAGTGGAATAGAACAGAGAACCTAGAAATTGACCTAAGACATTAAGCTCAATTAATGTTTGACAAAGGTGGCAAGAGCATACAATGAAGTAAAGACAGGCTCTTTAACATATGGTGCTGGGAAAACTGAACAACTGCATGCAAAAAATGAAACTAGACAACCAACTTACACCAGACACAAGAATAAACTCAAAATGGGTAAAAGACTTAAATGTGACTCGTGAATCCATAAAAATTCCAAAAGAAAATGTAGACAACTAAATTTCACACATCATCTGCAGCAGAATTTTCACTGATGCAATGCCTAAGGCAAGAAAAACAAAAGAAAAAATTAATAAATGTGACTACATCAAGCTAAAAGCTTCTGCACAGCAAAAGAAACAAGCATCAGAATGGAAAGGGAACCCACTATATGGGAGAGCATAACTGCCAATGATACAACAGATAAGGGGGTTAATTTCCAAAATATATAAAGTATTCACACAACTCAACAAAAGGAAGACAAAGAATCCAATTTAAAAATGGGCAGAATGCCTAAACAGACACCACTCCAAACAGGACATATAAATGGCCAAGAGACATATGAAAAAATGTTCAACGTCAGTAATCAGAGAGATGCAAATTAAAATGACTATGAGATATCACCTCACACCTACCAGAATGGCTGTCACCAACAAATCATCAAACAATAAGTACTGGTGAGGGTGTAAAGAAAAGGGGACTCTAGTACACTGCTGGTGGGAATGCAGTCACTATGGAAAACAATATGGTGTTTATTCAAAAAATTAAAAATTGAACTGCTATTTGACCCAGTGATCCCACTTCTAGGAATATACCCTAAGAAGCCTGAAACACCAATCAGAAAGAATATATGTACCCCTATGTTCATAGCAGCTCTATTTACAATTGCTAAGATCTGGAAACAGCCCAAGTGTCCATCAATACATGAGTGGATAAAAAAAGCTGTGGTACATATACACAATGGAATACTACGCAGCTGTAAGAAAGAGAGATCTCTTATCCTTTGAGACTATATGAAAGGACCTGGAGAGTACTATGCTAAGCGAAATAAGCCAATCAGAGAAAGACAAATACCACATGACCTCACTTATTTGTGAAATATAATGAACAAAATAAACTGATGAACAAAATAGACCCACAGACATTGAAGTAGGGTTCAGACTGACAAACCTCAGAAGAGGGGAGTAGGGGGGAGGGAAGAGATACACCAAAGAACTTATATGCTATATGCATAACCAATGGACATAGACAATAATGCTGGGAAGAGGGGGACCAGAAGGAGGGTATCAATGGGGGAAAAAGGAGAAACATCTATAAAATAAATAAATAAATAAATAAATAAATAAATAAATAAATAAATAAATAAATAAATAAATACAATAAAGGGGGAAAAATACTATGAGAAAAATAAAAATTTAACACAACACACCAAAATTTATGGGTAGCAGCAAAAGCAATTCTAACATGGAAGTTAATAGAGACACTGGTCTATAAATAAATAAATACATACATACATACATACATACATACATACATAAATAAATAAATAAATAAATAAATAAAACTTAAATGAATAATCTAACTTTGCACCTATAGGAACTAAAATAAACAAGAACAAATATATCCCAAAGTTAGCAGAAGAAAGAAAATAATAAATATCAGAGTGAAAATAAATGAAATAGTGAATAAAATAACAGAAAAGATAATTATAACTAAGAACTGGTTCTTTCTTTTCATTGGTTTGTGTTTGTTGTTGTTTTTTTTCTTTATTGATTTTAGAGGGAGAGGAAGTTAGAGGGAGAGAGAGATAAAAACATCTATGAGAAAGAACATCGATTGGCTGCCTCCTGCATGCCCCTCAGTGGGGATCGGGCCCACAACTTGGGCATGTGTCCTGACCAGGAATCAAACCAGCAATGTCTTGGTACATGGGTCGAGCCACACTGGTCAGACTAAGAACTGGTTCTTTGAAAAGATAAGCAAAACTGACAAACCTTAGGCTAGACTCACCAAGAGGAAAAAAAAGGTTCAAATGAATAGAGTCAGAAATGAAAGAGAATTACAACTGATACTCAAAGACACAAAGGACTAAAAGCTGGTACTATGAACAATTACATTCCAACAAAATCAAGAACCTAGAATAAATAAATAAATTGCTAGAAATATACCATTTTCCAAGACTGAACCATGAAGAAATGGAAAATCTAAACATAGATGGATTTACTACTAAGAAGACTTGATCAGTCATTTTAAAACTCCATACAAAAAGGATTTCAGGACAAGATAGTTTAACAAGTGATTTCTAACAAACATTCAAAGAAGATTTAATATATATCATTCTCAAACTCTTCAAAAAAATTGAAGAGAAGGGAATGTGTCCAAATTCATTTTACCAATACTAGACAAAGACCCCACAAAAATAGAAATTATAGGCCAATATTACTGATGAACATATAAGCAAATTCCTCAAAAGATATTAGCAAATTATATTCAATAATATATTAAAAGCATCATACACCATGATCAAGTGGGATTTATTCCATGGATGCAAGGATAGTTCAACATCTGTAAATCAATCAACAATGATACACCACATCAACAATATGAAGGATAAAAATTCTGTGATTGAAAATCACAGAGATATCATCTCACACCTGCCAGACGGTTATCATCAATAAATCAATAAACAAGTGTTGGCAAGGTTTCCCTTGGAGAAAAGGGAAGGCTCATGTACTATTGGTGAGAATGCAGATTGTATAGTCACTATGGAAAACAGTATGGTTTCCTCAAAAAATTAAAAATGGTACTGCCTTATGACTCAGCAATTCCACTTCTGGGTATATATCCAAAGAAACCCAACACTTGGAAAGAATACATGCACCCCTATTTTAATTGTATAGCCAAGATATGGAAGCAACCAAAGTGCCCATAAATAGATGAGTGGATAAAGAACGTGTGTTACAAATATACAATGGAATATTGCTTGGCCATGAAAAAAGAATGAAATCTTACCATTTGTAACTAAGTAAAGTAAGTTAAAAAGAGAAAGACATTACCTTACAATGTCACTTATATGTAGAATCTAAAGTATAAAATAAACAAACAAAATAGAAACAGATTCATAGATACAGACGAATGACAGATGGTTGCCAGAGGGGAGGGATTGTGGATGACCTGGTGAAAAAGACAAAGGAATTTAAAAGTACAGATTGGTAATCACAAAATAGTCACATGTATGTAAAGTGCAGCATAAGGAATATAGTCAATAATACTGTAATAACTAAGTATGGTGCCAGGTGGGTACTTGAAAAATCAGGGGAATTACTTTGTAAAGTGTTATGATTGTCTAACTACCATGAAAAAATTCAACATCTATTTATGATAAAAATTCTCCACAAACTGGTGATAGAGAGAACATAGCTCAGTATAATAAAGGCCATATATGACAAGTGCACAGCTAATATCACACTGAACGGTGAAAAGCTCAAAGCTTTTCCTCTAATATCAGAAACGAGACAAGGATACCCACTCTTGGCAATTTTCTTCAACATAATATTGGAATTTCTAGCCAGGAAAATTATGTACAAAAACAAAAGGCATTCAAATTGAAAAGGAACAACTAAAAGTGTATTTGCAGATGACATGATTTCATATAGAGAAAACTCTAAAGACATAAAAAAAAAGAGAGAGAGAATCCTGTTAGAACTAATAAATGAATTCAATAAAATTTCAGAATACAAAATCAATATACAAAAATTGGTTGCATTTCTCTACGCTAATAATATACTGTCAGAAAGAAAAATTAAGAAAACAATTCCATTTGCAATTGCATCAAAAGAATAAAACACTAGGAAATAAATTTAACCAAGGAAGGAAAGACTTATACACTGAAAACTATAAGTCATTGATGAAGGAAACCCAAGAATATACAAATAAATAAAATTTCATGCCCATGGCTTGGAAGAATTAATATTTTTTAAATGCTTGTATTATCCCACGCAATCTATGGATTCAATGCAATCACTTTCAAGATTTGGGGAATTTTTATAGAAATAGAAAAAAAATTTTTTTTAATTTGTATGGAATCACAAAAGACCATAAATGACCACAACAATCTTGGGGGGAAAAAACAAAGTTGAAGGCATCACATTTCCTGATTTCAAACTATGCTACAAAGCTACAGTTTGGCACAAAAACAGGTCACTGGAAAAGAATAGAGAGCGCAGAAATAAAACCACATATATATAGTCAATTAATGTCCAACAAATGAGGCAAAAATATACAATGGGCAAAGGACAGTCTCTTCAATAAGTGGTATTGGGAAAACTGAACAGCCACAAATAAATAAATAAGAAGAAGAAATGAGACCACTATCTTACACTGTACCCCAAAAAAAAAAAATTAACTCAAGAAGTATTAAAGACTTGGATGTAAGACTTGAAACCATAAAACTTTTATAAGAAAACATTGGCCCTGGCCAGTATGGATCAGCAGTTAGAGCATCAGCCCAAGGACCAAACAGTTGTGGGTTCAATTCCGGTCAAGGGCACATATTTCAGTTGCAGTTCGTATGGGAGGCAACCAGTCGATGTGGCTCTATCACATCGATGTTTCTCTCTGTCTCTCTCTCCCTCCCACTCCATCTGATGATAAATAGAAAAATATCCTTGGGTGAGGAATTAAAAAAAAAAAAAGAAAACATTGGTGGTAAGCTCCTGGACATCAGATTTGGTGATAAATTTTTGGATCTGAACCTAAAAGTAAAAGCAATAAAAATGCAAAAATAAACAAGTGGCACTATATCAAAAAAGTTTTGAACAGCAAGGAAAATCATCAACAATATGAAAAGGCAACCTATTGAATGGGAGAAAATATTTGCAATACATGTATCTGATAAGGGGTTAATACCCAAAATATATAAGGAACTCATACCATTGAATAGCAAAAAAAACCCACAATATGATTAAAATATGGGCAGAGGATCAAGACATACAGATGGCTAACATGGACGTGAAAAGATGCTTAAAATCTCTAATGATCAGAGAAATGCAAATCAAAACCGCAATGAGAGATATCACTTCACACCTGTCAGAATGGCTATAATCAATAAATCAACAAATAAGTGTTGGCAAGGATGTGGAGAAAAGGGAACCCTCATGTACTGTTGGTGTGAATACAGATTGGTGCAGCCACTATGGAAAACAGTGTGGAGATTCCTCAAAAATTAAAAATAGAACTCCCATATAATTCAGTAACCCCATTGCTGGGTATTTACACAAAGAAAATGAAAACAGTTATTCGAAAATATATATATATATATTTTTTTTTTTTCATGGATAGAGTCACTTTTATTGAGAACAATAGTTTTAGGAACAAACCACAAAAATAATTCTTTCCTTGGACTAGTTTCTGTGATCTTACAGTGAGGAGCCTAGAATGTGGGTGGCCCCCTAACCTCCAGACCGATCAATGACCTTCTGGATCCACTTCTTCAGGTGGAACACGTGTGTGTAGAAGCCATATTTCCCATCCCTGTCACAGCCTTCACCCCACGAGACGATGCCCATTTGATACCAGCGGTTGTTAAAGCGGCTCTTCATGACAAAGTGTCCCCCACTGTCACCTTCACAAGAATCCCCTCGTTTCCTTTCCTCAGGCTTGTAACCGGCACAGAACATGTTGTCCGTGATGCGGATGCGGGTGGAGGCCTTGCAGACCGGACGCTCCACGATGGGCACGTTCACCACCTGCAGGACCTGGGGCTGCAACTCAGAAAGACTGGCTGTCCACGTCTCCTTCAAGTTGCCCCAGCCAGTCACTCGCCCTTTGTATCCAGACTGGAGCAACCTGGCTGCCGTCTGCTTGTCAGGCAGGCACACGGGGTGGAGGTAGTTGCTGAAGGTGATGGGCTTCTTGAGCTTCAGCAGGGCGATGTCGCGGTCCAGGGTGTCCCTCCAGTTGTACCCGGGGTGGATGTAGATCTTCTCCAGCATGGAGATCTTCTCAATGCCTCGCTCAGACCTGGTGCGGGAATGCTTGCCAATGCGCACCAGAATGTCATTCTCTGTAAAGTTCTTGTCCCAAGGTGGGTACAGGAGACAGTGAGCAGCAGTGAGGACCCAGCGGTCACTGATGAGGCTGGCTCCGCACAGCAGCTCCTGGGGACTCTTCCGGAAAAGCATCACCTGCCAGGGTGCGAGGCCTTGTTCCGCGTCCCAGCCCTCCATGACGCGCCCCTCAATGTAGGAATCCAGAAGCTCCTTCTCTGTTTTGTCCTCCAGTTTTTTCTGGGATTTCTATGTTCACTCCAGTATTATTTACAATAGCCAAGATATGGAAACAACTGAGGTATCTATCGCTAGATGAATGGTAGAGAATAGATATATAGATATATATAGATATCTCCATTACATATAATGGAATACTACTTAGCCATAAAAAAGAAACAATGCCATTGTGACCACATGGATGGACCTTGAGGGTACTATGCTAGGTGAAATAAGTCAGACAGAGAAAGACAGATACTGTTTGATTTCACTTGTACGTGGAATCTAAGAAACAAAACAAATGTACAAACAAAACAAAACAAAACTCATAGATACAGAGAACAGATTGGTGGTTGCAGAGAGGAAGGGGGTTAGGGGAATGGTGGTCAAGAGGTACAAACTACCAGATATAAAATACATAAGTCACAGGGTGGTTGCAATGTATAGCATGGTGACTATAATCAATAATGTTTTATTGCATATTTGAAAGTTGCCAAGAGTGTAAATCTTGTAAGTTCTCATCACAAGGGGGGAAATAATGAATCCACTGCCCCAGACAATAGCATGACTAAAAGCTAATGAGAGAATTTGAGTCAGAAGCACCCAGCTAAGCTTCCCCACGATATTTTTGTTTCACAGAAACCATAAGACAATAAATGTTTGTTATTTTAAGTTGTTAAGTTTTGGTCCAGCCGGTGTGGCTCAGTGGTCGAGCATTGACCCATGCACCAAGAGGTCGCTGGTTTGATTCCCAGTCAGGACACATGCCCAGGTTGTGGGCCTGATCCCCAGTGGGGGGCATGCAGGAGGCGGCCAATCGATGTTCTCTCTCACTGATGTTTCTATTTCTCTCTCCCTCTCACTTCCTCTCTCTCTAAAATCAATAAAGGAAAATAAAATAAAATAAAAAATAAAAAAAATTATAAGTTGTTAAGTTTGGGTTAATTTGTAATGCAGCAATAAATAACTAATAATGAATTCTGTTGTGTGGCAATACTAAACTAATGTATGTTTACCTCAGATCCTCAGACAATGATGTTCTTAATTATGTGATTCCTAAATCTGAATTGTTTACCAGACAAAAACAATAATTCTGTGAGATTTACTTCAAAATGTTTTAACCAGTTAGGCTTGACACCAGACCTTAAACAAAAATTAGTATCCTCAGTGATAACTGCTTAACGAAAAGGGATGGTAGCAACAATAATACAGTGATAATTTAAGAGTACTTTACATTTATATAAGGTTTTAAAGTTTTTAGAGCAATTTCACATATTTTTATTCTCAGAAATAACTCTGTACATTTGATTATTATAATTTCAAAGATGAATAATGTAGATAGCAGAAAAATCAGAGTCAGGCCCAATCTCATCATCTAATAAGTGGCAAAACAGTCCTTAAACTTTTACCTTCTAATTTCATAATGCACCATCACCATGACTCTGAAGTCATTCTGATTTGATATCGGTGTGGAGCATTCTGTGGTTGCATGAACCTAGAAGAATAATTCTAAAATGACAGATGTTAATTGATATAAAATACAGCTAACATATCACTGATAATGTACCAGCTTATTTATATTAAAGTATCTAATAATTAAATAGTTCTATTGCATAACAAAATTATCCGGCTTTAAACAGACCAAATCATTATTAGATGAGCACTTTATTTTACTATCAGTAGCCCTGATATAAAAGAAAAAAATTTTTTCACATTCAGAGACATGATGCTTTGCCTCTGACTATAAAAGTAGAGGCATATAAATATATGATAAAAATCTGATTGCATCTTCTCTCATTTTTTGCCACTATAGTCATTCTAAAATATCCAGGGCTCCAACTTGCCTCAACTTGCAGAGGTATTGAAAGTGATTTCCTGGAAAGAAAAAGAGCACAGCCTGACAGGTGTGGCTCAGTGGACTGAGCATCGTCCCATGGACTAAGAAGTCGAGGTTCCCATTCCTGGTCAGGGCACATGCCCAGGTTGCAGGCTCATCCCCCAGTAGGAGGCGTGCAGGAGGCAGCTGATCCTGACTCATGGTTTTCCCTCACATTGATGTTTCTATCTCTCTCTCCCTTCCTTTCTCTAAAAAAATCGATAAAAACATATTTTTATAAAAGAAAGAAAGAAAGGGAACATGATAGATGATCTCTATCACATACATCAAAATAATGTAACATTCCATTCTCAAGTTAAAATAGACTTAAGAGGCCCTGTGGTTTCATATAGGAAAGGACTGGAAAAAAAAAAAAAACCCCAATAGAACATGGTCAAGACCCCAAAAAAAAAAAAAAAAAGGTGTTTCCTCAAACAAACCTTTAAAAATATCATTGTTAAGTTTTTTAGATTCCCATTTGTTTTAGGAGACAGGTAAGCAAAACTTATGTCTGGTTTCCATTTCCCACCCACCAAAGACTTTTTTGTAAATGTATTTTTCATCAATATGTTAACAGTGATGGTGAGATAGAGGTATAAATGTAATTTTTTTTTCATGATAAACCTACAAAAGTCATTTTCATAAAACAAAAATTTGTGTTTCAAATCTTTTACGTTGTCTTTTTTAAGTTTTTTAAATTTGAGTTTACATTTATTAAGGGCTTCAGATGCCTAGTAAAAATGTGAAAATTCATTTAGTTAAGACATTTCTGTTTATATAGCATCTTTAATGGACAATATTTGGTATTTTTCTTTTAATATTTTGTAACTAAAGATGTTTGCTTAAGAATAGAATCTGCATTTGTAAGACTTCATCTGTTCCTCATTCTTCTTTACTCAAAATCATAATATTTTGTTTACAACATCATAATCCTCAAGTGGCAACAATCAGAACTCTCTTCTTGACTACACCAGCATCTCGGACCCCTTTCTCAGAACTGTGAGAGCAAGACAGAACTTAGTTGGTATAATCCAATACCAGATAGGTCAACACAAGTTCCAGTTTCTCTCCCCATCAAACCAGCTTACTTAAAAATTTCTGTCATTAAACACATACTAACTCCATTAAACACATACTAACTTAAAAAAAAAATCATAATCCTTTCTAGGGAACAAAAGCTGCTGTCATAATGAACCATTATGATTTCAAGTAACCAATAAGTACAAGCAGTAAATAAATTCCTTCACTTAAAAAAAAAAAAAAAAAAAAAAAAAAAAAAAAAAGCTATGCTTACAAAAGAATTTCATACCAGTTGACATAATAGTCACTGTTTTACACCTGTATTTTTCAGAAGATATCCAAAAACTTGTACACTTCTAAGGCAATATGTAAAGTTTAATTAAATGAGTAATAGCATCATTTTAGTATCTTACAAGAAAAAGTCTTAATTCTTGGTATTTTAACAAAATTATCATTTCCTTTCACAAATAAAAAGAGAAATTTCTCTCATTCTTAGAAAAAAAAATCTGCTCTCTTCTTTGGAAACTTTAAAGGGTCACATGTTTAGCTGGTTATTGTTTTAAGCATATAAATTACACTTGACTTTTCTGCATATCTTGGAAAAACACACATTAGATCATGTCAGCATCTTTTTTAAAACTCTACGATATGTCTCCTAACATTTTCAAGGCAAAGTCTTATTTGTTCTGCATGACAGGCGTATTTTGGTCCCTGAATATGTACCAGGCATGATCTTTTACCTCCGTCCTCCTCTTCTTCTAATCCCCTTCCCTATTTACAGTGACAGATTTTAATATCATAAACTCTACCACAGCTTCAATAGGTTTTAAAGCCTTTGTTACTTGAGAAATTGTTCTTTCCCGAATTTTACTTTGGTCATCTGGTAAACACCTTCCAAACTTAGTGGGAATGCCACTATTTTCCTGATGTATTTCTTGATCCTCAAGCAAAATATGTTATTATTCCCTCTTCTGAGTTCCCAGAACTTTGTTTACAAGTTAGGTTTTAATGAGTTGTTTCTCTTTTTATCTCTACCTAATAGAAAGTAAGTTCCTTGAGGTCTGTCTCCAGGGAATAGCAAATAGCAGATAAGAAGATGTTTATTAGTGGAAGGAAGGAAGGAAGGAAGGAAGGAAGGAAGGAAGGAAGGAAGGAAGGAAGGAAGGAAGGAAGGAAGGAAGGAAGGAAGGAAGGAAGGAAGGAAAGGAGGGAGGAAGGGAGGCAGGGAGGGAGGGAAGGTCTGAATTCATGGTGGAATATATCTAATTATTTCTAACTAGAGATCAGACTTGTGACCCAGATTCTGATACAAAGAAAAACATGATGCTTTATCATTTTGTATATTTCCTTATATGAGAATTAAACTGATGACTTAATATATCTTGTAAAAGAGAAAGATATAAAGTTGCTCAAACAGGACAGAAATTATCATAGATAACATTTAATGCATTCATTTTACAAGGTAGGTTATCATCGGTCCTATTTCCCAGGTAATAAAACTGATACATGGAAATAGGGTCATAATTAATAATTAGGGAGGAACTGGGATTAGACCCTTGGTCTGTCCATCTTGAGCCCAAGATCTCACTGCTGCACTAGAAGTCACCTCCACCTAATAAGTTAAAAATAAAAAGCATTGTCTATAGTTGCATATCATAAAAATGACTGCATGAATATTACATTATTAAAGTAATAAAGTAAGAGTTCCCCAATCATAAGCTATCCAAACCACATATTTCTTTGATAAACTGAAAAGACCAACAAGAGGTAGCAGGCAACAAGACAGGACCTCACGTATATCCTTGATTACATTGTTACCTGAAACAAATCTACCTAAGTACTGCCAGGAAAAAAACATGCATCACATTATTTTATACTTAGCCAACCTCACAGATATGTTTGGTAAAATACTGTGTTCATTTTCATAACATTTTTAAGATATTCAAATTAAATATTTAGATTCAAGATAAATATAAATTATTTAATAATAATAATACTGTTGCAAAATAAAATGTTTGTTACTTTATCAGGAGTATGATCCCAAGGATTACTTTCCTACAATTCCATTCAGGTGAATATTTCTTCTAAACGGCTTGCACATAGACAAACCTTCTAAAGTTCAACTCATGTTTATGCATCACTGACATATATAAACAGACACAATAGCTGCCATTAGATGACAACTTCAAACATCGCTCAGAAATTCCCTGCACTAAAATATCCTCCAGGCAGATAAATGGCTTTTGCAGAATTTCTTTTCCAGCAGGAACACTGCAGAGCTTATTTTACCTCATTAAGCTTATGGCGATGTAAGTGTGAAAGAAATCATAAACATCATCGCGCACAGGGGTTCCCAAACTGTGCTCTCCACGTTAGCAGCACTAGCATGGCCTGGGCAACGCAAATTCTGAGCCTTCCCAAACCTAGTGAACCAGATACTAGGAAGTAAGATCCACCAATCTGTGTTTTAAAACCGAGACCTAGACAAAGTAATACCTTGTACAAAAGCCAGTAAGTTCTCCTGTTCCTGATTTCTCTCTCACTGATTATCATAAGCGTCAAGCCTCTAGGGCCACAATACAGAGGAGCCATTGTTGATTTTCTGGATACCAGTGCATTTAAAGCTGTAAGGTCTGTGCATACAAATAGAAACACCACCACCCAGTACTTTATTCTTCAATTAAGACGAGAGAGCCCCTTCACTATGAATCCACAATTCTAATAACTTCCCCAGACATCATCTCTATTATTAATTTATTCTGAATGAGCCTGTTTTAACTTCTTATGAACTCAAAGAGTAAAGACATTTCCCCATTCTTAAAGCAATCCTTAAGTTGGGCCTTTTCCATTTGACACAACCCATCTAGAAGACCCATATACAATGGAGGTACAAGAGTTAGAATCTTGGGATGTGTGGGGATTTTAGTATGTTGGAGCAATTGAGAATATCTGGATCTTTGTGTTGTCTCTTTTGAGCCCTTGCCTCATCTTGATTCGCTGTTCCAGGATGGTCACAACCCTATCCCTCTCTCTGGGCGGTCATCTAAGACTTGCTCCCTTTTTTAGAGGTGAAAGGCAAATTTCTCCTATTAAAGTATCAGTTTCTCCACTGTTCTGTAAGAATTCCCACGTACATATTTAGCAGTACATTTCTAACGTAGATTGCAACGGAAGTAGAATTTGTATGTACCTAATAATTTACTCAAGAACAAAGAAAATGTGTCCTTCTGCTTATTCAAGAAAATGTTTCCTCTAGAATTAGAAATTGTAGCTCAAGTCAAAAGTGTACATAAAACAGGGAGGCCTGATAATAATTGTTCCTTTTTCTAGATTTGCCAACTGCTTCGCTAATCTCCTGAAATTCCTGTCTGTATTCAAGTATCGCATGTTCACTGTGTGATTGCTATCATAACAAGAATGTGTGCTTGGAGGCAGGTCCAAGATGGCAGCATACACAGGATACTGAACTCGCCTTCTCCCATGAACACACAAAATTTACACCTTTCATTTACAATTTGCCTTTCACTTCTAAAAAAGGGAGCAAGTCTTAGATGACCGCCCAGAGAGAGGGATAGGGTTGTGACCATCCTGGAACTGTGAATCAAGATGAGGTAAATTATATAGAGCAATTCCTCCTGAGAGACAGCTGAGTGCTGTATGAGCAGCTTCTGCACAACAAATAAGAATGCAGTAACATGTAGAGCAAGTTAGGGAACCACGGGATCTTTCTGGGATCAGTGAAAACACTCCACGATCAGAGTACATGGAAGTGCCATGGTTTACGCACATACAATCACCTACATAGCATGGCACTAGCATAAAAACAGACATATAGATCAATGAAACAGAACAGAGGGCCCAGGAATAAAACCTCACTTATATGGTCAACTAATATATGATGAAGAAGGCAGTATAAACACTGGGGAAATGACAATCTCTTCAATAAGTATAATTGAAAAACTGAAAAGATACATGCAAAAAAGAGAGAGAGAGAGAGAGAGAGAGAGAGAGAGAGAGAGAGAGAGAGAGAGAGAGAGAGAGAGAAATTGGAACACTTTTGCCATACAAAAAAATAAACTAAAAATGAATTAAAGACGTAAATGTAAGCAGTGAAACCATACAACTAGAACTGAATATAGGGAGTGAACTCTTTGGCATTGGTCTTAACAATATTATTTTGGATACATCTCTTCAGGCAAAGGCAAAAATAAACAAATGGAACTACATCAAACTAAAACATTTCTGCAAAGTGAAGTAAACCATTAACAATGAAAATATAACTTATTAAATGAGAGAAGATACTTAAAACAATCAGATTAAAAATAGGCAGAGGACCTTAACAGACATTTCTCCAAAGAAGACATGTCAATGGACAATAGATGTATTAAAGATGGTCAACATCACTAATCATCAGAGAAAAATGTAAATTAAAACCACAATAAAATATTAACTTACACCTGTCAGAATGGCTATTTATAAAAATGACAACAAATAACAAATGTTCGGGAGGATGTAGAGAAAAGGGCAGCCCCGTGCATTGTTGGTGGGATTGTAAATTGGTGCAGCCACTATAGAAAATAGGAGATTGCTCAAAAAATTAAAAATAGAACTTACATACAACTCAGTGATTTCACTTCTGGGTATTTATCTGAATAAAACAAAAATACTAACTCTTTTTTTTTTTAATTTGTTTATGTTACAAATGTTTCTCCTTTTCCCCCCACTGATACCCTCCTCCCCATCTCCCCCGTTCCATCCCCAGCATTGTTGTCCATGTCCATCAGTTATGCATACATGCATATAAGTTCTGTGGTTTATCTCTTCTTTCCCTCCCGCCACCTCCTCTTCTGAGAGTTGTCAGTCTGTACTCTACATCCATGTCTCTGGGTCTACCCTATTCCTCAAACTGTTATGTTCATCATATTCCACAAATAAGTGAGATCATGTGATATTTGTCTTTCTCTGCTTGGCTTGTTTTGCTTAGGATAATACTCTCCAGGTCCTTTCATGTCATCTCAAAGGATAAGAGAGCTTTCTTTCTAACAGCTGCATAGTACTCCATTGTGTACATGTACCACAGCTTTTTCATCTATTCGTCTACTGATGGACACTTGGGCTGTTTCCAGATCTTAGCTATTGTAAATAGTGCTGCTATGAACATAGGGGTACATATATTCTTTCTGGTTGGTGTTTCAGGTTTCTTGGGGTATATTCCTAGAAGTGGGATCACTGGGTCAAATGGCAGTTCCATTTTTAACTTTTTGAGGTAACACCATAGTGTTTTCCATAGTGGCTACACCTGTCTGCATTCCCACCAGCAGTGTGCTAGAGTCCCCTTTTCTCCACACCCTCGCCAACACTTGTTGTTTGATGATTTGTTGATGGCGGCCATTCTGACAGGTGTGAGGTGATACCTCATAGTTGTTTTAATTTGCATCTCTCTGATGATTAGTGACATTGAGCATTTTTTCATATGTCTCTTGGCCATTTGTATGTCCTGTTTGGAGAGGTGTCTATTTAGGTCCTCTGCCCATTTTTTAATTGGGTTCTTTGTCTTCCTTTTGTTGACTTGTATGAGCACTCTATATACTTTGGAAATTAACCCCTTATCTGATGCATCATTGGTGATTATGGCATCCCATATAGTGGGATCCCTTTACGTTTTGATGGTTGTTTCTTTTGCTGTGCAGAAGCTTTTCAGTTTGATGTAGTCGCATGTGTTCATTTTTCCTTTTGTTTCTCTTGCCTTAGGTGTTGTATCAGTGAAAATTCTGCTGCGTATGATGTCTGAAATTTTGTTGCCTGCATTTTCTTCTTGAATTTTTATGGATTCATGAGTCCCAGGCATGCAAGGATGGTACAATATTCGCATATCAATAAATGTGATACACCACATAAACAAAATGGAAGATAAAAACCATATGATCATATCAATAGATGCTGAAAAAGCATTCGACAAAATCCAGCACCCATTTCTGATAAAAACGCTCAGCAATGTGGGAATAGAGGGTCCACATCTCAACATAATAAAGGCTATATATGAAAAACCTACAGCCAACATCATTCTCAATGGGCAAAAACTAAAAGCATTCCCCTTAAGAATGGGAACAAGACAAGGATGCCCACTTTCACCACTCTTATTTAACATAGCACTGGAAGTCTTAGCCACAGCAATTAGACATGAAGAAAAAATAAAGGGGATCCAAATTGGAAAGGAGGAAGTAAAACTGTCATTATTTGCAGATGACATGATATTGTACATAGAAAACCCTAAAGACTCCATCAAAAATCTACTAGACTTAATAAATGAATTTGGCAAAGTAGTAGGATGCAAAATTAACATCAAGAAATCGACGGCATTCTTATACATCAATGATGAAATCACAGAAAGAGAAATTTAAAAACAATCCCATTTACCATCACAGCAAAAAAATTAAGATATCTAGGGATAAACTTAACCAAAGAAGTAAAGGACCTCTTCACAGAAAACTACAGGTCATTGAAAAAAGAAATAGAGGAAGATATAAAAAGTGGAAACATATACCTTGTTCATGGATTGGAAGAATTAACATCATTAAAATGTCCTTACTACCCAAAGCAATCTATAGATTCAATGCAATCCCCATCAAAATACCAATGACATATTTCACAGAACTAGAACAAACACTTCAGAAGTTTATATGGGACCAAAAAAGACCTCGAATAGCTACAGCAATCTTGAAAAAGAAGAACAAAGTAGGAGGGATCACATTACCAGATTTCGGGTTATACTACAAAGCCACTGTAATCAAAACAGCCTGGTACTGGCACAAGAACAGGCAGATAGATCAATGGAACAGGATAGAGAACCCAGAAATTGACCCAAGACAATATGCTCAATTAATATTTGACAAAGGTGGCAAGAGCATACAGTGGAGTCAAGACAGTCTCTTCAATAAATAGTGTTGGGAAAATTGGACAGCTACTTGCAAAAAAATGAAGCTAGACCACCAACTTACACCATACACGAGAATAAACTCAAAATGGTTAAAAGACCAAAAACACTAATTCAAAAAGATATATGCACCCCTACGTTCACTACAGCATTATTTACAATAGCCAAGACATGAAAGCAACCTAAGCATCCATGGATGGATGAAAAGATAAAGATGTGGTGTACATATACAATGGAATGTCATGCAGCAATGAAAAGGAATGAAATCTTGCCACTTGTGACAATATGGATGGACCTAGAGGGTATTATGCTAAGTGAAATAAGTCACACAGAGAAAGACAAATATCATATGATTCCATTTATATGTGGAATCTAATCAGAACAAAAGCAAAAATACTCATAGATAGAACAAACTGATAGTTGCCAGAGAAGAGGTGGGTGGAAGATAGGTGGAAAAGGTGAAAAGGAACCAGACAGAGATAGTCAAATTACACATGATCTCACTCATACGTGGAATTTAATGAACATAATAAACTGACAAAAAAAAAAAAATAGGTCCAGAGGCATGAGTGCATGAAACAGACTGACAGATCTCAGATGGGAGGGGTGTGAGGGGATGCAGAGAGATTAACCAAAGAATATATATACACATAGCCCATGGACACAGAAAATAGTGTGGTGAAGGCCTGGGATGAGGCAGGGGCTGGGTGGAGGGAGGTAAGGGGGGGGGGAGATGGGCAACATCTATAATACTATCAACAATAAAATTATATATATTTTTAAAAAGAATACATGATTAGTATTCTGTGAAGATATTAATGCTTCATGATGACTGATCTTTGTCTTCTCATTTCAACCACCTGGTGTATCAAATGCATTAACTAAACTCTTGTTAAGTCTCCTAAGGCTAATAAACATTTCCTCATCCCCAGGATTTATTTGTTTACAGTATTTTAAATTACTAGAGATCATAAACAATAACTCTTCATCTCCCTTATTGCCATGACCTTTCAGAATGAAGAGAGTTATAAAATTAAAAAAAAAAAAAAACAGGAAAGGAAAACACCTCTACATCATTTCAAGTCCTTATGAGTGTCTGGCTCACAGTTTTCCAATAGCTTGATGCTTTCCTAATGACCCCTTTTTCTGTTTTATTTCCTCAAATCCATTTATTTTCAGGTCTGCAAAAGCATATACTCTTTCTGTATCTCCAGATACATCATACCAGTTTCCAGAGATTAAATAATATCTAATCACAAACTGAAAGAAATAATTTAGGGAAAGACTGCCTATTAGTAGTAGGCACTGGCCCAAAAGAGCTGCCCTCACTCAGAATGTCGTCAAGTACAGGGGCTTTCCTTCCCAGACCTGCGATCAGACACATGTTCAATTCACAGGAACAGCACATGGCAAATCCTTCTGGGAACAGCATTTGCTACCACGCTTTTACACAATATTGATAATAATGGCAGCCTATATTATCATGCTCAGTGAATTACCCATATAATATGGGACTGTCATTGCTTAATTTGTTAGAAGTTATCGATAACAAAGAAAGGAAAGCCATTAAGAGAAAAACTTCAGACCAATGGTAGACTAGACTAATGGGAACAAATACACCATTACCTAACTATTTACATGTGTTTTTTTTTTATTTTGTTTGTCTGTGTATAGGAAAAACACTGTTCCTAATTTACTCACATACAGTACTTCTGACGCCAGATGTGTGAGCTTTTTTTCCCACACCAAGATTTCTCTGTGACATCAGCTGCTTGTCTTACAATTTAATTCAATTCTGACATGAACTGAAGTTAGTGCAGACCTCCCTGGTTAAGGGTTCAGTACCACAAGCCGTCCCCCCATATCATTTGCCAATCACAAGTAGCAGGCCCCAAGGTTACCCACAACTTCTGTCCAGCTTAGCCACAAATATGAGGTTCCCATGACTCCCTCACTGGATTCGATCATTTGTTAGAACAGCTTACAGAACTGAGAGAAAAACTTACTTAGGCTTACCAGTTTATTATATAATAAAGGATATGATGAAGGATATAGATAAATTGCCAGACCAAGGGATACACTGAGCAAGATCTGGAAGGGTCCCCAGTGCAGGAGCTTCTGTCCCCATTGGGCTGGGTCACCTTCCCAGAACATAGATGTGTTCACCAACCAGGAAGCTCTCCAAACCCATACTTGAGGGAATTTATGGAGGCTTCATCACGTAGATATGATGGATCATTAACTCAATCTCGAGCCCCTCTCCCCTTCCCAGAGGATGGGGGTGAGCCTGAAAGTTCCAAGCTTATAATCATGGTTTGGTCTTTCTGATAACCAGCCCCCATCGTGAAGCTATCCAGAAGCCCAACAAAAGTCACCTCATTCAAACAAAAGGCATTCCTATCACCCAGGGAATTTCAAGGGATTTAGAAGTTCTGTTGAGGAACAAGGTCAAAGAAAAAAAGATGCTTCTAGTGCTCTAATAATTTAGGAAGTTACAAGGATTAGAAGCTCTGTGCCAGGAACCCGGGGGAGAGAATATATAAATATATATAAGCATATTTATATATCAATATAATAGAAATATATTTTCTATTACTTCACAGTTTGGTTATTGAAATTGCCACATTTTCTGATTGATGAATTTCCTCTCTTGGATTTCTCTGTAGTCTTCTGTAATATTCTCATTGGCTTCTATTTCTGCCAAATGGGTCTACAGTTTTGTTATATTTTTGCACATTTGGAGCGCACTCAAAAAATGCTTTAGAATGTCATAGCACAAACACAATTCAAATTCACAAAATGAGATGCTCCTTATACTGGAGACTTACACTGTAGGCACAATTCTTTTCACTGATTTATAAATATTTTTTAAGGGTCTAAAACATGCCATTCACAAGACTAACTACTCCGAGAAACAAAGATGAATTAACTATGGAATCTATGCCATCAGCTACATTTTAAAGGAGGAATCAAACAATGTTTTCCATGATAATTACCTTGAAATGCTTGTTTTGTTTCATTACCTAGAAAAAAAAGTACCTTTCCAAAAGAAATATATTTCTCAAAATAGAAGTGTCCATCCATCTTCAGAAATGACCCCTCAAAAATTCTCATTTTCAAAATAATCTCCAAACTTCAATTATTAGTACTTTATTAAAGAAATAAATCACTATTACCTCTGTAAAAGGAAGTCAGAGGTATGGGACACAGTCTTCTATAGAAAGTGCTAGTCTTTGCTACCCAACTCCACTCTGTACTTCCCCAGGCCTCCTCAGTAGACCCACTGTGTGCACTGAAGCAGAGGCCCACCCAGGCCCCCCAGCTCATCCCCTCACAGTATCCCCACCTTCCCCACCACAAGCCAGATCAATACAAACGAATTTGAGCTGCCGGCTTAGGTTAGAATACAACATCTGCACTAACGAGGTAATAACTTGAAAGTGCCAATTTGTCACTCCTCCCCCAAAAATGTATTTGTGATTTAAAGACATACTTCCTTAAGTGAAAGAACTACATTTAGTGGGAAATACAGTCCTCTGTCATCTCAGCTAATGAGATATTTGGGAATGGAGGGTCTTTCAGTATTCAAAAGTAGACCAGCGTCTGGGGTCCTGAGAATTAGTCTCTACTCTCTCTCCATCTCTCCAACCCCGACTCTCTGTAAACATCATCTCAAGGCCCGTGTCTTCCATGGGCTTTTCCCCACCACTCAGTCCTGAAATTACACAGCATTGTGAGCCTGCAGGCTGAGTTATATGAAAGCCACATTCTATGTGATTCATTCATTCATTAAGCAGATATTTATTGAGCTCCTAGTATGTGGCAGGCACAGTAGCAGGTGCTGGAAATACAGTAATATGTATTGTAATAGGTACTAGTGATTTAATGCTGCAATATATGTATACCTTCATTAGCTTCCAGTCAATTAAAACCAATAATAATTAAGCCCATGAAAAATGACAGAATAAGACCTATAACTCCAAAATTTGATCATTGTACTTCATTTAAAAATTCATGTTAGCCCCGGCCGATTTGGCTCAGTGGTTAGAGTGTCAGCCTGTGGACTGAAAAGTCACGGGTTAGATTCCTGGTCAAGGGCATGGACCTCAGTTGCAGGTTTGAACCCCGGCCCCCACTGGGGGTCATGTGGGAGGCAACCAATAGATGTGTCTCTCTCACATCAATGTTTCTCTCTCTTCCTCTCTATCTAAAAATCAACCAAAATGTATCCTCTGGTGAGGATTAAAAAAAAATTAAATTCATGTTATAACACCACAATAGAATTAAGTAGCCTTATTAAAATCTTTGCTTAGCCCTGGCCGGTTTGGCTCAGCGGTTAGAGCGTCGGCCTGCGGTCCAGAGAGACCCGGGTTCGGTTCCCGCTAAGGGCATGTACTTCGGTTGCAGTTTGTCCCCGGCCCTGGTTGGTCGTGCGGGTGGCGGCCACTCGATGTGTCCCTTTCACGTCGATGTTTCTCTCTCTCTCTCTCTCTTCCTCTCTCTCCCTCCCACTCTATCTGAACAAAAAATGAAAAAATGTCCTCGGGTGAGGATTAAAAAAATAATAAAAATAAAATAAAATAAAATCTTTGCTTAGAAATGAAAACATCATGAGACTAGTTGAAAGTTGGCTAAAGTGACATTTAAGTTAAGTACTGCAAGAAACAATGCAGGTAAACTGCTCAGTCCTGTTCATGGCACATAGTAATCTATCATAGGTGCGGGTGCTGTTTCGTTTTTTGTTTTGCTTTTAATCCTCACCTGAGGATATTTTTCTATTTATCTTCAGATAGAGTGGGAGGGAGAGAGGGAGAGAAAGGGAAAGAGAGAGAAACATCGACGTGAGAGGGACACATCGACTGGTTGCCTCCCGCACATCCCCGACAAGGGCCAGGGACAAACTGCAACCGAGGTACGTGCCCTTGGCCGGAATTGAACCCGCGACTCATTGGTCCATGGGCCAACACTCTACCACTGAGCCAAACTGGCCAGGGCAAGGATATGTTTTTACTGATTTTTTAGAGAGAGAGAAAGGGAGAGAGAGAAACATCGATATGAGAAAGAAACATCAACCAGATGCCTCCTGTACACTCCCTAACCAGGGATGAAACCTGTAACCTAGGTATGTGCCCTGACTGAAAATTGAACCTGAAACATTTTGGTGTACGGGACAATGCTCCAACCAACTTAGCTACTCAGCTAGGGCTGTTTTTAATTATTGATCTAATTCTTAAATTCTATAATTCTATAGGAATTCTTGATAATCGCTTTTAACTTTATGAATGATCATCAAACTCCACACCCTAGCAGAACTTCATCTTCCAAGGCAGATGATCAGGATAACTTTCAAAATTTTAATTAATTAATTTATTTATTTATTTGACACATTAAAACCATATACCAGGCATTGGGAATATAGAAATGATTAGTTATATCCTTGTCCTCATGGATTTCACAGTCTATTGGGGAGTCATACAAGGTAACAGATAATTTCAAAATTGGCAATTGTTAAACAGGTTGCCTTCTGTGAGCACATGCAAGAGAGACTGTCTATCCCTGTTCATAAAAGAGAAAACAAAGAGAGTTATTCTCATGGGCATTCTCGGCAGATGGACTAATAAAAGTGCAGAAAAATAAGAAAGCAAGTCAGAAATGCACGTGAATTGGTCAGACAAATGCTAATAGTAAATCTGGTACTCAGGCTACACACATGTGACTAGGTTGCCTATAAAATATACACAACCTCTGAAGGCTTGGCAGGTGCAAGAGTGTCGTATCATGAAGGACCCATATGCCACGCTCAGGGGCTTATCCAATAAACAATTTAAAAAACTAATAAACCTGGCTTTAAGATAAACATATTTTACCCCTTCTCTTCTCAAAAGTCATCCCAAAATAATAATCACAGGTACTAAAAATACTACTATTCCATCTTCAATGAAACTAGAAACACTTGCAGTGCCAAACTAAAATATATAAAGACTGAATATCTAGATGAATGGCAAATAAATGTACCCAGCAGAGTAAGGTTAAATCAAACTTCCTGCAGAGGAATATACTGAAAAGAAACAGGATGGTTCAATCTGAGGAATCCAAGAGATGCCAAGGACTTGAGGAACCAGGTACTAGGTCAAGGCCCAGAGCTGAAGATTGCTAGATTTTTTTAAGTCTGTATAAAAAGCATCCAGCCCTGGCCGATTTGGCTCAGCAGTTAGAGCGTCGGCCTGCGGTCCAGAGAGACCCGGGTTCGGTTCCCACTAGGGGCATGTACTTCGGTTGCAGTTTGTCCCCGGTCCTGGTTGGTCGTGCAGGTGGCAGCCACTCGATGTGTCCCTTTCACATCGATGTTTCTCTCTCTCTCTCTTCCTCTCTCTCCCTCCCACTCTATCTGGACAAAAAATGAAAAAATGTCCTCGAGTTAGGATAAAAAAAAAAAAAAAAGAAAAGAAAAAGCATCCAAATCCCCACAAGGTTTGGCTACTGTCCCTTAAGCACAGAAAAATGTAAGTGTATATCGGGGAGAATTTGAACCAGAGAAGTTCCTGACTCTGCGAAACCCCCACACTTACAGAAGAGCAAGGATGAAGCAAAGGTATCCTATGATGATTAATATGAATGATGGGACATTCTAACTTCCTTTTGCTACCCAGATACAGAATGAACTTATACCAGCCAACCTTTTGCTACCCAAATACCCAGAAGGAGATGATGGGATAGGTGGTTGAGGGTACATTTCTGGAGAAACATAGCCTCCTTTGAGAAAACACTTGCAGATCTTTATATGGAAGCCTCCAGGGAAAAGCCTGAACTCCCTACCATCCTCATGCAAAGCCAACCTTACAAACAAGCTTTGCCCAAATACTCAGAACCTCCGATCCTCTTTTCAGTGGTAATGATAATCAGACACTTTAGGAAAGTCTTCAACATAAAAGATAGGGACAAACACATCCAAACATGTCTCCTGCTCTGGATTAAAAGTCACTTATAAGAAATAAAGGTAAAGCACGGACGAGAAGAAATAATCAAATATGCTATCATTAATATCCTTAGAAAGATAAGGAAAGAGTAGATATTTCATCTAAAAAATAAAAACAGGATGTTGTAAATAAAAGTGAAGAAGAATTCTTAGGAAACTTAAAAATAAGAGAGCCAAAACCAAAAATGAATTCTGATTCTGGGTTTGAAAAGAGAGTGAAAGAAATATTTTTGAAAACAAAAATGGGAAAAGATAGAAAATTAGTGACTCTGTCTAGACTATCCAACACTGAACAAATAGCAGTTCCAGAAAGAGAAAAGAAAAAGAAAAAAAGAATGACAATAATAATTTCCCATAACTGAAAGGTACCAGTCACCAGATTATGAGATTATGCGAGCAAATAAAAAGGTTGTTGTTTGGAGCCACAAAGTTTTGGGGTGATTTGTTTTATGCCAGTAGGTAATTATTACCCAGCCTAAATCATGGTCTACACTGTAGTGACCTGGGGTGGGAGGTGGCCTCTGCTTTCCATCAAAGGTCATGCAGATCAGCAATTTGGGCTGGTCTTCCCTGGCATCTCACTACAGTCATCTGGCTACTTAACTAGGGCTGGACAGTACAAGATGACCTTGTTCACATCTGACAATTAGCCTTGGCTGACAGCTAGGCACACATGAGCAGCCCAGGTCTCGCTTCTTTTCATGCAACAGAGAAGTTCCTAGCAGCAAGAAAGGGCAAGCCCCAGAGTACAAGCATTTTTCACGCCTCTGTGTGTTGTACCCCTTTGCCAAAGCAAATCTCAAGGCCAGCCTAAGAGTTAATGTGGGAAAGACTACATGAGGGTATAATAAGGGGAGGAGGGAGGAGGGTGTCACTGAGAACATTACTACAACAATCTATCATATTAGAACAAATAGGGCTACCCAGAACTTTGAATCTGGACTGCTGATCTAAAAGAAGAAAGGACAGTGGAGAGTATTTTTTATGATGTTGGCTTGGCTTTCATAAAAAACAAATCCTAACCCGGCTGGTGTGGCTCAGTGGTTAAGCGTCGACCCATGCACCAAGAGGTCGTCGGTTTGATTCCCAGTCAGGGCACATGCCCAGGTTGTGGGCCCGATCCCCAGTGGGGGGCATGCAGGAGGCAGCCAACTGATGTTCTCTCTCATCGATGTTTCTATCTCTCTCTCCCTCCCTCTCTCTCTAAAGTCAGTAAAGAAAAAAGAAAACTAATCTTAGCATTTATAATTATTTTCAAATATATATACATATATATATACATATTTTTTAAATGTCTCCTGCTCTGGATTATAAGCTCCATGAGGACAAAGACCATACCTCTTTTTTCCACCTCTTTTAGCCCGGGAACTGGCAAAGTGCCGACATTGCTTTTTAAATGAAGCAGTAGAGTGACAAATGTACCCACAGAAACAGGCAGGTTCTAGGGTCCATGATAGCACCAAAGACAGGGGGAGACCAGGAGGAGCACAGCTCTTTAGCTGTTTTAGCACGTGGGCTGACATGAGCGATAAATCAGGTCATTTGTATCTCACACATACAGAGATGCTATAAAACAGTGGCTTGTTAAATATGAACATAACAGAACAAAATGATGACCTCTGATCCTAGACAGAACTTTGCTTTCTGTCCTGTTGAGAAGCTTCCGAAACTGTGCAAATGTCCCTGCATCCACAGACTTTTCAATGTAAGAGCAGTTCTCAAATTCTTTGGTTCAAGACCACCTTACACTTTTAAAAATTACTGAGGACCCCATAGAGATTTTGTTTATGTGGGTTTTATCTAGCAATATTTCTCATATTAGATATTTCGACTGAGAACTTCTAAAATATTTAATTCCTCTAAAAAATAACAATAACAAGCTCATTACATGTAACACACACAGCACATTCTTATTTTTAAAAACTTTGCTTTCTGAAACAAAAAAATTTAGTGAGAAGAGTGGCATTGTTTAACATTTTTGCAAGTCTCTTCAATATCTTTCTTATTACTAGAGGAGAACTGGATTTTCCTTCTGCATTCACATTGCATTAAGCATCTGGAAAATCCAACCGTGTAATTATGAAAGAAAGAGAGGGGCAAGTGACATCTCAGAATTAGTATGAAAATGCCTTTGACCTTGTCGACCCCCTGAAAGGATCTTGGGTGTTTCTCAGGCATTTGTCAAGTAAAAAGGGTAAAATGTCCTCACCTAACATTGGTAATGTAACCCCCAAATCGCTATCTTTTTAGTACCCAAGGAAACAAACTAAACTGTTGAGGTGTCTTAGTACCAAACAAAATACCACTCTAAAAAGTCTGCTAATATTAATAAGTCCATGACTGAGTGAAATAAAATCAGGCTCCCTTAATGAATTCCTCATATACAATGTGAGCTGTTTTGCTGTCCTTCGAGCAACTGTATAAATTCAGTAATGATTTCATCCTCTCCTTTTAAGTCTTATAAACACTGAAAACAACTCTACAGACAGCTCTCTTCTCTTTAGGCACAATCATAATCTCACATTAGTTATGCAGTAATAACTAAAATTTCTTGAGCATTTCATATGTTTCAGGAAATGTTCAGTGTGCTTTACTGCATTGTTCTATTTACTCCCCCAACGTCATCTCTGAGGTAGATACTATTATGTGCTCAAGGTCATACAACTAGTAAAAAATAAATCTCAAGCTTTTAACTACTTTTCCATACAGCTTCCCTATTCGTGAGTATGGCAACAGTCATATTTTCTGCTCTTTTTTATTTTAACCACCCAGTTTTCATTACAGCTTTAAATGATTTCTGGGGTCTATTCTGAGACACAAACCTTGTTTTCAGGATCTTGCCAATGTAAAAGTGTAAACTCCATTCCTACATCCCCCATGGAAACAGATATTTAGACTACAACATGTTCCCGCTTCATTCCAAACAAGTTCTACATCATTCCTAAAACCATACCACCTCCACTCCTGTCATTTCATTGGTCACCCTTGTCTCCCGTATTTGAATTGTTCAGCATCACTGAGGACAGATCGAAAGCGAGACAGACAGTGATGGTGAAGAATCTTCCAGTAGCCCGATGGCGACATTACTGAGGAGCGAGGGCAGTCGAGGATCCGTGTCACCCCTTTTCTCCTCATCTCAGAAATCTTGTCAGCAACAACTCTCTGCAGACTCCTGTGACCTAGGAAACAGCCACGCTACACACTGTGCAGAAATGAAAAGCAGATGTGTGCTAGCGGCCCTGGGAAGTTCAAAAGTGTCAGTTTAATATTCTGGGTGTTGCTGGCTGCACCTGAAAAGACAATGCAGGTTATAAAATTTTCAGTTGATCGCCACAAATTCCTGAATATTCTCTTCAGTTCAAGAAGAGCAAAGATAATGGGCCCCAGGAGAAAAGCAGGGGGGGAAATAATGGGTCCCATCGCACTAATTGAGAGCTGGCTCTTAAAAAGGATAATGATACTAAAGACCCTATTTCCCCATAACTCTTCATTTCAGAGCAACGAAAATATACGTGAGCCCTCGTACATTTCATTGTCACCACAAGCAAGTCAGAATGGAAGCTTAAAAAATGTTATTTTCTTCTATTGTAACCTTACTTATATACCAGATAAAGTACACAATGTCTGCCTCTCTGGTTACAACTCAGTTGGCAAGCTTTTTAATCTTCAATTATCTGTACCACAAATAGGATTATCAGTGATTCAACTTTTGAGAAAATTATAATGGCAACTTAATTTAAGTAATGAAATAATGTGCTTTTGGTTTTTCTCCAGAAACTATTCTTTAACTTAATCCTTGGAACATTATACATTGTTTTTGTCAGTTTAATCACTTATTGTGTTATTATGATTCCATAGAAAATATATTCATTTATGTATTTATTTATTTTGTTAATCCTCATCCAAGGATATTTTTCCATTGATTTTTAGATAGAGTGGAAGGGAAGGAGGGAGAAATAGAGAGAAACATTCATGTGAGAGAGACACATTGCCTCCCACACAACCCCCACCAGAGCCAGGGATCAAACCTGCAACAGAGGTATGTGCCCTTGACCAGGAATCGAACCCGCTACCCTTCAATCCACGGACCGATGCTCTAACCGCTGAGCCAAACCAGCCAGGGCTATATTCATTTATTACCAAGAAGACATAACCTGTTATTTTGGCATGAATGTCTCAAAAGAATCTAGCTTTCATGAAGTATACAGGAAAACGACAATATCCAAAGCACTTCTCACTCCAGTTAAGATTAATTAAATGTACTATAACTGAGCTCATATTATAGTTTTCTAATATAATGCAGCATTTCTACGGACACCTACATTGAGTACTTAAAATTATTTTGTTCCTTTATTTATTATCATTGAATAAGCATCTACTCTGCAGCAAACTGTGTGCCAAATGCTGCATCTATGAAGACTGATGGCTGTTTGTCATTTCTAGGCAAGGGTTCACAGTCACAGCTAGCAGACTTACATGTGATCAAATATAATACAAAGTGATATGTTTTATAATAAGAATGTACAAATCATGTATGGGATACTGACCAACAATCTAAACTATGCATAGAACCATTAGGAAGAGTTTCAAAATAATTTTAAATGTTCTTCTGAACTCAAATCAAATCCGTTTACCAGTTTGCTTTATTACAAAAAAAAAAAAAAAAAGCCTCAAATACTATCAGTATCATTTCACTGTCTATCCATAAATAGATGCACTAGCAATCAAAGCAGCATGCCTGCTTGAAGAATCTGTCCTAATAATAATAATATAATCGCTGTCACAAGCCCTCTCTGAGGGGTCAGAAATATCTCCATTTTACAGATGGGCAGACGGGATATGCAAGGAGATTAAACAGTTGCCAAACACTGACCTGTAGTAAATGCTCTACCTGGGATGAAAACTGAGTCCTGAGCCTAAGATTATTCTGCTCTGCTAGACTTTTCAGCTACATAATCTGCCAGCCAAGCTATCAGAAATGTGTTCTATGTACAGCCTCAAACATGTATTTCAAAGATTTAACTAGAAGCAGAGTTGAAATGTTTGAGCATCACATTTGATCATCTGAGAGAGAATATTACCTTAGTGAGAAGAGTGACAGCTTAGAGACTCTGGAAGCTAAGAGTAATGAATAAGACTGAAAACTAGAGCAATTACGTGTGTTACATTCGAAGATTCGCATGATTGGCTTCAAACTGCTTATTTCCTGGAATGTTCCTGACCTATTTCCTACATGTACATTTCATGATAACATACTCTGAAATGATTTGTCTTCCAGACAAGAATAATGATAGGATAAGCAGTACCGCAATTATAATTACTTGACTATGAATGGAAAATCTTTGGTCAAGTCATCGACAATGGGAAAGTTAATGCTGTAAGTCGCATACAGGTAAATAGCTGAGACCATGTGCTGTCCAGAGAGCAAAAAGGCATGGAGGTTAAGGGTTTAACACCTGAAGTCAGAGGCCTGTGCTCAATCCTGGCCTCTAACGCATAGTTGTTGTGTAATTTGGGGCAATCTTAAATTCTCTGTGTCTTACTCTTACTATTTATAGTAGAGGAAAAATAATAGCAGTGCCCACCTCAAAGGGTTGTATAAGGATAATGTGAGTTAATAATTTGTTAAAGCTAAGAGCAGTGTCTGGCTCAAAATAGTGTTCCATAAATGTATGCTATTACGCTACACATAAAGTATATTTTTATTATTGCAGTATTACTATATGGTCTAGCGCCATCTTGCTCAGAAAGAATATGCAATGTAAATTCAGCCCGTAAAATGGTGACATACACTAAGAATTAATTTTCAAGGAGCAATGCCAATTATATTTGGCCTTCTATTAAAAGAACAAAAAAAAAATTTAAAGGAAACTATTTTAGTTAGAATGGTCCTCACAGACCATTGCCTTCCAAAATAAAGAGTAATAAATGGCTACACTCTATCCAACATTGATCTGGAAAGATTCTAAAACACTCCACTTTGGAAATGCTAGACTGGACCCAGCTTTTCAGTGAACCATTTCTAAGGCTCCTGCTGTTCTCAAATTCAAGGTAAACATTAAAAAGATTCTGAAACGTGACTGAACTTTACCCAGTTAAGAATGGTTCTTGCCCAGCCTGTGTGGCTCAGTGGTTGAGCATCAACCTACAGACCAAGAGGCCACAGGTTCAATTCCAGGTCAGGGCACATGCCCGGGTTGCAGGCTTGATTGCCAGTGGGGGGCATGCAGGAGGCGGCCAGTCGATGTTCTCTGTCATTGATGTTTCTATCTCTTCCTTTTTCTCTAAAAAAATCAATTAAAAAAAAAGAATGTTCTCATGTCAATCTCAGAAATGGACAGGAGCAAAGAAAGGAGGAGTGTATGCCATGTGGCAGGATGATTTCATTTCACATCTCCCTTTCTTTCTCCTCCCAGAGCATGATTTTCAAGGCCTTCTGCTTGTCTGTTCTTGTCAGTGTTGCTCTGTCAATGTCCTTGAAGAGGTAATTAACCTCATACTGAGAAACAATGTTTCCCCCAAGAGCATGCTTTACCGGTCCTCCTACAGCTATTACACCCTGAACAGGGATTGTGTTCACCTCCATGTTCCCTTCCATATCTGTCAAGGCTCTGCGAATATTATTAGGTAATTACTCCTCATCAGCATTTCCTTTAGCTTTATGATGTTAAATTTAATTCTGCCATGATGCCAGCACTTTGCCATGTCCAAAGTTCCTTACGATGCTAACAGAAACTGTTTCTGTATTTTCTCAATGTCCCTGGAAACTCCCATACAGGAGATAACCTGTATGGAAGGTGTTGAATACTGCAAGGCTAGGGAATGAGATATCATATCAAGGCCCAGTAGCAGGCTAAAGCCCTGAGACAGTGAGACATGTCCTTCTAACCCACTTGTACACCATCATAACACCCATTATCAATGGAAGGATGCTTGACTCCAAATTTGGCTTCTAAAATTATGGTTTTCTTTCTCTCTCTCTCTCTTTTAAATTATGTTTATTTTTTAGAGTATTACAAATGCCCCCCCTTTTCCCCCATTGACCTTCTCCACCCTGCTCCCACCCCCCACCCAGGCCTTCAATGCACTATTGTCTGTGTTCATTGGTTATGCATATATGCATATAAGCTATTTAGTTTATCTCTGCCCACCCCTCCTCTCCCTTCCCTCTGAGGTTCGTCAGTCTGTTCCATGCTTCCATGCCTCTGGATCTATTAATATTTTGTTCATCTGTTTATTTTGTTCATTAGATTCCACATATAAGTGAGATCATGTGATACTTGTCTTTCTCTCACTGGCTTATTTCTCTTAGCATAATACTCTCCAGGTCCCTCTATGCTGTCTCAAAGGGTAAGAGATCCTTCTTTTTTACAGTTGCATAGTATTCCATTGTGTAAACGTGCCATGGCATTTTTATCCATTCATCTGCTGATAGGCACTTGGGCTGTTTCCAAATCTTAGCTATTGTAAATAGCACTGCTATGAACATAGGTGTGCAAATATTCTTTCTGATTGGTGTTCAGGCTTCTTAGGATATATTCCTAGAAGTGGGATCACTGGGTCAAATGGCAGTTCCACATTTAAAATATGTTTTTATTGTTTTTTTAGAGAGAGAAAGAGAGGAACATCAATGTGAGAGAGATATATCGACTGGCCGCCTCCTGCACATCCCACTCTGGGGATTGAGCCCCCAACCCGGGCATGTGCCCTGACTGGGAATGGAACAGGGACCTCTCAGTCCATGAGACGATGCTCAGTCCACTGAGCCACACCAGCCAGGTGGCAGTTCCACTTTTAATTTTTTGAGGAAACACCATACTGTTTTCCATAGTGGCTGCACCAGTCTGCATTCCCACCAGCAGTGTACTAGAGTCCCCTTTTCTCCACACCCTTACAGCACTTGTTGTACGTTGATTTGTTAATGGCAGCCATTCTGTCAGGTATGAAGTGATACCTCATTGTCATTTTAGTTTATATCTCTCTGATGATTAATGATGTTGAGCATTTTTTCATATGTCTCTTGGCCGTTTGATTGTTTTCTGTCTATTTCTACCAGCTGCTTTAATTATTCTGCTAATATGCGAGTTACTAGGTCCTTGACCTTTGTAATCTTTCCAATTTTATAGATGAGATTCAGACCACTTCAATAATAATCCTTTATTTTTATTTCTTTGTGAAGTAAAAGACAAGAATGAATTTTTGAGAGAGAGAACGTGGACTTTGTTGTTGGCTCCACTACCTGCACACTGCACACTCATGCTTAGGGAAGTTCTTCAACCTCTCTGAGCTTTATGTTCCTCATCTGCAAAACTTAAACAACAATAATATCCACCTGCCCTGGTGGAGCATTGCCCCATACACCAAAAGGTTGTGGGTTCAATTCCTGGTCAGGGCACATACCCAGGTTGAGGGTTCCATCTTGGTCGGGGCACATATGAGACTCAACCAATCGATGTTTCTCTCTCACATCAATGTTTCTCTTTCTCTCTCTCCTTCTCCCTTTCTCTCTCTAAAATCAATAAAAACATATCCTCAGGTGAGGATTTAAAAATGATGATCGTTATGATGATGATGATGATGATAATAATAATATCCACCTTACAGGGCTGGTATAAAAATAGAATGTAGCCCTGACTGGTTTGGCTCAGCAGTTAGGTTAGAGCGTTGGCCTGCAGACCTAAGGGTTGTGGGTTCTATTCATGGTCAGGGGCACATACCTGGGTTACAGATTCCATCCCGGGCCCCAGGGCTGTGCAGGAGGCAACCAATCAATGTAGACACATCCATGTTTCTCTCTCTCTCCCTCTTTTCCTCCCTCCCTTCCACTCTATCTAAAGAAATCAATGGGAAAAAAAATATCCTCAGGTGAGGATTAACAACAACAACAACAAAAATAGAATGCATAATGCCTATAAAAAATAATATGTAAATATGAAACACCTTCCCTTACCAAAGGAAAGAATTCTGGCCTTGTTCTGATCTTTCTGTGGGAACATTTTAACGAACATGAGGGATGAGCCAATATGTCAACACTGGCCTGGAATGTGATAACCCAGACCGGAAGTGCAAGGGTTTGAATGTGCTTCTCTTATTTCTTCCAGTCTATTCACCTAAAGAGAAGAGGGACTGCCTGCAAAATTTTTGTTAGGAAGGAAAAGAGTATTAATCTAAATAATGGTGTATAAAAACTTCTAACAGCAAGAATAAATATAATATGACTACTGAATAACAAAAAGGAGGAGGAGTTTACCAGTATGTGGGTATAATAAGATGCCATTTTGTAAACGTGTATGGATCAGAAAAAAATATGAAAATGTTAATAGTTGTCATCTTTAAGTACAGGGATTACAAGTAATATTTTTCTTCTTTAAATTCCTTTAACATATTTCCATCCATTAATATGTACACTTTAGTAATAAGGTAAAAATGTTATCTCAAAAGGAAAAAGATCAGAAAATTTTAAAATTGTTTTTCAGTGTAGTTTAAGTCCTAAAACCCAAATGTTCTCACCCATCTTTACCATCTACATTTCTTCCCCTAATCACTTAATAAATGTTCATGCATCCTTGTATTTTTTTCTTTTACATCTCTTCCCAACCTCCTAGCATTTACCTTGACATTGTTGACCCTTGATTCTCTATGAACAGTAGAACACTGACTATGGCATTCTTCTCAACCCTCCTCTTACTACTACATCTCACGTTCCAGGGAGTCCCCAAGCCCACTTTCCTAAGCCTCTGCTTTCCTCATCCCCATTCTCCACGACCTAGACCCACATCTGACCTAGACCATCCAAACTTCAATCCCTTTAAGAACCTACACATTTTACTTCCTCATTTTCCTCTTTGTGTCCTCCTAAAAACTATTTACATTAATATGGAGAAAACGTTCTTTTTAACATATTTACAACCTGTTCATCCTATGTCCTGCCATTCCAGTGACCTGACCACCCACTGCAAGCTTTCCAACTGGCCTGGTCATCATGCTCACCATTTCCCTCTAACAGTAAAGAGAATACATTGGGCTCCTTGCTTTCTTTTTCTCTATCTTTTGTGTTATCCGGGTCTGATGTATCAAACATAGATGCCTACATAGCTTCAAACTTTATCTCTCTCTACAGTCTCCCTTCTTCTACAAACACTAAAACAATGTAACTCAAACATAACTTGACCGTGACATTCTTCTTACTCAAAAATCTGCATTTCGTTGCTATTTCCATATTTAATACTGCCTCCACTACCTTTCAGCCCCAACACCATCTCACATCACCCTGATTTCTGAAGAAGATACATTAGTTTCTGCACAGTTAGTATGTCTGCTTTCTTGGCAAATTTTACTGAAACTTACCTGGGCTAAAGAGCAAAGCTAAATTATAACTGAATTGATTGCGAGAGGTCCAAGAGAGATTACCTCCTAGGGGTCACTTGTTTACATTTCAAGAGGGAATAAACCCCTAAACAAACCCTGGGTTGAAATGTCACACACAAATATTAGTCTTTTATTCCCACAAGAAACACATACTTACATTCCAAAGCAAAAAAATTCAGGTTCCTTCTTAAAGAGAATTTGTGTAGACTAGGGAGCAATGATTTCTCTCCATCTACCAAGAGCGAAGGGGAGACAGCTGCTCCTCTTTATCAACCCCAGATTCTTAATTTCAGGTTTCCTCACTTATAGTACAATGTGTAGGATGACATCTGGCCCTCATCCCACCACCCTCAAAAAGGAAACTGACGTATGGGGAATAAGCCCAATTAAGTAATAATTAATCTGACTCTACCTCAGAAATGTACATCTACTCTCAGGACAATACAAATAAATGTAGATATTAAACACATCACATAAGTCCAAACACATTAAAAGGCTGTACTGCGCAAGATTTATTTGTTCCAAACTCCGTGTCATTGCAATGCTTTCTTGCCATTTGAAGTCCTTTTTCCCTCTTTTTAATCAACCCCAATTCCCCTTTGTCATTAAAAGAGTAAGAAGTCTGCTCTAAGGAAGATCCTCCGTGTTGCTCAATTCTGGGCCACCTATTTCAGAATCTCACACTACACTCTTAATTATACGATATACGATCCCAGTTAACTCAGTGTCAAGGCAGACATTCTTAACCCCACTTCAAATCTAAGGAACCAAAATCTCAGCCCAGTTAGGAAAATTGTCCAGAGTCACAGTGTTAATTGGTTTGGTCATGTGACTTTCTTTGGTCAATAAAATGTCATTAGAATTGGCACAAGCCACCTCTCAGCAGAGGTGTGAAGAGCCTTTGAATGGTTCCTGCAGCCACAAGCCCAACACTGTCCAGGATGGGACTTTTTAATCAGCCAGCATCTTTAGTGAAAAAGATACAGATGTGCAGTCCAAAAAAAAAGACTCATATACAGGTACCATAAATGAGAAATAAAGCTTTGTTAAAGCCAGCGAGATTTCCAAATTCTTTGTTACTATAGTTTAGTCTAAGCCAGCGATTTTCAACCTCTTTCATCTCATAGCATACATAAATTAATTACTAAAATTCTGTGGCACAACAAAAATTTTTTTTCTTTGCTGATCAGACAAAAAAAAATAGGTATAATTTTGATTCATCCACATCAGACGGCAAACAAAAGTTTTGGACAGTATTGCTTTACAGGAGAATTTTACCAAACATTCACAGAAGAACTAACACCCACCCTCCTCAAACTATTCCAAAAAATTCAAGAAGAGAGAAGACTTCCAAGCTCTTTTTACAAGGCCCACTTTTTCTACTATAAAACCAGATGAAGTAAATACAAAGAAAGAAAATTATAGGCCAAAATCTCGGAAGAACAAAGATGCTAAAATCCTCAAAAAAATATTAGCAAATCTATCCAGCAATAACATTAAAAAGACCATAAACCAAGATCAAGAGGGATTTATTTGTTCAAAGATGCAAGGTTGGTATAATATTCACAAATCAATAAATATGATACATCATATAAACAAAATGCAAGTAAAAACTACATGATCATATTAATAGATGCAAAAATATTTCAGTAAAATCCAGCACCAATATCTGATAAGAGCTATCAGTAGAGTAAGAAATACAGGGATCATTCCTCAACATAATAAAGGCCATATATGAAAAACCTACAGCCAACATCATACTCAATGAGCAAAAATTAAAGTGTTTCCTTTAAGATCAAGAATAAGACAGGGATGTCCATTTCACCACTCTTTTTTTAAAAAATTATTTTTATTAATTCGTTTTTGTTATAGATGTTTCTCCTTTTTCCCCCATTGACACCCTCCTTCCTATTCCCCCCACCCCATCCCCAGCTTTGTTGTCTATGTCCATTGGTTACGCATACATGCATATAAGTTCTGTGGTTTATCTCTTCTCCCCCATCGATTGGCCGCCTCCTGCAACCAGGTTATACTACAAAGCCACTGTAATCAAAACAGCCTGGTACTGGCACAAGAACAGGCAGATAGATCAATGGAACAGAACAGAGAACCCAGAAATTGACCCAAGACAATATACTCAATTAATATTTGACAAAGGTGACAAGAGCATACAGTGGAGTCAAGACAGTCTCTTCAATAAATGGTGTTGGGAAAATTGGACAGCTACTTGCAAAAAAATGAAGCTAGACCACCAATTTACACCATACACAAGAATGAACTCAAAATGGATAAAAGACTTAAATGTAACTCGTGAATCCATAAAAATTCTAGAAGAAAATGTAGGCAACAAAATTTCAGACATCATATGCAGCAGAATTTTCATTGATACAATACCTAAGGCAAAAGAAACAAAGGAAAAAAATGAACACATGGGACTACATCAAACATTTTCACCACTCTTATTCAACATATTCCTGGAAGTCCTAGTCACAGGAATTAGACAAGAAGAAGAGAGAAAAGGCATCCAAATTTCAAAAGAGGAACTAAAATTGTCATTATTCACAGATGACATGATATTGTACACAGAAAACCCTAAAGACTCCACCAGTAAAGCAACAAACAACAAGTGTTGGGGAGGATGTGGAAGAAAGTGAACTCTCGTGCACTGATGGTGAGAATGCAGACTGGTGCCACCACTGTAGAAAGCAGCTTGGAATTTCCGCAAAAATTTAAAAATAGAACTGCTTTATTACCCAGCAATTCCACTTCTATGAATTTATCCAAAACAAACAAACAACAACAAAAAAAATGAAGCAATAATTGAAATGAATATATGCATCCTTATGTTCATTTGCAGTGTTATTTATAATAGCCATGATTTGGAAGCTGCCCAAGTGCCCATCAGTAGATGAGTGGATAAAAAAGCTGTGGTACATTTACACAATGGAATACCACAGTAGAGTAGATGAAGCAGAGGATCAAATCAGCAATTTGGAGATAATGAAGTAGAAAACACCCAATCAGAACAGAAAAAATAAATAAATAAATAAATAAATAAATAAATAAATAAAGTAAAAAAACATGAGGATAGTTTAAGGAGCCTCTGGGACAACTTCAAGCATACCAACATCATGGGGGTACCAGAAAGAGAAGAGAGAGAGCAAGAAATTGAAAACCTATTTGAAAAAATAATGATGGAAAACTTCCCTAACTTGGTGAAGGAAACACACATACAAGTTCAGGAAGTGCAGAGAGTCCCAAACAAGATGAACCCAAAGAAGCTCACACCAAGACACATCATAATTAAAATGCCAAAGATTAAAGACAAAGAGAGAATCTTAAATGCCGCAAGACAAAACGCAGCTAGTTACTTACAGGGAGCTCCCATAAGACTGTCAGCTGATTTCTCAACAGAAACTTTGCAGGCCAGCCCTCTTGCCAATGCCCTATTGGCAAGAAATATTCAAAGTGATTTTTAGAGAGAGAGGAAGGGAGAGGGAGAGATAAAAACATCGATGAGAGAGAACATTGATTGGCCGCCTCCTGCATGCCCCCCACTGGGAACTGGGCCCACAACCTGGGCATGTGCCTTGACCGGGAATCAAACCAGTGACTTCTTGGTTCATGAGTTGATGCTCAACCACTGAGCAACACTGCCAGACATGTTTTATCTGTTTATTAAAGCCCATTATATTGTGATTGAAGTTTTTTCTGTCTTTGGTTAGTAAATCTAAAGTAATTTTATGCTTAAAATACGTGGTGGGGAATGATCTGAGCTTACACATAATCCGTAGAAATAAAGAAGTTTTCTTGATTACATTTTCCCTGCATTCAGTTCAGAGGAACAGAACTGGAGAAATGTTCTAGCATTTAGCTGTCTCACCACACCACGTGCAAAGGCGTTATGCAGGGGACAGAAAAGAGTGAATTTTAGGAATTAAAAACTTCCAACGTGACTGGAGTACAAAGGTAAAGTAAAAATTGAGCCCAGAAAAATAGGCAAAGGGCCAACCATGCAAGGCTATGTAGACTGTGGTAAGGATCATGAGCAATAACAGAATCTTGAGTTTCGAATCTTCAGAAAGTTTGTGCAGGAGGATGAAACAGGTAAAATCTTCCTAGAAGACTTGTGCTATGTAAGCAAATAAAAGTTACAGCAACACAGCTGAAAGAAACATTCATTTGCCCTGGCCTTTTGGGGAAATTGGAGGAATGAACTCTAGCTGAAGGTTATCCTTTTTCACTGGGTTGTGTTACTTGACCTTACTGTCGCTGTGCATTCTCCATGACTATGTACAGTTTTTTTTGTGTGTGTTTTTTTTTTTTTTTTTTTATCCTCACCCGAGGACATTTTTTCATTTTTTGTTCAGATAGAGTGGGAGGGAGAGAGAGGAAGAGAGAGAGAGAGAAACATCGACATGAAAGGGACACATCGAGTGGCTGCCACCCGCACGACCAACCAGGGCCGGGGACAAACTGCAACCGAGGTACATGCCCTTAGCGGGAACCGAACCCGGGTCTCTCTGGACCGCAGGCCGATGCTCTAACCGCTGAGCCAAACCGGCCAGGGCTACAGTTTTTTTTTTATCTAGAGATCATCCGGGAAGCTAGATCCATTCAAAATAATTTGGATGGCAGTGGTGGTGATCGAAGATGGGGAAATTGAATAGAGTGATATTTTCTAAATTTTTATTTCCTTATGTTAGTAATTTTGGTGAAAGAAAGAGAAAGAAAAAAACTTTTTTTTTTTTCACTCTACTTTTCTCTCCAGGTGGTTCCAAAGTCCCCATTTTAGTTCCAGAAAATAGCTTATTAAGAAAGTAATCAAAATTACTGAAATCATTCTGAAAAATAAGTTCATAATTAGCATAATAGAGGACACAAGCTGTTTAATTTCCACAATACATTTTAAGCATAGCCACCTAATATCTTTGCAGTTAAAATAATTGCTCGAGAAAAGTACACACACAATAAACTTTGGTGCCTATGACATGTCTAAAATTTAGTTTGAGAGTCCTTTATTTTGGTTAATTATATGGTATAATTTTAAAGAATTATTTTCCATGTTAAATGTACTTTACAAATTCACTCTTTTCTTTGGACATTGACATGTTTTAATCAAAATTATTTCTTTATTTTACATGGCTTTTAGATAGCTTACTATTGTGGAAATCAGCTCTGAGAAAACACTTTTTGTTGATTTCTGAGACCTAGGTAGTGAACCAGGCCTGCATTAGAACTGTGTGCAAGTGATATTTTCATGTACATATTTACAGTTGCAGAATTTTGGTACCACGTAAAATCTCTATGGTGAATTAGATTATATTACTGATGATAGAGCCCAACAGAGCTTGGAACCCTGGTAACCAGGCAGCCACATTCTAAAACAGCCCATACCCGGCTCACTTGAATAGACATCGGAAAGGATAGTTATTGTTTTCCTGCTGTGTGCCAGTGTCCCGAGGCCATGGCCTCAAAAAAGACAACGGTGAGAGTATGATCCAACACAGCTGCCACTGGGTCCTGACTCAGCCCAGACACCTGTGGCCCTTTTCATGGTGGAACCCAGAGGTAACACAGGGAAGGCTAGGGCACCAGTCTGACCCCACCTGAGCAGCCCCATGTCCCCTCCGTGTGTGTGTGTGTGTGTGTGTGTGTGTGTGTGTGTGTGTGTGTAAGGGGATTCACATGAAGAGGGCCTTCCCCAAGCAGGAACAGGCCGAGGAGGGGTCAGAAGCCGGGTGGGTCGGTCATATTCACACCCAGGTCAAGGCTGGCTGGGTAGATGTGGAGTGTGGGCAGTGCCCTCTGCCGGAGGTTTATCCAGAACCCTGGAGATGAATCTCATTCCCCTGGGTGGAGGTCTGTGCAGACAGAGCAGGGCCTGATCCAGGAGCAGAAAAGAACCAGTGGGCAGAAGCAGCAGTAACTAGGGCCAGGCAGGGCTGACGCCTCCTGACCAGCTGCCAGTCCCTGTTGTTACAGAGCTCAACTCGGGACATGAAGGAGCAGCAGCTGGTCGCTGGAGAACCCCTCCCAGTCTCCACCAGTGAGGGGCAGGTATGCCACGCTACCGAGGGCCAGAGCAAGTCCAAAGTGAGTGTGGCCACCTGGTGGCCTGGAGAATCAGGGTCTGTGGATGGCTGGAGAAGCACTTGTCCTGTGAAGCTGCCCAGGTTCCACCGCCCTCCTTCCCCGAAGCTGCCTAGGATCCCCAGGCAGCTCACAATTTCTGACTCCAACCTGGAGCACCATGCCCAGGTTAAACAAACCAAGCCAGATGACCTGGATCTCAAGAAGGCAGAGTGCAAGGGAGAGAAGGTGAGTGAGGTAGGGGTGTGATGGGGGTCAAGGTGCATGCAAGCTGGTGGTGAGGTGTCGGTGCCAGATACACAGGATGCACCCCCAGAGGCTGGCAAGGCGCAAAGACTGGCCTCAGACCACCCACCTGCTCGTCTGCCAGCAGGAGGACATCCTGTGGTGGTCCTGGGCTGCAGCTGTGTTCTGTCTTTGGGGAACACAGGGAAATGCAGGCACGTGGCTGGTCTTTTCTTCTCTCGCAACTCCAGCACCTGCCCAAGAGACAGACCGGGCTCCTGCTTCAACGTCCTACATCCCAAGGAGCCTGATGCAGGGGCAGGCCTGGAAGGCACTCCAGACCTGGAGCGATGTCCACCCACAGGGGTCGTGCCCCCTCCAGCAGTCCTGCCATCTCCAGCAGCCATCCAGCCGCAGCTCTAGAGGGGCCAGCCTGTGCAGCACCTCCTGACCTCACTGAAGCCCCACCTTCCATGCCTGCAAACCCTCCCCCAACCAGCCCTGGTTCCTGCCAGAGGAGGAGCTGCCTCTGTAGAAATCGTCTCAGGGCAGCCCTAGAGCCACTGGTCGAACGTGCTCACCCTCACCCAGCAGGAGAATTAGTTTTGCCCCCACTCTTTGACCTTCTTTTCTTTTCTTTAATTGATATGTTTTTCTTTTCTCCATGGCATGATTCAGTTTTTTAGTTTTTTATCTTTATTATTAGAGGTGTTTGGGGGTTTTTTGTTGTTGTTTTCTTATTTTATTACCCTTTGTTTTTTTCATAGTGGTATTCTTTTTACGTAATAAATAAAAGTTATTGTTTGTATTTCAAATTGTGCCATCCCTGAGCATGAAGTACATTCACGGTCCTGGGCAAGCATCACCACGCTGTAGCCTCAGCATGTTCTATCACCTCTAAAGGAAGCCCTGCACCAAACATACCCGCTCACCACTCCTCCTGCCCCGGGCAACCCCTGATCTGTTTTCGGATTCTGCTGCGTTATCCAATTTTGGCTATTTCCTATAAATGGAATCTTACAATAGGTCCCTTTTTGTGTCTGCTTACATATTTTTGTTTGTTCTTTTAATCTGAAATTGCATTTTGGTTATTGGAAAGAGAAATCCCAGATGGAATAGAGATATTCAAATATTTTTAAAAACGAAGCCCTTTTAGCAAGTGTGTACATAATATTGGAGTAGAGATCACTGTGCTAGGTGTGACCCCAGGGCCAGAAGCCACTCAGTACTATTCCAAAATATTCAAGAGGAGGGAAGACTCCAAAGCTCATTTTACGAAATGGACATTATACTAATTCTAAAACCAGATAAACACAATACAAAAGAAAGAAAATTATAGGCTAGTATCTTTGATGAATATAGATGCTTAAATCCCCCACAAAATATTAGAAAATCAGATCTAGCAATACATTAAAAAGATCATACACCAAGATCAAGAGGGATTTATTCCTGGGATGCAAGGTTGGCACAATATCTGAAAATCAATAAGCATGATACATCACATAAACAAAATGAAGGATAAATTTCACATGACAATATCAACAGATGCATAAAAAGCATTTGATAAAAACCAGCACCCATTTATGATAAAAACTCTCAGCAAAGAATGAATAGAGGGGTCAAATCTCAACATAATAAAGACCATATATGAAAACCAAGAGCCAATATCATATTCAATGGGCAAAAACTGAAAGTATTTTCCTTAAAATCAGAAGCAAGTCAGGGATGTCCACTTTTGCAACTCTTAATATAGTACTGGAAGTCCTAGCCAAAACAATCAGACAAGAAGAAATAAAAGGCATCCAAATTAGAAAGGAGAAAGTAAAACTGTCATTATTTGTAGATGACATGATGTTGCACATAGAAAACCCTAAAGACTCCACCAAAACCTATGAGATCTAATAAATTGGACAAAGTAGCAGGATACAAAATTAATATTCAGAAATCTGTGGCATTTCTATCACCAATAATGAGCTATCAGGAAGAGAAACTAAGAGAACAATCCCATTTACTATTGCAACAACAACAAAAATATAAAGTACCTAGAACTAAATTTAACCAAGGGGGTAAAAGACCTGTTCTCAGAAAACTATAGGATATTGAAGAAAGAAATTGAGACAGATACAAATAAGTGAAAGCATATACCGTTTATGGATTAGAAGAAAAAACATCATTAAAATGTCCATACTACCCAAAGAAATCTATGGATTCAACACAATTTCTATTAAAACACTGAAGTCATATTTCACAGATGTAGAACAAATACTCCAAAAATTTATATGGAACCAAAAAAGACCCCAAAGAGCATCAGCAATCTTGAAAAAGATGAACAAAGTTGTAGAGATCACAATACCAGATAACAAACTATACTACAAGGCCATTGTAATCAAAACAGCCTTGTACTGGCATAAGAACAGGCATATCTGAACAGAGAGCCCAGAAACCGACCCATGCCTATATGGTCAATTAATATTTCACAAAGGAGGCAACAGCATAAAATATAGTAAGATAGTCTCTTCAGTAAACAGTGTTGGGGAAATTGGACAAATAAATGAAAAAAAGAAAAGAAAGAAACTAGATCACCAACTTATACTATACACAAGAATAAACTCAAAATGGACAAAAGATTTAAATGTAAGTCGCAAAAACATAAAAATATTAGAATAAAACAGGCAGTAAAATCTAAGACCTCTCTCATAGCAATATTTTTGTGAATATGTCTCCTAGGGCTAGGGGGAAAAAGGGGAAAAATAAACAAATGGGATCACATCAAACTAAAAAGCTGCTACACAGCATAAGAAACCATCAACAAAATAAATAGGGAATTCACTATATGGTAGAACACATTCCCCAGTATTTCATCTGATAAGGCAATAATTTCCAAAATATATAAAGAACTTACACAACTCCAAAAAGACAAACAATCCAATTTTAAAAATGGGCAACAGATCTGAATAGACACTTCTCCAAAGTGGACATACAGATGGTCAATAGACATATGAAAAAATGTTCAACATCACTAATCAGCAGAGAGATGCAAATTAAAACCACAAGGAGATATTATCTCACACCTGCCAGAATGGTTACCATCAAAATCAATAAACAACAAGTGCAGGGGAGGATGTGAAGAAAAGGGAACTCTAGTGCAATGCTGTTGGGAAAGCTGACTGGTGCAACCACTGTGGAAAACAGTATGGAGGTTCCTCACAAAATTAAAAATGGAACTGTCTTGTGACCCAGCAAACCTACTTCAGTGAATATTTCTGAAGAAACCCAAAACATTAATTCCAAATAATATATGTACCCCTATGTTCATAGCAGTACTATTTACAATAGCTGAGATCTTGAAAAGCCCATGTCCATCAGTAGATGAGTAGATAAAAAGGGTGTTTTACATTTATAAAATGGAATACTACATGGCCTTAAAAACAAAGGATGGCTTACCTTTTGTGACAGCATGGATGGACCTGGAGACTATTATGCTAAGTGAAATAAGCCAGTCAGAAAAAAACATATACCAGGAGGAGATTCCAAAATGGCAGCAGAGTGAATGGAAGCTACACAGACTATCTCCCAGGACCAAACTGGAAATACAACTAAAATAAAGACAAATCATCAGAAAAAGCAACAGAAAAGCAGCTGGAGAGGACCATATAACCAGACACAGGAAAAGAGGACACTGAAGCAAGCCTAGTAGGTCTGTGGAGGTGCAAGAGAGCAGGCTGGGAGCCGACAAACAGCAGCGGTTTTAGCTGTGAGCAGCTCCCTAGGGGTTGAAATCCTGAACTGGCTCCACAGCACAGAGGGCCGTGACAGAACACTAAATTAGCTACTGCCACTCACCTTGGGCTCTGGCAGAGGGAGAGCAGACTGGACTGGAACTCTGTGGAGACACCTGGGATTTGGAGGGCGCTCAGAGCTTTTGCTGAATCGTGACCACACAGGACAGTGGCCATCTTGCTCCTACATGGAGCTCTGAGGAGAGGCAGCAGCCCCTCCCTCGGAGATTTAACCCCATCCATCTGGGCCAGCGAAATGCAAACTGAGGCTCAATAACAGCCAGCATCTGCCCCACCCTCTGGAAATCCTTTTAAGTTGAACACCTGAGGGAGTTTTTCATTCAGCTGAGGGCAACAACCCAAGGCTCATCAAGTAACTGAGACTAATAGCCTCCAGGTATAAAGCTAGAGGATAACTAAACCTTTCCTGGGCTTGCAAATCTACCCAGGAAAGTAAGACTTGACAGTGGTGTTGAACGTGGGTCCTCCCACACTCATCCAAACCCAATAGAGGGAGCCACAAACAGCAGAACACTAACACCCACAGGGAAAATTTGGCAGGCTCCAAAACCCACTGAGATACCCAAAATGGTAAAACAAAGAAACAAATTCCAAATGAAAGAACAAGAGAATTCTACTGAAGATGAGATAATTGAAATGCAGTTAAGCAAGTTATCAAAAGTAGAGTTCAGAGCCATGCTCTTGAGGAAGCACAACAGCATGAGTAAGGACATCAACACCATGAGTAAAGATATAGAAACATTGAAAACTAACCAAGTGGAAATGAAGAATGACATAGCAGAAATAAAGAACACATTGGAAGAAATAACCAGCAGAGTAGAGGAAGCTGAGGACCAGATCAGTGAATTAGAAGACAGGGTAGAAAAAATCAACCAATCAGAAAACCAAAAGGAAAAAACAATTGAAAAACAGGAAGACAGCTTAAGAGAACTGTGGGACAACTGGAAATGTAATAATATTCGCATCATAGAAGTTCCCAAAGAAGAAGAAAATGAGCAAGGGTTAGAGAATATATTTGAAGAAATAGTGACAGAAAACTTTCCTAACCTGGTGAAGGAAGAAAGCATTCATGTTCAAGAAGCACAGAGAGCCCCAAGTAAGAAGAACCCAAACAGGCCCACACCAAGACACATAATAATTAAAATGCCAAAAATTAAAGACAAAGAGAGAATCCTAAAGGCAGCAAGAGAAAAGCAACAAGTTACCTACAAAGGAACCCCAATGAGGCTATCATCTGACTTCTCAACAGAAACACTACAGGCCAGAAGGGAATGGCATGAAGTAATCAAGGTCATGAAAAACAAGGATCTGAATCCAAGACTACTCTACCCAGCAAGGCTATTATTCAAAATAGAAGGTCAAATAAAGAGCTTCCCAGACAAAAAAAAAAAAAAAAAAAAAAAAAGGCAAAGGGAATATATTAGCACCAAACCAGCACTGCAAGAAATGTGAAAAGGACTGCTGTAATTAGTAGAAATAGGAATAAAAATATAACCAAAATAAACCAAAATGGCAATAAATAAGTACATATCAATAATAACCTTAAATGTAAATGAATTGAATGACCCAATCAAAAGACACAGAGTAGCTGATTGGATAAGAAAGCATGACTCATGTATATGTTGTTTACAAGAGACCCACCTCACAACAAAAGACTCCCATAGGTTGAATGTGAAGGGATAGAAAAAAATTTTTCCAAGCAAACGGAAAGGAAAAAAAAAAACTGGGATAGCAATACTCATATCTGATAAAATAGATTTCAAAATGAAGGCCATAACTAGAGACAAAGAAAGCCACTACATAATATTGACAGGATCTATCCAACTGGAAGATATAACCTTGGTTAACATATGTACACCCAATATAGGGGCACCAAAATATATTAAAAATCTTCTGGAGTGCCCTGGCCAGTTTGGCTCAGCGATTAGAGAGTCGGCCCATGGACCAGAGAGTTCCGGGTTCGGTTCCCAATAAGGGCACGCACCTCGGTTGCAGTTTGTCCCCAGCCCCAGTTGGGGTCGTGTGGGTGGCAAACAGTCGATGTGTCTCTTTCACATCGATGTTTCTCTCTCTCTCTTCCCCCCTCTCTCCCTCCCACTCTATCTGAATATAAATGCAAAAATGTCCTTGGGTGAGGATAAAATAAAAAATCTTCTGGAGGACTTCAAAGGAGAAATCAACAGCAATACAATCATAGCAGGGGACTTCAACACCCCACTGACATCACTGGATATAGATACTCTAGACAAAAAATTAACAACGAAACAGAGACTCTAAATGATATACTAGGTCAAATGGATTTAATAGATATCTACAGAGAATTATACCCAAAAACTACAAAAGAAATAGAGGAAGATATAAAAAAGTGAAAGCATATACTTTGTTCATGGATTGGAAGAATTAACATCATTAAAATGTCCATACTACCCAAAGCAATCTATAGATTCAATGCCATCCTCATCAAAATATCAGTGACATATTTCACAGAACTAGAACAAATACTTCAAATTTCATATGGAACCCCCCCAAAAAAAACCCAAATAGCCATAGCAATCTTGAAAAACAAGGACAAAGTAGGTGGGATCACAATACCGGGTATTAGGTTATACTACAAAGCTACTGTAATCAAAACAGCCTGGTACTGGCACAAGAACAGGCAGATAGATCAATGGAACAGAACAGAGAACCCAGAAATTGACCCTAAACATTATGCTCAATTAATATTTGACAAAGGTGGCAAGAGCATACAATGGAGTAAAGACAGCTCTTTAATAAATGGTGTTGGGAAAATTATGCAGCTACATGCAAAAAAAATGAAACTAGACCATCAACTTACACCATACACAAGAATAAACTCAAAATGGATAAAAGACTTAAATGTGACTCGTGAATCCATAAAAATCCTTGAAGAAAATGTAGGCAAATTTTAGACATCAAATGCAGCATAATTTTCACTGATACATCACTGAAGTCAACAGAAGCAAAGGAAAAAATGAACACATGGGACTACATCAAACTAAAAAGCTTCTGCACAGCAAAAGAAACAACCATCAGAGTGGAAAGGGAACCCACTGTATGGGAGAGCATAATCACCAATGCTACATCAGATAAGGGGTTAATTTCCAAAATATATAGAGTGTTCATACAACTCAACAAAAGGAAGATAAAGAATCCAATTAAAAATGGGCAGAGGACCTAAATAGACACCTCTCCAAACAGGACATACAAATGGCCAAGAGACATATGAAGAATTGCTCAATGTCTCTAATCATCAGAGAGATGCAAATTAAAACAATGATGAGGTATCACCTCACACCTGCCAGAATGTCTGCCATCAACAAATCATCAAACAACAAGCGCTGGCAAGGGTGTGGAGAAAAGGGGACTCTCGTACACAGCTGGTGGGAATGCAGACTGGTGCAGCCATTATGGAAAACAGTGTGGTGTTTCCTCAAAAAATTAAAAATGGAACTGCCATTTGACCCAGTGATCCCACTTCTAGAAATATATCCTAAGAAGCCTGAAACACCAATCAGAAAGAATATATGTACCTCTATGTTCACAGCAGCACTATTTATAATAGCTAAGATCTGGAAAAAGCCCAAATGTCCATCAAAAGATGAGTGGATAAAAAAGCTGTGGTACATATATACAATGGAATACTATGCAGTTGTAAGAAAGAAAGCTCTCTTATCCTTTGAGACAACATGGAGGGACCTCGACAGTATTATGCTAAGTGAAATAAGCCAATCAGAAAAAGACAAATACCACATGATCTCACTTATTTGTGGAATATAATGAACAAGGTGGGCTGATGAATGAAATAGACCCAGAGACATAGAAAGGAGTATGGTTCAGACTGACAAACCTCAGAGTAGGGGGGTGTGGGGGGGATGGATGAGATGAACCAAAAAACGTATATGCATGTATGCATAACCAATGGATATAGACAACAATGCTAGGGGGGTTGGGGGAGCGGGATGGGGAGGAGAGAGTCTCGGGGGGAAAAAGTAGAAACATCTGTAACAAAAATAAATTAATAAAAATTGGAGGGGGAAAATTTTTTTTAAAAGAAAAAGACATATACCTTGTGATCTCAGTTATATATGGAATCTAATGAACAAAATAAACTGACAAACAAAATAGAACTAGAGGCATGGAACAGATTGAGTGCTGTCAGAGGAGGGCAGGCTGGATGAAAGAAGGTGAAGAGATTAGCAAAAGAACATATATGCATAGCCCATAGACACAGACAACAGTGAGGTGATGGCCAGAGGGAAGGGGTGGCAGTGGCTGTATAGAGGTGGGCAAGAGGCAGGGGGAATGAGGACATGTGTAATAGTGTCAACAATAAAAATAATTTTTATAAAAAACTTAACTTAAAAGGCATACATACTCACAAGCAGATATAATTGCTTATTTGAAATTAAGCCACTGTGGATGTAACTTTTAAATAAAATTTATTTTCATATTTTGAAAAAAAATTAACAAGATTCATTACAAATCTAGCAACTCTCTTCCTTCTGTCATAAGCCCAGCAGTGCTCCACAGAGGGGCTCTTTTTTTCCATTTATTTCCCAGAGTAAATGTGGCCCTTCCTGTAATGATGGCAGCATAGGTATACACTGTACTCACATCATCTCACAACCACTTGAAAATTACAACAAAACTACAGAACAACCATCATTGAGAACCACCTGAAATCTAGCTGAGCAGAAGTCCTATAACTAAGGATATACAGAAAAAAGCCATGTCGAGACTCGTAGGAAGGGCAGAGACATGAAACAAGCAGGTTCCACACATACATGTAGCATTTAAAAATTGGGATATCTCAGCTGTAGAGGTCCCCCCTGAGGAGCAAGGGATCCCAGCCCCACAGCAGGCTCCCCAGCCCAGGGTTTCAGTAATGAAGAGAAAATTCCCCATAACTCTGGCTGCAAAAACCAGTGAGGATTGTGGCTAAGAGTCACGGAGGGCTTCTGGAGTCTCAGGCATTCCTCTTAAAGGAACTGTACATGAACTTACTTGGACTCACTCACTTTAAGTTCCAGTGCTGGGGCAGCAGCTCAAAAGTCACCAGGAACATACAGGGAGGAAGTGAATTGTCAAGTGAGGGCTAAAGAGGCAGCCTTCTCCCAGATAGAAGTGCTGGCAGAGGCCATTGTTCCTTTGCTGTGCCCCTTGCCCACAAAGCTCACAGGTGGGCACCATATGTGAATCTCCATCAACCTCACTACCTCTGTTCACCATGCCCTGGTGATTCCCTGAGACCCCATTGCACTCAATTTGCAAGCCCACTCAAGTCAATTCCAGTGGCTTCTCCATACAAATGGCTGGTCTTGGCTTATTCTGCTAACTTTCCTAAAATCTCTCAAAGGTTCAAAAACACCAAACAAGCAGCATCTGGCCTCAGCGTGCCCGTACCTCTTGCTAAGTGGACCCAAGCCTGGCACTAGAAGCAGTCAGCCTCAGTTTGAAGCATGGCCACTCCCAGACACTTCTAAGCCCAGCACAAATGGCAGCTATCTGCAAATCACTCGGTAGCTCATGACAACAAGGTGCTGATTTTGGTCTGTGCCTCCTGGGGAGGCCCCAGAACAAGTGCACCCAGTGGTCAGTCTCAAACCACACCAGAGCACCACCCAACCACCTCCACAAGGTGGGCACCAGAGCCCCAATGAAGTGAGTCCTGCTCCATGGGATTGACCCTGGCACAGCAGTTCCTCTGCTATAGTTGCAGCCAGCTCTTGCAAGTGATGGGACTGGAGATAAATCTCTCCCATTGGCATGCCAACAGAAATCAAGGTTCAACTATAGTAGGAGGGTACACACAGCCCACACACAGGCAGGGGGGCCTGGAGCACAGCTCAGGTGACCAGGAAGTTTGCACCACTGGGCCCTACAGAACACCAACTACATAAAACCACTCTACCAAGCCTGGGAGACATAGCATCCCCACCTAAAACACAGAAACAAACACAGGGAGGCAGCCAAAATGACAAGAAAAAGAAACATGTCCCAAATGAAGGAACAGAACAAAACTCCAGAAAAAGAACTAAACATAATGGAGACGAGCAATTTACCAGATGCAGAGTTCAAAACACTGGTTATAAAGACACTCAATGGACTTAGGAGAAGAGTAGATGAACTTAATGAAACTTCAACAAAAAGAGATCGGGAACATAAAATGGACATAGAAAACATAAAGAAGAACAAGTCAGAAATGAGGAATACAATAACTGAAATGAAGAATACATTATAAGAAATCAACAGTAGAGTAGATGAAGCAGAGGATCAAATCAGCAATTTGGAGATAATGAAGTAGAAAACACCCAATCAGAACAGAAAAAATTAATTAATTAATTAATTAATTAATTAATTAATTAAAAAAACATGAAGATAGTTTAAGGAGCCTCTGGGACAACTTCAAGCATACCAACATCATGGGGGTACCAGAAAGAGAAGAGAGAGAGCAAGAAATTGAAAACCTATTTGAAAAAATAATGATGGAAAACTTCCCTAACTTGGTGAAGGAAACACACATTCAAGTTCAGGAACTGCAGAGAGTCCCAAACAAGATGAACCCAAAGAAGCTCACACCAAGACACATCATAATTAAAATGCCAAAGGTTAGACAAAGAGAGAATCTTAAATGCCACAAGACAAAAGCAGCTAGTTACTTACAGGGAGCTCCCATAAGACTGTCAGCTGATTTCTCAACAGAAACTTTGCAGGCCAGAGGGGATTGGCAAGAAATATTCAAAGTGATAAAAAGCAAGGACCTATAACTTATATTATTCTACACAGCAAAACTATTATTCAGAATCAAAGGACAGATAAAGAGCTTCCCAGACAAGAAAAAGCTAAAGGAGTTCATCACCACAAAACCAGTATTACAAGTAATATTAAAGGGTCTTCTTTAAGAAAAAGAAAAAAAAAGATAAAAAATGTAAATAATAAAATGGCAATAAATATATATCTATTAATAATTATTTTAAATGCAAATGGATTAAATGCTCCAATCTAAAGACATATGGTGGTGAATAGATAACAAAACAAGACGCTTATATATGCTGTCTACAAGAGATTCCATTCAGATCAAGACACACACAGACTAAAAGTAGAGGGATGGAAAAAGATATTTTATGAAAATGGATACCAAAAAAAAAAAAAAAAAACTGGGGTAGCAATACCTATGCCAGAAAAAAATAGACTTTAGAAAAAAGGCTAGCCCTGGCTGGGTAGCTCAGTTGGTTGGAATATCATCCCCTACATCAAAATGTTGCAGGTTCAATTCCTGGTCAGGGCACATATGTAGGTTGCAGGGTCAATCCTGGGTTGGGCACTTACAGGGGACAACTGATCTATGTTTCTCTCTCAGATCAATGTTTCTTTCCCCTCTCTTTCTTTCTCTCTCTCTTAATCAATGAAAACATACCCTTGGGTGAGGATTAAAAAAAAAAAAAAAAAAAAAAAAAAAGCTACAACAGACAATTAAGGACACAGCAATTCTACTTCTGGGTATTTATCCAAAGAAACCCAAAACACGAAATCAAATGGATATATGCATCCATATGTTAACTGCAGCGTTATTTACAATAGTCAAGTTATGGAAGCAACCTAAGTGTCCATCAATAGGTGAATGGATAAAAAGGAAGTGGTGCATATATACAATGAAATATGACTCAACCATTTAAAAAAAATGAAATATTGCTATTTGCAACAATATGGATGGACCTAGAGAGTATTATGCTGAGTGAAATAAGTCAGACAGAGAAAGGCAAAAGCCATATAATTTCACTTATATGTGGAACCTAAAAAACAGAATAAATGAATAAGCCAAATAGAAACAAACTCATAGATACAGAGATCATTTTGACAGCTGCCAGAAGGGAAGAAGGTTGAGGGAATGAGTTTTAAAAAGATAAAGGCATTAAGAAGCACAAAAATTGGTAGTTTCAGAATGGTCATAGGGATATAAACTACAGCACAGGGAATATAATCAATGATATTGTAATAACTATACATAGTGTCAAATGGGTGCTAGATTTATCAGGATGATCATTTCTGAATTATATAAATGTCTAATCACTGTGTGCTATACCTGAAACTAATATAATATTGCATGTTAACTGTAATGGAAAAATAATTATTATTTTTTAAATATTAATTTAAAAATATTCTGAAACTGAGCCATAGGCAATGAATGACACACAATTGACATGTAACGTGAGCAAGCAATGAAGCTTTGCTGTTGTTGTAAACCACTATAATTATTATGCTGAGTTGGATATTACTGTACTATAACAACCTAAATTGACTGATACAGGTGAGGTCAAAGAAAAATGACTGGTGACCACTGTTCCTAACAGAATGACCCAAGGGAAGAGTATTATTAGATATATTTGATTACTTTAGTTCAATAATTAGCTTTGACCATAGAATAGCACAAAAAGCATCCTTTTATGTGTGTCTTAGAACATATGTGATGGGCACTGAATTTTATATTTGAGAACAGCTGCAAGAAAAAGAATTCCACGTGGTACTAGCTGAGCCCAGAGGAGAAAGCAATCAATCATTCATTCAAAACAAAAAACAAAAAACATTTAAAAACAAAAGGGTGTGACATAATCTTTACTCTGATCTGGTGAAATGTTAAAGTCACAATTCTTCCATAACAAATGGTAGATTTCCAAAATGACACAGAGAAGAAAATAAATGAGCCTTTGACATCACAATAATGTATTTCACGATCATATTGTGCAAAGGGCTGATATCCATGAACCAACATGACTTACTTGCAATTGCTACCTCACAAAGTCATTGAATATGCATCACCACATATTTCTAAAGTGCAACCACAAAACTAATCCTTACAACCCATTCCCAGAGCAGAAGTTTGAACTTGCAATGAAGAAGATTCACATAAATGCATGTCAAAACCAGGGCAGTGAATATCTGGCCCAGAGAAGGCAGGGTTATGGGGCATATCACAAGGAATGCTTGTTCCTCTATTGCAACATTTGAGGAAAGGTAAAATTATGACTACATGAATATCAAGTCTGTCTTAAAAAGAAAAAGTTTCCTAAAGTTCCCACATAGTACAATTATGGAGGCCAGGAAGGCAGTCCCACACTCTCATATTAATATGGAGGGACAAAGGGGTTGATGACAAGATTGTGCTGCTACTGTTTCTGCAGCTGCTACTACTGCTGTTGTTTTAGATCCAGATCATTCTCCTCTACTCACTGTTTCATGTAGTCAGTGCCCATGGTCTGGGTGCTTTTTGCTGTGTTGGACAAAGTTTATGCTTTGAAGATAGTGAATAAGAAACAAAGGAGCAATGACTTTCAAACTTTGGATTTTATGCCCCCAAAACTCAACAATGCCTTGAGCATTGTGCACAGTGGTTAGAAGGCATACCTTTGAATATGCAAAATGACTTCAATATTGCTCACATGACACACCTGAGGAGGTGGTAGGTGTTGAAGCTTGCCGCCAAATGTTCACCTACAGGGAAGAAACTGGCAATGATGAATACAAAAGCTGCCAAGAATAGGAAGCACAAAGAAGAACGGCTTTTATTAATAATGTATAAACTTAATTAGACCTTTCCTTCCAGCTTAATATTACTAATACTATGTTTAATCTATAATATGCAATAAGATTCCCAAATACTACACCCAATTTATATTATTAAATTATTTTATGCCAAAGTGTTACATTTTTCCTCCAAAACCCAAGTACAGGGATAAAAAAAATATATTTAAATATTAAAAAAATAATAAGAACAGGATAAGAATAGAAATCAAATAGTAAAATTGTAAAACTAAACCATCAATAATTTGTGTAATAATTCAATGTAAGTGTACTGAAATGCCTGGTAAAGAGCAGAGATTCTGAAAAGGAGAAAAAAATTAACACTCAACTCTATGCTATCTATAATTACACTCACTTCAGATGTAGACATAAATAAGATGAAAGTAAACTGATAGATAAAGAGACACCACGCCAACAGTGGTATAAGGAAGACGCAGTGGCTCTACTAACACCAGAGAAGGTAGACTCTAAGAGAATGGGCGTTATCCACGCTAAAGAGGGAAGTTCACAGGGATAAAGGGTCCATTCACTGAGAAGTCAAAATAATCATACATGTGTATGTATCTAGTATAACAGAGATTCAAAACAGTTGAAAAACCAACAAGAAAGGAAAGAACTAATCTGCAATAATCACTGAAGATTTTTACACCCCACTCCCATCAGTGGATAGAACACCCGACTAAAAAAATGAAGTACAGGACTTCCGGTCAAGATGGCAGCATAGGTAAATGCGGTATCGCATCCTCCCACAACCACATCAAAGTTACAACTAAACTACAGAACAACCATCATTCAAAACCTCCTGAAATCAAGCTGAATGGAAGTCCGACAACTACAAAATTAAAGAAGAAGCCGCATCCAGACTGGTAGGAGGGGCAGAGGCACCATGGGCTGGTCCCACACCGCGTGTGTCTGATAAAAATTAGGAGGACACCTCCGCTGGGAAGGTCCTCCCTGAGAACTGAGGGGTCCCTGTCCAACACCAGGCACCCAGCTCAGGGTTCCAGTGCCAGGAAGAGAAGTCCCCATAACTTCTGGCTGGAAAAACCAGCGGGAACTGAGGCTGAGGCAGCTGGAGCCCCCGGCAGCTCCTCTTAAAGGGCCCGCGCATGGACTTACTCGGACTCGCACCCTCCAGGCTCCAGCGTGCAGGAGGGAGCCTGAAAGGCACCAGAGTCATATGGGGAAGAACTGAGCTGTTTGGCATTGGAGCGAGGGCTGGAGAGGCAGCTTCCTCCTGGACAGATGTACTATCAGAAGCTTTTGTTCCTTTGGTGAGCCCTTCCCTGGGCCAGCAGACACCACCATATCTGGGACTCCAGCAACCTGGCTCACACTTTTGCCCTGCCCTGGTGATTCCCTGAGGCCCCGCCCCACCCAACTTCCAGGCCCACCCAAGCTATTGCCAGTTGCTTTACCATAGGATTGGCCTGTCTTGGATCCTGCTTCAGATTTTCCTAAATTCTTTCAAACAAGCAGCATCTGGTCTCAGCTAGCCCTATACCTCTCGCTCAGTAATACATAGAAACAAACACAGGGAGGCAGCCAAAATGAGGAGACAAAGAAACAGGTCCCAAATGAAAGAACAGAACAAAACTCCAGGAAAAGAACTAAGTGAAATGGAGTTAAGCAACCTAACAGATGCTGAGTTCAAAACATTGTTTATAAGGATGCTCAATGGACTTAGTGAGAACCTCAGTGAACTTAGAGAGGGCCTCAAGAGCATAAAAAAGGACCAGTCAGGCACAAGAACAGGCATATAGACCAGTGGAACAGAACAGAGAATCCGGAAATTGACCCAAGACATTATGCTCAATTAATATTTGACAAAGGTGGCAAGAGCATACAATGGAGTAAAGATAGCCTCTTTAATAAATGGTGTTGGGAAAATTGGACAGCTACATGCAAAAAAATGAAACTAGACCATCAACTTACACCACACACAAGAATAAACTCAAAATGGATAAAAGACTTAAATGTGACTCGTGAATCCATAAAAATCCTAGAAGAAAATGTAGGCAACAAAATTTCGGACATCATACGCAGTAGAATCTTCACTGATACATCACCTAAGGCAACAGAAACAAAGGGAAAAATGAACACATGGGACTACATCAAACTCAAAAGCTTCTGCACAGCAAAAGAAACAACCATCAAAACAGATAGGGAACCCACTCTATGGGAGAGCATAATTGCCAATGACACATCAGATAAGGGGTTAATTTCCAAAATATACAGAGTGCTCATACAACTCAACAAAAGGAAGACAAAGAACCCAATTAAAAAATGGGCAGAGGAACTAAATAGACACCTCTCCAAAAAGGACATACAAATGGCTAAGAGACATATGAAGAAATGCTCAACATCATTAATCATCAGAGAGATGCAAATTAAAACAACAATGAGGTATCACCTCACACCTGTCAGAATGGCCGCCATCAACAAATCATCAAACAACAAGTGTTGGCGAGGGTGTGGAGAAAAGGGGACTCTAGTACACTGCTGGTGGGAATGCAGACTGGTGCAGCCACTGTGGAAAACACTATGGTGTTACCTCAAAAAATTAAAAATTGAATTGCCATTTGACCCAGTGATCCCACTTCTAGGAATATACCCTAAGAAGCCTGAAACACCAATCAGAAAAAATACATGTACCCCATGTTCATAGCAGCACTATTTACAATAGCTAAGATCTGGAAACAGCCCAAGTGTCCATCAGTGGATGAATGGATAAAAAAGCTGTGGTACATATACACAATGGAGTACTATGCAGCTGTAAGAAAGAAAGATCTCTTATCCTTTGAGACGACGTGGAGGGACCTCGAGAGTATTATCCTAAGCGAAACAAGCCAAGCAGAGAAAGACAAATATCACATGATCTCACTTATTTGTGGAATATAATGAACATAGCAGTCTGAGGAACAGGGTAGACCCAGAGACGTGGAAGTAGGGTATAAACTGACACCCCTCAGGAGAGGGGGTGGGGGGGAGGGAAGAGATAAACCACAGAACTTATGCACATGTATGCATAAGTGATAGACATGGACAACAAAGCTGGGGACAGGGTGGGGGGATGGGGAGGAGGGTGTCAATGGGGAAAAAAGGAGAAACATCTGTAACAAAAATAAATTAATAAAAAAATAAAATAAAATAAACAGTTTATATAAAAAAAAAAAAAAAAAAAGGACCAGTCAGAAATGAAGGAGGCACTAACTGAAATAATGAATAGTTTACACAGATTCAATAGTACAGCCAAGAAGCAAACCATCAATTTGGAATATAAGGAAGCAAAAACACCCAATCAGAACAGCAAAAAGAAAAAAGAATCCAAAGAAATGAGGATAGTGTAAGGAGCCTCTGGGACAACTTCAAACGTGCCAACATTCGCATCTTGGGGGTGCCAGAAGGAGAAGAGAGAGAACAAGAAATTGAAAACCTAATTGAAACAATAATGGCAGAAAACTTCCCTAACTTGGTGAAGGAAACAGACATACAAGTCCAAGAGGCACAGAGAGTCCCAAACAAAATGAACCCCAAGAGGCCCACACCAAGACACATCATCATCAAAATGCAAAATGTTCAAGACAAAGAGAGAATCTTAAAAGCAGCAAAAGAAAAGCAGTTAGTTACCTACAAGGGAGTTCCCATAAGACTGTCAGCTGATTTCTCAAAAGAAACTTTGCAGGCCAGAAGGGAGTGGCAAGAAATATTCAGACTGATGAAAAGCAAGAACCTACAACCAAGATTACTCTATCCTGCAAAGCTGTCATTTAGAAACGATGGCCATATAAAGAGTTTCCCAGATAAGGAAAAGCTAAAGGAGTTCATCACCACCAAACCATTATTATATGAAATGTTGAAGGGTCTTCTTGAAGAAAAAGATAAAAAATTATGAACAAACAAAATGTCAATGAATACATATCTATCGACAATTGAATCTACAAACAAAATGAACAAGCAGAACAGAAACATTCTCATAGATACAGAGAACTTTTGTTGGGTACCAGATGGGTGGGGGCTGGGGGGATGGGTGAAAAAGGTGAAGGGATTAAGAAGTACAGATTGGTTGTTAGACTGACAAACCTCAAAGGGAAGGGGGTAGGGGGATGGGAAGACATAAACCAAAGAACTTATACGTATATATGCATAACCAATGGACACAGACAGCAGTGTGGGGAAAGGCAGGAGGGGGGTGGGAATGGGGAGGAGGGGGGCAATGGGGGAAAAATGAGGAACATCTGTAATACGTTCAACAATAAAGATAAGTTAAAAATAAAAAAAATTATTAAAAAAAGAAGTACATAGATCAGAAGAACACTGTCGATGACCCTGCTGTAAATGACATTTATAGAACACTAAACTCAACAGCTGCAGCACATTCTTTTCCAGCAAACATGGCACCCTCACCATGATAAACCATATGTTTACCCATCAAACAATATCACTAAAATTTAAAGAGTGTACAGAGTATATTCTCTGACCACAATAGAAGGAAATTAAAATAAATAACAATGAGCTATACAAAAAAATCTCTAATATTTGGAAATTATAAAATACACATTTAAAGAATTCATAGGTCAAATGAGACATCACAAGGGAAATTAGAATATATTCTGGCCCTGGCTGGTTTGGCTCAGCAGTTAGAGCACTGACCAGCAGACTGAAGGGTGGTGGGTTCGATTATAGTCAAGGACATGTACCTGGGTTGTGGGTTTGATCCCTGGCCCTGGTTGGGGTCATGCAGGAGGCAACTGATCAATGTGAGACACATCAATGTTTCTCTCTCTCCTCCTCCTTCTCTCTCCCTTCCAGTCTCTCTAAAAAACTCAATGGAAAAATATCATCGGGTGAGGATTAACAAGAAACAAATAAATAAACAAAAAATATTCTGAATGGAATGCAAAAATGAAACATATGAAAACTTGTAGGATATACTGAAGCAGTGGTTAGAGGGAAATTTATAGCTTAAAACACTTATATTGTAGAAAAGAAAAATGTAAAGTGGGGATTAGTCCACCAATGTTCTCATGGCCGTGTGGTTACAGTGCAGAGTATGAGCACTGCAGGGCAAAGAAATCCTTCCCCTGGATCCCTGCCTACAGGCTCTTCACTCATCTCCATATGGTACCCATTCCAAAACACAAATATGATTGTTTCACTCCCCTGATCTAAACTCCCCCACGGCTGCCCATTGTTTCAGGGTGAAATTCAAAATGATGGACCTTGGCAAGTTGGCCTTTTATGGCCTCGTTCCTGTTCACCTTTAACTCTCTTGCCATACCCTATTTGCCACTATGCTGCATCCAGCTTCCTGAACTGAAATCACAATTTTTTTCTCTTTTTTTTGCCTTCACACTAGAGTTGCCAGATAGAATGCAGGACTCCCATTAAATTCAAATTTCAGATAACCAATGAATAAATTTCTAGTATGTCTCCAATATTGCATGGGACAGATGTATATATTTTTTAAAGTGTTCATTGTTTATTTGAAGTTCAAATTCAACTGAGTGTTAAATTTTTATTTTTCATTTGCCAAATCTGGCAACCTTGCCCAGAACTAGCACTGGTGTCCAGTCTGTCCACTCCCTGCAACTTTGCATGGCTGATTCCTTTTCCGGAGTCAGGTCTCAGCTTAGAAATAGCCTCCTACCAGAAGAGAGTTCTTCCTCCTCCTTCTTCTCATTACTGTGCCCACCAGGCAGGGTGGGTCTATCTCATTCACTGCTAACTCCTCAGCCTCTGGTATAGTGTCTAGCACTTGGTGGCCACTTAGTAAACACCTGTTGAAGGAATAAGTGCTGACCTAGTTCCTAGCTCCAGGGATCAAGAGCTGACCTACTCCTGCCTTCCAAGGCTGGGGCCCCCAGTTTGGGGGGTGGGGATGCATCAGTTATCTATCAGTGCAAACAAACCATTCCAAAAGTTAGTGACTTAAAGCAATAGTAACCATGTAGTTTGCCCACCAATCTGCAAAATGGGCAGAGCTCAGCAGGAACAGCTCATCTCCGCTCCACACAACATCAGCTGGGGCTAGAGGATCTACTTCCAAGATGATTCACACACACGGCTTTTAGTTGGTGCTTTGTGCTGCTTCTCTCCAGTAGGGCCTCTCCATAGGGTGGCTTAGTTTTCCTCACAGCATGGCAACTGGGTCCCAAGAGCAAGTATCATGAGTACTCCAGCCATAGCTTTCAGTAACAGATGCCAGTAGGAGTCCCAGAGCTAGTACCAGGGAATTTTGGGACAAATGCAACACTCTCCTGTAGGATGTGAAGGAGAATGCAGGAGGCCTCAGAGACTGCTGGAAGCCAGTTTGGGTCCACAAGGGGTAAGGATGACTCAATAATCTGAAATATTTCCAAGAACAAAGAGCTCCTATCTTTACTCCACAAACCCCCACAGTGCCAGATTCATAGATCTGGGAAAGCTAGAGAGAGGGCTCAATCCAATTCTTGCAGCCATGGGAGCCACCACACAGCCAGCCCTGGACCCTGTCAGCCCTATATTACACATTTTAATACCATGATATGTTGTGTAGCTAGAAAATATTTTAAAGCACTGAGATATGAAAAATTCCAATTCTTTTAGCTGTTAAAATAAGAGTCACAAATCTAATGTGGAAATTAGACAGGCAGAACCTCAGAGGTGGAGAGATAATACAAAGCCACTGAAGGCTATGGCAAATCAGAAAAAGTACACATCCCATCTGAAGGAAACAGCTACCACAAAACTCCACCAAGTGTTCCCTTATAGAAAAGTAAGCCCAGTGAAGTCACCTGATTTTTTTCAGCAAAAGCCAGAAATCCATAATTGCACATAAAATTGCTTGATTTTTAAATGTTACCAACTAATTTAAAAAAGTAATAACTTAAGCCCTGTGAATGGCAACAATCTGTGGGCCCAACAAAATATACATCTGCTGGACAAAAAGAACTGAAGAACCAAGTTTCCAATATCTAGGTTACTATGGGTGATCCTCTCCATTCTCAAGTTATAGCCCTTTCTGATACCAAGAGAAAATATCAATGACAAGGGAGATTCTTTTTGTTTGATCCAAAATTAAATTTTAGATTAAAGGAAAAATATACATTTTTTAATTCAGTACCATGACCATAAAGATTCCTCTTTTACAAGTAAAATGTTTGCAGTAGGCTAAAATTTGAGGTTATTCAATTTCAACTAGGGGGTGCATGCTGCCATTCATACAGAGGGCTCTGCTCAGGCAACTGATGCTACAACTTGAGTTAATTTTTGTATACGTTGTAAGCACCTGCACAGCAGCTCCCATGATGTGATCAGAAGTGAGCCTCACAGTCAGCCAGCCTCAGGGGAGATCCCACCCACAAATGGGACAACAATGGTCAAGACCCAATTACAACAGGAGAGCCCAAATAACCCACACAAGGAACATTCCTAGAGTATCCAGCTCAGGAGATCAAAGAGACTGCACCCCTGGGTCCAACAGGACACTTACTACATAAGGCCACCACAAGAAGACTGGGAGGCATAGCAGTTCTATCTAATATATATAAAACACACACACACACAAACAGAGGTAACTAAAATAGGGAGACAAAGAAAGAATCCCCAAATGCAAGAAAAGGAGGAATCTCAAGAAAAAGAGCTCAATGAAATGGAGGCAAGCAATTTATGCAACATAGAGTTCAAAGTAATATATATAAGGATGCTCAAGAAACTTAGTGAGAATAACAATAAGCTTTGTGGGAACAACAACAGCATGAAGAAGGAATGAGAAACCATGAACAAGAACCAGTCAGAAATGAAGACAAATATCATATGATCTCACTTATATGTGGAATCTGACGAACAAAATGGGCCCGGGGTCGTGAATGCAATGATAAGAATCAACAATGCATATTATATAATGTGTCTTTAAACAGATACACATATAAAAGAAAGTCCTTATTAATTAGTTGACAAAATGTGTGACCAGAGGCTGGCAGGAACCTCATCCTGTATTTCCCCTAGGGGCACTGATTCAGTATTCACTAATCCAGTGTTCAAGTCAACTTTATAAAACATTACTACCACAAATAACAAGAATTGTTAAACAGGAACTTGATAATCTCTTAAGAATGATGTCATGGAAAGGACATCAGATCAAAGGACAGCAAAGAAGCCATTCAGTGTCCTTTCCAGTCTCAAATTCTAGTACTCAGTCAAGAACTAATTTAAGCCTCTCAGATGGGCAGTTAGATTAAACAAACTAACAGGTCCTTTGAGCCCCTCAAATTCCATGATTCTACAAATGGTCAGGAAGTCTCAGTTTCCACTTGTATATAATAAGAATATTAGAAAAAAAAATAACTTAGTTCTTTTCCCAACTTTAAAGTTCTATTATTCAAGGAAAAATATTTCATAACACTCTTCTGGAAAATACATTTTGTCATTAATTACCATGACCATAAAAATTCCCCTTCTAACATCAAATTCTATGCCATTTTATAGCTCTCCATTAAGTATGTCATATACAGAAGTTCCCACTTGCTATTTCTTATTTATAATTTTCTTCTTTTTAAAATTAGTTACTGTCTGTAATTTTTGATGTGGAGAAAGACTCCCAAAGTTTTTATTCATGTCAAACATTCCATATCTCTAAAGAAGGCCCTAAATCCCTTTGCCTTTCCCAAGCCACCTTTGCTCATTCTAAAGAACTGGATCCAGAATGTACAATGTGCCATGTACCTGCTGTTCTAAACCAAATGGAGAATAAGCTTATAAAACCATATGGAGCATCTCTACCAACATGAAAACAGCCTTAAAGTAATAACCCTATTCTTAGGACAAGCCCATTAAGACTTCTGAGTGGTTTCCTAGAAAAAACTCAAAATCACATCTAGTACAACTGTGATCATTTTTAAGTCAATCCATAGCTGGGCTGGCAGCAGTAAACCATGAATATACCTGACCTGGGTAAGCACACAATCCATCAATTGCTAATATTGGGGCAGCAGCCAGCTTAACCATTTTTCTTATCCTAAAGGGAAAAAATAGATATGAAATTGTACAATTATCTACATAATTTAATATTACACATCTTGTTGAAAAAAAGAAATGGTCTTGTATGTGTGAATGCCTCTAAAGAAGACAAAGCAATACACAGTAAGGAAAGATGCCAAACTGGAGTAAAAGGGGGACAAAAACAAAACAGAGAGGTAATGCTGTATCAGAAGTAAAATAGTACAGACGAATAAATCAATATAGTAATTCAAGTGAAGGAACTCAGACTGTTGCAGCCATGATTTTCTCCCCCATTAAGCTCTGAGTATCTTGATGATAATGATATCATTAAGTATTTCTGAGTATCTTAATGACAACTACATTATTTGAGGTAGTATGATTTAATCACATGTGAATTTATAAACACAGTGCCTAAAATGTAGGTAACTGTTAATAAATGTTGAATTTAATGAAATTGAAGGCTGTTATTATTTTAATTACTCATATATAAAAATTATGACACTCTAAAAGGAAGCAGCAGGTCTCTTAGATTAGAGCATGTGAGTGGACCATTGTCAATGTGTTAGGTCTTGCTAGCCTGAGGTGTTAGGAAGGGTGATACAAAGGCCAAAAATACTAGCTGAAATGTAAATACAAATGTATCGCCCTTTCTTTCCTAAAATAAGATTTCAAAATTTGTCCTTAAATGTGCCAAAGTATATTTACCTTCACCTAGAAACATAAAATCGTCGAGAGAATATTGATAAGTTTAATATTAGCCACCCTAAAATCTAAGATTTACAACTTTGATGATTTCATTTTGTCATTGAACCAAAATTGACAGAAAATCTTTATGTTATGCTCATGGATATCAGTAAAGTTCCCTGCTTCATCTAAAACTAAACTATTTTATGTCATTAACAAATAAAATATAATCCTTATCATCAATTTAATCAATTAACTTTAAACAAAATTGAAAATAGGATGAATATATTGCTGTCCACATCACAGATTGACCTCATTATATTTAACAATAAATACTCATCAAATAACTACTGTATACTAGGTGAGGGAATGGAAAGATTGGTAAATCATAATCCCTACCCTCAGAGAAATTACAATCTTATCAGAAAGATAAACACTTAAACAGTATGGCATAATGTAATCTCCTGAATACTATAGCAGGAGTAAGCATGGTATGGTGGAATGGGGAGAGAAGGGTGGGTACATGTGAGGTAGGCATAACCCAGAATAGAGTAGGAGTGACCAGAAATGTTTCCTGCAGACTGCTGAGCTAAGTATATTAAGACTCATTTATTTCAAATTTGCAAAAATTTGAAGATATCTTGAATAAACAAAGCTGTATTTTCATGTAAGTAGACATCATAGCAAAGTTATCACATAAAACAATTCTTTCAATGCACCTTGGCTATACCAAATTTCACCTTTAAAATCCAGGTCCTGTAAAAGTCTTATCCAGGTAGAATATTTGAAAAATCAAGGTCTATTATGGTAGGTCACAAAACAAGTCAGAAAACTCAAAAAGACTGAAATCATACAACTATCTTCACTGACCACATAGCATGAAACTAGAAATAAACAAGAGAAAAACTGAAAATTCATAAACACATGAAAATTAAACTATAGTTTCCTAAGCAGTCAATGAATTAAAGAAGAAATTAAAGATATAAAAAAGTGAGTAGAGACAAACAAAAGTGGAAACACAATATACCAGAACTTACGGGATGCAGCAAAAGCAGTTCTAAAAGGGAATTTGACAGCAATAAATGCCTACAGTATGAAGCAAAAAAGATCCCAAATAAACAAAATAACTCTATGCCTTAAGGAACTAGAAAAAATAAATAAATAAGGTGCGTCCAAAGTTAGCAGAAGAAAGGAAATAATAAAGATTAGAGCAGAAATAAATGAAATAGAGAACAGAAAAACAATAGAAAGATTAACCAAACTAAGAGTTAGTTCTTTGAAAATATTAAAAAAATTGACAAATCTTAGATAGACTAACCAAATATACAGAATGAGAACTCAAATAAACAAAATTATATAGGAAAAAGGAGACTTTACAATTGATATCACAGAAATTCAAAGGATCATAAGAAGCTACTATGAACAACTATATGTCAACAAACTCGACAATCTAGAAGAAATAGAAAAATTCTTAGAAGCATACAACATACTAAGACTGAATCAGGAAGAAGTAAAAAATCTGCATAGACCAATTAATACTAAGGAGATTTGATCAGTAATCAAACATCTCCCAATGAAGAAAAGTCCAGGATCAGATAGCTTCACTTGTAAATTTTACCAAACATTTAAAAACAATTAACATTAATCCTTCTTGAACTCTTCTAATAAACAGAAGAGAAGGAAACATTCCCAAACTCATTGTATGAGGTCAGTTTTATCTTGATACCTAAACCAGAAAAAGACATTACTAGAAAAGAAAAATACAGGCCAATGTCCCTAATGAACATAGCTGTAGAATTTCTCAATAAAATACTAGCAAAACAAATTCAGCATCACATTAAAAACAATACTCACCATGATCAAATGGGATTTATCCCTGGAATACAAAGGTGGTTCAACATATACAAATCAACCAAGGTGATATATCACATTAATAGAATGATATAAAAGAATCATATGATCATCTCAATAGACACAGAAAAAGCATTTAACAAAATTCATGGTAACAGAAACGCTTACAAATTAGAGTATAGAAGGAACATGTCTCAGCATAAGAAAGGCCACCTATGACAAGCCCATATATGAGAAGCTAACATCATAATCAAGGGTTAAAGGTTGAAAGCTTTACCTCTAAGATCAGGAACAAGATGATGGATGCCACCTCTCACCACCCCTATTCAACATAGTAATGGAAGTTCTAGCTATAGCAATCAGGAAAGAAAAAGAAATAAAAGAATTAGAAAGAAGTAAATTATCTCTATTTGCAGATAACAATTTTATATATAGAAAATCCTAAAGACTCAACCAAAAAAATAGTAGATCTAATCAATAAATTTAGTAAAGTTTCAGGATACAAAATTAACATTAAACATCAGGCCCTGGCTGGTTTGGCTCAGCAGTTAGAGCGTCGGCCTGCGGTCCAGAGAGACCCGGGTTCGGTTCCCGCTAAGGGCATGTACCTCGGTTGCAGTTTGTCCCCGGCCCTGGTTGGGTCGTACGGGAGGCAGCCACTCGATGTGTCCCTTTCACGTCGATGTTTCTCTCTCTCTCTCTTCCTCTCTCTCCCTCCCACTCTATCTGAACAAAAAATGAAAAAATGTCCTTGGGTGAGGATAAAAAAAAAAAAATTAAACATCAGTAGCATTTCTATATATTAGTAACAGATTTTTGAAAAGGAAATAAAGAAATCAATCCTATTTCTAATAGCATCAAAAACAATAAAATATTTAGCAACAAATTCAGCTAAGGAGGTGAAAGATCTCTGCTTTAAAAACTATAAGACATTAATGAAAGAAATCAAAGATACACCTAGAAATAAATGGAAAGGTGTACTGTGTTCATGGATTGGAAGAATTAATATTGTCAAAACTTTCATACTACCAAAAATCATCTAGAGAGTCAGTGAAATCCCTACCAAGATTCCAATGATGTTTTTTACAGAAGTATAAAGCACTCTTAAAATGTATACAAAACCACAAAAGATCCTAAATAACCAAAGAAATCCTGAGAAAACAGAACAAAGCAGGAGACATCACACTTTCTGATTTCAAGCTATACCAAAAAGGCATAGCCATCAGAATATTGTGGTACCTGCATAGACATAGACAAATAGAACAATGGAACAGAACAGAGACCCCAGAAATAAACCTAACAATATACAGTCAACTAATAGCTGACAAGGGAGCCAAAAGCACTCAATGGAGAAAAAACAGTCCTTCAATAAATAGCTTTGGAGTTATTAGATATTCACATGTAAAAAAAAAGAAAAAAGAAACTAGATCCATATCTAACACCACTCAAAAGAAGTAACTCAAGATGAATTCAAGACTTAAGTATAAGAGCTGAAACCATAAAACACCTGGAGGAAAACAAGAATAAAGCTCCTTGGCATGGATCTTGGTAATGACTTTTTGTATATGACATCTAAAGCACAAATAACAAAATAAAAAATAAACATGTGAGATAAAATCAAACTAAAAAGCTTCTGTTCAGAAAGAAAAAACATTAACAAAGTGAAAAAACAACTTATGAAATAGGAAAAAAAATATTTGCAAACCATATATCTTTTTTTTATTATTAATTTACTTTTGTTACAGATGTTTCTCCTTTTTTCCCCCATTGACACCCTCCTCCCCCTCCCTCCCTGCCCCGTCCCCATTTTTGTTGTCCATGTCCATTGGTTATGAGTACATGCATACAAGTTCTGTGTTCATCGCTCCCCTCCCCCACCCCCTCTTCTGGCAAATGTCAGTCTGTACCCCACTTCCACGTCCCTGGGACTACCCTGCTCCTCATACTGTTATGTTCATTATATTCCAGAAATAAGTGAGATCATATGATATTTGTCTTTCTCTGCTTGGCTTGTTTCACTTAGGATAATAGTTTCCACTCCTAGGAATATACCCTAAGAAGCCTAAAACACCAATCAGAAAGAATACATGTACCCCCATGTTCATAGCAGCGTTATTTACAATAGCTAAGATCTGGAAACAGCCCAAGTGTCCATCAGTAGGTGAGTGGATAAAAAAGCTGTGGTACATATACACAATGGAGTACTATGCAGCTGTAAGAAAGAATGATCTCTTATCCTTTGCGTCAAACCATATATCTTATAAGGAGATAATATCCAAAATATATAAAGAACTTATACAACTCAATTGAAAAAAACAAAATAACCCAATTAAAAAGTGAGCAAAGGACCTGAATATACATATCTCCAAAGAAAAGATATGAAAGATCAACAGGTACATGAAAAGATGCTCTTCATTACTAGTCACTAGGGAAATGCAAATTACTCTATGTGCTGCCAAAGTGAGCACAAGAAAAACGCAAATTAAAGCCATAGTGAGATATCACCTCGAGTGTGTTACAATGGCCATCATCAAGAAGACAAGAAATAACAAATGTTGGTATGGATGTGGAGAAAAGGGAACCCTTTTGCACTGTTGGTAGTATTGTAAATTGGCGCAGTCACTGTGGAAAACAATATGAAGGATCCTCAAAAAAATTAAAAATAGAACTATCATATGATCTAGCAATTCCAGTTCTGGAAATATATCCAAAGGAAACAAAAACAATAGCTCCAAAAGATAACTGCACCCTCATGTTCACAGCAGCATTATTTACAATAGCCAAGACATGGGAACAATTTAAGTGTACATTGATGAATGAGTGGATAAAGAAGTTGTGGTATATAGACAGAAAGAATAGAATAGAATATAGAATAGGATAGGATAGAATAGAACAGAACAGAACAGGTTTTTAGCCATTAAAAAAATGAGGAAATCCTACCATTTGTGACAACATGGATGGACCTTGAAGGCATTATGCTAAGTGACTGTACAATCTCATTTACATGTGGAATCTTAAAAATAAAAATAAAAACTCACACCAAAAAAAGATCATACTTGTGGTGACCAGAGGCGAAGGGTGAGGGTGACAGGGAATTGGAGGAAGGTGGTCAAAGGGTACAAACTTCCAGTTAAAATAAATAATTACTAGGATATAATGTCCAACATAATGACTATAGCTAATACTGTTGTATGATACAGTATGCCCTCATTTAACATCATTGATAGGTTCTTGGAACTGTGGAAAAATGACATATAACAAAACAAAGTTTACTATGGTCTAATTGATATAAACAAGATAAATTCCTATGGCATCTTATCAACATTATAATGAAATAAAACTGAACAAAATGTTGTTACTTGAGGACCAGCTGTATAAAGAAAAATGGTTAAGAAAGTAAATCCTAAGAGTTCTCATCACAAGGAGAATTTCTGTTTCCTTTTTCCTTTTTCTTTTCTTTTTATTGCATCTATATGAGAAGATGGATGTTAGCTGAACCTGATGTAGTAGTCGTTTCACAATATATGTAAATCAAATCATCATGCTGTATGCCTTAAACTTAGAAATCTATTTCAATGATTTCTCAATAAAACTGAAGAAAACAATGTCTAATCTTGAAATATATAATTGATCTTCAATCTAGGATTACAACATTTCCACATCTGCTGGGCAATCTGATGATACCACCCCTATCAACTCCGCTGGCCTTTTGTACTATAAAAATTTTCACCAGTGTACTGCTTATAAAGTCAAAAAAATCATTTTTAAACTACACAAAAGAAGCATCACTCAGAGAGAAAATAAACTAAAATTCCAGCAAAATAATTCCAGAAACTGTCATATCAGTTTATATTACCTGACATCTGGTAATCTTGATGTGATCATATTTAGATGGCTGAGAGAAAGATGCCTCCAGTTAATGTACTTGTACACATCAAGGCCACAAGTGTACAAAGTTTCCTATTATTGCCATTTATTCATAGTTGATAAAGACGTTATGCAAAGAATCTTTAACCAAGATTACTTAGACAAAAATATATTATTCACATTTATATTGATGACACTGTTAATGTTAGTGGGAGTGGCTGTGAATATCTCTACCAGATCATACTTAACAGTAATGTGACTCTCATAAAGAAATGGTTTAAGGCCTCGGGATAATCAGTCCCCAAGGTATACATGATCCATAAACATTAATTCTCAAATTTTGACATAAATTAGATTACTTGGAAGCTAATCTAAACACAGATTGTTGGGCTTTACCTCCAGATTTTGTGCTTCAGCAGATCTAGGGTAAGGTCTGAGGATTTGCATTTCTTAGTTCCCAGGTGAGGCTAATTTTGCTAGTCTGGAGACCATGCTTTACATCAGTTGCCCTAAAATAACCCAGTTATAGAAAATTGTTAACAAATTTACAAATGCAGTCTCTGGAGCATGTACCTGGCCAAAGAGTAAAAGTAAATAAATAAACTTATTAGGACAACATGAAATATATTATAATAGAAGTATTTGCAGGGCTTCTCAGAAAGACACAGAAATCTCATCTAAATCATAATGGGGAGGGATGTCAGAAAATACTTCTAATGGAAGCTGTTTTGAAAGAATTACTATGTAGAAGAGAAAGAACATTTCAGGTGCATTCATCATCAAGTTTCTTATCCCTCAATAAAATGCCTAACCAACAATAGCATTTTTACTGCATGGATATGTTGTTTTGATTGCATCAGATAATATATGTAAATACACAAAACACGGTGCCAAGTTCTGAGCACATGCTCACAAATGCTGGCTACTCTTATTGATGATAAAATGATTCATGTTTTTGTTTTTTATTTCTACAGTCAATTATCGTAGCCCATGACAGATGCTACATGCAGGTCCTATGACCAAAGTGTGGGGCTGTACAAATTGAAGATAAAGAGTAATAGGGTTTATTTCATGTAGAACTTTATGTGTGCTAAAGCTGAGTGGTTTTCAAAGTATCGTGAAAGTTATAAAACTCCACTGAAGGATTTTAAGATGGGAAGCTACAAGATCAGATGTACAGTTTAGAGGGATCGTTTCTGTAAATGTACGGCAGGTGGATTCACGCGGGCTAGCCCATGAGCAAGAAGACTAGTTGGGGAGCCATGAAATGATCCACATAAAGTAGGGCAATGACAGTGATGAACCTCAAGAGCAAAAAATGGATTCAAGGGATATTTACAATATACATGGAGAGTAACAATGGAGGTTGGGTAAAACAGAATGGTCAAAGACTACTTCTAAGTTTCTCTTAAATCTGAGAAAAGAAAAGAAAACTTGGTTTCAATCAAAAGTATACTTTGATTTTTTGTGTACATACTTAGTTGGTCACACCAATTGTGTCAATAATCAAAGACACAACACGAATGCAGAAGACTGGGCAAAATGAACCAAGCAAATACAAGTTATTATAAGCTCATTAACTACATAGAAATATCAACATTTCTTGTCTTAGAAATAATTCTCTGTAATTGCATCTCAAATTGCTAGCAATAAAATGAAATATTTCAATTATCACTGTCAATAAATATTGAGTAACTGTACTTAGAAGAAAAATAGTGCACAAAAGAAAATAACGTCAGACTGGACCTTTTTGTCTTGTCCCCACCAATGCCCACCCTCACCATCACAATGGATGTCCCTGACTTATTAATTTCTGTGTTTAACCAATTTGGCCTATCCCAATTTACAACCATCACTGAATAATGCAAAAACTCTAAATGACATTCTGTTGCAAGGCTTCTTAATCTTTTGGGGACCCTTTGATGATCTGATAAAAGCTACAGATAGACCCTCTCCCCAGAGAGGAACTGAGGTGAAAAAAAAATTGCATTGGGATACAACATTTCCTGTGATTCAAGCCACTAGGTGTATAAAACCCCATATGGGGAATACTGCTACAGAGAATACAACACATATCCATTGCGGCATGGACACATGGTCGCAGGATAAGGCAATATAAAAAAGAAAAGACTTTTGCTACATAGCTTAATTGAAGCAAAGTTATGTAAGGTCCTTAGAATGTACACGAGGAAAACGACTTAGAAAATAAATTTTCCAAATGTGTTTTTTTTAAAGAATGAAATAGATTATACACTGATATCAATCAAGAGGCCAAGGAAACACTTTGTAATAATACCAAGGGCAAAGCTACGTAACAGAGATAAGCCTATAAAGGTTTAATTCTTCTACTTTTTAGAAAAGATGCTACAAATAAAAGAGCCATATTTATAACCCCCCCCAAAAAAAAACCCTAAAGATTTTAATCACTAGGGAGTCATTTCAAATTATACCTAGACTACTAGAAGTGTTTTAGAAAAGAAATTATCATTATAGGTGATTGCTTTACAATAAAGTAGAATTCATTTGCTTAGTATAACTGGAACCATTTCCACCCAGCAAGGTAAGCACCACCGGAAAGAACCCAGGGCTGAAACAAATGTTCATTGATATTTATTTAGCTTTGTACTTTACATCAATCTCTTCCCCATCCCACTCCCAGAACACCTTCTAGAAGATCACCCACAGGTTCCTTCAATATATGTGTTTCTCTCCATCATTCCCAGCATGGCCATGGGCCTCTGCTTGATTTTTTTCCTGGTCTTTCATAGATTCTCTTCACAAGATCACCATTCTTTTTAGAGGGTTCTATTGTTGTAATAACTGTGGACAGGAATGAGTGAGGCAGGTCATATTTCTCTTTATTGCTCTGTCACTTCATTCTTTACAAGATACACACAAGTTTTTAAGTGCATATAAGATTTTAGTGAAGCCTTGAGAATAGCTATAAGGAATAATGAAAGAAAAAAAAGTAAATTGTCTGGCAAACATTACTTTTCCTGTAGTCGAAGAGAACAGCATCAGAGAAGTAAAAATCTTTACAAAACCTTTACTCCCTACAAAAGTTTCTAAATTCGTTCCCCCATCCTCAAGTCTACTCCCACTAACACTCTGCCTATTCCATACATAATAGTTTTTCCTTCTTTCAGTCTCCTCTTTGAGAAGGCTTCCTCACAAAACACAGCTGATTTCATTACAGCATCTCATCTCCCTAGGCCTGAGAGCTGCTCTAGGGTCAGCAAGAGAAGGCCCAAAGTGGCTTTGGTGATCAGGTTCTACACAGCAGTCGGGATGTGAATGTCACTCTGAGGCCAGGCCCACTTGATCTCTCTTCACCAGTGCGGCCTCAGATAGGCCTCCTTATTCTTCCAACTGTCAAGTAGGTAACAGTTACATTACTCACCACAGCCAACATGACACATGAGACACATACACACACACACACACTCAGAGACAGCACAATCCAGATCCATAAGGAAAAGGATAAGCCTGTATCTAATTGTCAATGATTTCTATGGCTGCCAGTCGCACTGTAGAATTTCTGTTTTATTATGTAAGGCAGTGTATGTTCTGTTAATCATACCTCTACTTTCGAATTGTGCTCTCTCTGGCTTGATGAGGATAAAAACAAGGCCCAAACCGCATGCTTCTTCATGGTTATTTCCTTGATTCACAAATGTCTAACCAGCATTCTGATACAATCGCTTTAATCCCCATCAAAAGTCTGATTTAAAATTATGAACAAGACATCATTTCTTGGTCCCATTCTCAATTTAGGTATGAAATAGGGAAGTCACAGTGTCCGTATGGGTTCAATTACACTAATATTTTTAATCTAGCCATTCTGTCTACATAAAATGTTGTTTATTGGGATCAGCACCATGATCAACTTAAATGGGCACCTTATTTCAGTGTTTCTGTATTCAGCAGATCACCCAGTTTTATATGAACGTCCACATTTCCCAGTGCTCTCATCTTCTTCGAGGCACCTAATTCTTTCGTCCTAATTGTATCTTCTTCCTGCCATGTATTTGGAGGGTTTGCCACCATCTCCTCCCTTCTTACCTCCAACTCTGCAAACCAACTCACAAACATTAATTTAAATAAAATGACTGCCAGAATTATTCTCGTGTTCCTGCTAGTCTCTACAGACGAGTGAAATTATATTGGGTCATGGTAAGGAAAGCAGAAGAGAATTCACTTTTCCAATCAATTTTAAATTAAATGAAAATATATAATTGAGGCTAACAGGTTAATTATTTGCATGGATAAATATGGAAAGAAATAGAGAAATACAAGTCACTTAACAGTTACTAGGAATTGCTATCAAAATTTAAATGATAATGAAAGTAAGCCATTTACTTCACAGTGATATTACATGCTTAGGAAAATTACTTGCTCTGTCAACAAACTTGCAAGCTATGTAAATGAGAAGAATATTAATAAATAAGAATACTGTCAATCGTTATAAAACTTCTGAAATGTCATTTCTATATAAGCATATACTCCCCATAGTATTTAAAAAATGCCAAACTATTAACTGTGCTCTTTAATTACATAGTACCTTATATTTCACGAAATGAAAAATTAAAGACTCAAATCAATTTCATATAAATTCTAACCATTTGACCTAAATTTTCCAGATACAATGGAGGATGATCATAAAATAACCAAAATAAAAATTAATTGCTAAGTTTGAATCCCTGTAACCTAATCTTCATGGAAAAAATGCTAAATATTTAAATATAAAAGGAAAAATATTATTGTCAATTTCCAGCTTTTAAACACTAATTATAAAAACTGGCTCATCCCACATAAACATAAAAATACTTACTCTTATTTTAAAAAGTTAATTGCTTGGCTTCTTGAATACTTTTATTTTAAAATGATGATTACAATAGCATATATTAACATACATTACTTATTCTGTGATAGTGCCCAGAAATGTTTACCAGAAGGAGAAAAAAAATGCTGAATGTATAATTTTATCCTTTTATTACAAAGCAAAATTCATCTCCTATCTTTTTAAAGCAAGTTAGAGAAACAGACATGTAGTCTCTGGTGTAGATTCTCATTTGTAGTTGTTATGCCTTTGAACTCCACCACGTTGCTAGATCAGTTACATCGGGGGAAAGGCTGAATGATTTGCCAAGTGAATAACCGGCAAAGTGTTTAAGGGGTCAGAGGTAAATCGAATGTTAAGGCAAAATGAGTACTTCCAGGGATTTGTCCATTTGATCCCAGAAGTACTTAAGCTTTTTTAAAAAGCAGCTGATTGGGAGAAGGAGATGGGAAGATAAAAAGTGGCTTATATTATTTCTAAACAAGAAATTCCACAATAGAAAGAAGTTACTGGGCATTAGTAAATCTGAATCACTGCTTTTATACTGGTATAGAAATACTAGCAACATTTTGAAAGGAAACAGCCAGTCCTAGAAAGACATGATTAGGTGTCTGTCCTTCGAAGGTGAGCGTTGTGTGCTAATCTAATCCCAAATCCTCCAAATGGAAGATGAGCTGTTAGGCATCAGATACAGCTCCATTATTTTACACCAATTTTGAAAAACCCTGCTTAATTGTGTTAGAATTACTAAAGTATCAAAGGTTATCCCTCATTCAAGTCTTTGTGGGCTTATTGAGTAAACTGTGTTTACATTATCCAAGCTGCAATTGCTTGGACTGTCTGTTCTGGGACTTTTCTGGTTTTAATACAACCCTTAAAGCTTTGTAGGGAAAAAGTTTAACGCACATCAGAATTTAGATTAATGTAGATTAATGATAATGTTAACTGTTACTATAAAAAGTCTTGAGTATCCCACAATGAAAAGACTAGAGAATACAACCTTTGTGTTGTTTCATTTGAAAACTTGATTTATCAAGTAAAACCTCGATATAATGGACTAAATCAGGCAAGGCGGTGTCCGTTAAAGCCAAAAGACCATTATATAACAAAATTGACAAATCAGTTATTTTACCTGTTTTTACTTATATAGACATGTTTGTGTAATTAAAAGTAAATATGTAGAACAAGTTTAATTTCACAGAAAAGTTTTCTATACGTATTACTGTAATTTAAAATTTATACTGAATAGGTCTAGGAAATGCGTGCGTTCACCGGTCACCACAAGGAGACGAGCGCACATGCTGGCCATGGCTTCGTGCACACGGGGAACGTTGGCTTGCATGCGTGAAAACTGCGGCAGAAAGTCACACGTGACAAAAGGACCAAGTACATGCCGATGCAATGTGCTCATGTGCTAATCATTCACCCAACATTGTGAACCAGCGGTCACTCTTAGATTTTAAATACGTAGACTATAGTTGTAGTATGTAATATTTACTTATGTCGGCGAAATTATTACAGCGTTTTTTCCAACATATGGCCTATTCACTAAAATGTGTTAAAAATAACTGTATTAATAACAAAAAAAAACTGTTAATTTAATTATAAGCAAATCTGGGTTAAAAGCATTAAATTAACAGGATGTTAATTTTCGCATATAACAGACAGACCAGAAATTTTGTTCATTAAATCTGAAGTCCGTTAAATCAAGGTCCACAAAATTGAGGGTTTACTGTAATCCTACTAAGAGGTTAACCACTCATAATGCTTTCTTTTAGCAGTGAATTACAAAAGCTTAAATGTTCATTAGCATGCCAATAATATCCATTTTAAAGTTTCTAAAAACTAAATATGCTTAGAAATTAAAAGCTAGATGAGGTTCTACATGTTTTGCCCAAATCTTACTGAAAGATTAATACCAATTTCTGACCACTCACTTCTCTTTTCAAAAACGATTACACTTGAACAAAGATTTTCTTCTTAAATTTACTCTTGGAGGAAGAAATGGGAAAAAAATAAACAAAAAGACATGTAGCAGGGCACCAGGGGTAGCATTTATTTCATCCTCACCACCACACCCCTGCCTACCCTTGTCCCACCGCCAAAGAAATCCTGAGTGCCTGGCCGGTGTGGCTCAGAGGTTGAGCGTCGACCCATGCACCAAGAGGTCACTGGTTCGATTCCCGGTCAGGGCTCATGCCCAGGTTGTGGGCCCGATTCCCAGTGGGGGGGCATGCAAGAGGCGGCCAATCGAGTTCTCACTCATCCATGTCTTTATCTCTCTTCCTCTCCCTTCCTCTCTCCCTAAAATCAATAAAGAAAAATTATTTAAAAAAATAAATCCTGAGTGCCTGGGGTGCTAAAGAGATTAAATACAGACATTTTAAGATAGTGTTCTATAAGCAAAACACCAATTTTAATAAATAGAGTAATCCTATATTTATCAAAAACCTGGTTATAATCCCTGCCAGCAAAACAGAGCTGTAAGAAAAACACTGCTGTACTCATAGTTCACAGACATGACTAGGGGATCCTGAGTAAGAAGGTCACACTCTGGGCAGCCAAACTTCATAACCCCAAGGGGCACCATTCACAGTCAAGTGTTCCAAGTGGCGACCCTTGGAGCTGGTCCACACACATCCTGAACAGCTGTAAGCTGTTGTCCTGGTCACAGATATCAGAAGACTACAACTACATGTAACAGGCACAGTTTTTTAAACCAAGTTAGCTGTATTTTAGAAATGATTGGACCAGATCATCCAAGCCTAGCAGGCAGTAGAAAAAGCAGGCTCATTGTTTCCAATCAATGTAGAAACATTAAGCTTCTTAATGTTTTCTCAACAGTGCTTGTCTTAAAATATGCGTTTAGCCAGCTTTGATGGCTAAGGTCTGTCCTGTTTGATCTCTGCTGACTTTTCGTGTTTCAACTCCCACTTGTGGCACATGTACCCCCCATCACCTGATCCAGTCACCCCACCTAATGACCGCCTCAGCCAGCCTGAGAACCCAGCCCAACCAAACCCTCTGCTGAGCCGCAAGAGACAGAGCAGCAGTGGGAAAAGAAAGAGACAAAAATAAAAACTAAACGCAATGTTCAGAGGTGGTTGAAATAAAAAGCAAAAATGGCCTTTACATCTGTTATTCGACAGGTGTCCATACTTTTTTCAAATACTTATTTTGGGGGAGGGGGTGAGAGGTTACCCTATTTTCTCATGCAAGATTGCAGTCTTTGGCAGGAAATATTGCATAGTGAGCAAGTTTCCGAAGTAAATCAAATCTCAGGAGAATTCTTGTAACTGACACTGCATAGGGTGTTTTTAAGTGCAAAGCAAAGGCATTATAAAAGATGAAGAACAGTACGAGGTGAAGCCATAAGGAAACCTGTAGGTGGAACACACTAAGAATTCCTTGACCCGATGTTTTTTTCCCCCACATCACTGATACTTGTCTTTCAATCCCCAAAGCCAACTTTCACCCTGAAAATTTCCCAACCAATCTCTGTTCCTTGAATTTCTGCTCCTCGGGAAGGGTTTCCAGGACCCACCTCTGTGGTCATTCATCACGGGATGCCTTCGTCCACAGCATACCTCTGCTCAGATTGGTCTACCCTTTACAGACCTGACAGGCCCTCAAATCCTCAAGACTGAATATCATTCTCATGTTTTTCTTCTTCATGGTAGTTCCCAAACAGAACTGTTGTACCCATCCCAATAGGAGGCTTTTTTCTCTCTAGACCATATTCAAGACAATTATTTACCCTCAACTGCTGCCAAAGTAACGATGACAGGATGGGGAATCTCCTTGTTTCCTGAAGCAACCTGAAGAAGTAAGAGTAGCTGAAACTCTGGGAGGATTTGAAGGCATTAAAATGGATGTCTCTCCTTCTCACTCAGTTCAAATGGACTGAACGAAAGAGAACATTTATTTCCATGACTACTTCAGGTAAAGCCTCAAATCCTCTGGTTTCTCTGAAGTTTTCCCTTTTGTGTGAGAAACGGTACTTTTATCAATAAACCTGTAAAGGCTTTAGAGTTCTGTAGTCCTTGTAAGCAATCCCAAAATGATTTAATGTTATTTTCTGTATTTCTTTAATGTAATGTTCTTCACCTCAACAGCAATTCAGAATGGATTATAATGTATCCATTTTCATTTCTAGGCTTCCAATTGCTCCACAAAATATGCTTTTAAAAGAAGTCAAAATTATTTCAATGCTACAAAATCGTTTCTATACTTCTGTACAGGCCTGGGAAAAAGTTTAAGGGTCCATAACAGGCAATTTCCCAGCCACAATGTGAAACCATCTCAGAGAAGCAATTTTTATCTTATAATGACCCACAAAAATTGGACATTCCACAGTTTCCTTCAGTTATCCCAAAAGTTAACAATCATTAGTGTTGACAAATGTATTCTGGTCTGTATAGTCTCGTGTTGTAATTAAGCTCATTCTGTTCGTTCCTCAATGAAGAGAAATGTATCAGTTAGATTCTTGTTTTAATTCAATTCAGTAAACATTTATTGAGCAACTCCTATATGCAGGCACTTTACTAGGCATCAAAGATATGGAAATGAAAGATATAATCCCAATCCTCAAGAAATTTGAAATCTAGTAGAGAAGAGAGACATGTAAACATTACAGTGATTTTTGTTACAATAGAGGCTGGGTAATAATCAAAATATTTTGAACTTTTCCAGCATGGGTACCAATCTATCAAACTAGAGACCTGCTGCAGAAACAGAGGTTCACTCTCAAAGACCCTATGTTCCCTCTGCAATTATCTATTGTGGAGAGATGTAAGGAGTACGGGGAAACAGCACCGATGCCCTGGGAACAGAGAAAATAACTCAGTAGGCAAGGCACTATTTTACAACTGATACAAAAATATTTAGATATGTTATAACTAATGTGATCATTCCAGTGCACAATGATTAAGTATTGGCTTCGGATAAAAGGAACCATTCTTAGAGGTGACCATGCTTAGGGACCACTAGCCTCGTCCATGGATGATCACTGAAGATTCTCTGTGAAAATCCTCAGTGCCGTTCACATAATATGCTGGTTTCCTTTCTTCCACATACATACATAGTAGGATTACACTTCTGCATCTTATGAGGCAAAGCATGACCATGTGATTTGCTTTGGCCAGTGAAACACAAGCAGAGTGGTGTGGACGTGATGGAAGGCACTAAGGGCCAGTAAAGGAGGGGATTAGAGCTCCACTCCCCAATAGACCCACTCAGTGAACAGACAGCATGAACTAGAAATGTGCCTTTGTTACGTTAAGCCCCTCAAATGCAGGATTATTTGTTACTGATATACTTAATGATGCAATAAACTATGCAATAAACTAACTGACTGATGCAATAAACTAACTTCACTTGTATAGAACAACTCAAATTAGCCAGAAGAAAAGAGAGGGACGGTTATCCTAAGCAGAGGGACAGTAAGAACAGAGATGTGGAGGGGAGCGTACGTCTCTATCAGTGTAACTGATAGGATGGTGACAAGAGATATGTTAAAGAGCAAGGCAGGAGTGTGTCATAAAGTAGCTTGCAAGGGATTTTGAGGAATACGGACTTCACTGTACACGCAGGATTGAGGAGGTAATGACCAAAAGGGCCTTAACATTCCCCTCAGCTTGGACAAACTTGATGTATATTTCTTCTTGATTCTAGGCCCCAACTTCTCTTTTCCTTAGAACACGTGTACTGGTAAATGCTTTTCTGCCCCTTGGAGATATAAATTTTTCCCGGCCTCTTGCCAGTTTAACAACCCAGCAATGTCATTTTCAAGGACAATGGAAACCATCACTTTGAAATGTAATTATAAAGAAAGGCACTACCCCCATCTTCCAGTCTTTTGGGAGAATAGGAGCCTAACTTAGATGGTGCCAATCAGCAAACACAGATGCCTTATTACTTTGATCACCTCCCCCTAATGTCCTTCAGTAGGTTTCCACCTGCTCACCTCAGAGCTTATACACTCTCTTGCCTTTTGTTTTAGCAGAGTTGTGTTTAATTTCTCCCCCACACTGCAATAGTCTTTTTTTTTTTAATATTTTATCTTTATTGATTTTAGAGAGAGAGAGAGATAGAAACATCAATGAGAGAGAACATCGATTGGCCGCCTCCTGCATGCGCCCCACTGGGGATCTGGCCCACAACCTGGGCATGTGCCCTGACCAGGAATCGAACCAGCGACCTCTCGGTGCATGGGTCGATGCTCAACCACTGAGTCACACTGGCTGGGCTGCAATAGTCTTGAATAAAGTCTTCCTTGCTTGTTTAATTTGTCCAGTGCAATTTTTCTTTAACAGTAAGAATTAAAATAAGGGGGTCCTGTTAGCAATCCACATGAGAACTATTAAACTAACATAACCTGATCAACTAGATGTAACGAGAGAAAGAGAAAGTAATCACCGAAGTGGCTCCGCGTGTTTGGGATGATGCTGTCCACTGCGATGAGGAATAAGAAAAGGGATGCTGCCGAGGCAGATTGATCATGAAGACAAGAAAGTTCCGGATCCAGGGCCCCACACTTCCTCAGTCACTTTCAAGGCCTAGGGACCTTTGCAAGTTTTTAAAACTTGGCAAAAATTCGATATTTGAACTGTAATCAGTAAAAGAACAGTTTCTAGTTTCTTTCTACTGTAACTTCCCATATGTTGCGTTTTTCCCAACGTCGTTGTATAGGTGTGACCATGAAAGGAGCCCTGGGAAGAGGAAGCCGGGCTGGGACTATGCCAGTATTTGCAACTTGGAAAGGTATTTTGGAATTTCCAAGAAGGAAAGATTAACAGAACACCTGATTTGGATTTATATAAACTGTACAGGCATACCTCATTTTATTGTACTTCACAGACATTGTGGTGTTTTGCAAATTAAAGGCAAAACCCTCCATTAAGAAAAAGATTACAACTCCCTTATTGCAGTGGGAAGGAACCAAACCCACAATATCTCCAAAGTATGCCCATACCTACTCTTTCATTTTTAACATTTTTAATTTGGGTTTAAAAAATGGAATATAAAACAAAAGTGATAAATTTATCGATGAACTCAACAGCTAATATACATTATTCTGACACTGAAAAGTGACTTCTAACAAAACCAAAAAAAAAGATTAATTCCAAGTCACAAATTCTTTAAGAGGAAAAGATGAGTGCAAATAGAAGTTATAAGTTTTATTCGATACACAAATTAATGAAAAGGAGTGAATTATCTGAACACATTGCAACAGGATTTATCATTTTTTCTGATTTTGTTGTAGGATAATAAGAAGCTAGGAAAATTCCAGGACAAGCGGAATAGGAAAACTAAGACAGCTGAATAGCAGTTTGCAGCCATCCAGTAAACCCTCTCTTCCCCAAATCAAGAACACTGAAGAGTAAATGGTCTGCACTCTCCTCCCCAACCACAGGGTAAGTAGCTTAAATTACACTACTCAAGAAGACAGATAACAGAAATCCAGTTAGTGCCATTTGCCTACCACACCCAAGGACAAATGAAGAGAATAAATCTCATTTTGGCACATCAGCATAAAGCTGAAGAATATTCTATTGATCCTCCCCTAAGATCTCCCCTAAATGCCCAGCCTTTAAAACCCCTGAAAACAAAGGTCCCAGCATGCCTCCTTCCCAGGAGCACACCTGCATCTCCCACTCCCTTCCTCCCCCACAGGCATGCATCTCCTAAACTACAAGGGACCCCACACAGCTGCAGCCAGAGGAGCAATAGGCAGCTCATCCCGGGCTAACCCCTGAACCTGTCTCCAAGGCCCCTTTTCTCTGACTTCCCAGGGAGCCAAAGCAGCCCAGCCCTGGCTCCCCTGTTGCTTCTTTTATGCTCATTCTCGTTTCACTGTTCTAAGTGTGTTTTTGCTGTGATCAATAAATTCTTGCTTGCTTTTCCACATTTTGTCTCTTAACTGAAATTTCTCCTTCAAGAAGACAAGAACCAAGGTCTCCTCATCTCGCTGGTATTGATTTGACATAACATATCATTATTGACAAAATAATACAAAACTCATGAGTAAACATTACAATGCAGATATTGATAACAAAACAACTAAGGCATATCACTAATTCAAGAGTATATGAAATTAATCACTGCATAATAAAATCTGAAATGTTCTGAAATCTTACAATTCATATAAGAATACATTTCATAGAGATTTTCAAAATCTGTCAACAATCTTAAAATTCACATGCATTCCTAATACCAATCAAAACTTGTAAAGTGATCAATAATAAAACAATTTTCATTCACCTACAAAAAACAAAAGATTAAATTATCTCTCTTCTATGAAAAATTGATATAACAAAATCATTATCATATAAGCAAAGGGCACCAATGAGTACCCAGCTAAAATTTGATTAAGAAAATGTATTACAGCCCTGGCTGGTTTGCTCAGCGGTTAGAGCATCGGCCAGGGGACCAAAGAGTCGCAGATTTGATTCCTGCCAAGGGCATGGACCTCAGTTGTGGTATATTTCTCTCTCTCTCTCTTCCTCCCCCCTCCCACCTCTATCTGAAGATAAATGGAAAAATATCTTTGAGTGAGGATTTTTTTAAAAATGTATTACAGAGATCAGCCAGTTAATAAAAAAATAAAATTTTCTGAATTTCAGTTTGTTGTATGTTTTTTAATTTGCTAGGATTTCTTTTCTCATTCTAAATAAATATACAATTTCATGCCTAATGTATTATTATTAGGGTTCCCAACAGTTGTCCAAGCTTTAGGCCTCACAAAACCTGGATCTACCCTTGAAGACAAGATTTGTAGGTGTGAGGGTTAATTTTATGTGTCAACTTGACTAGGCCACAAGGTGCTCAGATACATGATTAAACATTATTCTGGGTGTTTCTGTGAGAGTATTTTAGGATGACATTAACATTTAAATTGGTAGAGCAAATAAAGCAGATTGCCCTTCATAATGTAGGTAAGTTCTCATTCAACCACTTGAAAGCCTGAATAAAATAAAAGACTGACTCCCCCACCCTACTCCCAATTAAGAGGGAATTCTCCTGATTTTCAGCCTTTGAACAGGGACATCAGCTCTTCCTGGTTTAACAGCAGCCTGCCAGCCTTCTGACTCAAAATTAGACATCAACTCTGCAGATTTGGGGCTTACCAGTCTCCAAAACTGCATCAGCCAATTCCTTATAACAAATATATTTATGTAGATAAAGAGAATTTTTCTATATCTCCTCTTCTTGGCTCTGTGTCAACATAAGAAATGTTCAAAGCTGTGAAGAATTTTTGTGAGTTTATTTGAGCCAAACTGTCACCAATTGTCGGGAAGCAAAATCTCGACGGATTAAGATAATGCTCCAGAGAATGGCAGTTTTGCACCTTATTTTATACATTACAATCAAAAGAAAAGAGGTAACTGGGTTATAGGAAATGTATTCTGATAGATTAGAGAGGCCTGAGAAAGCAAAATGAGGGGTGCACCTCTGGTAAAATGATAGACACATACATCTTTTACATAGTGGCCAAGGTACAGGATAGTTACTAGTAAACAATTCACATTATAAAAATAACAAGGAGAGGTTTTGTAGTCTCTGCTCTGGTGCATTGGTTGTGCCCTGAAGGGTCGGGAAAATGGGAAGTTACCTTGATATTTCAAAGGTATGCTACTGTAGATGCAAAAAGACAATAGACAGGCTCAGTGAAGGTAAAGATTGATTTTTGTCAGGGAAGATTCTAGCCTAGGACATGACTCCCTGCCATAAACTGCTTTTAGTTAAACAGTTTTCATTTCAGACTATCCTTTGTGGTTATTTTGGGTTATTTTGCAAAGCTGCCACTCAGGCCTTCCCTGAGCTTGTCAGGTTAGCATGTGGCCCCTTTTCATCCACACTGTGTATCTCTGGAGAATCCTGACTAATACAGTAGGGTGAACAGGCCGAATTCAATTTCAGAACTCAATTTCAGCCTAAAAATATCATAAATCAAAAGCAAAAATCGCCCAAAATTGTTCTAACTGGTACCTTTGTAATTAACTAGTTATTAATAATAGGAAAGGAGTAAAGGGAAGTCCAGATATTATAGGCATGTTCCCTGCAAAGCACTGGGGGCAGGGGACTGTGCAAAGGGAAGATAGACACATGCCCAGTAAAGTTGGGGTGACATAGGGAAGGTGCTTGCTGTCAGTCACACCTGGGAACAGAGGTCATTGGCCAAAATCTGTGGCCACTGCAAGCCTATGAAGATTTAGGATACTTAGCCCTCTACACAAAGGAGTTGGCTCTTTTGTGTGCTCTTGGCTCTCTTGGTTACTCTTGGCATGCTTGGCTCATGGCTCATGCTTGGCTCCCCTGCATTCACCCACACGGCCCACAGCCACATGGACCCCACACACAATGGACTGATGGACTGTAACTAACCTTAACTCTTCTTAAGTAGCTGGGAATAGGCATAATACTATAAAACCATAATATTTAGTTTGGTTGGGTAGGGGATGTGTGTCCCAACCCATATCTTAATTTCTGATGGAGGCCATATCCTTCACTAGAACGCAAACTGCATTATGGAAGGAACTATATCTTGATCAGTGCTCTATTCCCAGTGCTTGGGATAGTATTTGGCATATAAAAGACTATGCTAAGCGAAATAAGCCAGCCAGAGAAAGACAAATATCACATGATCTCACTTATATGTGGGATCTGAGGAACAAAATAAACTGACATACAAAATTGGACCAAAGACATGGAAGCATGGAACAGACAGACAGATCTCAGAGGGCTGGGGGAAGGAGGGCAGGAAGAGATTAAACAAAGAACTTATATGTATATATGTATAGCCCATGGACACAGACAACAGACAGGTGAAAAGCTGTGGTGGGGTGGGAGATGGGTGGAGGGGAGCAAAGAGGGGAACATGAGGGACATCTGTAATATTCTCAACAATAAGATAAATCTAAAAAAAAAGATACTCAATATTTTGGAATGAAATAATAAGTAAGCAAACCCTCTACAAGAAACATGCATAAATATACCCACACAAACCCACACCAAATACCACTTTGCATACAATGGCTAAATCCCATGAACCTCCATTTGTGGTCCAGAGTTTAAGATTTACTCTATTTTTTACTTATTTATTTATTTTTTTGTCCTCACCCGAGGACATTTTTTCATTTTTTGTTCAGATAGAGTGGGAGGGAGAGAGAGGAAGAGAGAGAGAGAAAAACATCGACATGAAAGGAACACATCGAGTGGCTGCCACCCACACGACCAACCAGGGCCGGGGACAAACTGCAACCGAGGTACATGCCCTTAGCGGGAACCAAACCCAGGTCTCTCTGGACCGCAGGCCGATGCTCTAACCGCTGAGCCAAACCGGCCAGGGCTAAGATTTACTTTTAAAAGGCTCCAACCAGGGATAAATTTAAGAGCATTACTTCACAATTTCTATATTTTTCCCTTGTGGAAATTGACATTATACTTGTTTAAGGAAGAGACAGAGAAAAACAGAATCAGAGAGAGAAGAAAGAAACAAAAATAGAAAAACCACCTCTGGGAAACAATGTAAAGCGCACAGGTTCTAGTCCGGTGAACTTGCCGACAGTGCCAGATTGCAGTCTTTTTTCCAAAGGGATATGAAGACTTAAACACCTATTTTTGATTTGCCCCTTTCTAATAGTGAGTATAACACAATGGATTTGTGTTTCATGAATTGGTTCCTAAATCATTTCATAGAAAACTAAGGGAGGAAGGAATGTGATTGATGTCAGACTTTGATATGTGCATAAAAGTTCTTTCAAGTCCAGCTTCCGAGAGGCCATGAATATAATCTTTAGTAATGTATGAAAGATAGTTATACTCAGTAAAACTACAAAGATGCTAACCTGCTGCTACTTACTTAACAGAGGCCGGGAAAAGAATAGTCTTAACAGTACTCCACTGAATTGAGAGAGCAGGCAACTCGGCTCGCAAGATCAACTTGAAAATGGTCACCACAGTCCAAAGGCACAGAATGTGGAAATAAGTAAAAATTGAGGTCATTTGAGAGCTTTCAAAGCTGCAGCAATAACTAACATTTTAACATAACAGGACATTTGAATCACATGAAAATCTAATAATGTAAATATACTTTTAACTTGAGGGAAACGCAGCCGAGATGCTCATTGACAGGTGAGTGACACAGACAGCGACAGGTGGTCTAGCCTCCAGCCAGAGTGACGAATGGAAAAGGGAGCCAGCTCCGTAGCACGGAGCAGCTCACCTCAAAGACAGAGTAGTTGTGAGAATACCCAATGTCTGTGACCTGAAAAAACAGAACAGGTTCCATTCTTACCATTAAGGCAATTTGTCCACATTTAGTTCCCATGCAGAAAGCAAAATAAATGTGAGAATGACAAGACAGGACTGACCTTACCATTCTGTGTCTATTTAATCCGTTCAAATCAGTTTCCTCCTTGCCAGCAGATGTCCTCTGGCTGGGGAAAATAAATAATCGTGTGGTCGGCCTGCTAGTCAGACATGTTGTGAACCAGGTGAGCAGTAATGACTTATTCTAGGATATATGGGCTTTATTTTCCTCTGTCACAAACAGAAAATATTTCGGGAACTCTGTACCTCAATGAAATACAAAGGATGTTTGACATTTGGGAATCACAGTTTTTCTCTACAGGAATATAGATAATATGCGCACAAATGTTTTGGCAATTATCTAGTCCTAGTATTTATTTTCAAAATATTTATCAGTAATGAAACATACAGTTATGCAGATGTTTTTCCTAGTTGGTGTGGACTTCTTAAGAATAAGTTTTAATACAGTTTGTTTCTCTCTTCTGATCTCTTCAGAAAAATGTTGCTTCTCTTCTAAAGAAACAATTCAACATTCTTGACTATGCCTGGTTGCAAACCATTATTCAAAATTAAATTTTACAATATACTAAATAGGGTATTGGTCATAAAACAGTAAACCTCGTAGTTCATATTCATTTTCTAAGTGTTATGCCTAGAAGTCCATAAGGATTTCTCTTCTGCCTTGTCTAGTTTTCTATTTACATCTGCCCACCACCAGATGTTATTACTTGACATGGCATTGTATATCATTGCCATGTAGGTGGCATAAAGATTTATGTCCTATTCATGAAGAGTTGACAAATTCTATTTCATTTCACAATGGATGAATGCAAATCACTTGGCCTTAATGTTTCAAAAACAAAGTTATTACTGTTTGGCATTCTTTTCGGCTTGAAAAATGTTTGGCTTTTTGTACACATGCAGACACACACAGACACGCTTTTTTTTTCTTTTTAGGTTGGTTGTATATTCTGAAGCTTGACTGCCTTTATAAAGCCTTGGGCTTCAATTCTCTTGCCTTAAGATCAGCATTATTAGGCAAATAAGCACTGCTTTCTTTTTCATTTGCATTGCTTATCTCCAATGTGTGATTTCTTTTTCTAGAGCACTAAGTTATCCACACCTCTGATTGATGCAATTGCTATCTTGCATATTGATTTGTAACTGACTTTCTCATTTGTCTTTACAATTCTGTCTTTCATTGACTGGAATCATTCCCAAACACATCAGACTGTATCATTTCAGTGATCTGAAGGTAGTTCTTTTCAGCCTCAGGCCTCTCTCTATATATGAACTACTCTGCTTTGTGTAATCTCTTTACTTTTAGGCTTAAAATATATTTTAGACCCTACTTTAAATATTACATGGAATTGGCAGTAGGCTCTGACACAGCAGTTTTAGTTCGCAGTACTAGTGTAGCCTTTAACATCTAAGAAACACTGGAACGGAGTCGGGCTGGGCTCTATGATCCACACCTGCTCTGTTATCCCAGCAGCAGCCATAGCAAACGCTCCAAAACGCTCTCTCACTGATACAGACAGAGCGGCTTTTGGATGACACGGAAAATAAACATCTTCACCAGACACTAAGACTGACTATGAAAGTATAGAAATCTAGGGATAATTTATCCCAGATTTGGCTTAGAAATCCATCTATTTTTTCCAATTCTGAATCAAAATTATAAATGTAACGAACCAAACACTAGCATCATCCGAAGCAGGTGGATTCAATCTGATTATCAAGATATTATAATCTTGGCTTCAAGTTCAGAAACCACACTACAAGTGCTAGGCAAAAATATTAACGGGAACTCGTAATTAGGCCACGTCAGTTTCCATGCCATCTCCTCTACACCAAAGAGTTTGTTGAGGAAAGAAGGAAGAGAGATTAGAAAGAGTGAGTTCAGTGTGAGAGGCTATACCTGAGGAACTCACAGTCTCAGAACAAGCATGCATGAGGTGGAACCACTGAGCTTCCTCGAAGGTTCTCGGCCTTAAAGGTACAGGATGGACCTGTACCTTGCTTCCTAGGTTCATCGCAGGGTTCATTCCTAGGTTCATTCCTAGGTTTCCTGTGGAATCCACTCAAGCCTTCACAGTCTGACAGAAGTAGAAAGGTAATAGTAGCATGGCTGGTTGGTCTAAGGACTGAGAACAAGAGACCAACTTCTTGAGATCCCTGTGGCATTGGACTGGAATAGGAGAACATTTGAAAGTCTCCTGAACTCCCCAAAAGAGTATAAAGACTGGTCCAAAAGAGAGCCCGCAGGTCCAGAGGAAGTCTCGTAGACGAAGCATTGAGGTCAAATGAAGGAACACACTACATAAAATAGCATAATGGAAGAGGACCACACAGAATGAACGACATTCTACTGTAGATAAAGATCTAAAAGAAGATTTTTTCTTCTCTCTAAGATAATGAATTTGCATCTTCTCCCTCTCCACTTAGAGTGGAAATAGAATGAGTTTAAACTTAATTTAAAATTAATTTTCAAGAGTATGCTTTTTCTACACCAAGTTTCTGGCTTATTGAGTATGTTAAGTGCTACACAAATATATTAATATTACAGAGTTTTAGAGAAGAAATAGAATTAAAGATCATTTAGTTCAAGATATTTTTTCTAAAGATAAAGAGAATGATATTTAGAAAGGCCAAATAATTTCCCCATGGTTATATGGCTAATAAATCTCAGAACTGGGATTCAAACTTAGGTCATCATTTATGTGTCCAATGAGCTAGGTACCGTGCTACACGTTGGAAATACAGCAGTCTGCAGGGCACAGACAGGCCTTACCTCCCAGAGCTTACAATATACCAGGAAATGTGCCTGGAACAAAGCAAGGCTTTTCAAGAAAGTGACTTGAAGCCAAAATCTAAATAAAGAGTGAGATTTAGACAGATGAAGGGGTAGAGTTAGAACACTTAAGAACAAAGGAGAGCTATCTATGTAAGAGACACCCCCAGAGTTGAGAAAGAATATAACTTGTTCAAGGAGTTGATATAAATTTAGTATATTTTAGCAAAGACTGCAGGAAGAGGGGTAAGCAGAGGTAGTAGTAGATAGAATGAGATTGTTGGTAGTCTTGCAAACTATGGTAAGAAATGTGACCTTCATCTTTAAGGCAGTGAAAACTATCAAAGCTGTCAAGCAGAGAATCAAAGATGCAAGATTTCTATTTTGGGAGGATCCTTCTAAATACAATAGGAGAAGAGACCAGAGAGGGAAAGATAGGAGACAGGGAGACCATTTAGGAGGCTGTTGTATCCAAGAAAAAAAACTAGGCCATCTGCCTTAACATCCTTTGTTCTTTTGAACATCACTGTCGGAAAACAGGAAAGATAGAATGGGGAAAATAAACAGAGCAACTAAAAACTACTCTTACTCTTTTTAAGTCAACCCTTTTTATATAGATCACAGATTATTAGAGTGAGAAGTGACCTTTAAAAAAAAAACACACAAAAAACAGTCTCTGGATTGTGGCTACATGTCTTGCTGATGTTCTATTAAATGGCAGAGACAGAACTAAATCTCAGAGCTGACTAACCTGGCAGCTCAGTGCCCTCCACTGTACCGTCCTGGAATAAACCACCTAGAAGGGAGGCAGAACCACAGCAGCCACAGAGAGGCTGAGAGGTTGGCACCCTGGGCAGACTGTCCTGGCAGTGCCACTCCAGCAGACCCGTGTCCCTGCAGCCTGGATCAGGCTGTGCTTCTGTTGGCTGAGGAGGCATTGCTCTGGAGTTTGTGTCCTGAGTTTCAGAATGTGCTCTTCTGCTCTCACAGGAAAATTAGTTTAAGATTCAAACTTAGTGAATGATGTAGTTCATTCAGTTCAGTATGAAAAAGAGTCGAGTGCTAAATTTATGGAAAATTGTAATGAGTAGCCAATTGTTCTCAACAATCGAATTGATAGATTGTCCCAATAGTTAGGGGAAAAAATTAATATTTAACCGAAATATTCCTGCCTATAATTTCTTCTTACTGGTCTGATTTTTTTCCAAGACACCTCAAATGCATCTTGTAAATAAATAGTGAGAAAAAGATAAACTCTTCTCTCTGGAGCCTCTGAAAGCAAGACTTGGCTTATCTTCTAGTTGAATAGAAAAGATTTGGGGTCAAATCTGAGCTGGGCAAATGAGCTCAGTTAATTCAGGTTCCCTTTGGAAGAAAATTTTTTTACTCAAAACAATGCAGTTCCCTAATAGAGCCCATTTTTAAGAGATAGGTAGCAAGGGGATTAAATGTCCCAGAGTTCCAGAAAACACATTCAGAGACAAGGTCTAGAAGCACAAAGCAATGACAACCAACCCAGGGCCTGCTCCACTGCTCCTGGTGCTTTGAAGTCCGCCTGGCAATAGGCATCATCTCCAGTAGCCAAGGTCTGTTGTACCATGGGCCAAGTGTGTCCACAACAGTATCAGCATGGCCGTGACACAGTGACACAATCATTTCTAATATATTTAGAACTGCCTTAGACTTGAGGTTTGGGATTCACTAAAACCCACTTCTTTTACTGAGTACCCAGCTCCTGCACATCGCTGTAACAAATAAGTCTCCTTTAGGCCTGGGTGGCAAAGGAATATCTAAGGATTTCACTTACTCCCTTCTCTACAGACCATAAAGCTTTGGGTTTCCTCTTAGAAGGATATCAAAATGTAAAATACTCCTAAATACTTGTCATATAAACAGGAAGAGACTTATCTTTAACCAAAGGACTATTTATTATAACAGAAATACTAAATGGGTCAGCAGAGGAGGGTCCCAGTTTGTGGTGGCTTTGATTGTAAACAGTGGTAAAGTTTTAATCCAAAAAACAAATCAGGTATTCATAGTCATTATTGGGTTCAGCATTCAATCCTAAAAATGCAGTCAAGATAAAGGATTTCAGAGACCGGTGTTTTAATGGTAAAATAACCAAGGCATCTAGATTCCTGACCAATAGCTCTAAGAGTTAAGCTGATCTATTTTATAATGTTTACAGAAATAAGGGAGGTGGGATGGAGACTTGACTTGGGTGGTGAACACACAATACAGTGTACAGATGATATGTTGTAGAATTGTGCAACTGAAACCTGTATTATTTTGTTAATCAATGTTATCCCAATAAAGTCAATAAAAAGGAAAAAAGAAATAAAATGATGACATCCAACATGACTGTATTTATCCATTGGTTTGTCTAAGCACATGATATAATTGCTCCTCCAATCAAGAGCAAACTAGGAAATGATTGACAGAGGCTGCTATTGGCTGAGATTCAGTCTGGGAGGTTGTTACCAGTGTAATATTGTACAACTGGGTATGGAATACAGGAAGTTAAGAACCTGAAAGTAGAAGCATTTTAGGGAAACAGGGCAGCTCTGTTGGATTGAACACTATGGCCATTTTCCTAATTATAAAATGAAACTATTATTAGCCTAGACATTTAAAATGACCCATGCTAGTGTGTGTGTGTGTGTGTGTGTGTGTGTGTGTGTGTACATACATGTGCACACACTAAGCATTAGAAACAGGATGTGCCTCATTTCTGGGGGAAAATAATATCAAATTCTTTCTCAGTCCACCCAGGTAATACCCAGATCAGTCCATGATGATTGGGTTTAGCTGACAGCTCCTTGGGAAGCACTAAGGCCCAGACTCCTCTATCCAAAAGGGAAGATTATTGTTTCCAATTCTTCACTCCCTCTCTGCTAGAGAATAATCCCTAACACTGTCTTGGCTACATGACTTTGCTGAACTCTTGTTAAACTAATCCAATGTGACTGGCCATGTCATGTGCTTCAGCCAATGAAACATTAGTAATGTATGAGTAGAGGTTGCAAACACGCTCACACAAGTTGGCTCGGCTCCTAGCATCGCTGCCATTGTGATGAAAAGAGCATGCTCCCAGTAGTTACTCATTCCAGAATAAGTCGTGTAGGACAGAACTGAAACCAACCTGCAGCTCAGAACTAAATCTAGCAGGAGCCTAGCCAACCCAAAGACTTAGCCAGAAAAATAAATGTCTATTATTATAAACTGTTCACGGCTTGTAAGTTTTTTCTTTTTTTTAATTCCTCGCCTGAGGACACCTTCATTGATTTTTAGAGAGAGAGGTAGGGAGAGAGAGAAACATCGATGTGAGAGAGAAATATCGATTGGCTGCCTCCCACACCTGCCCAAACCAGGGTATGTGCCCTGACTGGGAACTGAACCGGCAACCTTTCGGTGCACAGACGACACACCAACCAACCCAGCCACACCAGCCAGGGCAGCTTGACAGGTTCTTAAAAGTTATTTAATATTTGTTATACAGCTTTATTGCTGTAATAGCTGACTAATACACAACATGTTCCAGAATTAAAGTTAACAGCATTGACACTAGGATGTCCAAATTTAAAGGTATGTATTTCCACACAAACAAGTGAATGAGATAAAAATGATCTTTTTATTAACTACCTAAGAGCCAAAACAGTCCATTACATTGTTTACATGTTTTTATTTTATATATTTCTCTTAATAGGAGTAAAAGAAAACTAAAACAAAGGGGGGGGGGGGGTTCCTCTGGTTAGGCCACAAATAAATGTGGGCCAAAAACACTAGACTATTCTGTTGTAAAACCTCTTACTGAAAACCAAACTGTTTTCTTAAAACTAGCCAACCTTTTCTGATTTCTTCAGGAATTTTTTTAATAGAAATTTTAACACTTACCATAGAAAATATATTTTAATTGTGATGGTAGATGTTTTCATGGAGTGATAGAGATAAAAAGTCACCCTTACCTTTACGTATTTAACAAAATTTTTTCATCTCAAGAAAATCTAATAAGTTACTGAGTTACTGAAGTAGCCAATTTAATCATTTAGACAATTCAGTAATCAGTGGACATTTCTCTACAATAAATTCAGTGGCAGAAAAGAACACTGAACACCAAGGCAACTGAAGTGGCCAGATCAGAGAGTGGTCACAGCTTCCTGGGGCTGGAAAAAAAAACAAACAAAGAAAAATAGGACTACTCTGCCTCCACCATGGACCAGGCCTCCGAAATACAAGGATCCAAGAAATATCTCCCCTTTCCTGGGAAACCGTATAGGAGCTTTCCCAGTAGTTTACCAGAGAGGGACCGAGCGAAGTCTGAGGAGGTTGACTGTGTCACCCAGCTCTTTGCAGATCATGGGTCTGCGCCAACTCAGGCCACTTTCCCAAAATCAATTCCTAGATTCTTATAGAGCCTAGCAACCTACATTTTGTCCTCGCTCTCCATTTTCTCTGATCCTTTTTTTGCCTCGAGGAAGTCTTCCCATCCTCCAAAGACTTTCTTTTTCTCTAGTTTATCTTTTTATTATTATTATTGATAGCAGAGAGAGAGAGGAAGGGAGCTGAGCTGCTCAGCCAGGCCTCTCTAGTTTATTTTAAAAACCCACTGCCCTTCTCATTTTTTCTGACAATAGATCCTAATGGTCCATTAGATCTAGGGTAAAAATGAAGCCAAGAATAATCCTTCCAGTGCAGCAAAGAAAGAGGAAAAAGACAAAATTTATGGTCTATATTAAAATAGTCTGAGTCTCCCTATCCTGTCAAAGGTACTTTAGCCCACGTACACCATATAACAAAACTAAGTAATAGGTATTTTCATACTTATTTTGCCATCAAAGAAATAAAGATTCATAGAAGCTATAAACAACGTGTCCAAATTCATACACCTAGTAAATGATGCTAAAATTTGAACCAAGCATTTTTTTTTTAAATAAAGGGCCATATAAATTAGTCCCTGATTTTACAGGTAAAGAGGATGCAACTGGAAGGAAAAGGTCAACAGCTGATTTGTAATCTTTGTTCTTACCTCAAGGACAGCTGAGGATTTTTTTTTTTTTAACGTGTCCATTTATTGATTGCTGGGAATACAGCCTGAGAATACATGACATGCATTTTGGGGAAGAAATTAACAAAATCTAAAACAAAGCCATTCAATAAGCCTGCTGAGAGCTAATAATGTAGTATAGATTAGATCTGAGGGCACGGTGGGGACAACTCAGTCACTTACAGTTGTCATTAAGATTCTGGCTGCAAATTCTTTGGAACTTATTTATTCTTGATTATTTAGGAACTACAAGGAAAGAGGAAAGATCAGTCTGCCTTTGGCTTAAATTACTACTAGGAAGGATGCTGTTCCCTAAAGTACTGAAAAAAACTTTTTGCTCTTCAAATTAAGGCAATTCCATTTTTACAAATTCTTCCATGTCAATTAGTGTGCCTCAGAATTATAAGCAGCTATACAGATTTAGAAATGATTAATAGCTGATGTAAGAGACTTCTCATTTGATTCCAGTATCTACTGTTGAATTATACTCTGTTCTAATACTAGCAAATTATTAGAACATACTGTCAATCTTCCCAAGATATTTAATTCAATGATACAATTAAGTAATACAAATTAAAGTATTTCAGTTATACTTAAAAGGACAGAAAGTTTAAAGTAACTGGAATGTCTTCGACCATAATTAAAAACTGTTTATTATATATATAGTACATATGGTGCAAACAATATAACCTATAATTAGATAAAATGCTGAAATGTATTCATAACAGCAGTTACATGCCACATAGTTCTGCCAAATTTTGTAATGGATATTTTTTCTTAAAATGACAACATCGATGTTACTTTGTGTTCCATTGTTTTGGATTGCTTTTTGTGGTAGCAGGAATAGAAAACAGAAAGAGAAAACAAAACCAGATATGTTCCCATGGAACAAAAAAGAAAAGAACTTGATTTTTGCTCTTTTTAAAGAGGCAGTCTGTTGCTCTCATAAACTGTGCGCTGGCCGTAGTGCTTTGGGCGGAATTGGTTGTGGCTTGCAGTGCGGGACAAAGCAAGAGTAAAAGCATACACTTTGGATGCGATACCTATTCAGAATCCAGGTTAAGAATCGTTCCAAGCCTAAGCCATATCCTCCATGAGGACAGGTGCCCCATTTCCTCTGATCTGTACACCAGTAACAGTATCAATCCCTTCCCTTTTATAACCTGCCAGCATTTCTTCACTATCCCAGATAGGCATGCATCAAGCTTACTACAATCTCACCAATATTGGGCATCAACACATCGACAGATTCGGAAAGGCGGGAACCCTCAGAACATCGCTGCATATAGAAGGACTTGATTTCTATAAGAAATCGACACAGCAAGATGGGCTCATGAATGGTGTCTGTCACCAGTCTCTCTGGAACTTCTGGGATATCCTCTCCAGATTTATAGAAAGTTCCATCTTCTTTCTTTATATTGTGTTCTTTTAGTCACACAATAGCATCTGAATAGTTCATCCATCTGATAGGTCGTTTGGGGATCTTGAAGTTCCAGTTGAGGTCATACACTATGCTGTGATTTCAAGACTCTATCTACCACGTCACAAACCAAGTCCTGCACTCAGTTCAGGAGCTCCTCACAGGTCAGGAGAGGGCATTCTGCCTCCATGTGAGTGTGTTCAGCCAGGTGCCTTCATGTTCTGGATTGCAATACAAAAATCATCTCCAAGAGCTGGAATGCAGGTCTCCAGGTACAACTGAGAGGAATGAGTCAAAAATGCCTCTTCCCCAAACAGTCAAGCTTGAAAAAGTAGCACCACCTTCTACTTCCGATGCACTAATGTTGGAGGAGTAACTTCACAGTACCCCAATCAAAGAAGTGATCTCTAAAGCACCTGGTGACCACGGAACGTGCTTTCAGCATTTTGGACATGTTTTCTCCTCGGATCATCATGTGTCTGCTGTCGAGCTGGACTTCAACATCAGACTCTTCATTGATCAAGTTACCAGCTCCTCTAGCAGGGGCCAACCCGATCACAACTCAGCGCACGGCCCCCAGGAGCCTGCTTGCCCTTTGGGGTAAGATTTAGCGTTTCATACACCACAACACTACTCTCAGTGGACAAGAATACTCCACTGTAACACTGACACAAATCATCTGACAAGACACACTGAAGATATCCTGTACCATCCTGCAACACCAGAAAAACTAAACTCTTTCCTTACCTACTCAGCTTGTGGACTCAGCCAAATACCTTTACTCTTTGGCCTCTATATCCTTCTAATGTGAGAATCTTCACAAATTTTGGCTCTGGAAGACTTGAATCATTTTTTTTTTTAATCTTTACTGTTGAAAGTATTACAGATGTCCCTCCTTTTTTCCCCCCATTGACCCCTCCTCCCCGGTCCTGCCCCCTCCCCCTGCCTTCACCGCAATACTGTCTGTGCCCGTGGGTTATGCATATATGTATATGTCCTTTGGTTTATCTCTTCCCACCTCCTCTCCCCTCTTCCCTCTTTGGTTCTTCAATCTGGTCCCTACTTCCATGTCTCTGGATTTATTTTGTTCGTCAATTTATTTTGTTCATTAGATTCCACATATAAGTGAGATCATGTGATACTTGTCTTCCTCTGACTGGCTTATTTTGCTTAGCATAATACTTTCCAGGTCCCTCTATGCTGTCTCAAAGGGTGAGAGATCCTTCTTTCTTACATCTGCATAGTATTCCATTGTGTAAATGTACCACAGCTTTTTTATTCACTCGTCTACTGATGGACACTTGGGCTGTTTCCAGATCTTAGCTATTGTAAATAGCCCTGCTGTGAACATAGGGGTACATATATTCTTTCTGATTGGTGTTTCAGGATTCTTAAGATATACTCCTAGAAGTGGGATCACTGGGTCAAATGGCAGTTCCATGTTTAATTTTTTGAGGTAACACCATAGTGTTTTCCATAGTGGCTGCACCAGTCTGCATTCCCACCAGCAGTGTACTCGGGTACCCTTTTCTCCACACCCTCTCCAGCACTTGTTGTTTGATGATTTGTTGATGGTAGCTATTCTGGCAGGTGTGAGTTGATACCTCATATTCATTTTAATTTACATCTCTCTGATGATTAGTGACATTAAGCACTGGATCATTTTTAAAGGTAATCTTCTTTGTTTCTTCCAGGTTCTTTTCTCTTCTCAAATTGTCTTCTACCTCTTTCTTTTCCCAGGATTCACTCTTCATTTGTTCCCTATGCCACATTTTCTTAATGTTCTTCATCTGTGTTTTAGAAATAACACCCCACCACTCATCTTCTTTTTATGAATCTATGTAAATGGTAGGAAATGGTTCTTTTCCCACTGTCATCATAGCCTTTAGACCAAAATGTTTCATCCTTGGTTCTATCACCGGTAGCATCATTTCCCTATTCATCAGATACATATAGCTCTGCAAGTACCATCCCTGCGGTAACCGTTGTCACCTCCAAGGACATCGTCTCCCAACACACCACCACCTGTCACCTCAACATGCATCAATGGCTGTCTCAAATCCAACGTTGCTTCATGTATTACAGCTGAGGATTTTATCCTTGATTGAATCTTCCTTGTTGAAGGGACCTCACAGCTGGGGCTTTCCTGATCTGAGATGGGCTGCACTCATCCAATCTTGTCTTTTGTGACCACGTGCATCACAAGAGAGGAGTACTTGGGGCATCTGAAAGCTGTGCCTTTAAGATAGAAGACCTCCATATGTTGTTGCCATGCATGCTACATTGTCCCCTATTCTGTACCCTTTCTTAAAGCTAAGCAAATGTGGTGATGGGTAAAGCCTATAGTATTCTGTGAGTTTGATTATAAGTATGGTCCAATATCATGCTCCTGGTTGAGTGTAGTGAATTTTGAGAGGCCAGAGAGGCTAATTTTGTCCCATAGCTGGTCCATTGCAGAATCTTGATAAATATATGTCCTCATACCTCATAATTCAATGTGCTCTCCACTACATTACTTTTTAAATATGTTTTTATTGATTTTTTTTTTTTAGAGTGAGAGAGAGAGAAACACTGATGAGAGAGAACCATTGACTGGCTGCCTCCTGCATGCCCCCTACTAGGGATCGAGCCCACAACCCAACCCAGGCATGTGTCTTGACTGGCAATCAAACCTGAAACCTCTCTGTGCATGGAAGGATACTCAATCAACTGAGCCACACTGGCCAGAGCTCCACTACATTATTATAGTAACCTCAAATGTCTTCAAAGTAGAAAAAAACAGGCAATTTTTACTAAGTGAATTATAATGTACGTCCATTTCCTATTCTACCTTCATGAACTATGTCAATTCATAACAACTTTTCATAAAGATTTCACAAAATAGTCTGTAATGGACATACCATTGCCTTCTTCCTGACCTCCCATATCATGTGTCTTCTATATGAGGCATCTGGACAGTTAATTATCTTCTGCCTTATGTTGTTCTCTAACTGTTCCATGTCACTTCTCCTTCTCCCCTTGAGGTTTTCAAGGACAAGATATATAACTTACACTTCTTTAATCACTTTTAAAAGTGCCTAACTTGGTATCTGACATTATCAAGTACTCAGTAGGGCATTCTTGAATGAATGAAGCACAGTCAAGATTTTTAAACTTGGAATGGAATATGTTCAGACATCCATAATTTAAAAAACATTTTCAGTTTAAACATAGATGGTATAGCAGGTCAAATTAAATTGAATTCTTATTAGAAAGGTTACTGAGTTGAAATATTTAACACTGAGAAGAAAGGTCCTGGTACATCCATTAAACAAACTATTGAATACATAAGGGTCCTTCTCATCATCGGTCTATTTCCAAACATAATAATTTTAAACTGCCTAAACTCAGTTTATGATCAAGTTTAAAAATCTGTTTTTCTCCAAAATATTGTATCATTTTCTTCCCTAGTTGTTTGAGTGCAGCCAAAGTCAACAAGTTTATTTCTCTTTAACAATTTACAACATAACACATCTTTATATGACAAACTGTCTTTACTGGCAATCAGTCTGTCTGATGTCAGTACACCTCTAAAGTGTGTTTTAAAGCAATGATTTCTACAAAGATAGTACTAAGAACACTGATTTTTTCATAACATGTTCTGAAATAAGATTCCTTTTCTTATAAACAAAGAAAAAATTTTGGTATTATTTCCCAAATAAGCTATTAAAATGGTATTTTCCCCCAAAATAAGGTACTATGACTTACTGTTAGGTAAAATTTTCAGCTAAGAAAAACTTTTATTTCATTCCTTAGAGATGACAGTCAACAGCGGGATGATTATTATTTTTTTTCTTTATTAATTTTAGAGAGAAAAGAAGGGAGAAAGAGATAGAAACATCCATGAGAGAAAACATTGATTGGCCACCTCCTGCATATCCCTCACTGAGGATTTGGACCACAACCTGGGCATGTGCCCTGACCAGGAATTGAACCGGTGACCTCTTGGTGCATGGGTTGACGCTCAACCACTGACCCACAACGGCTGGACAGAATGATTATTTAAAAAAAAAAAAAAAAGTGGACATCAAAATATCCTTTATCAATACCAGGTAGACTGTCCAATTTTTCTGGTCATTTTTAAAATTTCTAACAGCAAGTCTTTAGAATACATTTTTGTAACAGGAACAGAAAGTGGCAAGGAAATAGAAATAGCTGTATTTCATTAAGTGTTCTAATATACAAAGTCACACAGAAGCAACAATGTAACTTAACTGCATTATAGGAAACTACTGAAATCACTGCCTTTGGCTACTCTAGAAGTACTGGAAGAGATGAAGCTTTCAAAGTGTAACTGTAACCCTAAGTTTTTTAATGCATACAATTAGAAATGATTATCATCTATAGAAATGGTATTTCTATCAATTATTTGAGTGAATTTTCAAGGATTCTTATAGGAAAATTAAATAAATATGGGTAAATATCTCTATTAATATAAAGATGTTGACCTCAAAATATAATAAAATCATAATTATAAAGGTAAAACTTCCAACATTCAGAAATGTAGAAGAGTGTTTCTTAAAATATTTCCAAAGATACTTGTACCATGAACTTGTTAAAAATTGATAGCAATATCTCTCAAGTAGAAGAGAGGAAACTAACCTTTTAAATGTACAAAACTATAAAAACAGAAATTTGGAGCAACTTAGTGTTGGGACAAACAACCTTACATATCTCAATAGCTCCTGGGAGCATCACTGTATTATAAATTTATAAAGTTGTTACTGGTTATGATAAGGAACTTTAGTCTATTTTCTCAATAATTGCATCAGTGTAGATCTGTTAATGAAAATTTAAAAAGACAATGTATAATAGATTGATATGCCCAAAATTTCTTAAAAATAAATTGCAGCATTTAAAATAGCAAGCTTAAAACAAAAACTAAATAAAAGAGCAAGCTTCAGTAATCTTGAAGATACATGTAAGCAGAACACATTATAACCCTAAAAAAAAATCAGATCTTGGTATCAACACAGAAACTACAAATAACTTTTAAAACCAAAAATAAAGGGAATTGTGGTATTTGTCATTATGAAGACACAAAAGCCTTAGATTTTATAATAACTAGGTATTCCATAAATGTTAGATAATTAAAATGGAATAGCTAACTATGAAATACAATATACAGAATTATGGAAAAATATGATTATAATACCATGATTTTTAGGTATTTTCATGGAAACTATTTACTGGCAAGTAGGCAGTAACCTATAGACTAGTGAGGTAGATTTTCTTGCCTTTCTGAAAATTAAATAAATCCAAAAAACTAATTTTAAATATGCTTTGAGTAATAAAGCCATAGAAGCATTATTGGAGCAAGTTAACAAAGACAATTTTGAAGTAAACAATGAAAAATAAATGTATACATTCTAGGAAATATGTTTCAGAATAATTTATGGCTTCATTTGTCATAAAATAAAATGCAAATCAGGACCTCCATTTATTTTCATCCTTGAGAATTCATTTTGTTGTTTAAAAAATACCAATTTTTGTCCCAAGATTTCTCTATAATTCCCAGGATTGTCAGTCTTCCATGGGCCTCAGTGTATCCCAGAAGTCTGAACTTCAGATATTTTGTTTCTCAATAAGGTTTTTCAGTCCAAGAGAAGACAATATACCTGTAAAATCTGTAGTTTTTCAAACCTGCCAACTGATTACAAAATGTCACAGATGGATATACTTCCACTTCTTACTAAGATGGAGTATGCTATATCCTAACACCTAAAAAAACAAAACAAAACTGCAAAATATATAAAACAACAGTATTCAAGACACTAGACATCATGCAAAGAAGGACAATGGCCTCAGAAGACAAAATTTAAACCCAATAAGCCCTATGACTGTCCCAGCAAACAGCCGTGAGAGAGTTTCCAGGTCACATCACAAGAAGTCCCATCAGTTGAGGAGACAGAACTAGGGGTCCAGCAAGGTAGCAAGAGTACACAGGACAAAGGAGTAGATCGGGTAGTACTGTACAGAGAGCTCTAGTAATCTGCATAATCAGGTTGCCAAAATCAGTGATAAAGATTAAAATCTTTAAAAGAGCTATGGGGGAGAGAGAAACATGTTATATACATATACATAAAAACCAAAAAATAAGGATGGCAACAGCCCTGGCCGGTTTGGCTCAGCGGTTAGAGCGTCGGCCCGCGGACCAGAGAGTCCTGGGTTCAGTTCCCACTAAGGGCATGTACCTCGGTTGCAGTTTGTCCCCAGCCCCGGTTGGGGTCGTGAGGGTGGCAACCACTCGACGTGTCTCTCTCACATCTATGTTTCTCTCTCCCTCTCTTCCTCCCTCTCTCCCTCTCTATCTGAAGATAAATGCAAAAAAAAAAAAAAAAATGTCCTCGGGTGAGGATAAAATAAATAAAGGCAACAAATTTTACTCTGGAAACAATGTAAGGAAGACAATGGAGTAACATCTTCAAACCTCTAAAAGAAAAACTATCAACCTAGAATTCTGTAATTAACAAAACATCCTTCAAAAACATAGGTACAATAAAGACTTATTTGTGTATAAAAAGTTAAAAGAACTCGTTACCAAAAGAAATGAAACAGAAGAAATGTTAAAGGAGGATCTTCGGGCTGAAGAAACTTGAAGAAACATGGATCTACACTAAAATTTCCTGACCATGGCACCACTGATGTCTGGACAGGATAATTCTTTATTGGGGTGGAATTGGGGGGGAGGGTTGTCCTGTTTATTACAAGATATTTATTGTATCCCTGTCCTCAATCCACTGTATATGAATAGCTTCGCCACCACCCCTAGTGTGACAATCAAAAATGTCTCCAGTATTACCTAGGGTCAGCTAGTGGACAAAATCAAACTCTTCAGAACTGTTCATATACCTAAAGAAAAAAAGAAAACTGGCTATGGTAATTATATGAGTAAATATATAATTTAAATATTTAAATCTCTGTAAAGATAATTGACATTTAAACAAAATTAATAGCAATCTAATTTGTAATTTATAACATATATTTTAAATATATGACAATAAGAGCATAAAGGCCAAGAGAAGAGAAAAAGGGATTATAAGTTTCTTACACTATACAAAAAGTGGCATAATATTACTTGAAGAGAGATGGTGATAAGTTTCAGATATATTCTATAAATCTTAAAGCAACCACTAAAATAACATAATGACTTTTAGTTGGTAAGTCAACAAAGGAGATAAAATAGAATCATTAAAAAATACTCAATTCATCAAAAATAATGCAGAAAAAGAGAAAGGGAGGAACAAAGAACAAATGACAATGGAAAAGAAATAGCAAGTTGATCAATTAACTGTATAAAATATTATATTAAATGTAAATTATCTAAATATTCTAATTAAAAGAAAGATTTCCAGATTAAATGAAAAATAAATACCTCACTCTGTGTTGCCTACAGGAAACTCAATTTTTTATTAAAACACAAATGGCTGAACAGTAAAAAAAATATAGAAAGTTATACTATGCTAACACTAGCACAAAATAAAAACTAGAGTGAAAACATAAATATAAAACAAAGATTTCAAAGCAAAAAATATATATATGGTCAGGGATAAAAAAAGTCACTTCATAATACATTTTAAGGGTATAACAATTGTAAACATGTATATACCTACTAATAAAGCTTCAAAACATATAGCTCCAAGGAGAAGTGACAAATCCACAACTATAGTCAGATATTTCAATGACCCTCTCTCAAAAACTGATTAAAAGAAAACTGACACACACAAAAAAAAACAGTAAGGAAAGATAAGATTTGAAATACAGTTGACCCTTGAACAATACAGGATTGAACTGTGTGGGTCCACCTCTATGTAATTTTTTTCAAGAAATACCTGTACGACTTTTATCCACAGTTGGGAGTCCACAGATGCAGAAGACCAACTATGTGCATTGATCTAGGCCATTTTATACAGGGGACTTGAATGTCTGCGGATTTTGGTATCTTCAGAGGATCCTAGAACTAACCCACTGTGGCTACTGAGGGACAACTAAGATTTGGGGAGTCAAAGTTATATGTGGTGGGAGGTGATGGCACCCATAACCCCCACATTGTAAGGGTAAACTCTATATTATTAATCAACTTAATTCACATTTATAGAACACTTCACCCAACAACAGAATACACATACTTTTTAACTACACATAGAATATTTACCAAGATAAAACATAGTCTGGGCCATGACAAACCTCAATACACTTGAAAGGATTTAAGTTATATAAAATTTGTTTCCAGTCCACAAATAAATTAAATTATAAATCAGTAAAAAAAAAATTAGGAATCCACAAATACTTAAAAACTAATTAATACACTTTTAAATGACCATGGGTCACAGGGAAAGTGATTTGAAGTGAATAAAAATTTTAAAAGCATCTTACTGCTGATGAAGCAGTAAGATGAGGAAAATTTATAGCTTTAAATGTCTATAATAGAAAAAATAAAAAGTTTCAAATCAATGACCACAGCCTCCAACTTAAGAAACTAGAAAAAGAGCAAATTAAACCCAAATTAAGAACAAAGAAAATAACAAAGATCACTGTATCAAACAGTGAAACAGAGAAAAATCAATGAAACAAAAAGTACAAATTCGATTAAGATCAACAAAATGGATCAAACTTCAGCCAGACATATCAGTAAAAAAGAGAGAACACATACATTGCCAGTAACACAAGAAAGGTGACATACTATATATTCTAATGATATGAAAACTATAAAAAGGTAATAATAATTTATGCTGATAAATTGACAATGTGATCAAATAGACAGAGTTCCTTCGTAGAAACAGAGAACAGACTGACAGGTGCCAGAAAGGAGGGGAGTTGGGGAGCTGAGTAAAAAACGTGAATGAATTAAGAACTAAAAATTGATAGTCACAAAGTGGGGAGGGGTGATACTGGTCAAAGAATATAAACATTCTGGGGATGTAATGTACAATATTGTGATTATAGTTAACAATAATGTAGTATATACCTGAAAGTTGTTAAGAGAGTAAATCTGAAATGTTCCCACCACAAAAAAAGATATGGTAATTATGTGAGGTGATGAAGGTGTTAGCTAACACTATGGTGGTCATCATTTTGCAATATATAAGTGTATCAAATCAATAGGTTGAACACCTTAAACATTGTTATATGTCAACTATACCTCAATAAAGCTGAGAAAATAAACATTTTTTAAATGGCCCAGAAGAATTGCCACCCTTAGCTAAAAAATAAGTAAAACTTCAGGAGACCTGCCTTCTTTTCTACCAAATAGCATGGCTTTTCCAAACACCCTGTATTTCCTACTACAGCCTTATCTTGACAGTACTCTAAAAACAAGTGTCACTGAAGCATTCATTGAGACAAAACAAGTGTCACTGAAGCATTCACTGAGACCTATATTAATAAATACCTCTGTCCTCCTTAATAAGGTAGCTATTGTACTTTCCAGCTTTTTAAAATTCATACCATAGCTGTAAAAATTATTTGTACATTTGAAAATATGTATTACAGATTTATTATATAGGAGGCACTCTGATAATACCTTCAATGTTTATATTAGGGGCAGGTTTAAAAAAAAAAAAACAAGAAAATATCACATCATGGTGCTGAAAACAATAACACTAAAATTGCTACTTGCAATTGTTATACTTAAGCTCAGTGAGATGAATGCCTTTGTCTGTTGTTATATTGTCAGATACACCACAGTAGCTGTTATATAGTAAATGCTCAATAAAATCTGTTGGCTCAATAATAGCAATGTTAGTTGCAACATATATAACGTATCAAGCAATATCAGCAGAACCACATACCAGGTGCTTTAAAAACATCAACTATATCATCACAAAAACTCTATGGCATAGATATTATTCTTACTTTATAAATGAGAAAATTAAGACCCTGAGATCCCATAAGTAGTGTCAAAGTCCCCCGTCTTCCTACAACACGATAAAATTTATCATTCAGTTTTTAAAAAGCTCTTTCCATGTCACTCTTTGGTGTGACTGTACTTGATAACACACTCTGTTTGAAAAGCCCCACCTAAGAAATCAGTTCACCACACTAACTCAGCATCATCATCATGATACCATGACACAAACAAGTGAAGACAAGCCACCCCGTCAGAACACAGCAAGAATTCATAGGGGGATACTGCGGCCTCTGGCTTCTTTCCTTCTTGTGTTTGGAATGTGGGTGATTAACGTCAAAGGGGACAAGCCGGTCGCAAGCTTGCATTTTTACAAGCGAACAGCGGTGCAGCACACCCAGGCACTTAGACAAACAGCCAGATTTTGAGATGAGTGTTACTGATTAAGCCAGTGATGGAAAATGTGTAGGAGGATTTTCTTTAACTGCTTCTCTGTCAATCCAGAAAGGGAAGAGAGGAAAATTGTGGAAAGCAAGCTGCTGAAAGATGGCTTGGATGAAATGCTTTTTCAGAAGAGACAGTAAACGGTGACTATCGCTCCGTACTGCTAAGCAGTGTTCAGTCACTTATGACACTGCTAGTGGAATGTAATTTTACATGGAGTGATTAGGTACTGAGTCAGAGGCACATGTGTTTCAATTCCTATCCTTACGGTGCATCCCACTGAGAGAAGTGGGGTTATTCCTAGCAATTCCGAAAAGGGCGAACTTGAGCTTCAGGGGAGCAAGGCTTTGTCAATTGTGTTTATCATCGTATCCCCAATACGTACAATGGTGTCTGTCGTGCCACAGTTCTCACCAAACATGTGTTGAATGGACAGATAGATGAAAGGATCTGAGTAACTGCATTTCGCCCCTTACTCCTCCGCCCCTAAACAGGGCCAGAGAAAGTACAAGGAAGTCTATATTGTCTCACATTCTATGTCTTCACTGTTCTCTGCTCCTTCCTAATCTTTGTGTACTTGCCCTGCCAGTTCCTAGTGAATTCCCTTTAACCCTTGTTCTCTTCACTCCCCCCTCTCATCCGTCTCACCATCTACAGGAGATCGTGACTCCAGAATTATTTAGCTTATTGAGGCAATCCAACATGAACCCATTATATTTTCTCTCCAGAGCTTTGCCTAGCTCAGGCCCACATTTGTGGGGCCTGGGGCAAAAGTAGAAGTGGACACCCCTATTCCATATTTTATATAGTTAAAAGGTACCAACGAATCTAACAAACTATTAAAATACATATGTTCTACCCTCCTACCTTGACAATTATACATGCATCATGATTCAAAAGGCCTAGTTGAAATGTAGAAGATGCAGACGTCTCCACGTTTTATAACAAAATCTGGGAGGAGAGGAGAGTAGCCCTGAGCCCCCCGGCTCCCAGCCCTGTCTTACAGTCGGCCCTTTTCTGCTCTTCACTCCCAACTCCATCCTGAAGTTCAAGCAGCTTTGTGCATGTACTTCTAGACAGCCAACCTGTTGAGCATAGCCAACTTCCGGTATGCTCATCCATACCTTACCCCCACACAGAATCCCTGGTCACCCCTTAGGCCTAGACAGGTGCACACCAATGATGGGGCCCACCTCACCATGACAGACCTGAGCAAAATGTCTGTGTAAGCCCTGGCTCAGCTCAGAGCCCTTCCAGGCCCTGGAGAAATGGAGCCTGGCCAAGTAGCCATACGAACAGGTTCGGATTGCAAGTCCCCTTGACCCAGGGAACTCTGGGCCCTGTGGGAAGGGGTGCAGCTGAGGAAAGCCTAACAAGCATGAGGAGAGCCCATGGCAGAGGCTTCTGTTTCCTGAGTCTTAAGACAACACTGCCTTAGATCTCATTTCGAAAAATAATTGTTCTCTCTCCTCTAACGCCTACTCTCTTGATAAAATTGCTCTGCCCGCTGTCAAAATGTATTCACCATTGGACCTCATTCACTTTCTTAAGTAAAATCCTTGATTGATGGCTAAATCTCCTCAGCTGACACCACAAAGTGACATGTCTAAAAGCCCAGCCTCATCATGGGGTATAAATTCATACTACTAAAAGGAATCTTAGCGATCATCCAGTCTAACCAGCCACCTAATATATTCATCTAATGCACACAAGGTCACTTTCTTCTTCACAAACTTTGAACAAAATAGAAATGCTAACACTCAAAGCCCAATCTCTGTTTCTAGCTTTAGCTCCCTTCTCCTCTTCATTATCCTATTCTACTGCCAAACTGGGCTATAGCTATTCCCCAAATATGCCCACATGCCCTTACCTCATAAAAAAGAAAGTATTCACCCTTTATCCTTCCTTTACTTGCAATTCCAGTATCTCTCCTCCCATTGCTTCTTTTCCTCTATACATGAATTACGTCCATCTCCCCTTTACATACTAAAACTATTGTCATATACATCCTTCCTTTCATTGCCAAATGTTTAATAATAGACAATTCACACAACTATAGAAAACAAAAATAAATGTCCAACTCTCCACTCAGCAATAATCATTGCCAGCTATTGGTGAACATTATTCCACATACTTCTCTATGCATGTATGCAGATAAATGGATATATAAATGAGCCAGATAAACAGCAAGAACATTTTAAATTAGAATTGTGTCAGGTATGGTGTTTAATAAAAATGATCAGAATTACTGCTTCTTAATTTAACCTTAAGAAACTGAAGTGGAAGAATAAGAATTGCTCAACTTCAGTTAAATATTTCTTCATAAAATGAATATCAGATCATAGAAGATGCCTCTAAAAATCATGAAGAGTGAAGGTTCTGTTCTGATTTATAAATGCTGCCAATGTACACAAGTGGGCCATCTCTCCTTTCCCTTCAAATATTCCCCAAATGGACTTAATTGTGACAGTCCTACCCCTTTACTCCCTCCTTGCCCATTCTGAAGCAGATTTCCTTAACGTGGTATCCAAACAATCCCCAAAAGAATAAAAATCAGGAGTTTGTCATGAGACAGAGCAGCTGCCCCCTGCATCCCAACTCCCCACGGAGATCCACTAGCCCCACCAGGGAAAAACCATGAACTTCATCCTCCTGGCTCCTGCTGGCCCCACACCATGGAGCTTATGCTCTGCAGTGCTGTCAGCCGGCTGTGGCCAGCCTGGTCACCAGTACAGAACATCCAGGTAGATTCTGGGAAGAACTGAGTTTTCTGACAATTGGGCTAGGCCAATCAACCCCCACCCCGTGCACACCAGACCAGTGCCACCGATCCCATCCAGAACCTTCCCTTCATACAGCCAAGCTTTCGTCTGTTTGGGCCTGATGAACACTGCTGGCCTCGCCCTGTTGAATGCCTGAGATCCTACCACAAAAGTGTGTCATTACACTGCAGGTGCTGGCTGACCGTGGTGTACCCTGAGATTGTTGTTGCTTGGTGGCCTAAAACCCAACACTGGCACCAATAAGTGGAAGCATATACCGTGTTCATGGATTGGAAGAATTAACATCATTAAAGTGTCCAAAACTAACTAAAGCAATCTATAGATTCAACACAATTCCTATTAAAACACCAATGGCATATTTCACAAATCTAGAACAAATATTCCACAGCTTTATATGGAATCAAAATAGACCCTGAATAGCCTCAGCAATCTTGAGAAAGAAAAACAAAGTTAGAGGGATCATAATACCAGGTATCAAAACAGCATGGTTCTGGCTTAAGAACAGGCATATATAGATCAATGGAACAGAACAGAGAGCCCAGAAATCAACCCACACCTATTTGGTCAATTAATATTTGACAAAGGAGGCAAGAGCATACAATGAAATAAAGACAGTCTCTTCAATAAATGGTGCTGGGAAAACTGGACAGGTACATGTAAAAAATTAAACTAGACCACCAATTTACACCACACATTAGAATAAACTCAAAATGGATTAAAGTCTTAAAAGTAAGTCACAAAACCATAAAAATCCTAGAAGAAAATATATGCAGTAAAATTTCAGATATCTCTTGTAGTGATATATTTGCCAATATATCTCCTAGGGCAAGGGAAAGAAAGAAAAAATAAACAAATGGGACTATATCAACAAAAAATATTTTGCACAGCAAAAGAAACAATCAACAAAATGAAAAGGGAACCCACTGTACATGAGAACATATCCCCCAATGATACATTTGCTAATAGGTTAATTTCAAAAATATATAAAGATTTTATACAGCTCAATGTCAGGAAGACAAACAATCCAATTAAAAATGGGCAAAGGATCTGAATAGACACTTCTCCAAAGAGGACATACAGATGGCCAATAGACAGATGAAAAAATGCTCAACATCACTAATCATCAGAGAGATGCAAATTAAAACCACAATGAGATATCACCTCACATCTGTCAGAATGACTGTCATCAATAAATCAACAAACAAGTATTGGTGAGAATGTGGGAAAAAGGGAACCCTCATGCACTGTTGGTCAGACGCAGAGTGGTACAGCTACTGTGGAAGGCAGTATGGAGATACTTCAAAAAATTAAAAGTGGTTCTGTGTTATTACCCATCTATTCCACTTCTGGGAATTTATCCAAAGAAAAAACCTGAAATGCTATTCAAATGAATATATGAACCCTTATGTTCACTGCAGCATTATTTACAGTAGCCAAACTATGGGAGCAACCCAAATGCCCAGGAATAAATGAGTCTACTATAAAAAGGTGGTATTACCTATATACAATAAAATATTAATTCTCCATAAAAAAAAAAGAATGAAAAATGTTCAAATCTTACCACTTGCAACAGCATAGATGGACCTAGAGAGTATTATGCTAAGTGAAATAAGTCAGCCAGAGCAAGACAAATACCATATGATTTCACTTACATGTGGAATCTAAAGAACAAAATAAATGAACAAATGAACCAGACTCAAAGACAGAGAGAGGAAACTGGTGGTTGCCAGAGGGAAGGGAGGCTGACAGACTGGGTGAAAGAGGTGAAAGAATTAAGAATCACATACTGGCCCGGCTGGTGTGGCTCAGCAGTTGAGCGTCAACCCATGCACCAAGAGGTCGCCAGTTCAAATCCTAGTTAGGGCACATGCCCAGGTTGTGGGTCCCATCCCCAGTGGGGGGCATGCAGGAGGCAGCCAATCAATGTTCTCGCTCATCGATGTTTCTCTCTCTCTCTCTCCCTCTCCCTTCCTCTCTCTGTAAAATCAATAAAGAAAAAAAATTTTTTTTTAAAGAAACACAAACTGGTATTTACAAATAGGCATGGGTATGTAAGTACAGCATAAGGAATATAGTCAATAACATTGTGATAACTATGTATGGTGCCAGTTGGGGTACTGGAAATATAGAGGGGAATACTATGTAAAGCATATGATTGTCTAACCACTAAGCTGTAGAGCTGAAACCAATACAAAATAAAAGTGAAAGGAAAAAAAAGGAATCAGGGATTTGTTAATGTAGAAGGAAAAAATAGATTTTCCATAACCTTTAGCTGAAATTTAGAATGTCATCACAGTAGTCTTAGCATTACCTATGAGTTTGCCACTAACAGAAATCACTTATATTTCCACATTATTGTTCCTGCAAATCTCAAAACAGTGTTTAACTTTTCAATGTCTCATTAATCAAAGAACACATATATTTATTTCTTCAGCATAAATGTACTTATATATTTTATAACTGTATTTTAATACAATTGGCTTCCCTTATAAATATAAATGTTTGATTTTATGCATTTAAATCACACTGAGAAGACATCCACAAGTTTCAACTGCCAGCAGAGGGGTCTACGGTATCAAAAAGGTTAAGAATCCTGTTTTGAATGCCTTTGTCAGACTCCAGCCCCCAATTTTCTTCATCTGAATTATAGGGAACAGGTTAGGTACTTTCTTTTTTTTTATTATTGAAGTATAGTTGACATACAATATATTAGTTTCAAGTGTGCAACATAGTGATTCAACATTTATATACCTTTCAATGTGATCGCCATAAGTGTAGTAACCACCTGTCACCATACAAAGTTATTACAACATTATTGACTATACATATTCCCTGTGCCATACATAACAGGTTAGGTCCTTTCTTAGTTCTGGTGGAAATTGATTAAGAGAAAAGGCATAACTGTCACAATCCCTTAGCAGACAAATTCAGTGATCATCATTCCAAGGATGCAGCTTCTTTATTCTCAGTAAAGTAAAATCACATTTCACAGATGCCAGGTCCCCATATCACTGGCTTACAGATGGGGACTGACAGTCAACAAAGGCAGTTGGCAGGACTACTGCTCTAACATTCTGATAAGGTTGGAGTCATGCCTTTAAAAAGTAACAACATCCTTAAGGCAAATGATTGCTCTACGGATGGCCTTCTGACACTGTCCGTATGCAAGAAAGTCATTAAGTCAATCAGATCTGAATCATAAGGCCATTCTACTTTACTTGAGTCAATAAAAGACCATTTATCTCTTGCTGCTTTTCTATATCTTACAATGACAGTGGTTCTATTGGGTTGTATTACAGCTTCTTAAAAAGTATAAGTGATGGATGGAAATATGTCAAGTATAAAAGTGTATGTGTGTATATATATATACATTTATACACACACACACACACACACATACCTTTTTGTGCAAGATGAAAATGTCAGTACTGGTAGCATAATAACAAGTAAATGTCCATGTTTCTAGTGTTTGTCTGTCTTAGTTGTTTTCCACTGCAAAACTCAGCAGGTATTTCTATGCACTGCATAAATAGGACTGTGTTAAATAGCTAAATTGCTACCTACCCCTATATATTGTGGGTACATGAAAAATAGAAAATATGATTTCATATATATCTAACTAGTAATCAAGGATTAGCAGATCACCTTAACATTTTTTATCGACACAAAAGTGCCCTTGAAATCAGTGGGTGTTTTGTTCAAGGAAAGAAGAAAAGGCACATAGTTCTATACCCTGGTTTCAAAATGAATTTCTTTCATTGCATTACAAATATTTATTATCTGGTTGTGTTTAACAAGCAGAGGACTGCTCCTGCCTGTAGTCCCTATAAACCTTGGGAGCCAGAGGCTGAAAAGAAGAAAGTTCTAGAAATGAGATTCATAGCCTGTCCTCAATACCTTGTTCTGTTAAGTACACAGGGGCTATTTATACAATATTTGTCTACTCATTTGTAAAATGGAAGGGACTGCCTTACTCAAAAACTTCCTGTGGGTATTAATTGAAATAACACACAAATAAAGTGCCTGGCAGAAAGTAGCTGCTCAAGAAATATTAATTCCATTTCTTTCCCTCTTTAAATGATATCTCAAGGTATTATATATGTTCATGGAAAAAACTTGAACAAAAAAACTTTACTCAAATCCCTTCAATGAAAGATTACAAAATAAAATGCCCCTTGTCCTGGACAAGTGTGAAATGGTGGAATGGTAAGGTCGGTTGTAAAGTACAGAACATGATCCTGACTAACATCATACAAATTCCAAACATTAGAAACCACTGTATGGGTCAAATAAACCACCAAAAAGTCAGCACTGGGTCTGCTCGGCACGCCAGCTAAAACTGACAAGAGGTACTCAGGGAAAGTAAGTTTTCCAGCCATGGAGGCCTCCTCTCTGGTACAGAAGGGATCCTAAAGGTTCCTAAGCAGGTGTCGTGACCCAATGCTGGAATATTGTGTCATCACTTTTACCATTATTCTTCCATTGTTGAACCAACTCATGTCCAAATGGTTAAGAAATTTGCTCAGGGCCCATACAAGTATATAATGCATTGAACCTAGAACAAAGTTCTACTTGTTTGAGTAATAACCATTCCCTTTTGTGATACCTCTCTGTACCCAGACATGACAAAACAGTAAAAAACTAAGCAAATGAGTACAGGGGAGTAGCCTCTACCAACCCGTCCCTTACCCAGAGGCACGGAGCTCCCCCAAGCTGTGCCCTGCACTGCAGGATGAGAATTCAAAGGGGTAAGTCCTCGTTAGTGGAGATTACTTTTATGCTCTTTAATCAAAAGCATTACTTTTTTTTGGCTCAAACATTCTGCCTAAAACAAGCGTGTGTGAGATGGTTCGGGTTCTCTCATTCATTTGTGTCTCCTTGTTCGCAAAGTGGGAAAAATATAAATCATGTATCCAGCCATATATGACTGTTAATGCCACCTAACTGGGGAGTTTAGCTATGTGAAAAGGTTAAGTGAACTTGATTCATCTACTCTCTGTGATTGTCATATTGGGAATACTGAGTCTACAAGAAGGTGAAATTTAAGCCACGTCGCTCAGGTCGACCTGGGCCACCTCTCTGTTCTGGGTGATCTGACTTATGATGTGTGTCCCTCTTCTGATCTATCAGTATCTGTCTGGATTTGAGTAAGATGAGAACTAAAGGCTGGTGAATATGGACATTTACAAAGAATGGAGCAGCCCTGGAGTCAGTGAGGTGACAGGTTCACGATCAGCTGGGGATATAGGGAATCTGACAAAGTATTAATACTAATGGTGGAAAAGGGCACATGAAGTAGAAAATGACTAAGTCGGGCTGTACATTCTCTGTTTGGTACTGTATATTCAATGTGGCTGGGGCTAGATCAGAATAGCCAGAGGAGAGGAGGAGGAGTATAGGAAAAAAGTTGTACCTTACTGGTGACCATATCCTAAACTAGATGAAGATATAAGGAGGTTATCCCACTGCTCTGGGTTGGAGCCATGGACTTAGAAAACCAACTAATAAAACCTCATTGGAAACCAGTGGCTACCAGAGGAAATCCCATCCTAGGACTTGATAGAGGAGATTCCTGGCATCAAGTCTCTAGGCATCGGCTGTGCTCAGTCAAGCGGGTATCAGCGTTAGGGTTCTGGGGGCTCCAGCAGAACCAGTTTGGGAGGAGTAGCCCAACCAGCAGATGAAAAGACAGAAACAGTGGTCTGTTACTCCAGATATGGGGCAGCAAGTGACGAACTGTCTGGCAGGACCCAGAAGGTTGAACTTAATCACATTTCAAGACAGAGGCTCAGTCTCGAAACTATACCAATGCATCCAGAGACTTTGGCCCAACAGGTACGAAGCTTTGCAGGACTCATGCAGCCATATCGGTTCCAAGTTTACAGCTGCTAAGCTATTTCCAGAACCTTTACTTGACTGTTTGTTTATAACCAATCTTTTTTACAAAAGGACATCTACATGTTACCAAACATGGCAAGGATGGCTGGTTGTCCACCAGAGATTCTGATTCACCCATTCACAGTATATATATAGCTGCTGCCAAGAAGCAGATGTCAAGCCAAGGATTACACTCCTAGGTGGGGTCAGGGGAATGGTTCTTGCCAAAGAGACTGACACATGTCACTTCCAGCCATATTGTTTGAGAAGCAAGTGTACCTACTCTGTCCGCTCATTCTCCATTCGCCACTGAACACAGAGGACTGTGTAGCCCTAAGGGAAGGCTGAACCACACAATGAACTAAATCTAAGTCCCTGAGTCCATGAGGAAGGCAGCCCACCAACCGAGAACACCACCACTGAAAAATTATGTGAGCAAAATATGAACTTCTGTATAGAGCCAATAAGAGATGTAGCAGCTACAAGCATTCTTCTAAATACACTGAAATGCTTTGGAAATTAACCCCTTATCTGATGTATCATTGGCAATTATGCTCTTCCATATAATGGGTTCCCTTTCCATTTTGATGGTTGTTTCTTTTGCTGTGCAGAAGCTTTTTAGTTTGATGTAGTCCCATGAGTTCATTCTTTCCTTTGTTTCTCTTGCCTTAGGTGTTGTATCAGTGAAAATTCTGCTGCGTGTGATGTGTGAAATTTTGTTGCCTACATTTTCTTCTAGGAGTTTTATGGATTCATGAGTCACATTTAAGTGTTTTATCAATTTTGAGTTTATTCTTGTGTGTGGTGTAAGTTGGTGGTCTAGTTTCATTTTTTTGCATGTAGCTGTCTAATTTTCCCAACACCATTTATTAAAGAGGCTATCTTTTCTCCATTGTATGCTCTTGCCACCTTTGTCAAATATTAATTTCCAAAATAAAGAGAGTACTCATACAACTCAACAAAAGGAAAACAAAGAACCCAATTAAAAAATGAGCAGAGGACCTAAAGAGACACCTCTCCAAACAGGACATACAAATGGCCAAGAGACATATGAAGAAATGCTCAACGTCACTAATCATCAGAGAGATGCAAATTAAAATGACTATGAGAGATCATCTCACACCTGCCAGAATGGCTGCCATCAACAAATCATCAAACAACAAGTGCTGGTGAAGGTGTGGAGAAAAAAGGGACTCTAGCACACTGCTGGTGGAAATGCAGACTGGTGCAGCCACTATGGAAAACAATACGGTGTTTCCTCAAAAAATTAAAAATTGAACTGCCATTTGACCCAGTGATCCCACTTCTAGGAATATATCCTAAGAAGCCTGAAACACCAATCAGAAAGAATGTATGCACCGCTATGTTCATAGCAGCACTATCTACAATTGCTAAGATCTAGAAACAGCCCAAGTGTCCATCAATAGATGAGCAGATAAAAAAAAAAAAAAAAAAACTGTGGTACATATAACACAATGGAACATTATGCAGCCGTAAGAAAGAAAGGTCTCTTACCCTTTGAGATGACAAGGAAGGACCTGGAGAGTATTATGCTAAGCGAAATGAGCCAATCAGAAAAAGACAAATACCACATGATCTCACTTATTTATGGAATATAATGAACACAAAAAGCTGATGAACAAAACAGAGCCAGAGATATAGAAAGGAGTATGGTTCAGACTGACAAACCTCAGAGAAGGGAGGTTTGGGGGAGAGATGAGATAAACTGAAGAACTTATATGCATGTATGTGTAACCAATGGATATAGATAACAATGCTTGGTGGGGGGCGGGATAGGGAGGAGGGTGTCTGGGGAGAAAAAGGAGAAACATCTGTAACAAAATTAATAAACTCAAAAAATAAATAAATACACTGAAATGCATACCACTTAATGAAAATTAGTAAATGGGAAAATTTAGGCAAAGGGAAACATATATATAAAGCCAACATGTAATGTCAGTACACAAAAATAGGTGCCTACGGTTGACAGTTTCCATCAGATAGAAACAAACCAGACGCTAGAATAAGACCTGAGAATTTCTCACCTGAGTCCTCACACACAACTAGAGGATTGGTTAAAATGCATGTTCTAGGGTCATGTGGTCTGGCTTCAAATAATGACTCTGCCAGTCACTGGCTGTGCAAACTCAGACAAGTTAACTAACCTTCCAAACTTCCAATTTATGAACTGTAAAGTGAGGATAAAATATTTCACAGGACTGATGTGAGAGTGAAATGAGAATCCACGTAAAATGCTTGCAAAGGTGCGTTCCACACAGTGTTCCGTGAATATGCTAAACAAAGCTAAGCTGTCATCAGTACTACTAGTTTTCTTAAGCAGAAAGCTGGCTATCAGAAATGATGAGTTTCAGATCTCTGAAGTATCGGAATGAAGAAACTCAGATCCTAACTGACATCGCCTGACACCTGTGAGAGATTAGGAGGCGGGTACCAATGAGATATCACAGCTCAGGGCTGCCCTGTGTCGTGTCTGGAGCCGAGTATTCTGCATCTCCACACGTGTGTGGCAGGGTTCCAGACTCCACCTGCCAGTGCACAGGCTTCTGATGTTCGCTTCCTGAGGATTAACGTGGAGCCTGAGTAGAACTGACCTGTACCTCACAGACATGAGGGCCTGAAAATGAGTGGAATTAGGGAAAACATTACCTGACATGAATGGGCCTTCAAGGACAAGAATTTAAAATCCTTTAACAATGCAGTTCATCTGCCCACAAAATCAGCAAAGCTACATCTAATTATATTATTTCTATAATGGACTAAATGTTTATGTCTCCCCAAATTCATATGTTGAAATCCTAACTTGCAAGGTGATGGTATAGGGAGGTAGGGCCTTACTTAGCTCATGAGGGCAAAGCCCTCATAAATGGGATCAGTGCACTTATAAAAGAGACCCGAGAGATTCTCTGCCCTTCACCGTGTGTGGTTATAGCAAACAGACCTCCGTCTGTGAACCAGGAAGTGGGCCCTCACCAGACACTGAATCTGCCCATGCCTTGATCTTGGACTTTCCAGCCTCCAGAGCAGTGACAAGTAAACTTATGCTGTTATAAGCCACCAGTCTATAATATTTTGTTATAGCAGTCCAAATTGACTAAGACAATTTCCTAATCTTTTCATTAGTGGGATGAGTTTGAATTATTCTTCCTTTCAAGGAAAATTAGATAGTAGTCTGATGACCTCAGAAAAGTCCTAGCCATGCAGAAATGGAGGAGACATCATCCCTAGGGTGCACAGTCCCTTTCCATAGAGATGTCCTTAATTAGAATCCCTCCTACTTCTCAGCTCTGAAGGATTAGGCAGTGAAAACTACACTCATACCCACTCAAAAAGTCCAAGGTACAAGTCCACCTGTCATCCCTGGGGATGCTATTTTCTTCATCATTCAACTGTCTTCCCTTGGAGAACAAATTATGCTCCCCTGAAATGAATACTGGTCTCTCAGTCCACAGGGAAAAGGCAACAAACAACCAAATATCCACTCACCACAATTAGCTTAAATGAAGCATGGATTTAAGCTGCTCTTATGTGTATAACCCATGCTCTTTATTAGAGTTTACTTTGCATAATTACCTCAGGGAACTAGGATCAACCCAGAGCTGCTTCTGAGTCTTGATTCGTTACGCGTTGCTTTGCCCAAAGAAGTAAACGTAAATTGGAGGGCTATGCCAATCTCCCTAGAGTCCTGAATTATCCACCACAAAGAGAATCATAGCATCCTGGAATCCTTTTGGCATCTGTGAATACACTCTGAGCCAAAGGAGAAATCAACAGAGAATTTCTCTGCCTCAGAGAAAAACAGAAAGTTGCTGAGGGGTCAGTTAAGATGATGACAGTGAGTATTTATACAGATTTGCTTCCTCAAAGCTAATCTAGATGACTCTGAACAATGTCCTTCAAAGAGTGGCTACTTGGAAGAACTGTAGCATAGAAGAGCTACGAAAAAAAAACACACAGGTTATCTTAGAGGATGTGGCTGAGGCCGTGTTACAAACTGTCCTTTGGGAAAGTCACAAGGAATAAAAACAAGTTTTGAGAGCTGAGACTCACAGGAAATAGAAGAAGGACCTAACAGAGTGAGACGGTTTGAAGAGATAACAAACCCAAGAGACCAGAAGCTGCCCCTAAATAAAAAAAAATTTTTTTAACCCAAAGAAATGCCCATTTTACTACCCAGGATAGTTTTAGAGAGGCATGAGACAGGACTTTCAGTTAAGAAGGGCCTTAGCTCCTAAAAGCTCCAATCTCACTTTCTACAAAACAATCACTCTTCAGGCAAACAGGAAAGTCAGCTTCCCTTGCTTATGTTCATTCAGGGAGAAAGGCATTTGTCCCTTGGAGAGACAAGATACTAAATATTCATTAAATACCTTGGAGGATTTTAAATTCCAGAAATTATGGCAGGTGTTCAACCACAGGATTCCTAATGAAGGATGTGTCGCTGCAAACAAGGGTTTCTGTGATATAAAAGAATCTCTCATTGATAAAGTAGGGTGCCCTATTGAATCCCAGTTTTAATTTCTAATAGGAAAGTTCAGTTGACCCTTGAACAGCACAGGGTTCAACTGCATGGGTCCACTACTCTGATATTTTTCAATAAATGAATAAAGTATATAAACATTTTCTCTTGCTTATGATTTTTCTTAATTACATTTTCTTTTCTCTAGCTTACACCATTGTAAAAATATAGTATATAATACATACAACATATAAAATATGTGTTAATCAACTGTTTATGCTATCAGTAAGGCCACTGGTTAACAGTAGACTATTAACAGTTAAGTTTTGGGGGAGTCAGAAGTTGTATGTGAATTTTTGACTGCACAGAGGGGTTGGCTCCCCTAATTACTGTGTTGTTCAAGGGTCAACTGTTGAATCAAAACCTATGAAGTTTGGAGCAGCTGGAGAAAGCATAAGAGGTCATCTAATCCAGTGGTTTTACACTGAGAGCCAACAGAGAAGCATCGATGACCATCTCATTTTACATCTGCTTATCATGTCCTATGGGTTTGTTATTTCTAATTTTTACTCAGAGCTCTTTTTTCAGATTTGGTAAAATTCTCAGGCTAAAAAGCATGGTTCAAACTGTACCCACATAGCTTACAATTAATAGGACCCAGCATATCCCATAACCATAATGGAACCTTTGGAAACACCTGTTCTACATCCAACAGAAAGGGGAGAAAAAGTCAGTGAGAAAGTTCCAAGATCTAGATTCCCATAAGAATCTTCTCTAGTTTAATCTTAACGCTATTTCACATGTAGGTAGGATTGGCTGTCACACGTGTGATATGAGGTGATTATAGTGTGTCTTCCTGCTCCAAACCACCCTCTCTTTCACTGAAGCAGGAATTAACATTTTGGCATTAAAGAATAAGACCATATCTTTAAGAATTTCCCGGTAGGTAAAAAACAATCCATCAAAATGCAATAATGCCTTTTGGTGAATTAGTGTATCAGATTACCCAACTGCCCTAAAGCAGAAGGAATGGGGGAACGGGGGATATTGACCTATTTGAGGATAAGAAAAATAGAAGAAAGGAAAGGATATATAGAAGCATATATTTTTTGTAAGTGAAGGAATTGAATGAATAAATGAATGAAAGAGAGAGAGGGGCTCAAATATAAGGAGGGTAGAGAGACACACAGGCCCCACAAGGGAGAGCTGTAACTGACCATGAGGATACTGGTTGATTAAAAATAAGAGCCAAAGTGGAAGATAAGTGACCAGAAAACAGAGAGTGGAGAGCAAAGACCTTTAGTAACATTCATTCTTACCCAGATACCCAGGGCCAGGCTTCCTCGATTCTATTTCCAAAACTTAAATTAATACAGTGATCAGTAGAACTGAAACCATGGTGGAATTATTAAAAAGGAATAACATAGTATTTATATACATAATCTGATCTGCTGGGCAATATTTCTTTTCTTGTATCTTTTCTCTGTCTGCATATGTAGCATTATAAATGACTTTGGCAATAATCTTCAATTCCATCTATTCAACTATTTCCTTCCTCTGTACAACCTTCTGAAATTCTTGAATAAGATTCAGATTCATTTTTGGCTGCCCTCATGAAACCTGCTAAGATTTCCACAGCTGTGAATCAGTCAGGGTGATGTGGCCAATAGTGTCACCATGCCTTTCTGGTGGCTTCACATTTGTCAACCTTTCAGGTGCAAGGCCCGAGCATTTCTGGGCCGTGCATACAGGTCCCTCTGCCAGCTTCTTCATTCACTGTGAGTCTCATTCCAAGACCTTTGTCACCACGTCTCATTTTTCTCTCTTTGCATCTATCCTCTTTTTTTCATTTACCCCTACAAATAGTTTCAAGGTATTCTTTGTGTGATATCTCACAGCACAAAGCAACATGGAATTATGTGGCATTTTCGCAGCCATTTAGAAACTTAATGCCCTTGTCGGGTTTCCTTATGCCTGCATGCTCCTCAAAGAAACCTCCCGGGGCCCCTACCCCCACATCACTGCTGTGGTCCATATTTGAGAGCAATGGTCAGAGTCCAACTCTGTGCTTTCCTACTGTGCTTTTCCAATGTTTGTCTCTGGTTGTCTAGTTAGATTGACCACTATAATTAGCACACATTACAAGCACACCACCCTTTCACGATTGTATGTCCTAAAATAAGCCTCCAGATTATTTGCATTTCTGACTACCAACATTTATTAGCGCATTGTCAGTCAATCATCACTCCATTTAAATGCCTTCACGCCATTCATAAACTTGGGATAAAAGATATTGTTCACAATTTTAAAGACATCACGAAGACAGAGTTTAAATGAAACTCCTGCATCTGCTAGACAATTGAAGAAAAATCTCATTCTGCTGCAATGTGCTAGAGTGAAAATTTCTAAAAGCCTGCCTTGTAGGAAGGCTTCCTTTAGAAAAGCAAAATTTCACTAACATCACAGGCTCACAAGCCCACAGAAACATAATTACTTTTTCTCTCCTTTAACTTATAATTTCTTCAGAGTTTCAGGTTGCTACAGCAGAGCAACAGAGTGGGGATATTCAAAATGAATCGCATTTAATGCCTTCTGATTTGCTTTTCATTTCCAACAACAGAAGCCCAGTTGAAGCCGGTGAAGCTGATGCCAGTTTTATTTGGGTAAAAATCTGGAACAACCTATCTTGAGTCTAACTTACTTGATCCAGCATTTAAAAGCCTTTATATCCATTCAAAAGCAAACTCCTTAAAATGTCTGCTACAGATCTGGTATAGTGTGATTAAAGGACTCAAGAAAAATGTAGGTTGATAACAGATAGGAGTGCCTTTTAGAACCGGGCATGAATCCTTCCCACCTGAAGAAATGTGGCTGTGCAGTTGTTCACCAAAGCAGGTCTCCCGTTCTCTAGAAACAGAGCAACTCTTTGTCAACCGCATTACACCAGGCAAGGACAGAAATGCTCGTTTAGCTTGGATGATGGGATTCAGGTGTCTTTGTGCCAGCAAAGCTCAACAGAACAACTAGGAGTTGATGAAATTCCACTCTTTATAAGAGGAATCTCAGACTGGAAGAAGCATTATTTTTTAGTTACAAAACTTTATCAAGTTCCAGAAGCTTCAGTACCTAAAAATAAAAAATACATCTGCTGCATTAGGGGTTCAGCCAATCGTGTCTTTTTTTTGTATCCTCTCCAAGGATATGTTTATTGATTTTACAGAGAGAGGGAGAGGGAGAGGGAGAGGGAGAGGGAGAGGGAGAGGGAGAGGGAGAGAGAGAGAGAGAGAGAGAGAGAGAGAGAGAGAGAGAGAGAAACATCAATGTGAGAGATAAACACTGATCAGTGTCCCATATACAACCCACCTGGGGGTCGAATCCGCAATCTTTTTGGTGCACAGGACGACGCTCCCACCAACTGTGCCACCTGGCCGGGACAACTGTGTCTTTTAAAAACATGATGGTGTGCCTGGCCGCTGTGGCTCAGTGGTTGAGCGTCGACCCATGCACCAAGAGGTCGCTAGTTCAATTCCTGGTCAGGGCACATGCCCAGGTTGTGGGCCAAATCCCCAGTGGGGGGCATGCAGGAGGCAGCCAATCGATGTTCTCTCTCACTGATGTTTCTATCTCCCTCTCCCTCTCCCTTCCTCTCTCTCTAAAACCAATAAAGAAAAAAAAGAAAAGAAAAGCAATACACTTTAAAAAAAATATATAGCCCTGGCCGGTTTGGCTCAGCGGTTAGAGCGTCGGCCTGCGGTCCAGAGAGACCCGGGTTCGGTTCGCGCTGAGGGCGCGTGCCTCGGTTGCAGTTTGTCCCCGGCCCTGGTTGGTAGTGCAGGTGGCGGCCACTCGATGTGTCCCTTTCACGTCGATGTTTCTCTCTCTCTCTCTTCCTCTCTCTCCCTCCCACTCTATCTGAACAAAAAATGAAAAAATGTCCTCAGGTGAGGATAAAAAAATAAAAATAAAAAAAAATAAAATAAATAAAATATATATATATGATGGGGTAGCTACATTCCACATAGAACATTCAAAGAGATCAAATGTCCGGCAATGAATAGGACAGATTAAAAAGAATGTTCCTTTGTAACCATAGGTAATCCTTGATTCCACAGTAAGGCTGTGTTGGCAATCAAAATTTTCAAAATTATGACATTTGGAAACTGTAAGAAATTTCCATAATATCTCCTGAATTACTTGAGGTCAGCAAATGTCAAACTACCAGATTTTTTTTTTAAGACAGAGGATATGCTTAATGAAATGCTTATGTTATTAAAAACCACCCTAAAAGATCAAGTAAAGAAATCTTCAGCCTTGATTAATTGGTGGAACCATTCAGAATCCAGTGACATTTTGCAGGGGGGCTTAGCCTATTCAGCCTTAAGCCACAAGCAATGGGTACTCCCATTTACTCGGAGCTAAAACTGCAGCAAATTCATTTAACCTATCCTTTAGTCACAACACACTGAAAGGTATGAAAAGCTCAACCTCTCACTTCCCTAGGAAGGCCTCCTGGTGAAGATTCATCAATGAATGATTGATATTAAACCATTGTGGGGAAAAGGAGAGATGTCACACTGAAATTACACACGCCTCAGGGGATGTATATAGTAAATTCAGCACATAATCCTTTTATTATTTATTACGTTATATAGAAAATCCGTATTTATTTCAGTAATTGTGGTAACAAAGTAATAAGACAATTGTCTTGTGCTAACATAAGAGAAAAATTATATATCACTTCATGGAAAGAGGGAAATGGTATGGTATGAATATATTCTTAAATTGTCGCCTGGGTAATAAATATAATGAAAGAATTTCACCTTCTACCAACTAATAGGAATAGCCAGCAACATAATAAAAAGTTATGAAAATATCCAAATGTCACTACTACAGAGTGTAAAGGAACTGCTGTCCCCATGCTATTCTCAACCACACCTGCACACACAGATGTTAAAGTCCCACCAGGAGTATGAGTTGCAAAAACGAAAAAGGCAAATCATCTTTCTAAAGTATCAGTTAAGATACTTTAGATTTAGAACATGATATACCCCTCTTAGAAAGAAAGAGAGAAAGATAGCAAGCAAGCATTTTTTGTTTGCGGGGAGGAGGTCAATCTTTTTCTGCACTATAAAAGAGATACCTACTCATAAGAGAAATTATGCAAATTCAAAGAAACAGAAGGAAGAAAAAGTCTCTCTCACAAATCCACTATTTTGGTGTAAAATGTTGGTGCATTTCCTTTTCAGGCAGTGCATAGTTTTTTATATCATTCTCATATGGAGATCAATCAACATTAAAAAAATGTCCAAACGCAGTCAGTAATCGCCAAAGATGTTGAAGCTCAGTGACAAAATATTTAGGCTTAGAATCTGAAGAAATATTTACATCCGAGGTATGGCAGGTACTATATATAATATCTACATGTGTAGGTACTATATACCCATAGTAGGTGACAGGGATTGGGGAAAAAATAAATATATATATGCCTCTAAAAGCTCTGAAGACAATTCCAAATAGGCATTCTGAACATACTTGGAACACAAGTTTCATCGGAGGCATCGCCTATCTTCCCGTGAAATGCAGAGCCCTCGATGTGGCTCTATTCCCCAGGGAAGCCAGTCAGCCCCTTGGCAGCAGTTATCACACTGGATCTGTACACTGTGGAAGGGGCACTGATCTGTCTTTACGAGAATGTATTATCTGTTCCATATACAACGGTGCCTGCCCTGCCCACACGCTTCTGCTTGCACTAACAAATATGGACTTAGGGAATGTCTAATTTCCCTCGTGTTATACCACATACTGTTGAACCTAAAAAGGGAACACACTCCTCAGCAAAAGGAGAAAGGAAATGAGCTCACATCCCCAGGATGCGTTGGTCTTACCCCGATCACCCAGTCAGATGGGACAGCGGACTCACCCGTGGAAGACGCGGTTACCCAGCCAGCAGTGGTCCCGTGTGCCCAACAGTCTCCTGCAGGTTGCGTTCCTCGGGAAACTGACTCTGACAAGGTGATGAGCGTGCAGGAAATCCTGGAACCATGCCTGTGAAAGAGGTGAAAGGAAGCAAGATTATCCAGAGACAGAAGCTGAGCTGTCATGCAGGTCCAACAGAAGCCTCAGCTAACCCTGTGGGGAGTGCTGAAGATGAGATCGTCCAGAGTTGCAACAAGAGGACTGGGCCTTTTACCCCCATAGTGACCAGTCATTCAATTCAGTAGGCACGGGTAAGGACATGTGACTGTAGGAGAGGTAGCCCTCTTCAGCTGAGGGCATCCTGACAGGGGCTGAAAGCTAAGGGTTCTCTGCCAATAGCACTCCCAGCTGCGGGAGAATGAGTATTATATTCCTTGGGGCCGGGTGGGGGAGGGGGGGGTGGTTCTGGATAATGTATCACAGTGTCTACCATAGTACTGTCCTAAAAATGCAATACATGCACTGAACCAGCAAGCGGCAATGGTTTCTGGTCTGGGAGTGGACGTGATTCCCTTCACTGTTATCCATAATAGCCTACTTGTGAAGTGTTTGCTTCTCCTGCCCCAACATCTTGGTGCTCTGCTGTTTTGGTTCTCTTGATTCCCAGCAAAGGAATCCTTCCACCAGGGAAGAGGACAAGACTTCCTTTTAACTGGAGGCTGAGACTGCTACCCAGCCACATTTAATTCTTCACACCACTGAGTTGGCAAAGAATGAAGTCTCTCTATTTCTCGGGTAATTGGTCCTAACTATTAAGGGGAAATGTATGGCTTCTATACAATGAAGAGAGGAGAAAGTATATATAAAATCTGCTGGCTCACCTTCCTCTACCCAGTTCTTAGTGGTACCTTGAAGCTCAGCCATTTCTTTTCAGTCTGTACTCTCTCCATCAGCAATGCTATCAGTGCACATGAATTCAACTAGTAATGGATACAGGTATTTCACAAATTTGTACTCCAAGCCAAGCCAAGCCTTTCCTCTGAACTCTAGACCTATGTATCTAACATGCTACTCAACATCTTCACTTGGAAATCTCCATGGTACCTCAGACACATGTCCAAGATCAAATTCACTATCTTTCTCCCGAATCTAATGCTCAACTCAGTGAGTGTCACCACTATCATTCCATTTCTCAAGGCATAAGCCTAGATGTAATCTTTATTGCCTTCCAATGACCCCTTATATACAATGTAGCCTGTCCAGTTGATTTCAGTTCTTTAGTTCTTACATCTATGCATTTCCACTGCCACTATCCCATTCCAAAGTTACAGGTCACACAGTGCTCTCCTGGACTACTGTAACAGGCTCCAACCGGACTCTACAAGACCTTTCTTGCCTCTTCATAATCTGTTCTTCTCAGCAATAAGAAATAGCTTTTCAGAATGCAAATCTGATTTTATGACTTGTAAGTCTTCAGTGAGTTCCATGGTTCATAAGTTTAAGCCCAATCATTACCATGAACTACGAGGCTTTGCCAGGTCTGGACCCTACCTGTCATACTCTTCCCTTCCCCAGACCACAGGCACATTGGCCATTTTTCAAACCCTCAAGCACTGATGCTCTTCTCTGCCAGAGGACCTCTGTACCAGTGCTTCCCGGTCTGGAATAAGCCTGGACACCTGTCTGGAGTAAGCCTGCACATAGGTGCGTGTACACACATAAACACACACACACACACACACAATTAACTCCTATTCAGGCTAATCCAATTCATGATTAGTTTTCCCTCAGAGGAGACATCCCCATTGCCATAGTCAAGATCAGAATGCTTTACGATATATACTCATATCTCATGTTCATTTCCTTCAAGGTTTAATTAAACAATCATTTATGTAACTATCTTATTTAACTCCATCTTCCCCACTGGACTGTAAGCTCCACAAGGGCAGGAACATGACAATTTTGCTCATTTTTTCCTCAGCACTTAGCACAGCACCCCAGAGAGAGGTAGTACTTTCTAAAGGTTTGTTGAACAAAACATGACAGAGGGTTTATAGAAACTTATTCCTGAGAGACTTCCTAACAAGAAAACAAAATTATTTAAAAAGTATAAAGCACTTTCACATATGTAATCTCATTTTATCTGCACAATAGCCTATAAGATGGCCTGGTTACAATGCTTTGCCACTTTACAAATCTCTGCTCCTTGCACTAGGGGAGGCTGACTCCAGTCTTCCTAGTCCAAGTACAGGCATTTCTGCTCTATGGCCACATGTTTATGGCAGACCAGTGGAAATCTATAGGAGTCTGTAACCAGAAGACCAACAAAAACCACATTCCTCATAAACCCACTAGCACAGCTAAGCCTTGGCTGGCATTTGCACCTAAAATCCTCAGCCCATCCTGTGCAATCTTACACCCTTGAGTTTGTGCTGCCTACTTTCGCGTGTAGATCTTTGCAGAATTCATTTCTAAGATAAGCCAATTACGTGAAAATTAAAAATTCAATCCGGAAATACTGTTCTCCGTGAATTTTTTAACATGGGAGCACTGTGTTCTCAGCAGCTGCGCCTGCCTTTGCAGCTTCCCAGACAGCTTCACCTGCTAGACAGCATTCCAGCTGTGGAAGCCTCTATGCCAGAAAGGCACTTTCTTGCAGGAAAGGAAAATCATTTCTGTAGAATTTTTCAGCTATTTTCTTACATTTTCCTAATTGCTAAGGCTTTCTCCTCAATTGTGAAATAGTTTACATCTGATAGCTCTAAAATATTAGCTTTTGGGGACATAGGGCAGAACACCCTCCAGGTTATGCTGACATCACTCCCCTATTTACCAACTGCATATGAGCTAATCCACATTAAAGAAACACGCGTTCAACAGAACCAAGTGTATAGTGTTCATTTCATTTGCTACATTTCTAAGTTGAATGGAATTGTCATGCTTTTTCATTACTGAGATTTTATGTCATTATTGAAAGTGCCCGTCTTCAACTTACTACCATTTGCACAAAGAAATGTATATTCTAACAACTATAAACCTATCTTGCTTATCAAGATGTTTCATAAATGACAGCCAAGTAAAAAGTATCAAAGGAGAAGACCATTAAATTGGAAGGTTTTTTCCCTAAAGTTCAGTGTTGTTTTCTGAAGGCTACACACACAACTCAATAAACATAAAACAAACACCATCGAGGTAGATCATCTGTGTTACACACTAAAAGACCCCATTTTGATCACCATGCCGTTTATGAGCCCAGCACCTTCAAAGTAACATCGCATGTTACAAACTGAGTCTAACTGACGTGTTTTACAATTTCGAGCTGTCATGCAGTTGACAAATAAGAAAAATCACACCAACTAGAACATATCCCTAGGACCACAGTGCCACACACACTGGCGGTCGAAATCTTTCTATCAGACATTTTACCTGACACATGACTTGTCCTTGAAGAAAGTGGAGGGCATTCTGCTGTGCTTATTCTGTTGACATTTCATGAGATATTCTAAAATGGAATCCTATTTTCTAAGGTCTTCAAAAAAAAAGAAAACTTAAATATCTCAAATTCCTTCTTTTAATAAGGCAGAGTGCAGTGAATTCTATAACAAAGTAAATATATTTCACTCTTAACTACAATGTATACAAATTTGCTTAATATTGCATACACACATGATACTTTTAGAAAGATTGCAAATTAAAATCATCTACTCCTCTCTATTCAACCACCAAAATAACAACAGAAATATCTAAACCAACACATTATCATAGTTATCAATCTAATAAACTTCAAAAACAATAGCAATGTGAATAAAAGCAATATAGATCCAAATCCCACACATTTGGTGGCTCTGAAAGACAGCTTGAACCATGCTTTTTAGCCTGAGAATTTTACCAAATCTGAAAAAAGAGCTCTGAGAAAAAAATTAGATGGAAAAAACAAACCCATAGGACATGATAAGCAGATGTAAAATGAGATGGTCATCGATGCTTCTCTGTTGGCTCTTAGTGTAAAACCACTGGGTTAGAATGACCTCTTATGCTTTTTCCAGCTGCTCTATTAGAATGAAAAAAAAAAACTTTGAGTGGTACATTCAATCATCCACGTCTTGTGGAAAAAGAGATAGTCTAAAATATGGATCCACACTGATCGATGGGCAGGAGCTGGCTAGGTGGCAAGGGTCTTAGAACAAGAAAAGAAGATTAGTGATGAGAACGCCAGGGGAAAAAGGATGCGCGTGGACTTCAGAGAATGGACACAAAGCGTGAAAATACTTATGTTGTATTTGTGTACGTGGAAACACCCACCAGAGGTCACTACCAATCAATGGAGAGGCTGAGCTGTCCTGTGGATGCCAGTCAACACACTTTTACTGCCACTCCTCAAGTCTGCTGGAACTAACAATTTGGTCCCCTCTGCTTAAAATGCTTATAAGCGGCCATATAACTGTCTCAACCTCAAATTTGGTGGAACTATTTGGCCCTCTCAGGAACCATTCTTCCCCCCGGTATTAAGATAGCTAAACTAGTAAAACCTGAAGTTGTGTGTTGTGAAGCAAAACTTACCTTTTGCAAGTATATGTACTGATAAGAAGTGTTGCTCCCACCAGACAACATGACTGCTATCTCTAGAAGAAACCACACCATATAAATGATGGCTGATTTAGAGCATATGCCATACCCAGTTCTCCAGCAAGAGAACACCCCAGCATTGTAAGATGTCGCCTCCAAGCTGATGTTATAACCAAGTCTTCAAGAAGCCAGTATGTTCTGTGGAGTCTCCTGCTGTTGCGTGCTGATGCAGGAAAATAACAGGAAATATCACAGGTGTCAGCTGCATGCAATAATACCAATAATGGAATAACAGTAATGGAAGGGTAATAAAGGCATTTCATAAGCCCGCAAGCTGACAGGCCGTGGTCTGTATTGCAGTGCAGAGCAAGTGTTCTCCGGGATGAGAGGAGTCTAATACAATCATTTTGCCAGCAGATGGTTGGATGGTTGTTCTAGGAGTCTCATCTTTGTTCCCTGTGATTGGCAGATAAGGCAGTCATAGCACCTGATGGGCAATGTTGATAAGAAAACCATGCTATTGGGCCCATCTATTGTCTTCATTCATACCACATGGCCACTTTTCCATGGTCCACTGTTTAACTGGAGTGGCATCGAGACATTCATAAGCTGGTTGTATTATACAGAGCTCCTTGGGCTGGAACTGAGTTAAGAGTCATCAGTATCTAGGTAGCAGTTAATGTCATGTATTTTGTAATACTTCTCCCAACAAATAAAAAAGTTCATACTTGCTTTCCCTTCTTCAATCTCTTTTTTTCTACACAGACACACAGCCATACTGATCCTATCTCAAAAAATCAATGAGAGTAAAGCAGGGTAGCCACACAGAGGGCTGGCAGATTTGGGCACCAGCCACTACTCTGGGCTAGCACATGATAGGTTAGTTGTATTCTCTCCATCTTCAGATCAGAAGCAGCTTCTGAAGACCCATGTAGGAGTGAGTATGTGCCCACTATCCCCATCGTGCCAGCCACTGAGCGCCCTCTTCAGTTCCTAAATCTAGGAACTGAATTCAGCTCTAGTTTCTCCATCTGCTCAGATTAGCTTTCCTCTACCATTCTGTTATATATGGGACCATACTACTCCCTCCCTCCCTCAAAGTCATCACTTGTTCCATTGCCTGGCCTTTTGAGCTCTGGTTCATTTTCTATGCCTGTTAACAAACACTCCCCTACTCATCCTCCTTTCCCATATTACGCCCAAAGGACCTCGAGCAAGCACCTGCTGATGGCTTGCCAAAACAATATGACGAGATGAGTGCCGAGAGTAAATATTACCTAAGAGAGGAGAGAACAAAGAGGCGCCAAAGGAAACTGAAAATGAACAATCAAAAGAGAAAATGTTATTGATAATAAAAGAAAAAGTAGACTTAGTCTCTGAAGAGGAGAGAAATCAGTGGATGGAGAAGTATGAGGAAGTAAAAGATAGAAAATGTAGGACATTCCTCTAGAACTGTGTGTGTTAGTCCTAAAAGGCGGAGGACAAATCGCACATGTAGACTATGAAAGTTCGTGAACTTCACTCATTAGAGAGGTCCTCAGAATCCATTTACCTAAACTGATACTTCCTACTTCTAAGACGCTTGGTTATCTGGTTTCTCATTCCATGTAAAAGTATAATGAACAAATAAGAAGGGAAAACACACTAGGAACAGTGAAGTACTACACTTGACAAAAGACAAGACTTCGCAGGGAAAAAAGAACAGTAGACCTCAAACAGAGCAATCCAGAATCATTTCGTATGGATGGAAAACACCCTAAACAACACGACCAGAGAAAAATCACTGCATTTCAGAATATAATAAAAGAAATTCTCAAGACGAATTTTAGTTGTCAAGAAAATGCTAAACAGTGTTCAATGGACTCCATTTTAAAGAACTACAAGAAAGAAAAATTTTCCCTAAACTCTTTTTTAAAAGTTTGAATCCTTAAAAGGTTAGTCTTCAATTATGTAAAAAATGCACACACAGAAAACGTCATTACCCAATGATGCTGAGCAAATGAGATTCTTTTCAACACAGCCCAGGAATGGGGTAACCAGTTATCAAACTGAGAGAGGCTAAGATCAAATCAGCACTGAATAATTTTGGAAAAAATCATATAATACCTTCAGCTTATTATTTCATTCATTGCTGAATTTTCAGCTAAACCTTTTTCTGCAAATGTTGATTTTATTTTCCAGACAACTTCTGCTTCTCATGGCTATTATGAAGAGTATATCCTATATGGAATTTTTAGACCAATGTTTTTCTATGAAATAGCCTTTAAGTGCTGATGTACAAGCATCAAGTCAATAAGGTGGGGTTCATCAATACTGATAAATTGGAACCCTCTGTATTCATAGTCCTGAATGCTCACCCTGAAGCGATCTGCTTTCACCCACTGCAATGAGCATCCATCCACTGAGGTCGCTCTAGCCCTGGCCCCAGCTCAAGGCTAACTACTCTAACAATCTCCTCAAACCAGTCTCACTTGCTAAAATTAGATCAGTGGGAATTAACACATTAGCATCTGTTAGAGCTTGCTCGTTGCTATAGCACTAAGATTTGGGGGGCAGAAAAGTTTGTATTTGGGAAAAGAAAAACTCATAAAGAAAACTGAAATTGTTCTGCTTTATTATTTGTGCAGCATAGGTAAAAGTAAATTGATTATTGACTTTTTTTATGTCTGTGCTGTATACAAAGGATTTATCTATCTCAGATTTAAAACACCCAGACAGAAGAAAACAAGGGGTGCAGGGATCACTATAACCCTTCCTTGTCAGTCATAGTTTCTTTCTAACTGAAGTAATCTACAATGTGATACGTAACGCTTGTGAGTGTGAAATGGCTAAACACCCTGATATCTCTCTTTAAATACGTTCAGCCTCCACTGTAGGTTGAACAATTAAAACCTGCTGGGAATTGCATCTAATAGAACATTCTGCACGAGTGTCCAGGGCTCTGGGTGCAGAGCATGGGAGCCAGAGCAAAGGGAAAGCTCAGTTACGTGCAGTGAGCCCTCCAGAGAGGGTTACTGAGCAAAAGAGAAAGAAGGTGATGAGACAAACCCAGGAGACACAGTGCGTCAGGGAAGTGAAACTCACTTTCGCTTCAGAGCCATAAACAGTTGCATTAATATTTTGACTAACCTGATAAGAGGCCTTGCAACCCCGGGCATTTCGGCTTCATCTCTGCCTTTACCAGATTCCAATCACTTCAGTGCCTACATAAAGCTGTCCAATAAAAAAGTATTACTGCTAACTCCTTTAACATATTGTACTTTTCAAGGTTGCCCAGCCACAGTTATGTTCTCCTGCTGCCATTTCTCAAGTGAATTACAGTGTTTCTTTTCCTTCTCCCTCCCTTGTTTTTGCCTACCCCGTGCAGGGTCATTCGTGGTCTTAATATTCTCTGGCTAATAGTGCTGCTGCTTTCTATCAGGCACAAAGAAATGGAATTCTATTTGAATGAGAAGCCCAGCTAAGTATTAGGTATTTGAGAATCATTGAAACTAATGGTTTTTAACCCATAATTATTTAACCCAGAAAAGCAACCATAAATGCACAAACATGACGCCAGGTAACGTATTAAGTGGTTAGGAGGAAGGCTTTTAGAGGGGACACCACCTTTGGTGTCATAGTTGCCAGCAAGTGTACAACAGTGGAGAAGGTAGGCATCCTAGTCATCACGAACCCATTAGGGAAAGAAAACGGCAGAGATCATCTCTAGGAGTGAGACACCCAAGCAGGGGCCCTGTTTCAATGTGGCAGACAGAGTAAACCGATCAGATAACAAAGCAGATGGCATTCATTAGCTCCATGACTTTGGGCTGGTTACTGTACCTCTCTGGGGCTGTTTGCTCATTGATAAATATAAGACTGTTAGGAGGAAACATGTAATGCTTTAAGAATACAAAGGTCTTACTTACATCAGTGCCTGACACAGTGATACGTATATAGCCACCACCACCATTACAAGGCTAGTTTTATCCCCCTGCCAAACCCAAGTAATAGGCTCTCTCTATTGGACAAAGGCAGAGAGTCTGAGGGCCTTTATTAAATGTCCATCAGGCCCAGCTGGTGTGGCTCAGAGGACTGAGTGTTGTCCCATGGACTGAGAGGTCCCATGCCTGGGTTGTGGGTTTGATCCTGGTCAGGGCGCATGTCTGGGTTGTGGGCTTGATCCCCAGTAGGGAGCATGCAGGAAGCAGCCAATTGATGTTTCTCCCTCACATCAATGTTTCTATCTCTCCCTTCCTCTCTCTCTAAAATGTCAATAAAACCTATTTTATTTTATTTTGTTTTTCTTTATTGATTTTAGAGAAAGAGGAAGGGAGAGGGAGAGAGAGATAGAAACATCGATGAGAGAGAACATCAATTGGCCGCCTCCTGCATGCCCTCCACTAGGGATTCGGCCCACAACCTGGGCAGGTGACCTGACTGGGAACTGAACCAGCGACCTCTTGGTGCATGGGTCAACACTCAACCACTGAGCCAGACTGGCTGGGCAATAAACCTATTTTAAATGGCCATCAGCCCGCTTGAAATTCCAACTTGCCCTGTTTCTCCTCCTAGAATAATACTGATGCTACTTCCTGTATCTTGATATGACTCACTTGCAGTTCATTTTTGTCTGATTATAGGATATAGTTTTTCTAGATATTCAGCTTCCCTTAGGCTGATAATTTGATTAGGATTGTTGAATTTTTCACATCTCATTTTAGATTCTCATCCTCAGATTTCCATCCTTTGAAATTCTTATATGTAACAGGTCTTATATAAGGCTTTTACAATTCATTATCTTTAATCCTTTTAAAAAATACCTGCATATTAGGATTGGTGGTTGGGGAAACCTAACTAAAATTCTGCCTGAATCTCTAGAGTGATGGCACTGAGTGTGAACTCTGGTTTGCTGTCTCCAAATTCTATTGTGTTTTGTTTTTCCAACCAGGTCTTCTCTGCGTGTCATTTGCCTTTAAGCTCCTGATATTCTCTGACTAAATTTATAGCAAGTCAACTTTTTTTCCTAAGACAATAGGAAATAATATTTGGACAATATAAAAGAGTAAAAAAGAAAGTAAGAGTCACCCATATTCTCAGCATACAAAATTGGTATTTTGACCTATATGCTTCTAGTATTCTAATATTGTCTCCATGTATAAATGCTTTTAATAAACAAGTAATATATGAATAAAAGCTCTGTAAAAACAAATGTGAAGATCACATATAAAACCAAAAGTCTTGTTTTCAGTATAGAAATAAAACTAAAGTGCCCTCTGACCATCAATCCAACACCAATTTCCAAGACACTATGAGTCTGGTGAGTACCACTGTTATACTTTTACATAAGTACATTTCCATATAACATATTTTGTGGATGATGTTGAAACTACATGTATAATAGTAAATGTATTAATTTATAGTTGGCTTCTTCACTGAAATGATTCTCCTCACAGCTCTTGCACTCTCTGTTAGATTTACTTCCAGATACTCTATAGGTTTTGTTGCCATTTTAAATGGAATTTTTTTTTCAATTCCATCTTATAATGGGTTATTCCCAGGATATAGGGAAGTAATTGATTTTGATATGCTAATCTTGTATCCATCAACTTTGCGAACCTCTTGCTGCTCCTAAGAAGACAGGTCTTTTCTATGGCGTTGTTACCGCCGGAGAAACTGGGTGCCACACGTGTCATTTGTAGTCCTAGAAACGGGACAATGTAAGCAAGTCTTTGAAAACAACAAAATTCCATACAGTGAAACTGTGGTGCCCCGTGAGGTTCTGGATAGTAAGCACTGGCCTGTCGTGCTTGGCTCACTCACAGCTCAGTCAGACATTACACTCACTTGGCGGCTGCCTCTGCTCATGTGTGGCTGCAAGATAACTGCACTGACTTGCTTTCCGTGGCTTGTTGTACCAAAGCTCAAGGTTATAGTTATGGTCACTTTTCCAAGGCCCGAAGTCCTTTGGTGGACTACAGTGATAAAGATGATGGAAAGTCTCTAAGGGCTAACCTGCTGGAGATTTGAGGGGAGAGAAGTGTTTTAAATAAATATTGAAAGTTAATGTAGTGTCACCACAACTCCCATAGTAAGCAGTGAGCAAACAAAAAAAAAATAATAATAATTGTTGTTGGAGAAAAAGTTACAGACCTTACAGACCACTGATGTCAATTTAAGTTCTAAAGTGAAATGACTTTTCATATATGCAGATTTTCATGCCAGTCCTAATTTTCATTCGCATCATTCCAAGAAGGCCAATGGATTTTGGCAAGATGAACACATAGTACAATTCCAGTGGGATTAATAATTAACCAGTCTGGGTTATGCAATGGACTCATCAGCAATGACCATTATCAACCATAAAATGCGTGAAGTTAATAATTTGGCCATCCTTTTCTTCTATCTTCCTTGTCTTTGTAGATGAAACCTCTCTAGAAAACTTGCTTCTTTCTTTCTCTTTCTTACCAGAAGCATTTCAATCAGATGAAAGGAAAAGTATCAACACAAAATTCATGTTCCAAGATGAAATATCCCTGAAGGATTTTTAAATAGTGACTATGGACCACCCACCTTGTACACCTCCCAATCAGATTTAGGGTTTGCAAAAAAAAACTCTATTGGAATGAACAAATAACCATTTGATGTAAATACCTTAAAGAAAAATGATTTGTTTCAAGGCACAATGGATCTGAGCCCTCTCCAAACTCTCAAAGGCAGTGGAAGCATGGTGAGATCAGGGTTCTCTAGTTGGATGTTATTTTTTGTGCAAGCAGGCATCTATTGAGTTTAAATAAGCATTCACCAAACTATAAGATATATACTTTTTATTCAGAATGATCATTATAGAAAAAAATTGGTGGGAAAAAATACAGACTTGACACAGTCCATCGGCCTTGAAAAAGCCAGTTTTTCTTTTCTTACCTGTTTGAAAAATGCCAAATTGGCCATGACTGAACTGGTTTTCTCACTCCCACTCCTACAGAAATGGAGAAAATTCATGAGGTCTCTGAGGATAGTGATCTAAAAGTGAAAATTTCCAAATAGTTCTAAGTTAACTTATTAAGTCCTGAAACTGAAAGTTTTTATTTTATTCTTACCATATAAAAAAAAAAAGTTAAGGGTAAGAATAGATGATTGTAGCAGAAATTAAGGAAATGGGTGGGTGCCCCTGTGTGGTGAGTAATTTTCTGGGCTGAAACGTGGCCAAAGGATCACCATCATTCATGCTATGCAATGCAACTGATCCTTCTATTGCAAAGTATAGATAAATTACAACTGAAGAAAATCTGACACGCTTTGAATTAGAACATAGGTCACTTCCTAAGACCTATGTCCCATCATACTATTCTTTATATTAAGACATATAAAAAATTATCATTAATGAAAGGAACCATTTCCATGGATCATGGTTGAAAGTGGTATAAATCAAAATATCTTAGAAGGATGTTTTAGTAGCGTATCAATATCATTTTTAGAGAAATAAGTAATATTTAATAACATTTTTTTCTGCTTAAGAAATCCAGACTTTTCCTACAAACTTAGTCACTACACAAAAAGATTATTTCCTTCGCCCTGGCCAGTTTGGCTCAGCGGTTAAGAGCGTCGGCCTGCGGTCCAGAGAGACCCAGGTTCGGTTCCCGCTAAGGGCATGTACCTTGGTTGCAGTTTATCCCCGGCTCTGGTTGGTCGTGCAGGTGGCAGCCACTCGATGTGTCCCTTTCACGTCGATGTTTCTCTCTCTCTCTCTTCCTCTCTCTCCCTCCCCCTCTATCTGAACAAAAAATGAAAAAATGTCCTCAGGTGAGGATAAAAAAAAAAAAAAAGATTATTTCCTTCCGTTATAATTTCACTCTTCTTTGTTTAGAATCACAATAATCTACATGTGTCCACAATAGTCATACATGTGTCCTTTCAAAAACATCTGACAACCTGGAAAAAATTAATTTATTCTCAGAAAGGATACTGAAACATACTATGACTAAAACAGAAAGAATACATTGTATCACTTAACAGGAAATCTTGGTGGAATGCAATGGGTCTAATTGTAAAGTGTTTTCAACGTGGGGAAAAAAAAGAATAATTCTTATGCATACATCGTTATAACTCGAAAAAGACTTAATCATTGAACTAAGAGACAAATCAAATATGCAATTCCATTTTTTTTCATAAGTGGAGGTTTCAAAGTGCTTCAATCATTACCCCTACATTTATACTTTTTTTTTTCACACTTAACCTATTACTAAAAATGTAATAATGAGCGAAGAGAGTGAGGAAAGAGAAGAGCATGAGAACAGGAAATGAGTGCTTTGGAAAGCAGAGCTTTATCTAGAAAGAACATTGCTCTCAGGGTCTGTTCTGCCCTGTATGCAAGGAAAGAATTGTAACATACTTAAAGGAGCCCTGCCGTGCTCCTTGGGAGGCGACCAAGCTAGTGACAGCTCAATCGCATGGGGTACACCTCCTAACAATGGCTTCTGATGGCACAAAACCCAGCGGCTGCAAGCTGCCAGGGACCTTGAGCAATTACACAGCAGCAGCGCTTCTATGTAATGACCTTCAGCCCACTGAAAATCAGCTGCTAATATTCCTGAGCCCGAGGGAAAGCATGTGAACCTAGAAGAGGATGCTAGGTACCCATGGGATAGGTAGTTCTCAGAGTGTAACTTCCTCCTGAGAAACGATCCTTTGAAAATCCAATTCAAAAACAAACAACAAACAAAAACAGAGAAGGGAGAAAGTCTGTATGGTTTGAATAGCACCTGGCCTTGGTCCCTGGAGCCACTCGAGCAGCTGAGATGTTGGGTAGTCACCGCAAAGGTTTCTTGCAGATGGAGCAGCTGCTCAGTTCTGAGGCAATGCAGATACCGAGATGCTACAGATCCTGGCTCAGTCCATTTATAAAGGATCAAAAGAATCGTGTGGAGAGTTTTTGCATCACTGAAGTAAGGGAGGGTTCTGAGACAACTGTGGGAATGTTTGGGGCTTCTCAACTATGAGTTCTCACTGTCCCGTTTGCCTGTGTCTTATCAGTTTGCAGATAGGCCATAGAGTTAGCAGATAATAATGCAGTAAGTCTCCACAGGCTAAGGTAAATGCATACAATTACTAAAAGAAAAAATATCTTATAGAGCCAAACATTTGTCAAAATACAATATGTTTTAAATCATCTTTGTGTTAAAATTCTGCAGACTTATCTTCCTTATAATCTGAAAAAATAAAATCTTTGCCTTGATAAAATCAGGACAAGGAACCCTTCCCAGGCTTCTTTGAGGACATGGTTCAATGCAGCAAATGGAAATTAAGCTGGTAGTTTCTTAGTCCTTTTGGAAGTTGTTTCATTTTGTTTTGCTTTACTTGGCTGTGAGTGAGAAGAAAAATGATATAAGCACTTTAGAAAAGGAGAAACATGTCATCATTGTGTCAAAATTATTTAGCTGAAAAGGGTGCATTATTTTTAATGTGTATTCATCACACACTCTGTGATGGCTCAAATGCCATGACTGGAGAATGCAAACTATTGTTAATATGCGTTGGAGCCCCGCCTCGCCAACTGCACTGATTGTAATTAACTGACAGATTGACAGCTACATATTGATGGCTTGTGTGGTAAGGGTTCCGTTCATGTTACTAGGTATAGTTTTGATGCCTAGTCACAAAATAAATAATTAGCCTATTTCAGACTGATCACATCTAGTCTTTCATTTTTTTCTTATATCCATAAATACAACCAGTGCAGTAAAATATCACTGCACAAATTAAGAAAAACTACACGAGCAGCAACCACTTGTGCCATTTGCATCCCTGGCTGTTTTAAAGTAGTAAAATAAATGAGTCATCTATTCTAAGAACTAATAATACATAACACTGAATTTTAAATAGAAAGGCATTTTTATCACACACACCCACACACACACACACACGCACAAAATCTTCTATGCACTAAGATGGGCTCAGAAAGGACACATCTGCTCATTTTGCTGGTTCCCAAACTTGGGTAGGTAGGAGGGTGAGGAGGAACAAATGGCATTTGGAACTGCATGAGTGCTGAGGACAGGGTGACATGAGATTAAAAATGCTCTAACACTTATTAGCAATGGCCTTGGACAAACTATTCAGTTAACCATTCACTTTCTCCTTAGTAAAATAGGAATTACAATACGTACCTCAAAGGTTTGATTTCAAGATCAAAGAATAATGTGAATGAAGTACTTAGCACAGCACACACTACATACTATATAAATTATAGTTACAATTGTTACTGAGACAAAATTGATAGAATAAAGGCTCGCTGTGACTACAAAGAAATTATGGATGGACACTATCAGCCTTTTCCAAAATTAAAATGCTATCAGTGAACAGTCGATGCAGAATGCAGCTTTTAAGTCCTTTCCTTCCACAACTATTGCAGTTTTGTCCAGTTCTCACTCCCTTTTTGCAGATTCCTGAGTTCCACCTTCCTTCACCAAAGAGATCCTGAAGTGGTCAAGAAAGACTATTATGACAAACACCCCACCCACAATTAGCACGTTAGGTCTTTCTATGAAATAGACATTGACAATTAACTGCTCATTTCAGCCCGTTCTAGAATAAAGTTTTCCCCCCATATACCAAACTTTAGCATGGAAATAAAGTGGCCCGTGATTGTTAGGCAATGATAGGCTTGGAATTAGTGATAAAAGTCTTTACCACAGAATATACTGAAGCATCTTCCTATTACTCTAGAAATTGTATTAACAGGGCTTAAGCAAATCAAAGGATATTATAGATTCCTTGATACTTTTAATTAAAAAACACTCCAGATCCACCGTTTCATAATCTACCTGCCCCTCCTGAGGCTGTTTGTTCCAGACAGCCCCATGGCTGGGAACTGGAACATCTAACAATGCATACTAATGAACTGTGAGATTCAGCATTCCAGGCCAGCACAGGAGCCATCAAAGAATACGTCATTTGCTTAATTATACAGATCACTGGGAAATGGTGACGAGGTGGTTTTTCAGTACTCTTACCAAGCTCACACTGTCGACTGTCAATGCTCTAAGCTCCTGAGATTAGCACTGATATATACTTCATTTTCACTGATACACTGCAAAACTCTTGCATGTTGTTTTAAATTGTTAGGAGATTGATTTGTTTTATTTTTCCGCTACTCTGGTCTTGTCTTCATGAAGCCTAGATTTGTATAATCCCACACGTTGCCATGGAATTAAAGTTTTTGACTTGAAGACATGCCCTGATTCTGAAAGAGTGAGACTGAGAGAGCAAAAGAGAGCCAGGCCTATTGTATTTCCTATAAAGTGGTCTACAGATGAATTTGCTGCTGCTGAATGGACGATTCGGTTAGTACACAGGCATCCCCGCTACCACTTCTATCCTACTTTGTGTGGACTTTCAAATCCTGACAGTCTTGTAAAGTGATGGCTTTGTTCATTTCAAAGCACAAGGAAGAAAAGAAATGCTATCAACAAATATTTCACCTGAGCACTTTTCCTAGTGTTTTGAATTCCAGCTGTGTTGTATTCTCACACATAAAAGCAAAGATGCACGTCATCTCAGACAGGCTGGACAGCAAATCATAAGGTCATGCAGTGCTATCCCCACAGCTTTTAAACAGCAGTATCAGCCGGGCTCGTATTTAAACAGTGGTTGACCTTCCTGATAGCTAAAACAACACGTTAGGAGACCTACCAATGTCCTTGCATAAGTCCCATGATTTCAAATCTGGAAGACTTGAAGCAGAGATTCAGAGCATGTGTGATTATCGCTCATGAAATGGTACTGCAGCATTTCTTTGCTGCAGTGGCATCTCCAACAAAGGAAAGCATGACAATCGTCGAGAATTAAGTTTCAGGACAGGCAACGTGTTCATCTCACATCAGAGATGAATACGTTTTGAAGTATTTTAGAATGCCTGTGTGTACTTGTCCAGTGTTATCAACAAAGCTTAAAGCCTGGAGACTCGTGGCTATTTGGGGAGTGGTGTGGTGAGGTTAGGACAACTCAAGGGGTCAGCTGAGAACACCCTTAGCATCCCATCACCCAGAAGCAAGCCATCTTCTGGGGGAGAGAGGTCTCAGAGGAAAAAGTCCAAGCTTCTTTGGCTTCACTCTCTGAATCTATAGGTAAAGCACAGGATGCATAATCTATCAAAATGAACATAAATGCAAAAGTGAAAGGATCTTGGATTCTATAACTTTTTACAACCCATACAAAAGAATTGAAATCTACACTGCTGTGTCCCTACTTATTTTCATAGACGCTTGCCTGAGAATGACATTAATAGCCTTCCCATCATGACTGCTTGCCCATATCATATAGCTGTGAGGTCAACATTTGGAAGTTCTGACTTTGCTATCCAAAATATATTAACTGAATTTGATGGTCACAAATTTGGTTTGCCTTGGAATGATAATCTTTCCTCAGTTCATTCATATGTAACATAAAAATAGGCGGTATCATTTTCATAACAAGAATTCAAGGAAACAATCATTTGAAAGCCATTGTGATGGTGAGGAAACATACGGAAAATATGAATAATAATCATTACTAAAATGCAGGATGAATTTGGCACCCAACTGGTTATTTTAAAAACCAGGAAAACATCTTTTTGAGCGAGCTAACATTTCTCACCTCACCGATTTTCACTGCTCATTAAGACATGATCAACTGTTCATTGGAGTTTCATTTCCTTTAATTCTCCTTTTCTCCTCTTACTCAGCACTTTTCTAAATGAGTGCTTCATTTCAAACTAATGGCCACTGTAAAATATTAGCAGCAGTTGATATTCCTCTCTCCCCTCATTTCCTACCTTAATTCCTAAAATTTTGCAGTCAGCTTCTAATGTAGTAATAAGATGTAGCCACCTCGTGGGACCACAAGGAGCCTTAGGACTCCCACCCTCTACTTACACACACATACACACTTCTCCCCAACCCAAGCTGCCACTCCCTAAGTTCCATCATTACTGGTCTTGGTCTGTCTACTACAATGAAAACTTTTCATGAAAGGGAACACAATAGGATCATCAATGACATATACCTCGGGTAGATCATTTTTTAGCAACAGAGTTTAAAGACGTAGACCGGAGGACCCCAGACATCTGTAGGAGTGAGACCAGGTGGGAGTTCAACAAGTGAGTGCAGGACACAGACGAGGGAAGCTAACCTACACCATCACAGAGGTCTCCATGTTGCTTTCAGATGCACAAACACACAAAGAAGTGCCCAAGTAAGGGTTCAGCTCCATTCTCTATCACAGTCATTTAGGGACTCTTGGTCCTAGCCCCCATCACAGCCCTAAAACATTACAGCATCGTGTGTCATTTACATTCACATTTCTCCCACAGCACTACAGATGCCTTGAAGGAATAGACAGTGTCTTAATTTTTTAAATATCTGCCTTAGCACTAAATACAGAGTTGACAGCACACCAAAATTACCTAGTTTTAAAAAATACAGAAATCTAAGCCTCGCTCCAGACCTATTATATTAGTAGCTCTATAATTATGCCTGCGCAGCTGTATTTCTAATAGCTCTAGGGAATGAGATTGGTATGCAGCATGAGTTGAAAATAAGTATATTAAGTAGATTTTGAACGAACAAAATAGCTCTGCTTACGTCCTTTTTACCTACCTCTACACTGGGAAAGGTAAACAGAACTGTGGTATAGCACAACTCTAGGGAGCCCTGCTCACATAAACTACAATGCAGATGGAACTCCCTGGAGTTATGGGACACAGTAGCTCGGAGAGATATACAAAGGCCCTGGGAACAAAAAGTCATGCAGAAAAAGTGGCCGATGCCTCCCTGTCTTCAGTCTTTATAACTTCAAAAACTCACTACGACATGGCTTAGTTTTGGATCAAAAGAAAAATTTGCCATGAAAAAAAGAGAGAGCTGGACTATCTCTCATCTCCAATTCTCCCCTCAATGATATCAGACTGCAGCCAAGTTGCCACTGAGTATCTACAGCATAATTCTAAGGCATTGCCTCTTTCGCTGCTAAGAGCTTGTAGGTCCTAATTACCTACCTAATGGTTACTATTTCCATCCTGGGGGTTTATTGGGGACCTCCCCTGAGAAAACTGCAGCCCAATTCCCTTCAAAATTCTGCTCCTTTATGACATGTCTCTTCCAAACATAACAAAACAAGCACTTTACCCAAAGCACTAAAGGCTTGGAAAATGGATTGCAGCTGTCATTTTGCTCGAGTAGACCAAAAGTCAACTTCCAAATGCAGTAATGTGTTAGCAAGAACAGTAAAAGTGGCACCAACATTCATAAAACATGGGACATCGATGCTTGCAGGCATTCTCTTCTATATCAGGATCTGTGTTCTATTGCAAATCCATCAAGGCTTGGGTGGACATTCCAAGGAGGAGGGGCCCTATGATTACAGGACAGATTGCTTGGACTCATATTATGGCTGGACCCAGGCCCTCATTTTCTCTCCAAATTCTCTTCAGTAAGACTTTCAAACTTCAATGTGCTTACTAATTACCTGGGGATCATGTGAACATGCACATTCTGATTCAACAGGTCTGAGGCTAAGCCCGAGGTTGCGAGTCTAACAAGCTCCCAGGTGATACAGATGCTGACTCTGACCACAGCTGCAAGTACTAAAGTACTGCATGATTAGCACATGAAAACTCTGGTATTCTCCGGAGCTCATAACTACGTTGTGATATCTAAGTACAGAATGCCTCCACCCCACAAGGCCTTCTGAAAATAATTTGAACACCTGATGGACAAATAAATAAATAAATACTTCCCAAACTATTATTCAGAAGGAAAGATAGACTTGTCATTAACTCACACGATTAAATAAATTCTAAGGGCAGAAATTAGCTAATAGCCTTCAATTATCATTGTGATTTGTCCACATTCCAATTATTCTCTGCTGCTACTGATGACATTAAATCCTTGCTAAACAGTAGTTCAGAATGCCCATGTAATAAGAATTTCAAGATTTAATCCAAGATTACCAGAACTCTATTCTACAAGAAAGTATCTAGTCCTTCTGGAAGACCATTCTGCACACAGCAAGCTCTCCAAGAGCATCACAGCCTCTCATGGGCAAGTGCAAGAAAATACGGAAAGCACAGCACACAGGCAGCGATGCTCGGCAGAATCTGAGGACAACTCAGGTTTGCTCTGACTGCCACTTTCAATCTCCCTTCAGTTGTGTTCCTGCCTTGGCATTCTTGTTCCTGATTCTGAATTCACCCTTATGGAATGACAACCTTAGAGGTTATTTCTTTCTTTTTTTTTTTTTTAATATGTTTGTATTGATTTTTTAGAGAGAGAGGAAGGGAGAGAGAGATAGAAACATTGATGTGAAGGAGAAACATCTATCGACTACCTCCTGCATACCCCCTACTGGGGATTGAGTCTGTAACCCGGGCACGTGCCCTGACCAGGAATAGAACCAGGACCTCTCAGTCCATGGGATGACGCTCAATCCACTGAGCCACACCAGCCGGACCTTAGAGGTTATTTCTTAAAGTTCTATTGGTGATTATCTAAACTTGAATTTGGGATGGGAAAGGTAGAGCAGATGTGTGAAAATTTTCTTCTGCAGGTACATTTTCTCCCTGTGTTGAAATATGCAATGTGGCCACAGCACTGATCAAAATGTAGATTGGGGGGGGGGGGGTTAGATCAAAATGTATCATGAATCAAAAAGTAATTTTGTCCTGGCAAACAAAACCTGGCCAGAAGTGTGTCCTAATGTACTCAGATCCTGCTTCCTCTGCATGGTCGTAGGATGGAACAAGCCGCACACAGTCCGAGAGAACAGCTTCCTGGACAGGGGTAGAGAAAGGCTGTTCTGCTTTGGTGGACAAAAGTGAAGTGGGAAGTTCCTACACCATGTTTACACAAAGTCATATTCCTGGCAGTTGCAATATCCTTTGCCAGTCAGTTGAACCTCAAGCTCATCATTCTAGGAAAAACCAGGATAATGTGCCCCATAGCTTCTCCATTCTAACACTAAAGCCTCATATCCTGGGAACCCCCTCAGTCCTGGGGAAAACAGGACATTCTAGCCCTGAATCCTAATTCTAATCCTCTGGCCTTGCCTAGGATGTTAAACACCTGCACAGCTAAGCAGTGGTTCGAAGGTGCGCCTGAAGCCATGTTTCCCATAATCCTCATGTGTCCCAAGGGTAAACAGAGCTCTATTCATGAAACTATCCCTCTCCAGTGAAAGAACTAGAAGCAGAAGGGCAGCTGAGGGCATAGGCTGTTCTTTTTTTTTTTCCTTTTTTATACATGCCTCATATAAGTGGATGTTTTTATGCGCTGAGAGTACTGAATACAATTAAACTATGAGGTGAGATATGGATAATTAAAATAGTAATTATTAAAACTGGTCCATCAGAGGGATGGGGGTTGGGAGGGGAGCGAAGAGATAAACCAAAGAACTTATATGCGTATATGCACAACCAATCGACAGGGACACTAGGCTGGGGAAGGCAGGAGGGGGATGGGAGGAAGAAGGAGGGGGTCAGTGGGGAAAAAAAAGGGGGCATCTATAATACTTTCAACAATACATACATACATACATACATAAAATAAAATTGGTCCATGATCGACATGACTTGCTTTGACATTCTGACTTTTCTTCCATCCTATCCTGCCTTAAACATTCCCATAAGCAGTTTCAGCATGTCTGTGAGCCTATCAATTTCTATACATGGCCACAGTCCACCTTATCTGCACCAAGCTCCCAGCTCAGCTCCAGCTCTCCCAGACTTTCAGTCTCATCTCCAGGGACCATTAATGGTAGAGTCCATCACGCCCACAAAGGACTACTAAGTCCTAACAAAAAGTAAGTTGTCCTCTGAAGAAATGAGAAAGTGTTTAAAATTGGAATTGGAGAATGAATTGAATTACAACATATGTTACAAAAGATTACCTGGCAGAGGGGGAGGAGGGCTGCGGTGTCAAAGTTCTAGGTTTTATTGTGTGCCTCCGTGTTGCTCGCTAGACAAATAGGGTTCATGTTCTTCTTTCACACATCCAGCTCTTCATTGAGTCCCATGCTGGACCAACAGTGTGTCCTCTGTTTATGGTAGTGTGGTGAGGACACAGTTGGAAATACACCAGAAAATCTTTTACTATAAAAAAAATTAATGAGTCATCTTAGAGGAAAAGAAGAGTTACAACATTTTTCATACTTACAAAACTCCCAAGAGACAATCTAGACACTCCTTTACCAAGAATTATAAATACCAAACAAAAAGGTTTACGCCATATCTTCCTTGTCATCCCTAAACACACACACAGCCTTTGGAGTCCTCTTCCATAGTCTATACACTTAGGCTGGCCACGGGCGGCCCTGAGCTCTCTCTGATCTAACCCACGCAGCAAATATCTGGTCTCAACATAAATCTGAGAAACTTGGGTCCTAATTTCCATAAATGCCCACACCATAAAATGATAGAGGACATAAGTCTTTGGGAAAATGATTAATTGTGAAGAATTTCTGCCCTGCCCTGCCCCTTTGTGAATGACCATGTTAATATTAACTTGTTAAACACCAGTAGTTAGCTTTTTAATTTTCTTTTTCTGAAAGTGGGTGTTTGTCCTGAACTCCCTCTATGCACCTACAACTTTGCACTCCTACCCAAAGTTTTTTCCTACAAGACACTGGCGGCCATGCTACATTGAGCCCTAACGGATGGCTCTGTGGTGCTGTGAACCAGCTTGGATCAGCGATCATATTTTATTCCAATCTACCATCCCAGGTCTTCTAAGCATGCACAGCTGTCCCGTACTTACTTAGCCAAATCCTGACAGAGCATTTCCTTTTCACTCCCTGTCACCATGATCCATTCACAGGGAGAGTCAGGCATTGAAAAGAATTCACTTTCTGTAAAACAACTCTGAACCTCATGGTACTGGGCCAGCAGCAGGCTGTTTTCCATTTCAGTGATTCCTGCTCGTTTGCCGCTCTGATCACTGGATCAGTCCCAAACAGCACGAGATGCCATTAAGCCCTGCTCAGGTGGCTCTAACCTTACATCAGGCCAGAGGAACCCAAAATTCCAGTTATGCCAATGGCACCAAAGCATCCTGGCTTCTTAAGGGGGAGATTCTGAATAATACAATTCATTTCTCATTTTGAAATGAGCAGAGAATCCTTTCAATGGATACTAGTCTGTTGCAGGGGGGAATAAATCTAATTCTTTAGCAGCAACACAAGACTACTAGAGGTTGAAGAAATTCTCATTATCATTTTCATCAACTGACATCCTCAAGAGGTCCCAGAAGGCTGCCGTTGCTGAGGGCTCTATAATAAGTAAAGCAAATCTACTGCAAGGTCCTACTGGCACTTAAAGGGACAAACTGTTCTCAATGCTTGAGATGAATCAGCCTCACTCAAAATTTTATGCCATAGTAAGGCTACTGTGTGTTTAATGATGTTTGTCTGGCACTGACCAATTAGGAAGGAAATAACATATTGTAAGGAAAAGGACCCCTACTTGGTTCCTTACTTGCTTATTTTACGACATATAGAAATGGGCATGAAGAAAACAAATTACCAAGACACAACCCTATTTTAACCTTCTTCGTGAGTTATGCAGAAATTTTCCTTGACTCTATGTTGTGTTTTCCAATTGTGTTTAAGAGGATTCAACAATTGACTTAAATATACTTACATATTATATTAACCCTGAATATACCTGATTTGGTAACTTAGCACTGAATCCAAGACTAAACAGCAATTATATACTTTCTCTTTATTCTGAAGATGTTGAATATGTTATAAAGGGTGTACTTTGTTCCAATGTGCTTAAAACAAGTACATGAGTAACAAAGTCTTTGTATGCTAAATTGATACATTTCTTCTAATTTAAAAATTAGGATATGTTAGTCTCCCATTTATATTTTTAAACAAAAATCATACAAATATTCATATTTAATATATAAATCTTCCAACTGGTTGAGAACACATCACACCTTTTCAGAGAGGCAATAGTGTGTCATAGTCAGAAACATGAAGATGGAAGCCCAACACAGAAGGGTTAGAATTCTAGGCTGGCAACTTAGTAACTTTGTGAACTGACACAAGTTATTTAACCTCTTTGGACCCCATTCTCCTCATCTTTAATGATAACAATAATATCTGCCCCATTGGTGTTGTGAGGACTAAATAAGAGAATATACATAAGCTATTTAGCAAAGTGGCTATCATATATATTATGTGCTTAATAAAAACATATAATTTGTAAAGTTCACTACATTTTTATAACTATTAAGATTTTAAATGTGAAGCTGACATCAAAAAATATATATTTAGTGACACTGACGACATTTATTGAGAACCTACTGTGTTCCAAGTGTTATTCTAATCATGGGAACTCTGAAAAATAACGCAAACTCTTTGTTCTCAACAAAATCATTATCTATGTAAAGGGCTACCTGCATTATTGAAAATATTCCTATTAAATAAAGATGAGAAATATGGATTCCTGAGAATACAAAATTAATATAGAGAAATCTGTTGCATGCCTATACACTAATTGCAAATAATCAGAAGGAGAAATGAAGAAAATAATCCCATTCACAATAGAAACAAAAAGAATAAATACCTACAAATAAAACTTAACCAAGGAGGTAAAATACCTGTACTCTGAAAACTATAAGATATTGAAGAGAGAAACTGAAAAGGACACAAATAGAAGGATATATACCATGTTTATGGATTGGAGGGATTAATATTGTTAAAATGACCATACTACGCAAAGCAATATACAAATTCAAGGCAATTCCTACAAAACTTCCAATGTCATTCTTCTAATAACTAGAACAAATAATCCTAAAACGTATATGGAACCACAAAGACCCCAAATAGCCACAGCTATCTGGAGAAAAAAGAGTAAAGTTGGAGGTATTATACTCCCTGATTTCAAATTAGACTACAAAGCTCGTAATAATGAAAACAGTATGATACTGTCATAAAAATAGACACATAGATCAATGCAACAGAACAGAGAGCCCAAAAATAAACCCTCACTTATGTGGTCAACTAATCTAAGACAAAGGAGGTAAAAATATACCCTGGAGTGATGAGAGTCTCTTCAACAAGTGGTGGTGGGAAAACTTGCCAGATACAAGCAAAAAATGAAACTGGACCACTCTCTTATACCATAAACAAAAATAAACTCAAGATGAGTTAAAGACCAAAGTGTGGGGCCTGAAACGATAAAACTCCTAGAAGAAAACATAGGAAGTAAACTATTTGACATCAGGCAGAGTAATATCTTTTGGGATATGCCCCTTCAAGCAAGGGAAACAAAAGCAAAAATAAACAAATGGGATTATATCAAACTAAAAAGCTTCTATACATGAAGAAAACCTTCAACAAACCAAAAAAGGCAACCTACTGAAAGGGAAAACATATTTGCAAATGATATATCTGATAAGGGGTTGATATCCAAAACATATAAGAAACTCATACAACTCAATGACAAAAAAATAAACAATCCAACCAAAAATGGGCAGAGAAAATAAAAAGACATTTCTCCAAAGAAAACATACAGATGGCCAACGAACATAAAAAGATGTTCAACACCATTAATCACCAGGGAAATACAAACCAAACCACAATGAGATACCACCTCACACCCATCCTAATGGCTATGATCATAAAGTCAACAAATAATATGTGTTGGTGAGAATGTGGAGAAAGGGGAAGGAAATCTTGTGCACTGTTGGCGGGATTGAAAACTGGTACATCACCTATGGAAAACAGTATGGAGATTCCTCAAAAAACTAAAAATATATCATATGACCCAGCAATTACACTTCTGGGTATTTAATCCAAAGAAAACAAAAACACTAATTTGTAAAGATATATGCACTCCTATGTTCATCGCAGCATGATTTATTTACAACAACCAAGATATGGAAGTAACCTAGGAGTCCATAGATAGATGAATGGATAAAGAAGATGTGGTATGTGTATAGCATATATGAAATATTACACAACAGCCCTCGCCAGGTAGCTCAGTTGGTTAGAGCATCTTCTGGATACACCAAGGTTGAGGGTTCAATCCCTGGTCAGGGCACATACACGAAAAAACCACTAAATGCATAAGTAAGTGGAACAACAAATTGGTGTTTCTCTCTCTCTCTCCCCCTTCCTCTCTCTCTAAAATCAATCAATAAAAAAAGTTTTAAAAAAGAAAAATATTACACAGCAATAAAAAACAATGAAATCTTGCCATTTGCAAAAACATTAATGGATCTAGAGGGTGTTATGCTAAGTGAAATAAGTCAGGCAGAGAAAGGCAAATATATACGGTTTCACTTATATGTGAAATCTTAAAAAAATAAAACAAACAAACAAAACAAAACTAGACTCAGAAACAGAGACCAAAGGAATGCTACCGGAAGGGAAGGGGGTGGGAGGATGGGTGAAAAGGGAATCGTGAATAATATAGTCAATAATATTGGGATAAGTTTACACGATGACAGATGATTACTAGGATTACTGGGGTGATCACATTGTAAGGTATAAAAATGTCGAATCACTATACACCTGAAACCAATATAACCAATATAAGATTGTATACATACTAAAAAAGAAAAGAAAAAATATGGGTCCCTGGCTTTCCTTCTCACAACTTTCCATTTAAATACTAATGCATAGACAAAGAGAAATGAAGCGTTTCTATTTTTCCAGAAACTAAGAATATTGACCAGTAATCTACCAACCATTAGCCAACTCAGTGATGTCATGAGTCAGAACGTGGGACCTGAAAAGAATTGAGGAGGCAGAGGGACCGTTTCTATCAACAACCCACAATGGATATATAGGTCTTCTTCCCTGAAAGATCTAGGGAAATACTCTGCTCCCTAACAGGGTCTTTCTGAGTTGGCCAATGCCATTTCTATCGCTCTCATCATCACCACCACTCTTTTTCTTGGTATGTACGCTGTTTTCCTTAACTTTTTATCTTGAAATAATTTTAGACCTACAGAAGAGTTACATAGTTTAAAAAATTCCATATGTTCTACAACCAGCTTCCCTTAAGTTAATAGCTTACATAATATAAATGTCAAAACTAAGAAATTAGCACTGTTACAATATCATTACTACAGATTTTTATTCAGTTTTTACCAGTTTTTTTTTTTACTAATGTCCTTTTTCTGCTTAAGGATCTAATTGAGATTGCATTAAATTTATTAAGTTAGATCATTGATATTGCAACTCATTTTACATTTAGTTGTTGTGTCTCCTAGTTTCCCTTAACCTATAGCAATTTCTCTGTCTTTCCTTGTCTTTCATCTACTTAACACTTTTAAAAAGTACTAGTCAGTTAGTTTATAGTATGTCCCTCAATTTGGATTTATGCAATATTTTCTCATAATTAGATTGCAGTTATGCATTACTGGAAACGACACCACAGAAAGGGCATGTCCTCCTCAGTGCTTCATAGTGAGGGCTATGTAATGCTGATAGCTTAACTGGTAATGGGGACCTTGTTCACTTAGTTAAGGTGGTGCCATTCAAGTTTCTCCATTGTAAATATACATTTTTCCCTTCTGCATTTAATAAATATTTAGTTGGGTCTCCCTTGTTTTATTTTATTTTTTTAATTTCTCATATTAGAAATTCCCTCTGTTTCATCTGTACTTCCAGGAGCATTTTACCTTACGGCTCAACCATGGCCTCACAACAGTCATTCCCCAGTTCACCAGGGCTCGTGTACGGCTCAAGTACCTCACAATTCAAGTACCTCACAATTTAAGTACAGTCTGAACTCTTTTAACTGCAAATTACAGAAGCCCAGCTCAAACCAGCGTATGCAAAAAAGGGAATTTATTGGCTCACATAACTGTGAAGCCAAGAGTGGATTTTTCCAGGAATTGTCAAATCTCAAATAACACCATTAAGGCTCTTTCTCTCTCTTCTCTCAACTCTGCCTCTCCCTTTGTATTTGTTTCATTCTGTAGTCTCTCTCCACATGGGATGGAATGACCAAGAGCTCCAGATTCACACCGGCCAACCTAGCACCCCTATGGATAAAGGCATTTCCATTTCTGGATATCCATATATTAGTTCAGTAAATGATTCTATTTGGCTACTTCACCTTTGCAAAACCACAGCTGAACCAATCTCTATGGCCTATGGAATAGTATAGTATAACCTGTAAGATGATTTTCATTTGTGCTTCTTTGGGTCTTCTTGATCTTTTGCAATAAACATGCATTACTCTTGAAGTACATTTTTATTAAATGGTATTAAATAAAATAAATATTATATTTTAAATTAAAAAGCATTCATTATAAAAGCTCATCGATGCTTTGCACTTCTCATCTAGAGGGTCTAATAAAATCTCATGAATAGTTTGATGGTCTTTGAGGAAGTGAGAGAGTCTATTGGGAGCCCCTACTGCTCTGATCTTCTCTGGGAACTATCAATGCAGTCACCTCTGAGATGCCATCCCTAAGAGGTGATGGTGAGTGTCAGCACGTCTAACCGAACAGAGCCTCAGCTCTGAGCACCCCTCTGAAGTCATCACTGCTTGATCCTCTGAGACCTCCATTCCTCTCCTCCGTCCCAGTGTGACTTATCCTCAAGAGAAAAAGGGAAAAAAGAAAAAGCTTTCACTGTCTACTTAACATTAAGTTATAAGCAGAGATCACTGATTTTCTGTAATAAAGAGATAGAGTAATAACTGTCCAACACAAAACCTAATAAGATACTTGGGAAGCCTGAAAATCTAGGTGGAAGTTTGGATCAGCACAAATGTTCTTAAGACTACCACCTAGTCTAGAAGAAAATAGTTACTTAACCTGGACAGACTAAAATTAATCTATAGGCACAGCACTTAGACGGTTCTTGAAGACTGTGCTTTAAGAACCATTGACCTAATCATTATAATTCACTGGGAACTCTCCCAACAAACAGAGTGATATATTGCAGCCACAGCAAAGACAAGAAGGCATTAAGGAGGTTTTTAACAAACACTTCAAATGCATCAGGAAGATCATGTATCCCGTGCCCTTCTTGAGTCAAGAACAGGATGGTAACAATGTGAGACCTAGATATTTCAATCTAAATTATATCTCCAAGTAAAAAATGCTAGACCTTTCCTAAAGTCAGCCAAAGTCCCTAAAGCATCTGGTAAATTTGAATAATGCATTGACAGAGAAGGATTATTTAGACTTTCAAAACATAAACAGCGTTGACTGTTAGACCTTTAATCTTCCTTTGCCTCCCAAAAATAATCCTACATTAAAAGAAATGAAATCCAATACCATCCCATGTGTTATACTTTTTGAAAACATACCATGTAACATCATGTGTATAACTATTCACTGTTGGTAGTAGTTTTGTGTCACCAAAACTATCATCTAGGCTTTATTTCATATTTCATCCTGTACATACACACAGAGATGTTTTTGGATCTATACAAACTAGTATACTTGATTCTCAGAGGCAAACACGTCTGCATTACAGCTCATTCAAATTCCCCTGGCTAATTCCATAATTACCTTAATGAAGCATAATTAACTATTACTTAAAATAACTTTAATTAAGCTACCATAATTAGCTAAAAGGGCACTGTGATTTTAAGGCTTTCATAACAAATCTTTTGTTCTTACATCTGTCTGCTTGGTCACAGCAGACTCACATTACTTTATTCCTCAACTCTTCCTCTCTTCAGAGAAAGAAAAGAGACTCAGTTAATCACTATCATAAACCGACATTGAATTAACTTCCTTTTTGTTACCCTAATTATCTAGATGTTAAATTGCAAGTGATTTCCGGAATGTTGAGTTTATTGACTTTTATGAACTTACATAAAACTCCTACAGTAAATAAAACTCCAAATGCAGAGGACAGACAACTAAAGTACAACACTTTCTGGCCAGCCGGTGTGGCTCAGTGGTTGAGCGTCGACCCATGCACCAAGAGGTCAAAGGTTCGATTCCCGGTCAGGGCACATGCCCAGGTTGTGGGCCCAAACCCCAGTGGGGGGCATGCAGGAGGTGGCCAGTCGATGTTCTCTCTCAACGATGTTTCTATCTCTCTCTCCCTCTCCCTTCCTCTCTCTCTAAAAATCAATAACAGAAAAAAAATATTTTTTAAAAAAGAACACTTAGCTCTTAATCACAGATATGTGGCTCTGGCCCAGCTCCACTACACGTGTGACCTTGGCAAATAAACTTCCCAAGTCTCAACTTCTTCTTCAAAAATGGGAATGTTACTACCTAGCTTACAAGATTGTTGGCAGAATTACAGTGATAATGCAAGCAAAGCATGTTATGTGCTTAGAACATTCAATACATGACAGTGGAAGTGTGTGCATGATGTGTGTATATGTGTTTCAGTGTAATTTCATGTTCTAGCAATAGATTAAAAGCTACAAATATTATTTGGGGCATTGATACCCTTTCTTGTTATAGAATCAGTTGGCTTTTCCTAGGAAATATGGTGCAGCTATGTGATTCCTGGAACTCTGTCCTCTGGAATGAGAGAGAGAATTCCTTATTTAAGAAGGAATATATATTGTCTTATGTCATGGACAAGAGCCAGTGGGCAGGAGCTGGAAAAACCTGGGCTTTGAAATCAGAGCAAATGGGTTTCAGTGCTGAATCCACCACTTTCTAACTGAGAATCCTGACAAATCATTAAACCTTTCTGAGCCTCAGCTTTCTCAATGAAATAACAACACCTGTTTTCCATGGGTTAAGAGAGATGTTGCACAACAGAGCACCACTATGGTGTCTGCACCCAGCAGGCAACGGCTAAGCGTGCTCTTTGCCCCTACCAGCTCTCTTTGAACTCAACTATGGGCTCCACAGGTCACTCTCCATGAACACAGCCTGCCTAAGAAGGCTGTTGGAGAAAGAAGAAGATATGAGTGCCTGGGGCTAAGTCTGAGGCTCTAAAATACTGATTCCATAAAACCCAAGCCAATCTATTTTGTCACTTTTGTCCTATCCTGTATCACTTATTATTTCTGTATTAGGTAGCAATAACAGGGTATTTACAGGAAAAATAATAAAATGGAACTCAACAAATTAATAGATAGAAACAGAAAGAGCAGGAAAACCTGTGATTTGTTTCCTATCATCTCATGCTTTCCTCTCCTGCAATGACCACAAAGCACAGAATAGCCTTCAGATCAGTACATCAACCCCTTTAGGGCATATGTACATTGTTTTCTCCATGTTTCTTAATTCCTTGACTTCTCAGTTTCAAAACAGCTTAGCTTCAAAGGCCCTTTGAAACATTCTTCCCCTTCAGGTTTTAACAATTGAACTTTAATCCTCAGTTTATAATTTATAGGAGAGTACAGTCCATTGCTTGTTCACCATAATTTCTCTCTGCTTCTTTTAACATATAATGGCCAGGCAAACAAGAAAAATGTCCCAGAGCAATTTGTTTGTTAAGGGCCCTCTCACTCTGAAATCTGTGCCCGATCTAACAACTAGCTGCCTTGCTTGGTGTTGGAGAATGAAATATGGGGCACTCTACACCAAATGCCTATTCTTTGTCTTTTCCTAGGTGTCTGCCCCATCTGCTTTCCTGTCCCAATAAAATGGGCTGGACCACTACAATTACTCCTCATTTATTCTTCAAAAATAATAACTTTTGGCACTCGAGATACAGCCACAAGTAACAGCAGATACATTATCTGCACTTTAAGTAGTTTACAGTCTAGTGAAAGACAGATGTTAACCAAAGAGCCACATTAATAAATGTGTAGTTTCAGGCTGCAATATGATGTCATATTGTCCATGCAAAAAAAAAGAAAAATTGGGTGCTTGAGATATTGACCTTGGCCTTAGTCACTGTTGAGAAGTAAAATCAAGGAGGAAAGAGGAACCAATATTTCTACCTACCTGCAATGGTTAATTCTATGGGTCAACTTGGCTGGAGTGGGTGATCAGTTATTTGGTCAAATACTAGCCTAGATGTTGCTGTGAAGGTGTTTTTAGATGTGATTAACATTTATAATCAATTGACTTTAAGATTATCCTAGATGGGTGAACCTCATCCAATCATTGAAGGCCTTAGGAGTAAAGATAGAGGTTTCCCAAAGAAGAAGAAAATCTGCCTCCAAACTGCAACACAGAAATCCTGCCTGAGTTTTCCAGCCTGCTGATCTGCCCTGAAGACATCAGACTTACGACTGTGACATCAACTGTTACCTAAATTTCCAGCTTGCTGACTTACCGTAAGGATTTTGGATTTGTCAGCTCCTATGATTACAAAAACCAACCTCTCCCCGCAAGAATTACCAAGAGCCAATTCCAGAACAGGGTTCTGTTATGCTGGAGAACCTTGACTAATGCACTAGCCTTCTCCCAACCCCACACGTGCATCCCAATCACAAACACACCCCATGGCTACAAACCCTAAATATCAAAATGCTTCTAGCCCTGACCAGGTAGCTCAGCTCAGTTGGTTAGAGCATCATCCCTATATACCAAAGTTGTGAGTTCAATCCCTGGTCAAGGGCACATGCAATAAGAAACCAGTGAATCCATGGATAAGTGGAAAAACAAATTAGTGGTTCTCTCTCTCTCCCTCTCCTCTCTCTCTCTCTCTCTCTCTCTCTCTCTCTCTCTCTCTCTCTCTCTCTCTCTCTCTCATCAGTAAATAAAAAAAATATTTTTTAATGCTCTAGCCCTGGCTGGTTGGCTCAGTTGGCTGGAGTGTTGCCCTGTACAGTGAGAGGTTGAAGGTTCAATCACCAGTCAGGGCGTGTATGGTATGGGAGGCAACCAATCCATGTTTCTCTCTCACACTGGTGTTTCTCTCTCTCTCTCTCTCTCTCTCTCTCTCTCTCTCTCTCTCTCTCTCTCTCTTTCTGTCTGTCTCTCTCCCTCCTTCCCTCCGTCCCTCTCTCCTCTCTCTCTAAAATCAATAAACATATCCTCAGATGAGGGTAAAAAAAAATGTTGTCTATGATCCAAGAATTGAATTTTGACTTCTTCCAATGCTGGATATTGAAATAACCCAGGGCAGCATCTTGGCATATGTAGCAGTAGACGGTGTGAAACATTTTCTCTTGTCTCAAAGGTCTAGCTGAAGCCCTGAAGCTAAGGACAAACATTATAAAGCACTCCAAAGAGATATGCCAAAATACCTATACCAAAACAACTGTGCAGGATTTGCTAAGATTTGCTAAAAGCTGGCCCACAGCTATGTAGGCAACCTTTAACTCATTCCCTACCTCCAAGTTTTCATATATATACATATGGATGAGCAAAGACTGTTAAGTCAAGAACACATCATGGAGAGCTGTAGAACTGCTGTACATTGGGGACCTTCTCCGACCTCCACTGATATCTCAAGTCAAATGGTTACCCCAAGAGAACCATTTAGAGAATTTGACACATAACCCTAGTATTTGAAAGGCAGAAGGGCTGGGACCTGAAAAAGTCCAAAATGAGCAGGTAACCAAGACAGAGAGAAGAGAGAGAGGGCTGCATTGAAAATGGTCTGTATTTCCACAATTTAGTGAGACATAGAGGTATAATTTACCCCATGAGCTAAATGAGTGCTGCAGAAGGTGGCCAGGAATGAGTCATCTTGAATGAGTCTGACAAAGAAATCTACCTGCCAGGTGTCGGGTCCCTCATAGCAAGAGGCAGGGTAGTGTTCACAGTTAAAAATAAGGTTTGAGGAAAGTGAACCAGGGAACAACATGTTACCAGTTCCCTAGGCATCATTGTTGAACCCAGAAGTTCTTCAGAAGAGAGCCAGCTCTGGGGCCTCGTCCACAGAGGACACCTATAACAGATTACAGCACCACCAACTGAATAAGCCTTTGTTCTTTTCCTCCAGTTCCCACTCCTCTCTTACCTGCAGGTCCCAGAAACAACAGAGTGAGGAGGCACAAACAAGCCTAATCCCCTTCCCACTGCAGGTTTCTAAGCCTGGGAAGAGGAGAAACCTTAATTAGACAAGTGGACTGGTTGTTATTAACACATGAAACTGAAGAAGTTATGGATCTTCCACATACTAAAAAAATTGGTTTAAATGGAATCTTACCCAAGATTCGAACCTAAAACAGCAATCTTGCCCTCTCTGTATCAAACTTTGCTATTTCATTTCTTCTACTTAGCATGTTCCCCCAAATTCCCATCTTATCTAACCTCCCAGACCAAATGATTTCCAGTTATAATTCCATCTTACCCTAACATAACATAATTTTTAAAGCACATTTAAATCAAATACACTACCATTTGAAATAGAGCTACAAAATGACTTTTCTGCATACTGAAAAATGTCTGGATAATGAATAATACTAATTTTAAAAGAAAAGATGTTCTTTAGATTTTTCTTTTTTACCCAGGAAACAGAAAAGTGGGTAGAAGTGATCTTACGAAAAAAACACATTGTACCACTTATATTTAATAAATAAAAATGCCGTGAATACTTTCTTAACAGCGGCAGACATAAGGTTAGGAAAGGGAATATGGCTATACACCCACATACACACACAAATAAGTAATAATTGTTCTTGCATTATTCATGCATCAACAGACTAGAAGGCTGACAGATAGATAGATAGATAGATAGATAGATAGATAGATAGATAGATAGATAGCCAGCCAGCTATCAGGGCACAGTTTTGTACTGTGAGAGACCCAGAGTTCAGAAAACATGAAGACATTAGAAATAATGGTGAAAACGCACAGAAAACAGATCAGACTTGTGCTCACCAGAGGCCCAGGATGAGGGGAGGGGAAATTGGAGGAAAGTGGACAAAAGGTATAAACTTCCAATTACAAGATAAATAAGTACTAGGGATATAATGTACAATACGATAACTACAGTTATATGAGATATAGGAAAGTTGTTGAGAGCAAATCCTATGAGTTCTCATCAAAAGGAGAAAATTATTTTCCTTTTTCTTTTCTTCTTATTGTATCTATATGAGAAGATGGATTTTAGCTGAACCTATTGTGGTAATAATTTCACAATATCTGTAAATCAAACCATCATGCTGTATGCTTTAATTTTGTACAGTGATGTATGTCAATTATTTCTCAATAAAACTGGGTAAAAATAATGGTAAAACAAATAGAAATTGTGAGTTTAGGTAACAAGCAAAGATTCCTTTAATTAAAATATCATAGAAGAAATATAATAATTACATTTTATAGCCTATTAAATATTTCAGTCTGAAGGGCATTGGACAATGAACCAGACAATCTGGCAATTCTGGCCCTTCCCCTAATTAGGCCACTTGAAACCAGCTATTTAAACTCTCTGGGCCACCATTTTACATTATAAAATGGGCAGATTAGATGAGACAATCTTTAAAACTACAGCTAATATAATCTTCCATGAATCAATTTCATACCTCACTCCTTTCCTTCTTAAAGTTACATCCCATTTCTCTTAATCTTCTCTCTCTCTTCCTATGGAAAAGGATGTCATATGGTGGAAAAAGCAGGAAGCAAGGAGGCTGGCAAAGAATGTAAACAAGCCCTGGTTGGTTTGGCTCAGCAGTTAGTGTGTCAGCCAGAGGACCAAAGGGTCACAGGTTCGATTGCCAGTCAAGGGCTCGTACCTTGGTTGCAGGTTCTATCCCCAGCCCCGCTCAGAGTCATGCAGGAGGCAACCAATTGATGTGTCTCTCTCACATCGATGTTTCTCTCTCTCTCTCTCTCCCTTCCTTCCACTCTATCTAAAAACCAATGGAAAAATATCCTCGGGTGAGGATTAATAACAACAAAAAAAACAGAATGTAAATAAAATCTCAACATTGCCTCTGCCCCAACTGTACTGATTTGTGCTGATTTGTTCTTTTTCCCCAGTTTTCATTTGATCTTGTAATGGGGTACCTTACCAGAGAATAAATATGCTTGGTTTTTTTCTTTTAAGCTAGTTAGAGGCGATGCTAAAAAGTCCCCATTGGTCACTCTAATGGGGCAGATCTCTCCCCAAGCAGCTTGCCTCCAAAGGATGGACATGGGGCTCTTTGAATGGAAGACGTCAAGTTATTCCTAGGTGGGTAGGTGGGAAATAAAGTGCAATTAGACCCATCGTTTTTTCTGCAGTTTGAAAAGAGAAATCTATAAATTCAGTACAAATGCAATCACCATGGGTTTGTCTTGATCTTAACAAGGTGATTCTAAAATCTGTATTAAAGACAAATAATAATAATTTGAAGAGAAGAAGAGGGAGTCACTCTGCCATATAGCAAGTTTTATAATAAACTATATTATTTAAAGCAGTATAATACTGTCCAGTCGGTGTGGCTCAGTGGTTGAGCGTCGACCCATGCACCAGGAGGTCACCCGCTCAATTCCCAGTCAGGGCACATGCCCAGGTTGTGGGCCAAATCCCCACTAAGGGGCATGCAGGAGGCAGCCAATCAATGTTCTCTCTCATCAATGTTTCTCCCTCTCTCTCTCTCCCTCTCCCTTCCTCTCTCTCTAAAAATCAATAAAGGAAAAAATAAAATAAAACAGTACAATACTGAAGCAGAAATAGATGACTAAATCAATGGAAGCAAATAAAGACCCCAGAAACAGACCTATGCATACCTGGTAACTTGATATAAGAGAGGAGTATTATTGCAGATCACATCCCCCAAAAAACCATGGACAAGTCAATAAACGGTGTTCATACAATTGTTTAGACATGAAAAAAAGCTGAATACCCTGCCTCATCTCATAATCAAAAATTAACTCCAAGTAGTTTAAAGATTTAAATATGAACAGCAAAACCTAGAATATTTAGAGGAAAAAACAATAGAATAATGCTTTTTAAAAGACCCCAAAAAATGAATCATAAAGGAAAGAATTAATAAGTTACACTACATTCAAATTAGAAATATTTGCATATTAAATGGAAATAGTAAAAGAAAAAATATCAAAAGACAGGCTTTAGATGAAAGGAAGAATCCTGTAAGCAGTTTAACCTAGGAGAAATCAATATCCAGAACAAGCAAGCCAATAGAACAACATGAGCACAATATTAAAAGGGAATCATGAAAGAGAAAACTCAAATGACCAATAAACATATGAAAAGATGTTCAGCCTCACAAGAAATCTAGGAAATGCATAAGAAAACTAAAACAACTTGACATTTCACACACACCTAAAATCACCAAGTGTTGAGAATATTATGGAGTAATGGGAAATCATACACTATTACTGAGAGTTAATTGGTACAATCACTTTGAAGAATAATTTAATAGCTAATGCAAAGGTCTTTTTTACCCAGGTAATTCACTGGGACAGACCACCAGGAGCAAAATCATAAAAGCAGAAAAGATCCAAAATTTGAGGTAAGTGACAATGAATTAATTCATTTTGGCTGAAGCTCATGTGAAGACATGTTTGATGAAACAAAATCTTTGGTTTTGCTAAAGGTCCTCTTTCACTTGACTCCAAGACGTATTTCCTGTTTAAATTCTATCTCATAAGCAATGATAAACCAGAGGATGGCAAATGCAGAGCAGAGCTTAGGGAATTCAGACTTAAGACAACAAAACCTCTAAATGATTGCAAACTGAAGAATCACATGATCCAATATACATTTTGGAAAGATAACTCAAACAAGAAATGATTATTCTATCTCTGTGTATTTGCTGCCAGTAGAGCTGATGCTCAGTTATAGGGTAGGGAAGGGGCAAAAAGACAAAGAACCGGCGGAAAACGAGAGGTTACAATAGAAGGGAAATCATGAGATCTTCGATATGAAATGTTTGTCCGACACAGACCATATCACTGGAGAAAATTCATCGTGGATGTTAAGAAACAGGCTTGCTATGGGATGTGAAAATACTATAATAATTTGCCTGTTGCTGATTTTTACTTTCTTTTCATAAAACTTTCCTTTTACAATAAAACTTCTCCCTTTAGCCAACAGGCATTTTTGATATAACAATTATGTAAGTCCAAATCTTTGCCTTATTATTTCTCACTATTTTTCACAGTCCAGCTGTATATACAGCTCCTAAAGGGATAATACATCTAAAAATACAGCAATAATAGAGAAATGTAAATGCAATAAAAGAAATATTGCCTACTCATATACCCACCCTATTTCCAACTTGTAAATGAACCAAGCTCCTTTGCTATGATTTAATAATATTCTTTTTTTTTAAATAGTTTTGTTTCTTTATTGATTTTTAGAGTGAGAGGAAGGGAGAGGGAAAGAGAGATAGAAACATCAATGAGAGAGAACATCGATTGGCCGCCTCCTGCATGCCCCCACTGGTGATTGGGCCCACAGCCTGGGCATATGCCCTGACCAGGAATTGAACCGGTGACCTCTTGCTGCATGGGTTGACGCTCAACCACTGAGCCACACCGACCGCGCTAATGATATTCTTTACAGAGGTCTGTAACCAAAAGAAATTTCTGTAATCTAATCCCCAAAATAGTAAAAGATTTCTTATTATAATTTATTTCTTATGAATATAAAAGATTATACTATGCAACTTACTATTTTGAGAAGAAAGCAGATTCTTATTTTTTCTCAAACACAAAAGGGTTCAATATACACAAATGGGGCTTATTCATTAATTTCAGTATATTAACAACCCTTCTGAGAATAGTCCTATAGCAACTGTCAGGTAGAACAGTATTCAAAGTGAATAAAATTGTTATTTTTACACCATACTTAGTTCTTTTGCTTCTTTTCTTACAATATCTAAAATTGAGAGAATGAAAAAAATTTCTTAAAATTTATCAACTAGAACTATTTATTTCATGTACTAATTATCCTATTCACTAATTTCTACATAATACTAGAACAAACTTCTGTTTTTCATCTCAAATATACCATTGAGAAATATAAACAAGCCACGAGCTTTTATATGAACATTTTAGAAATTATATTCACTCTAAGCAAATATATAACTGATCTCACTAAAATACTGCTTTGTCTAAAATGTTCATTAGTTTCCCTTCAGCACTACTTCTTAGTATTTTAATACTATATTATTTGACAAGTTCCTTGTTTATTTCCCTACAGTAAGAATGTCTGAACTTGGAAAAGAACATGTAAGTTAGACCAGGAATTTGTGGCGTCAATTTGAATATTGTATGTGCTTCCTTCTTCTTTTCTTCCCCACAAAAATGACATCAGTTAACCCTTCTTGGAAAATATAGATAACAGAGTTCTGAATACACTTCTCCATGTTCAGAAGTTCTTTTTCAGCTACATATAAAATTACAGAACTAATATAAAATCGCTTCCTCCAAACACAGCAGGGGCTAGGTTTAGATGCTGTCAATATTTTGTCCAAACCCACTTCACAAAATGAACAATGAGGGAAAATGGAGCTACATGGAGAATCTTAGGTCACAGTTTCATATGTAATTATTGTCAGGACAATTGTCACCATCATAAAATATATAGAATGTTAGTGCTACTAAAGAGACCATAAAAAAGCTGAATTTTGTAACATTTTTCTCCATTATTGTGCTTGACCTATCACCAGCTTATTTCTGCTGCTATTATAATAGGGGAAAACATCCATGCCCCGTATGAATGTAGGAGTACTGTTGCTCTCCTTTTCTTTCCTTTCTGTGTGTCTCCTGAATACCCACTTCAGAAAAATCACAGGATGACTTACTCATACAGGTATTTTCCCACAAACAAGTGTCTGCTAAGATCCCCAGCAAAAGGAGAGTACCATTATTAGAATCATATTTCAGTGCATTTTAGTTCATCACAAATAAATTAGCAAGACCACCATTGTCTTTCAAAATGGCTAACAGGGTTCTATGAAAGAATGGGCCTTTACTTAGGCTTTCCAATTTCTGACCATGAAATCTGACCCTTCAGTATCATTTTGATTAGAAAATATTGCTGACCCAGTCAAGGATCACATCTCTGGAAGTGGAAGCAAACTTCCCCTATACGTAGCATTTCGTTTTCTTCAGAGGAAAAAAAACACTCCCAGAAATACGTAAAGGCAATAATTTTACCCTTCTGAGATTCTCCATTACCTTCTAGATAACAGAAAAACAAAAATGTTGTCATTTCAGCACGCAATAAATGACATTAACATTTGACTTTCTGGGGTTTGTTACTTGATAAAGATTTTATAATTATTAATATATAATTATAAATATATTAATTTACACCTATCCCATAGGCTACTATTAAGGGAAATTTAGCACATTAAAGATTTACAAAACCTTTGGATCAACTCATTCTATGCCTTTTGTGTTTTTCAAAATAAGGCCTTTGGCCAGAACTTTAGCTTTATTTATGTAAAAAATAAATTTTAATTCCTAATGAGTAAGAAATGTGCCTTGAGCCCTAGCCAGTTTGGCTCAGCAGTTACAGCGTCGGCCTGCGGTCCAGAGAGTCCCGGGTTCGGTTCACTCTAAGGGCACGTACCTCAGTTGCAGTTTGTCCCCGGCCCTGGCTGGGGTCGTGTGGGTGGCGACCACTCAATGTCTCTCTCTCACATCAATATTTCTCTCTCTCTCTTCCTCCCTCTCTCCTTCCCGCTCTATCTGAAGATGGATGCAAAAATGTCCTTGAGTGAGGATAAAAAATTAAAAATTAAAAATAAAGAAACATGCCTTGAGCTGCATCACAGTCTACAGAGAGCCTTGTGCCCATGAGCTTGTCATAAATCGGATTCTGATAACAGTCTCCATTTCCTGCTGTTGTGTCCTGACACCTTGCATCCTTGAAATCTCATTTAGGATGAAAAGGGTATAATTTCTCTCCTTTTAAAAGTAATGCATAACCCTAATTTAATATATTTAAACTGTCAGTTAAACATTCAGATGAGGCACCAGGGTTTACAAGGTCCCGCCTTTGCTCTCAGGGTGTGTTCAATGCAGCTTCCTAATGCTGTGAATGAATGCGGAGCATTGTCAAGAGGAAACAAATAATTAAGTACCCACTGAAGCAAAACAAGTACTTCAGTATCAATACACCACATAAAACACCACAACTTGTCAGATAACGTAGCACGCTGGAATTCTTTCAACTGACAGCAGCCCCAATTCTCAAGGTGATCTGGAAATTTTATCATGTACTGAAATGGAGTTCCTTTTAAGTGTTGAACCCTGCCCATTTTAACAGCCGTTATTCCATGGCCTCATACATATCCGCATCTATTCTGCCATCAGAACCACGCTAGAGCCAGGAGACAGGACCAAAGAAATTCAGGTAGAGCACTCCCTTCCCCTCCTTCAGAAGGGACCCTAACTAAAACCACTTAATATTCATAAAGAATTAAAATTATAAGAGCAAACAACAGTGGGATTTTACTGACTTATACGACACCTGCGACTGCAGATGTTAGGATGATTTCCAAAATAAAGCAAGAATTAATGAGTAGAAGCAGTAGAGGTTGGAGATAGCCTGAAATGTTTTGGTCTTTCTTGTTTATTGAGTTATCCCTAATGTTCAATACAGTGTCTACACATAGTAGGCATTTGCGGAATGAATAAATTAATGAATAAATAAGTGTGTTTGAATCCTACACTGGCCCTAACCCTAAAACTAGTTTACAGTAGCTTTTCTCATCTTGGAATTGAAATAGATTAAACATACTTTCCTTTCTATGTTGTATTTCAGCAACTTAGGACACCAAATAACCTCTTTCTCCCTCTCTGCTAACCATCCTCCTGCCTTTAATTCAGTTATTAGGTTTGGCCTGTATTCTTGGATGGATTTACATTATTTTAGTAGTTAGAGAAACCCTAACTGCTCTAACAAATAAAACCAAGAATTTCACAGACCCAACATTATTACGGCATCTTTCTTGATCATCTAATAATACTGAGCAGAACAGAAGGAGCGGCCCTTCCATGAGGCCACAGAGACTCAGGACTAGATAAATTCTACCATCTTTACCACAGAGTTTGTAAATTCATTTGGGGGATTATCACCCTCCCAAATAGCGGGACAAGAGTATGACAGTTTCTTGAGTCAGACTTGAAAGTGAGGTGTGTCACTTATTATAAATCACTTTCCAATTGCTAAAACCCAGTCAATGGCTGCCTCTCGTTACAAGGGGGCCCTGGAAAATGTCTCCAGCTGCGCTGCCACTTCTCACCGACAGCTCAAAACAAGTCAGGTGAGGGGCAAGAGGGAAGCACAAATATTTGGCTTGACGGCTCCATGTATCTGTCACACATGTGTCCTCATCAGAGAACTGAGACCCAAGGCAGCTTGAGACCAAGACTGACTAGCTGCTGCTGTCAGCCTCAGGCTACCATACGTTCCCTCTGAGACACATACTCAACAAGAAACCATGGAAAGACTCAAGATGACTGAAGACTATTATTTTTTTTTTTTTTTGCTAAGTAATTTTGGGGGGAAAAATGTTATTTTTTACATCATCCAAAAGCCATCAAGTGACAACACAATTTTCCTGTTCCATGTGACTACTACCTCAAGTATATAGGAAACAAGGCATCGGTAGTAGAAATCAACCTTTTATCTCTGGGAGTGAAATAATGTGATTTCCATGGCAGTTCCAGTTGAAATCAGTGAAGTGGGTCTTTAATACCGTCCTAGATCTCAGATGTGTGCCATAAACATGGTCTTATTCATTTTCTCCAAGAAAGTCTAATCACAATCTCAGTAGAAACTTGTAGTTCTAGAAGAAAATTAAAGAGTTTCACAAATGCATTGTTAAAGGTTTTTAAATTTCATCAACTTCTGCCTCTGTCCCTCATCTTTTTACTAGCAATTCCAAGAGAACTGAATAGATCTAATGAAACATTTTTAACTCTTTCAAGTGGTCATTAATCCAAAGAAATGCACTTGATCTGGGCCCCAAGACTAAGGCAACTAGATTCCATTTTTATGTAGGCCCCCTGGCTAAGGCAACTAAATGAGTCCATTTTTATCATCAGTAGACCTTCCTCAATATTCTTCCGATAATAGGTTAATTACCCCTAGACGTAAAGGAATTTTGCCTAAGATTATAGTTGCCCCATGTATTGGGAGGCATTTGCAGTTTCCTGAGTATAGGTATTTGCAAGTATTTGCAAGTACTTGTGCTGTTGATGAATAATGCTAATTTTGACTTCTATAATCTGTCACACTATTGTACTGGTCCCATGAAGGGAGGGGGGCAAAAGGAGGAGGGGGCGTCTGTCTTTAAAATGGGATGAGCAAGAAGAATCGGGGCTGCTGATCTGAGGGGAGACTATGCCCTCCGCAGCCCTCCAGCGAGAGTAAAGTGCTCCTTTACAATTCGGCTGTGCGTCTCTGGTTATCTCACGGACACGTTACAACACACTTAGTGAGAAATCATTACTGTCCAAACTATTCCAAAAAGATTGAGTAGAACACTAGGTCATAATCGTCCAAGAGGAAGTTATAACTAACTCAGTCTTCATTTAATGAAAATCATTTGCCACCGGGGGGGGGGGGGGGGGTCGGAAATTACAGATAGTATGCAGCTTCTTCTGTCAGCCCGGGCTATTATTGAACAAAATTAAAGAACAAAGTAATTTCCAAGAGAGGTGATTGGGGGTAAAATAATTTGTCATGGTAAATGGTAAAAATAACTAAGATTTAAAATTTTCTAGAGACAGATTAAGTTATAATCATTTAACTTCTTTATATATCATACAGCATCTCAGCCATTTGGGACGGAATGAAAGGATACAGGAAACATCTCCCTTCTTCACACAACACACATCACTAACTGCTCCTGGGATATTTTCTACCCATTCACCTGAAGGGTATGCATGTCCTTTCAAAGCACTTCTCTCTGAAATTCACAACAGCAAGAAATCTACATATGAACTCCAGCTTTATGTGAATTTAATTTAACAGTGATTTGGTTAAGTATAATGAAGGGCACCAAATTGGAAAAAGAAAAATTGTGTTAACAGAGCTGACAATATGTTGTGCATAGCAAGTTGGTCCAATTAAACTTTTGATCAATCGTGGTGCTTGGAACTAAAGAGAACATAGACTGAGCCTATCAATTAAAAATTGGTCTGAAATAACAGGAGCCACTTCCGTTGAAACTCAACTACACTTGAAAAAAACGTGACTTCTAAAAGGTCACTGCAGTTCCTGGCTACCATGTACAGACTCTACTTTTACATCAGGTTTAGGAAACTGGAGACACCGTGCTGATCTGCACAACATACAACATTTTCCATTTTGTCATATGAAAGAGAGGTACGCTGGTATTCCACTCACATGAGCTATGAAGTGAAAAATCAGTCCTCTCAGGAAGATAACCACAGGATGTGGATTCATTTTCACTTGTGACACTGCTCTAATAATCAGGTGCTGCAACTAAGTCTCCGGGGTCATCTCTCGGGACTCTCCAACCAGCCGCTCAGCCACCTTGTCTGCCCTTGTCAACATCACACATGGCAACAACAGAAGCTGATCCCCTTAAGGGAGCAGCAACGTAAACTCGGAACCCTGTTTCTCCTCTCTACATTTACAATTTTGTTCCCCGGGTTAGCATGGCAGGACACTTTGCTTATTCTTGTTAGTCTCTCAGGGGAAAAAAAAACAAAACAAAATCATCCTATAATCTTGCTCTGGTCTGTTTTTCATTTCATATATAAAGATTATGCCCAGTCAGCCCTGAGTAGCAGGAAGCGTATAAGCAAGAATACACTCTTCTTCCAAATCGCTCAATGCTATTTCGATTGGAGTGAGTTTAATTTTCTAACGTGAAGTATTATTAAATATACTACATGAACTAATTATTTAAACCAACAATGTTAGTGAGGTAATTCAGTACCCTTGTTACCCTACAGAACCTCCACAGTAGGTTCTATATACTTCACACACAAACTCTAATTAAACCAGTTATAATGGAAGAGGAAAACAGCCTTTGTTTTGTAAATGCCTAACAAAATTGAACATGAGAGCAGTGCAAATGAACGTATCAGGCATTGGTTGAGCAACAAGTCTCTTTGTCAGGTTACTTACAAAGGCCAAGAGACAGAGTCTTCCTCAGATATTTCCTTTGGCCATAATTCTCCAACCTGGCCCCAAACATTTAGTGACTCAACTTAAAATTTTAACTGGGAGAGGAAGCTAAATCAATTGATGTTGATATTTATAGACCAAACTAATTTTGCTTAATTATCTCTGACAAGACTAATTAAATAAAGTCACTATTTTACACTACAAAGTATCTTTACTATCTATATAAAGACAGGCTTCTGTTTGAATTAGGGAGAAGCACCAGAGTTCATCAGTGGTTCTGTATATGCTGACTCCAAGAAAGCTATAAAGCACTGAAAGGTGTACATACCACCCTGAATGTAGTAGGACATTACCTAGAAAGAGAGAGAAAATGAATATAGAAAAATAAAATGAAAGAAAACTACAGGATGACATATCACAGTAATATCACTGAGGGTGATCTTATCATTTTTAAAAATCTTATTTTCAAGCGACCATATTATCAGTCATGCTATGACTGCATCAAATAAACAATAGTTATACAAGTCATAAAACTAACTAATGAACTCAAGCAAAAGTTCTAAAATGCCTAGAAGAAAAAGAGTAAAATTAATGGGACTATTTCTCTTCCTATTCTCACTATATCAGAAAATATTATTCCAGGAAGATGGTGGCCACATAGCTTTTGAATCTTCCTAAATCTTCATATAAAGTAACTATACAGCAAAAGAATTCATGAACAGCATTTATAACAAGTGCTATGAGTGACAAGGTATCACCCCAAACTCTAAATTACAAAACGAATGGGGACAAATCACCATCAACCACAAGATTGCGTGGTACCAGTGTTTATGCGGAAAAAGCAAAGGGAAACAGGATGTCTCATGGTTCTGAGCATAAGAAACACCAATCACGGCCAACATATGTTCACTGGAAATCATGACAAGTGAAAACTGCCTAAAACTGGAAGGGATTTTGTCCAATCCAACAGGGGAGAGGACAAGGAAATTGCATTAAGAACTGAAGGAGGTAGAGCAGTCTAGACACTGTGAAACTGACCAGGCAGTTTCTTTTGAAACAAACCTCAATGCTAGGCGGGGTGTGGAGGAGTGGGAATTGAACCAAAATTTGACAGAAGAAGGGAAATCGAGATGAAGGAAAATGAATGTCCAGATGAAAGTGAAGGAAGGAAGTAGATGCAGAAAATCTCAGAAAGGGAGCCACCAATTTTTGAACAATACTCCAAAACAATGAAAGGAAAGCAGTGAAGTTAGAAAAATATTATTAGCAATAAAACTATGGTTTTGAGTTGCCTTTTCCTGAAAAAAAAAAAAAAAGAAAGGAACCAGGGCTTCTTGGATAAATGGTTGATTCCATTTATCCTGGGGACAGGATAGTACACGATGAGCCTGATATACCTTGTCAAAAAAGAAGCAAAGACTCAGTAGCCAACTTGATGAGGCTTCTACTGGCCAAGATGGGATAATTTAGCTTCACTAAGAAAAATAATTCCTATGGATTGAAATCAATAAATATGTATACATTCATTTATTAATAATATTTAAACTAGTAACTTAAAATTAAATGATCACCTTTAAAGGATGATAAATAAAGAGAAAGAATCAAGCATTTATTCTGCCTTTCCAATCTGACTATACCACTAGGTAAAAAAAATAATCAATGAGATAAAGTGTTTGTTTATAAAAATGATCCAGAAAATAATTTTTTAAATAAGAGAATTTGTAACCACCCTCCACTGAATGAATGAATGGATTTACTACATTGAGTATCAATGTCTACTAACAAAACAGAGACAACCAGACATATGTCCCTTCTATATTCTTGCCAAAATGTCAAACATGAGGCTGATCAACCCTCTGGATCCTGCTGCCAATTTTCAGAAAACAGAGAGGAGAAGAACATGTTAAATTATTCAAGAATATACAATTAACAAAATCCAGATGATAGGAAAGTTGACAGTTCAGATTCTCTAGGTCATTCCATAAGAAATTTATAAGGAAAAGAAAGGGATGAGGTAGGGGTGGGGAAAAGACCTACAGATTAAACAACAATCTAAAAACATCAATGTTTGAATGGAAAGAACTGGGATACAGTGTATAAGGAATAACTCTTGGGTGCTAAAACTGTAAAAAAAAAAAAAATGCATGGACGTCATTGCTATAAAAGGATAATGATTACTCTGAAGGTAGGCAGTGTTTGTAACTGGAATGAGTCACATCAAGGGGTTTCTGGAGTGGCTGGCGAAGTTCAATCTCTTGTCCTGGGTGGTAGTTACAAATAGTTTTGCTTTAAAATAATTCATCAGCTGAAAATGATATTAAGAAAAAGAATAGGGGGGGAAGCAAAGCAAAGAAAAGCAACAGCAAACCCACGCAGTCCAAAGACGATAGGAACTGTGTAGGTTTCTTCTATCTACTCATTCAGAAAGGGAGTGAATTGAGACTCTCAAACATCCACCTTCCTCCCTAGTGAAAGGATATCTAAGCAGAGGCCAGCGGCAGACCTCTGGTAGAAAGTGCCGTTTCCCACAGATCTCAGTGTGTTCAGATTTCCTGTCACTGTGTTTTTTTAGAACTAGGTTACAGCACAGGTCCCACAACCAAGGAATAGAAAAACTGCCCTGGGAAAATTCTACTTTATATTGACACGAAGAAAAGAAGTAGCCTCAATGCTTTATTATCTTATGTAAAAAACAAGAAGTTGGAATTGAAATGTTTCAGATGATTTTATTTTATTTTTATTGGTTTTTTTTTCTTTCTTTCTTATATTCCTAACTTCTATAGCAATAAAATAACTTTGGCAAGGCAATACATTGTTATGTATTCTCTAACAATATATGAAAGTATAATGTGACGAAATGACAATTTTGAAGCCTGAAGCAACTACAAATGCTAACATAAGACAGGAAGATGGGAGAGGAGGAAGCCAATTTCTTGAGATGAATAACAAACCATGTTGTTGTTGCTATACCTCTGCTGCTTCCCACATGTCACCTGGACACGAACGTTATGTGGAAGGGAGCAGTGGCGTGGCCTATCTACCGTGGTCTGGTGGCGTCCACAGAGGTCTGTCAGCCACCCTGCCTTCCCTTCTGAGGGAATCTGGACATGAGAAGGAGAGAGGAAAGAAAAGAGCATCTACCACCTACCTAGGCCATGAAGCACATGTACAAAATCCTTTAAAAAATGTTGTTAGTTATTTATTGTAAGTTCAAGCAATACAGAGGCGACAGGGGGTGCAGAGATCTAGGAGGTTTCCTGCAAAGGAGTGCCAGTCCTACCTATGGCATGGCCGCAGTCCTGGGCTCTTGGAAAACATGTGTTCTCCCTTCACCAAAACAGACTCTCCTCTGCACCCCTCCATGAACTCTCTCCTGCCCCCCTCTGCCATTCACACCTTTTAACCTCTTACCCACCCCCTCAGTCCTAGGCCCCAGTTCTCCTCTATTTGGCCTCCGAGGGGGGGTTCAATCAGTCCTTTCTTCCTCTTGTTCTCTCACTGCTGAGGCAGCAGTGATGCTTTGACTTCTCCTCAGTGGTCTGACCTTCAAATCGAGTTTCTGAAACACAATCCAGCAGTCCTGCGGTGGGAAAGATAACCTCCTGCAGGCATGCCTCCTCAATCTGATTCTAATAAAAGACAAGCTTTGCCTTTTCTAATTTTGAGTTACATACAAACAAAAACAAAAAAACTCCATTCAATGTGTTAGCCTTAATATCCAGAAAAGGAGGTGGAGTCACCACTGAGCTAGTGCCAGGGGGACAGACCCGTGTGCACGTGACTTCATAAAAATTTCCAATGTATATACATATCACACACATATACAGGCCTGCCATACCCTCTCTTTAAGTCAGTTGCTTGAAAAAGCATAATGGAAATCTCTAGTAAAACAACATTAAAGGGGAAACTATAAAGGGCAAGGAGCATCTGCTGTAAGAAAAGGCAGGGCTGGGTTTCCAGAAGCTGAGCTTTAGGAGGCCTACATGAGTCTCCAAGACGACATAGGGTCACAGGGGGAGTTGTTTGAAATGGGGCTTTGCAAACACCCAAGTGTTATGAGCAGAATAACTAGTATATAACAGATGACCAATAAATAGTTGTTGAATGACTGAATTATTTAAAAATGTAGTAGGGTTGATGACACATGTCACAATTCAAATGTGTAAAAAAAAAAAAAAAAAAGATAGTTATTTTTAAAAGCTAGGAATCTCAGCTTGCTTTTGAGTCCACTCAGCAGAAATGACAATTGTCTTCAACTCATCAATGAACATAACTCTGTCTCTTCCAGTTTTAGCCAATGCTTTTCGGGTATTATCTCGGTTGCTTCAGGATTTAATCTCTTTTCTCTCCCTAATTCTGATGACCTCATCCCTAGGGACTTTCTAAGTTCCTGAAGACTTGAGGCAAAGATGTTTTGGCATTGATGGCTGTCCCATTGGCTGGGCATCCTGCTGAAGTGAGACTGGTCCCACCGATTTCCAAATTGCACCCACTACTGAGACTCCACGCAGCCCCCACATTCGGCAGGTTCCTTGCCTGGACTCAATGCCTTTTCCAGTTCTCTTAGCATTTGTGCAATGCCCATGAGTGCTACAGAACTTTCTAGACTCCCTAGATGACACACACATGCCGTGGGAACCAGAGGTGCTAGCACAGGCTCATTTGCCTAGACCCTTTCTACACACATTTCAAATCAACCACAGCTGGCTGTCCTGCATACTGAATTCACTGAATGTGTGACTTCACTAAAGGGGTGCACTTTCCCTGGGCTGCAGCCCCCTTGCTCCAGTATTCCCCAAATCTCTCCCCTACCCTTTGCACCCTTCCCAAAAATGTGATTGTGGGGGAATAAATTCAGGAATAAAGACACTCAATCTGACTTTTGGTTTTTCTCCACTTCCCTCCTTAGGCCCATGCAGCAGAATTGTCCTTCTTCCCTTGGGACACCATTCTCCATCGGTATTATAAAGATATTAATTCCTACCTCACAGGTTGCTCTAAGAATTGAATAAAAATATTTGCAAAGCTTTCCTGCCTAATCAGTGCTCTCCTAATTTTACCCCAATACTGAGCTGTCTCGGGCCCCAAATCTGCTTTAAGACGTACGTGCCCAAATCTACAGATACATGTTCAGGGTCCCACAGTAAGGCAAAGACAGAACCAGAACTAAAAGTCAGGACTCCTGACGTTTAATTACTCTCAAGATTTTCTACAATAAAAACTGCTTTTCTGAACAAAGAAGCAAGGGAATATGTTTATTCTTTCAAGGAACAAATGTCTGGTGAGAATCTCCTATATATAAGGCACAGGACTAGTACCTGGGGGAAGAAGACAGTGGGGCAGTGAGGAGTCAAATTTGCAAAGAAGAAAAGGCACTTTGTGTCCTTGAGAGAACCTTGAGCACTTCATTGTTGACAGAGCATTCTAACGAAGTTCCAGCTAGAGAGGTAAGAGATTTAACCTGGGAGAGACTTGAGGCTACCCTAGTGAATTCTAACGCGTTGAAAGGGAAATGTGATCAGATTGGCAATTAATGGCTCTGCTGACAGGGCAGACAACAGCTTTAAGGACAAAATTAGAGTCTGAGAGACCATTTTACAGGCTGTTGTACGAACTCAGTCCAAGTATTATATGGGCTAAAATTATTATAAGTAACAGGAATAGGGAAAAGGAAAGATACAAAAGAGAAAAAGATATAGAAGTGTCAAAATTGGCAGTACTCCTTTTACTCTTTTTTTTCTTTCTTTGAAGCCATAGTTAAGACTTTCCTATAAATTGAACTTAAATATAAAGTACATTTACTATTACAGTGTGCTACAGAGAAAGATTCCATGAATCAATGAATGTGGAAGCATAAGAGTACATTTTGCAAATGAGTATAATACCTTTCTTTTGCTATATTTACTATATTGACTTTGGCTTTAGAGTAGGGGAGCCTGGCTCAGACAATTCTCTTACCACTCTGAGAAGGAGTATCAGCATACATGAAATTAGTGTAGCTATTCTTTTATCAAAGGAGATTTGGAGTAAAGAATGAATTGGCAGATTAAATAAGAGTTTCCCATCAAGGAAGAGAATGTGTCCTACTCATCTTAAACTTTTCCCTAGTATAGAAACAGGAAAGCATCAACATTTTTTTTTTCAAAAGTAAGCAAACTTAATATCTGATTTTAAACAATGGTTAAACTGACTAAGCACTATTCCAAGCATTTTTTTTAAATGCAGACCTTTTCTCTTTTCTTTTTTAAATATGTTTTCATTTATTTTTTTAGAGAGAGAGGAAGGGAGAGATAGAAACATCAATGAGAGAGAAACATCGACTGCCTCTTGCAAGCCCCCTACTGGGGATTGATTCTGCAACCCAGGCACATGCCCTGACTGGGAATCAAACTGGGACCTCTATCTAGGTCCATGGGACAATGCTCAGCCCACTGAGCCACACTGGCTGGGCATTCAAAGCATTTTTAATAAATGAACTTGAAACCTTACAATACCAGCCAGTACTGGCAGAGCTTGGATTCAAACCCTGATTATCTGGCACTGACCCATGCAATCTTACCTATTATACTCACAGCCTTTTAATAATAATTGTAATGTGACTGGGGACAAAATTCATATATAAAAATAATTGTATATTTAAAATAACAATAAAAATAACAACCAATTAAAAATAAAAATAACAACCAATTAAAAATATCATGGAAGAATATCAAAGAAAAAAGATAAAATGTCGAATATACTTAAAAAGAAATTTAGAAGCATTAACATGCAACTGAATAAACTAAAAAGAAAATACCCCCCCACCCCCAAGAAATTAAAAGGTATAACATGTTCTTGGGTGGAAAATAAATTCTATTTTAATTTATAAATATATATGATCTCTGGAAAAATAAAAATAGGCTTCTATATTAAGAACTACCCAAGCTGATGTTCAAAGTTCATATAAAAAAATAAAAGGGAAAGAAAAACCAAGAAAGTTCTGAATGATTGAGATATTTACAATAAGACATTGAAACATTTTTAAATCTACAGTAAGTAAATATATGTGGTAATAAAATGTATATAGTATAGACCACCCAGAAATAGACTCAAATGAAATTTAATATGTAAAAGTTGACATTTTATAATAACAGGGAAAATATTTTTTCATTATATTGTATTCACTAAATGATGCTAGGACAGTTGGCTAGCCATAAGGAAAACTACAATTTTCCTATCTTAACCCTGAGGATAACAGAATAAATCTCATATGTCACAAAGATTTAACTGTAAAAAGGAAATCAAAAAGAAAATAGAAAACACAAAAGAAATGTCTTATAATCACAGAATACAAAATAAAAGCAAAAACATTAAATGAAAGTATGGTAGTTCAACCACATAATTTTTTAAATTAATGCATGGGGGAAAAATCCACCACAACTTAAAAGCAAAAAACTGACAAAACAATAAGCAACATATCATAGACAAGTGGTTTATATCCTTAATATATAAAAATATTCTATAAATCAGGAAGATAATATCTAACATATCCAAAAGAATAGTAAAAGATATGAACTACTGAAAATATAAAAATGAAAATTAAGTATATCTAGACATTTAACATCTATTGCATTAATTTTTAAAAAGTTGAAACCATCAAATAACGTTTTTACTTATAACTTAGAAATACAAAAAGAGTTGAAAACCTTTGTTTGGTGTGAGTGTGGAGAAACATATACTTGCATACTTTGTTCACGGGAATTTAAATTGTACTTTTTGTATTAAAAATACTCTCACTGTAGGAAAACTTAGAAACATCTATTAAAAAATAAATATGCATATGCTATTTTGGCAGAACAATTTTACTTCTAGAAATTATTCTTCTCCATATACATGCACATGCGTGTGAATACATGAAGCGATTCACTTCATCACTGAATTGAGAAAAAAATCATCATAATGAGAGTAGTTATATGAATTATGACTCATTTATACAATGCAGTATATTGCTGTTAAAAAGAAATAAACAAAAATTGGACAGCTATATGCAAAAAAAATTAAACTAGACCACCAACTTATACCATACACAGGAATAAACTCAAAATGGATAAAAGAATTAAATGAAACCATAAAAATCCTAGAAGAAAATGTAGGCAGAAAATTCTCAGACATCATATGTAGTGGAATTTTCACTACATATATCACCTAGGGCAAGAGAAAGAAGGAAAAATATAAATAAATGGGACTACAGCAAAAGAAACCAGCATCAAAATGAAAAGGGAACCCAAAATGAAAAGAGAATATATTCTCTCAGGGAGAATATATTTGCCAACAATATCAGATAAGAGGTTAATATCCAAAATATATAGAGTACTCATACAACTCAAAAAAAGGAAGACAAATAATCCAATTAAAAGTGGGTGGAGGACCTGAACAGACACTTTTCCAAACATGACATATAAATGGCCAGGAGACATGAAAAAATGCTCAACATCTCTAACCATTAGAGAGATGCAAATTAAAATGACTATGCGATATCACCTCACACCTGCCAGAATGGCTGCCATCAACAAATCCTCAAACAACAAATGCTGGTGAGGATGTAAAGTAAAGGGGACAGACTCTAGCACACTGCTGGTGGGAATGCAGACTGGTGTAGCCACTATGGAAAACAATGTGATGTTTCCTCAAAAAATTAAAAATGGAACTGCCATTGGATCCAGTGATCCCACTTTTTGGAATATATCCTAAAAAGCCTGAAACACCAATCAGCGAGAATATATGTACCCCTATGTTCACAGCATTGCTATTTACAATAGCTAAGATCTGGAAACAGCCCAAGTGCCCATCAGTAGATGAGTGGATTAAAAAGCTGTGGTACGTTTTCACAATGGAATACTATGCAGCTGTATGAAAGAGAGATCTCTTACCCTTTGAGATGACATGGAGGGACCTGGAGAGTATTATGCTAAGCGAAATAAACCAATCAGATAAAGAAAAGTACCACATGATCTCACTTATTTATGGAACATAATAAACAGAATAAGCTGTCGACCAAAAGAGATTCAGAATCATGGAATTAGGGAACAGACTGACAAACCTCAGAGGGATAGGGGTGGGAGGGGCAGAAAGAGATAAACCAAAGAACTTATAGGCATATATGCACAACCAATCGACACGAACACCTGGCTGGGGAAGGCAGGAGAGGGGTGGGAGCAGGAAGGAGGGGGTCAGTGGGGAAAAAAAGGGGGACATCTGTAATACTTTCAACAATTAAAAAAAAGAAATAAACAACCTTATATGTACTAGGACTAAATATCCTTAAGGGAAAAAATAGTAACCAGGTAAAGAACAGTCTGTATTAATATACTACATTATATTAAAAAAGGAGATGGAAGAGTGGTTAAACCCAGCTTTGGTTCCAGACACTTCCAAGCTCTGCCACTTACTAGTCGATCGGCAAATGAATTAACTTTTCCAGTTCCCCAGTTTATCAGTCTGTAAGTTGGGCATAATAGTAGTCCCGAGGTCATAAAGCTGTTTTTGTAAGTATTAAATAAACTAGTGCATAAGTAATACAAAGACTGCTGGTTGATCACCAAACACATTTCCTCTCTTCCTGGCCTACACTAGACTGTATTTGCCAGCCTCTTTTGCAGTAGGATGTGGGGATGTGACTGAATTCTAGCCAATGGTTGGCAAACCTGGCCCATAAAAGCCTCTCACATGCCATGCTTTATGCTCTTTGCCCTTTTGTCAACTAGATATTGATGGCCAGATCAGTCTCAAAGACACATATTGAAGATTGCAAGGCCTCTGTCCATCAGGATTCCTTAATGCAAAGACTCCTCTCATCACACACACATACAGACAAATTGATGGCTTAGATCACTTTCTGTTAGGTTAAAAAAATAATAACTTTTAGGGTTAATGGTTACAGCAAGCTCTTATTTAATGTTTGCTGCCATTACCATAATTATTACTGTTTTTGTTATTAGCACAAAACATCTCTAAAAGATACATAAAAAATTAATAACCATGTTTGCCTCTGGCAAAGGGGATTGTGGGCCTTTTACACTCTTGAATTCTGTCCATCTGCATGTCCTACATGCTTACTATATCATGTCTGTATTAGCAGGCTAGTTTGCAATATGCTGTGATCAATTAGCCCTGAAATCTGTCTTAACACATCACAGGTTTCTTTCTCATTGACATCAGGGTCTGATGGGGCCCAAGAGACTCCTGCCTGCAGCTTTTCCACAAGAATCCGGACTGCTTCATCTGCTAGGACCTGGGAAATGTCCTTCAGCCATGTGCTTTCAGAAATTAAATGTCTTTATGAATACTTGAGCTTCCCCATGATGTCCTGGGAACTCTGACAATCTGGAAGAAACAGGCTGAGGGTACTTATTTAGCCATTTGCCATCTTAAAATATTTCCTTTAACAGTGAACATACAGATTTAGGAAACTGTCTCTAGAAAAACGTGATATAGCAAGGCTTAGGCCATTCCAGGTCCATCAGATAGTTGATATAAGATACAACAAATAAAAATATGTACAGCTTGGGAGTTCTTCAGACTTTTTATCCTACCCTCTCTCATAGAGTTTTTTGTGTGCTTTCCAGTTTAGTGTTACTATGTGAGAGTTGAGGAACCTCACTTCTCAGCACTCCAAATGAGGCCATTTAAGCTGCAATTAGATGTTTTCACTGGCAATTTTCTGGAATTGGAAAAAAAAAGGAAGGCAGGACACCTCATTAGAGGGAAGCAGTGATCAAGTTGTATTGCTAGTACTTGTCCATGGACAAGCCTCTTTTTGCCCCTCTCTCCCAGGACGCTGAAAACAGGAGAGAGGGCACCAATCTCTGATTGGATAGGCACCTCATCCGGGGCTAAGACCCAGTATGGGTAATATCTATTGACTTCCTAATATTATCTTCAAAGCAAAGCTTTGGGGCTGCAAAATTCTAACTGATGCTTGTCTCTTCCATTTGCTAACGCATTAAAAAAAAACTATTAATTTGGATGCTGTCGAAAAAAGACTTTAATCAAAGAACAATTCACTGAATACTGTCAATTATAATGTTACCTTTTTGTAAAATATTGCAGACTCGCTGACAGCTGCACAATCTCCACTGGGTAAAGGCCACCTCCCCCGTCGCAGGGCGCTGATAGATGGGTCGGTTCAGAAAAAGAGTGATGTTCTAAGACATGGCTCGAGGAACGGCCAGCGACGGTCTCCTGGGACACATTTTTGCCACCTGACAGCTGCCAGGAGGAACAGATGGACCCGAAGATATGCAATGGGAAGAAGCGTCGGCCACGAGGTTCCACGCCAGAAGCCCACATAGCCCTGGGCCCTTCCAGCTTCTGGAAGGCTGGAGCTCTGGGGCCCAAGCAGACGCAGTTCTGGCCTACATGGTTCCACCCTGCCAACTCCTGGGCTGGAGCCGGGCTGCACCTGGCCGGCCTCTGGGACGACGCCCACAGCACTGTGACTCCGAGGGGTGTGGCCAGGTCTGCGTGATAAGTAGTGCCTGGCTCCATAGGCAGGAGCCGAGAAGAGGGACCGCTAGCCCCTGGGGCACCCCAGTGTTTCTCATCCAGGACACCCTTGCTAACCCCGTAGGACTCCCAGGATCCCGCGAGATCCGGCTTCCTCTGGGAAGAGGGGCTGCAGCGGCCGCGCTCCCGCCTCGTTGAGCCTCTGAGCTGCGCTCGCTCTCAGCGCGTCCCAGCCCATCCTAGTCCATCCTCTCCTGCCCTGTGTCGCACCCACTCGCCACGCATACCCCAGGGTACCTAGCACACACTGTGTCCTCAACGGCTCCCTCTTTGCCACCCTGACAACAATAAATAAATAACAGTGGGGAAGAAGGGAGTATTTTCTGCTCTTCAGGTCACGAATTCCTTTGAAATAATGCATTCTCTATTCAAAAACTGTATTTGCATTAACACATCAGACAGAAAACTAAATGTAAATATTGATCATGGGAGCCCCCTTTGGGTGGCAGAGGCTTTCCCTACTGTTGTCTGCCACATTTCCCTGCCCTTTTACAGTAGGCAGGGCCAAGTGAGTAGCTCTTGCCAAAGAGTTGTGAGCAGAAGCAAAGTGTGCTATTCCCAGACCAAAGCATCAGAGAGCCAGTGCACAGCTCTGTTTTCCTGCCATGGGAACCTGGAAACCTCTTGTTATAGATGGCAGAGCTTCAAGATGCCAGGGGCTTGGACTTGGAGTCACCATTTGGAAAGGAGTTTCTCTGGAGAGGCACCAGACCTGTGTTACATTTTGTATGACTGAGAAATAAACCTTTATATGTTAAGTCACTGAGTGGCTCAGTGGTTGAATGTTGACCCAGGCACCAGGAGGTCACCGGATGGATTCTTGGTCAGGACACATGCCCAGGTTGTGGGCCAAATCCCCATTGGGGGGCATGCAGGAGGCGGCCGATCAATGTTCTCTCTCATGGATGTTTCTATCTCTCTCTCTCCCTCTCCCTTCTTTTCTCTCTCTGAAATCAATAAAGAAAAAAAATTTTTAAATAAAAAATAAAGGCTTGTTACCACAACATAGTCTAGCCTAAACTGACAAAACTACTTCCAATTCTTTAACACATCTGAAAAACCTATTTCAATATAATTGAATTAACATTTGTTAAGTATTTAATATATGCAAATGTGCTAGGTAGATAACCAATACTATGCCTGCATAAAGTAGGTACTCAATAAAAATAAGAAATGTCCGACTTGACTAGAATAAGAAAACAAAGCACAATCTTTCCACAAGTTTCAAATTAGTTTCAACACACCTTTATTTTATTTCATTAAACATGTATTGAGTTTCTGTTATGGACAAAGCATCTGCTAGGCAGGTGGCTGCAAAGATGGATAAGACAAAACCTTTGTTCTGGAAGATCTGTCAGACGAGTGAAGGTGCGGACAGGCTCACAGGTGATTACAAAGCTGGGTGAAAAGTCAAGCGAAGTAGGCATGAGGTGCTGTGGGCAGGACATCTGTCTCAGACTGGGAGAATCCTCAAGGAAGGGGTCCCTAAGGAGCAGTAGTTAGGTTGATTTTTGTTTTCTGCTTTCCACAGAGGAGGCCAGCTATTAAATCTAGATGCTGCTTTCCTATCTGGTTGGAATTTGATGTGTGTAAAGTAATCGGCTCTTGAAGAAAATGGGGGCAATACAATGATTTCGTGGTTCTTGAAATTTCAACTTCCATGAAGCAGTCAAGAATGAACATAAAACTCATATAAACTCTCATTGTGAAATCCAGATCATTCTGAATCCCACTTTTGATATTGAGAAAAAAAGTGAAGGTAAGGAATCTATAAATGGGGTCACTTGAACCACACTGCTAAAATTGTTAACACTATAAAGGTTGAGTCATGAGGAAATACTCCATTCTTGTTCTAACTAGCCTGGGAACTTAATTTTTTTTTTTTTTTGGTAACTATCCAGTCCTGGGCAATGCCTGGATATGCATCTACACCCCCAGATGGCCCTCTACCTACCCCCTGAACCTCGAAATAACATCCAGTCCACCGGATATGACCAGACTTCCTGGCACCCGTTTCCCAGACCACCTGGCATCATCGTCCTGACTGTCTGACATCTGACTAATAACCACCCTGAACGAATTATAAGGTTGAGAATGCAGAACTGATAATTCTCAAGAATGTATTTTATACTATAAGAACTTTTCATTTGTCTCTCTTCTTTTGAGCTTTTGCCTAGCTGTGCTTCCAGTTTGTAAACTCCAAGAGCCTTGACTAAATCGCTATCATTTATTTCTAGCAAAGCCTCCAAACCTTTTTTGAGTTTGTTCAATAATATGCATTTACCCTAAAGGTAGTCTTCCTCTGCACATTTATATGCGTCTAAAGCATATGCCTATAGTCTATATTTGTATTCCTTTGTATAGGTTGTATTCCCATAGCGACATGGCTTAGAATGTTAGAATGTATGAGTCAACAGTTTAGTGCAGTGGTCAAGAACTTGGGTTTTAGAGCCAGCTTTCCAAATCTTAACTCTGGCCTGAACTAGTTGTGTGACCATAAACAAGTTGCTAAAATCAATGTGTTTCTGTTTCCTCACCTGAGGAGAGAAGATTATAATGAAACCTACCTCACAGAGCTGTTACGAGTATTGAATAAATTGATATGTATATATAATCCACCTATAATATTAAGTGTTTAATAAATAGCTAATATTATGAATATTATTCTGTTGCTGCTGCTGCTGTTGTTGTTGTTGTCATTATTAACTCTGTAGAGTAGTTTTCTGTTGGAATTTATATAGTCCCATCCTAAAATTAGACACTTATTCTTGCATTGTAATAAGGCAATAAAAATAACAAAGTTAAATGCTTGAGAAGCTATAAGACATTAAAGATAGTAGTTATTTAATAATATTAATAAACTAAACATAAAATTTCCCAGAAGTTTTATGGAAGAGGTAATTAAGAATGGAGTTGAGCCCAGCCTATGTGGCTCAGTGGTTGAACATTGACCCATGCACCAAGAGGTTGCCAGTTCGATTCCCAGTCAGGGCCATGCCCAGGTTGTGGGCCCGATGCATGCAGGAGGCAGCCAATCAATGTTCTCTCTCATAGATGTTTCTATCTCTCTCTCCCTCTCCGTTCCTCTCTCTCTAAAATCAATAAAGAAAAACAATTATTTTTTTTTTAAAGAGAGATTTAGTACTTTGCCTATTTAAGTACAAAAGTGCTGTTGAGAAGACTATATAGATTAACATTTGGTCAGTTTCATGTCTCTGAGAGGTACCATCTCTGAAGCACATTGTTTTACATCTGAATAAGAAATACTGGTTTTAAAAAACCTTAAGGTTGAGAAGTCATCTGCAACAGTCTCCCAACTTTATAATCAAATTAATGTTAATAGTTTTACAAATTATGCAACTAAATTCCAGAAATATTAGTCTTAATGGAACTTAAGAGATGTAATGTGAATTAGAACTCAAAATTCCTGACTCGTGGTAAAATAGCTTTACCTAGACTTTAAATTCAACCATACAGAACACAACATGTAATACCTCAGGAAACCAAAGAGGAAAATAGATCAGTTGAGTGACTATAATCCTGGAAACTAATAAATCTGAATTTTCAACACCATTCTGGCCCTGATTTGCTCTATGCTAACATCCAAGTCATTTATCATTTTAGGATTTCTCATACTCTAACAATAAAAAGCCAAAGCACTTTATAAGGATATTAATTCTACCTGCTTCTTGAGGATGCAATAATAATGTAAAGTTCTTTGAAATGGCAAGTACTGGAAGGAAAAATATCTGATTCAACATTCTATTTCTATTCAATATCAAAGCCCAATGCTGTGAGTTAAGGATAGAATGAAATAACTTGAAATCAAATGATTGATAAAATTTTCCAAAGCTGTGCTGTGTCTCATTACATCAGATCCTTTAGTTAAAAAAAAAAAAAAAAGTTTATCCTGTCTGTCTAGAAGACAGCCAGACATTCTTCCCTTCATTCTGCATTACCTCATACATTTGATTCTTTTTTTCATTCCAAATCTTTTTAGATATAGTGAGCAGGAATTCCAGTCCTTTTTAAATATATTTTTTTCAAAAAGTTTCTTTCTGATTCACTTAAACAAAAATAAAAATCTGACATCAAGACAATGGGTGTTATAATAATGGAAAGTGAACAATATAAGCATTTTAAAGTAAAGATTCATTTGAAGGACTGATCAGCCCTGTTTTTAAGTGTCTGTGCTATTTCACTACAGAATCTGAAGTCTTTCCTTATACAGTTCTTCTGTAGACACCCGCCACAAAGCTTCCATGAGTTTACAGGAATTTCATTCTCTAGCTGTGACCTAATGGAATGGTCAATCAGCTACTGTCTGCAGAAGTACAGAAGCTAACATCACCAAACTCAGATTTCAAGAGCTCCACATATTTCTCTATGATTTATGTGAAATTAATCCCCTAAATATGGAATTGATAATGGAATTAATTGACTTTTTCAAATATAGCCAGAATAAGGCAGGGGAAAGCTTCCAAGAAGGCAGGGAGCAGCTGAGGACTCACACCAATGCTCTTGAATTTGACGAGCAGCCACACCTTGTCCTGGGTATTTCAGATTATTCAGAACCCACAGAGTAGGAACTGAAAGTTTATGAAAAGAGATGCTGAACAAGCTGTGCACATAGATAGTTAAGATCAGATCTTGAGAAATTGTGGATTCATGTAAATGAGTTTAAAGTTTAATTTGCTGGATATTTTGATCAAGAGATGAATATAATAATGTATGTGTTTTGGGAGCATAGATAATGCACAGGAGTCAGAAAAAAAAATAGAAGGGTAAAGTGTTATTTTGGGAGAAGTTAATAAAGACTGTGTCATGTCATTGATGGTGGGAAAGAAGAGAAAAGAATGGATTCAAGATATAGTCAAGAGGTTGATTTGAGAGAGTGAAAATGAAAGGGCAGATGGAAGAATCTCAAATTCCTGAAAATTGGTTTCAGTTTCCTATAGAGTTGGGCAGCCTACTGAAGGATGATACACTTGACAGAGAGAATAAATGCATGATGAATACCTACAATGGGCCAGGTAGTGTTTTAGAAAATAGTATTACAACATTGAACAAAACTGCACCCTCAGTAGGTGAAGGGAGAAATAAACAGTGGTACATCCAGACAATGGAATATCATTCAGCCTTAAAAAGAAATGAGCTCTCAAGTCATGAAAAGCAATGAGGGAAACTTAAATGCCTATTACTAGGCAATAAAGCCAATTTGAAAAGGCCACCTACTGTATAACCCCAAATATATGACATTCTAAAAAAGGCAAAAGTGTGGAGAAGTAAAAAGAGCAGTGGTTGCCAGGGGTTTGGGGGGCTGGAGGGATGAATCGCTGGCGCACAGTGGATTTTTAGGCAGTGACATTAGTCTATGATACTATGACGGTAGATACATATCATCATACACTTGTCAAAACCAACAGAATGTACACCAAGAATGTACCCTAATATAAATTATGAACTTTGGATTATAACCATGTGTCAATGTAGGTTCTTTTAACCAATGTACCACTCTTGTGGGAGATGTTGATAATGAGGAAGGCTATGCATGTGTGTGGGCAGGGGGTATAGGGGAACTCTCTGTACCTTCCTCTAAATTTTGTTGTGAATCTAGAACTGATCTAAAAAAAAAATCTTAAGAAATTCTAAGGAAGGGGGATAACTAAATACATTAGGAAAGGGGAGCCTATATTCTAGAAGAGAAAGACAAATTATAAACAAAGATAAACCACCATCGGATTTCCAGTAAACCAAAAGGCAAAGAGGGAGAAGAGGGGGAGAGGGAGGAGTATTGTACTAGGAAGACTGATCTTGACTATCAAGGGCGTGGCTGTTACACAATCAGGTTAGAGGAGAGTATGTTTGGAATGCTAACCTCCTAGGGGATGGCTGCACCTCCTCTTTCAGTACTCCCATGTTCTGTGATAAAAATAATGGCTATAATATGTAATACTGGATATATTACTTCCAATATATGTAAGGAATATTACACACACACTAAGTAGAAAAAGAGGTTAGGGAACTTCAGGGATGGGTGAGGTTGCTCATTAAACAAGATAGTCATTAAATAGGGGGTCATAAAAGGCCTCTTTGATTCAGTGACATCTAAGGGAGGACAGTGAGCAGTGTTGATATCTGGGAAATAGCATTCCAAAAAGAAGGAACATATGTATGAAGTCCCTGAGGCAAAACTGTGCTTAGCATGTTCAAAAATGGCACAAAGGCCAGAAATGCTAGAATGGAATGAACCACAGGTTTTAGGAAAGAGAGGTAGACAAAAGGAGACTGTTCAAGTGAATATAGGACTTTGTAGGACTTGGAGTCTTACTCTGAATGGGATGAGAAGCCACTGGAAAATCTGGAGCAGAAGAATGACATGATCAAGCATTTTTTTCACAGGCTCTCTCTAGCTGCCACCTTGAGAATACATCAGGATGGGAGGAACAGCAGAACCAGGAAGAAAGATGTTAATTGTGAGTTGATGGCAATTATACAGGCAAGATCTGGTGGCGATACAGACCAACATGGCAGCAGTGTGAAGAGACTGGATTCTACATGGATTTTGAAGGTAGAGTCAGCAGAATTTGCTGATGCCTTTCAGCTGGGATATGAAAGAGAGAAGTCAAGGATGACTCCAAGTTTTTGGTCAAAGCATCTGAAAGTCTCATGTGGTCATTTACTGAAGAAGGAAGGTATGAAAATAATAGGTTTGGGGATGGGGGTAAGATGAAGAATTTGATTCTGAACATGTTAAATTCTTGTTAGACATCCAAATTAAGATGTCAAAGTGGACTCCTAGAGACAGGATTCTAGAGATTCAGAGTGAGACTTGAGGTAGAGGATTAAATTTTGGCATCATCAGCACACAGAAAGTAAATAAAGCCTTGAGACTAAATGTACTTACCTAAGAAGTGGGAGTAAAAGGGAAGAAAAGAGTTCAATAACTGAACTGTGGGGCACTCTGCTCATAAAGTTTGGAAAGATAAGGAAGAAACAGAAAAAAAAAGATTTAGAAGAAAGGGTCCATGTTTTAAACTGGCAGGGGTGGGGACAGGTGGGGAGACAGACAGAGAGACCTTGGCCAGGTAAAGAGAGGGTTTCAAGAAGGAATACATGATCAGCTGATGGGTGAAGTAATCTGAGGAAGATTTGTCTGTTGAAATTAACAGTGGAGGAACCACTGGGGAACTTGAGATGATCAATGTCAGTGGAAGGTGCCAGGAAGAAACCTGGCTGAACTCGATCCCAAAGAGAAAAGGAAAAATAGGAATTGGGCACATTGATAATAAACAAAAGTCTTAAAGAGTTTTGCTATAACTGGAAGCAAATAAATATGATTTTGATTGAAATGGTAAGTGGGATTAAGACAGTGTGCGTCTGTTTAAATGGACAAAAACCGTACCTTGGTTTCCTGGTGGAATAATTTGCTAGAGAGGAGATCATTTATAATGCAGAAGAGAGAGGGGACAATTGCAATGCTAATGTCCTTGAGCAAGATAATCACTCAGGATTCAGTCAGTGAAGCACGAACACAATGATTATATGGGAATAAGGAATTTATTATAGAAATTAGAATATACACTTATGTGGGAGATGCTGAGGAAGTAAGAATCTTTAAGGGAAACTTGCATGGCCAGAGGAAGAGGAAGCGTCATTAACCAGACTGCTTAGCTGACATGGGTAGAATATTTGGAACTTGCTGGGAAATCCAAGAAGCCAAGCATTTCTAGCCACCAAATTAGGTCCACAGAGGAGGAGGTCATGGAGAGATCTCTGTAGCTACCACCTGTGTGGGTTCACAGCCAAGCATCTGGTGGTCAGCCTGAGGACACTGTTGTGCAGCATGACCAGCAGTTAGCAAGACAAGCTGGACATAGAGCAGAGAAGAGTGAGGACCAGCTGGGACGCACCAGACCCCTCCACATCCGACCGTCATAGTATCTGAGCACGGCAGTCTTCCAAAAGTAATGGCACTGATTTATTTCTGCCCCCTAAATCTTGTACAAATTCCTCTTTTGGCCACTTCTAATCTGGCCATACAAGAGTATCTAGAAAATGCAGTTCCTAAATTGTCAATAGCACAATCCAGCACCTTTTAGCCCTTTCCATTTAGCATCCATGGATGCCCCTTGTAATCATACTTTACTTTCAAATAAGTATAATGTCAAAAGGATATTCTTTCTTAATATGAGGCAATGATCACACAACCACAAACTGCTAACCCTTTCTCCTAAAGAGGATGCATACACTTAATCCATCTTTAGGTGACACTCATTCCTTTTCTACCTCAGTCACACACTTGCTTTGATTTCCTGTGACTTAAATTTAGAAGTATAAAATCAACCACTGTTCCTCTTACACTAGTGAGTAGGACAAGGACAGAGGGGGAATGTTTAATTGGTATATATATATATATATATATATATATATATATATATATAATGTATATATTCATATAAAAGCAAGGAAGGAAAACACATGACTCTACATATTCTACAACTGGTCTCAGAGTCATACTGATATTATTGTCCTTCCTCCACTATATATTCTGTATTGACTTTGTCCTCCCCTTTCAGCTAGTCATGTTCCTTGCCTGTGGAGTGACACAGCTTCCATTTCTGACAGCCCTACTAGTTTGGGTGGTTTTCCACAACTTCTATGACAGAACATGGGAGCACTAAAAGGTGCCTTTATGGATCTTTAGCATTCCAGATATACTCTTCTCTGGTCTGGTTGTATAATAGTTATTTTCCTGATAGGATAAATTAGCTCAATAAAATGACCACTTCTTTTTGTTCCTGCTGTTTCAGTGGCATGACAAACATTAAGTTGCCAGGTGATTGGCAATAAACAAATTCTCTCTTAACATTGAATGGGAGAAGCATCACCATGTATTAGTCAGCAATTCAGAGCATATCCCACATCCTGGAGAACATGATCCCAGCCCCACAAAGTATTACCAGGTATTAGCATCAGATGGTGTTCTGAGTTTCAAATGGACATTTCACTACCTTCCCATCAGACCAGCTCCTCTAGCGGGAGAGAGATGACAGTAAGACCAGTGAGCTCCATTAGCACAGCCTATTTTCTGTAAAATGAGTTTCTTTGACAGGAGCAATATTGTGTGGAATATCCTGAAAGTGAGTAAGACATTCTATAAATCCAAGCATGGTGGATTTTCCAGAAGCATCATGAGCCGAGAAGGCAAATTCACATGCATAGTGTCATTTCAATGAGAATAAAGTGCTGCTTCTTTCCAAAGAGATGTGGTCCAGACCCTGCCCCCAAATGACTGCTTGGGTCCCTCAGAAAGAGGTGACAAATTTGAGGTTCAATGTTGGTCTCTTCAGTTGGCACGTTGGACACTTAGGGGCGGCTATTAACAAATCAGCCTTGGGGAGTGGAAGTCCATGCTGCAGAGGCCATGGACAAGCTCCATCCCTGCCACCATTACCATTTGTTCCTGAGCTCAGTGGAAAGAATGGGTTTCTGGGGTAAGGAGCTAACTAACATCCACAAAACATGCCCTTTTTTTTTTTTTTTTTCACATAAAAATCAAAATCCTTCTCTGCTCAGGTTTTTCTTTGGTGGGCATTTACATGGAACACAAATTGTACCCTGTTGGAGAGGTCCTCTCCCCAGACCTCCTAGTTACCAACTTCCCAGTCATGCTCCTTCCAAGTGCCTGACCACAGAGCCAAACCGTAAGCCACTTACCATGAAATAATGCATTTCTGTTCCTATCTCTGACCATCTCTCCTTCCAAATCAATAAATAAATATGAGTAGTGCTCAAAGTTTTACATATGAGGAGATTTCTTTTTATCACTATTCTTCAAGGACACCCCACAGTGGAGTTCCAGTGTCATGATTGTCTACTTTCAGGTGATGTCAGCATACTGTGCCGAACCATCTGTAAACTAGGCCTTAATTTTTTCTTCCTCAGTCATCAGGTAATGAAGAACTTCCCATGAAGCCGTAAGGGCAGACTGAGGGGGAGGAGGCTATGTGGCAGGAGTATGGGCAACTAGGCTATTTACCACGCAACGTACTTGAGCCTTCAAGATCTGCTCAAGCCTGATCTCATATATATCACCTACCCTTGATGATAGAATGCTGCTAAACACACCCAACATTACATCTTATTGAATCAGACAACCTGCACTGTATAATGGTTATCATGGTGGTCCATAATCAAGTGTAGGGCCTGGTAGCAAGCCAGAAGGTGTTTCTCAAAAGGAGAATAATTATCTACAGAAGGTGGCATAGCTTTGATCTAAAATTCTAGAAGTCTGTGATGTGAGTCACCTCCAGTGTTCTGCCAAAAGCCCCACACAGCGTCCCTACCTACCACATTCACTTCAAATACCACCCGATGGATCTGCTGGGCCATTCAACCAGCTATGGAGTTTCTCTTGGTCTGGAGCTCCTCAAAACTGATGGCTTTTCAGGTTATTTGATCAACGGGGCTGAGTAGCATGCCCAAATGAGGTACATGTCGCCTCCAAAATCCAGAAGCTCATTAGGTACTGTGCCACTATCTTTGCTGTAGGAGAGTCTACATGCAGCAATGTATTATTCAATCTGGAAGGGATATATCAGTGTACTACTAGATGCCTAACTCCCACGAGGTAGAAGGCGTTACATTTGAGGGGTGGGGGGTATTACTTCCTACTCTTTGTTTTGCATGAGTTTTACCAAGATGTCTAGAATAGTTGCTACTTTCTGCTCACTAGTCCAATTAGCATGATATCATCAAATTAGTGGAGCAGCGTGATGTCTTATGAAATGAAGAGATAATCAAGATCCCCATGGACAAGATTATAACAAGGAATTGGAGAGGAATTTTAACCCTGAGGTAGTACACTGAAGGAGTATTGCTGGCTTTGACTATTGGAAGCAAATAACTTCTGAAAATATTTATTAAAACATACAAAGAAATAGCACTCGCCACATTAACTGCTGTATTGGTCAGTGTTGAACTAGAGAAACAGAACTAATAAGAGATATATACCAAAAGTAATTGGCTTATACAATTATGGAGGCTGGCTAGGCAAGTCTAAAATCCATAGGACAGGCTGTGAAAAGGGCAGATTGGAACTCTCAGATATTGACTAATGCTGCTGTCCTCAGGAAGAATTTTTCATCAGTGAAGACTCAGTTCTGTTCTTAAGGCTTTCCAACTGATTGAATCGAGCCCACCCAGGTTATCTAGAATAAGCTCCCTTACTTAAAATCAACTGGTTATGGGCTTTAATCACATCAACAAAATGCCTTCACAGCAATGCCTACATTAGCATTTAGTGGATAACTCGGGACAATAGCCTACCCAACTTACATACCAGGCACCAGGGGTGTTGATTTTCTCCGGTGAAGGAGCCATACCTGGAACAGCAGTTGGAATCTCACTCATCCCTTGGTGAAGTTTACAAAAATCCCACTGTCATTCTCTAAGATCCAAGATCCACCTATCCTCTGCAAAGGCCATAAAGGTGAGGTGAATCAGAATGTGGTAGGCATCACTACTCCTGCATCCTTCAAGGCCTTGGCCATGGCACAGATCTCTGCAATCCCTCCGGGAATGCAGTGTACTATAGTTTGCGATTTGGGGAGGTAGAAGACACTCCAGTGGTTTCCATGCAACCTTTCATACCATAACAGCCCTCTGCCCATGAGTCAGGGAACCAGTGTGGTGATTCTTCAAGTGGCTAAGTATGAATACTTCAACTATAAACTCCAGATTTGAGGAAATAACCACGGGATAGGATTGGGGACTAACTGAGCCACTCTGAGATGGACACAAGCCAAATTTACATTAATTATCTGAACTTCTTAAGCCCTTAATCTTCTGGGTGGACCATGGAAGTGTTTTGAGTCTCCAAGAATTACTGACAGTTCAGTGATATAAAGGCTCATTAGTTCTCCTTCCCCAGTGCAGAGACACCAGGTAAGTGTCTGCCATCCTTTTAGAGAAGGCTAGGGGAAACATTTACAGTATAATTTTTGGCATTGTAGCAGGATGGTTCCTCAAAGGGACTTGGTTCTCCTTTATTTAAGGGGCTCTTGATCTGTGAACTGGCTCAATCTGGGAAACACATGAAGGGCTGCAAACTCTTCTGTGGTGACTAAAGTCAGACTAGTGTTTTCAAGACCTAGAGCTCTTCCACTTATTTAATCAAGTAAAATTTTAGTAGCCTGACCATCTACTTAAGTCCTAGGGAGACCACAATTAATTAGCCAATGCCAAAAATATGTATGGATCAACTCATTCTGTTTCTATTTTAACTCTGCTGTTCATTACAGTAACCATACCCAGTTTGTCTCACCATCTGACCACCATCTGACCCCTACCCCATTATCACCATTAAATTCCCATTATTGCCATTAAGTTCCCATTATCTTCACTGACTTCTAAATGGACTTCCATAACTTCTATTATCTCTATTATCTCCTATTATTTAAATGGCAGAATTTGCCACTTTCCTTTCTGACCTGTAGAGAATAACCACCACAGAGGTCTTCAGAGATGCTGGTTCACCACTCACTAATGTATTCTTAATGCCTCAGTAAATGGAGTGCCCTCTGGACCACTCTCTCCCAGGTGGCATTGTTAAAGGATGAGTGAATATGTCTTCTCAGTACAATTATGATATAGATATTTTTCCCTATTTTACAATTGAGGAAATTGAGGGATGCTGTTTACTCAAGGTTATTCAATTAATTGGTGGATTCAGAATTTGAACCCTAACTTTATTAGACTCCAAACTCTTGATTGTCATAATTAGATCCTAGCCATACAAAGTGTTTACTCCACTTACACCTTTTAAGGATTTTTTAACTATATTTTTTTAGAGCAGTTGCAGATTCATGGTAAAATTGAAGAGAAAGTACAGATTTCCCACATGCCCCCCACCTCCACACATGTGCACCCTCCTCCATTTCCAACATCCCCCACCAGTGTAGTACATTTGTTTCCATTGATGGACCTTCATTGACACACCATTATTACCCATAGTCCATAGTTTACAACAGGGTTCACTCTTGGTGGTAAATATTCTATGAGTTTGAACAAATGTATAATGACATGTGTGGACAAAAAAAAGGGCCATATACACCTGGCTGGTGTGGCTCAGTGGTTGAGCATTGACCCATGCACGAAGAGGTCGCTGGTTCGATTCCCGGTCAGGGCACATGCCCAGGTTGTGGGCCAAATCCCCAGTGAGGGGCACGCAGGAGGTGGCCATTCGATGTTCTCTCTCAACAATGTTTCTATCTCTAGCTCCCTCTCCCTTATTCTCTCTCTAAAATCAATAAAGAAAAAAAAATTTTTTTTTTTAAAGGGCCACATACAAGCTCAGGGGAAAGAGGCCTTACAAACTCAGAGACCAAAAGTAACCACTTAGGATAGTCTGAAATTAAAACTTTCTCACTAAAAGTTGGTCATGGTGGGTGGTCATGTCCTAGGCAAGTAGCTTCCTTGACAAAAGTCAATCGTTACCTTAACTGAACCTGTCTATTATCTTTTTGCATCCACGATAACATACTTTTGGAATGTCAGGGTATTTTCCTTTTGCCAGACCCCTCAGGGCACTGTCACTGCACCAGAGCAGGAAACCCTCATTGTTGTTGCTATCATGTTAATTGTTAACTGGTAGTTATCCTGTACCCACCAACATAAAAGGAGAATGGGTCTATTCGGTTTACTTTTTATCCATCCCAGAGATGGGTAAACCAGTTCGACCCCACTTCGCTTCCTCCCGCCTCCCTCATCTGCCACCAGTGCATTTCAGGTAACCCTGCTATGTCTTCCCCTTTGATTCTGATGTATAAAATAAGTGGTAAAACTGACTTTCCGGAGAATTTTCTCAATCTGTTGAGATTTTGCTTCCTGGCAATTGTCATCATTTTGGCTCAAATAAACTCATAAAAATTCTTACAGGTTTGGACATTTCTTACATCAGCACATGTATCCACCATTATATTATCTACCATGAAGAGTACTGTCCCTGCCCTGAAAACCTGTGCTCTGCCTGTTCATCTCTCCCTCACCCCCAGCCGTTTACAGATTTTTATGAAATAAATACGGTTTTTCCCAGATTTTGAGCTCAGACATTCCTGACAAATTCTTTGTCTCAAAAGAGCCACATGAATAGGAACATTTTCAGATGTAATATGTTTATGATAGATATTTACCTGAACTAGGCTGAACTTGCCTATTATAAACAATATCTCGGTACACATGATAGCCAAATCAGGTAAGCAGTACTTAAACAGAATTTAGTGTAAAGGAGGTTCATTTCTGCTTGTCATGCTACATGCTAACCTCTCCCCTTCATGTCTCTGTACTTTTGCACATGTTGCCCCTATTCTGACACTGCTGTCCCTCTTTTTTCTACCTAAGAAAATGCCTATTCATCTTTTACTACTTTAGTTAACACATGTCTCTCCTATAAGGTCCTACTGGACTCTCCTGAGTGAGCAATGACTTCCCCTTTCTCCAGGTCATGCATTCCCAGTGGAGCTGACATCACAACTAAGTGGGCAAACACTGGTTTTGGAGAGCTTGCTCTTTTTTTATATAAAGCACAGATATGCATACAGATATACAATATGTGTGGTATTAAAATTTAATATGGGAAGGAGTGATTATGGGGGGAAATTATCTAAGAAGGCTCTTTCAGGAGTGTGATAGTAAAAAGGGAGGTTGAGAAACACATCCCCAAGCTGACATTGCATCTGTACATATCTGAATTTCAGCCCTTCTGTTACTGTTGTAATTAACCTAGTTATTAATAACAGAAAAGGGGCAAAGGGAAGGCCAGACATTATAAGCATGTCATTGGGGAAGCTTCACCAGTAGGCTGAGATTTCACACTCCTCAGGGAACCATTAGTCCATTCCCTGCAGATCACTGGGGGAAGGGACTGAACAAAGGGGAAGATGGGCACATGCACAGTGAGTCTGGGTGACATAGGGAAGGTGCCTGTCAGTCAAACCTGGGAACAGAGATCATTGGGCAGAGTGGGCAGGGCATCTGCAAACCCATGAAGATTTGGGAATACATAATCCCCTAGACAAAGGAGTTTGCTCTTTCAGCTCTCTGTGCTCTTGGCTCATGGGGCTCTCTGGTTCCTTTGCCTTTGCTGCTGCCTGTGTTCCCTCCATAGTTATGTGGCCCTGCAGACCCCACGTGCAATGGACTGATGGACGGCAGTGGGGAACACAAAGAAGCTAGCCTGATGCTGGAATGAATCTGTGCTCCAAGATGGACTGAAAACTATGGACACTGGCTTTGATCCTAGCTCTGCTGCAAGCAAATGGGACTTCTTCCTTGGCGGGACAAAGTGAAATGCAACCTTAGAAACTCGGGCATAATTCCACAAAAATAAAGCTTTCTATAATATCTCATCCTCACATAGGGGCCTCCAGAAATTCTTACTCCAACGGCACCCTAAGAACCCCAATCCCACCAGCAACCAATAGGGACAAGGAGAGCTCCCCACCTGCAACACTTCTAATGCTTTATTGCATTTGTTCGCTTACCTGTCTCTACCACTTACTGGACTATAAAACCTTGAAGACAAGATCCAGGTCTTATTCCTTTTAGCCCCAATCATATGTTTTGTTCATTAATGTATTCAACATGTATTTAAGTGGCTACAGTGTATTTAATAGTCTTCTGTGTATTTGGGAAAGTAATCCACCGCTCAATGCCTGTCTCCAGTTTAAAGAATAGAAATTTCAGGTCCCTTCACTGTCAGCCCCCAAATCCTTCTTTCTCTCTCCTGCAGGATGTTTTGGGTGGTGAGGAGTTGGGGAAGCGGGGTCCTCGTGAAATTCCTCTGGTACTCTATGCACATGCAGAGTTCCCAAGGAAAGTATGTGAACTAATTACTTTCCTCCTTCCTTCCCCCTACCTTTTACATTGCCAGGTATTAATTTGGGTCATTTTAGGACAAGACTGTTCATAACAGCACAGAGCTCCATCCCAAATTACTTTCCAAGTGAAAAATAGCTGAGGTCCAGCTATCCTATCTGATACATAGTGTCCAAGAGAAAGAAAGAAAAAAAGCCGGAACATTACCTTCAAATTGGATTTTCTGCATCCCAAGGGCAGTGTTATTTTTGACAGGGTTCAATACAAGATACTTCTACAAGTGAAAATGTATGATTCCTAGGACTGCGTGCACCCACACTCTGTGGTAGGGAGACATCAAAAAGCCACCAGGTACTCATTAAAGGCTGCCCTGAGAAAATAAGGAATAGTTCTGCACCAGCCCCCAGTAAACAGAAAGAAGCAATGTCTTCAAGGGTTTCTGAACAAGCGTCATCCCGCCAGCTGCTGCTCACTGCCACCAGCAGCTCTCTCTCAGATGGGAAGGTGTATTTGGCCTCACATAAAGAGATTCTTCGTGCGTGATGCAGAGAATACTATTAGAGTGAAAGGTGTTTCTCATTGCCGCTGTTTCTCTTTCTTGGAGAAGCCAGGCTGGGGATACACAGGTGTAAAGCAATTAACCTATTAGTACAAACACAGAGATCAGAGCTAGAAGTGGCCAGGAAACAGTCAATTCCATCCCCTTGCCAAGATGAGAGAAGCCACTGAAGCAACACTACCTGCTCTGTTAACAGGAAGGGAAGAGCATTTCAGCTACACTGGGTGTCCCCTCGCAGGCACGGAGCTGGCTCACCACAGCCCGCTCCCCCGGTGCCCACACAGCGTCTTCCACAGGGGCTGGGGGTATGTGACATGCACAGGTCGAAATCGGATCCGGAGTGACAGAAGATTCATCAGTGCTGCCCAGTTCTGCAGGGAGAACTGCTCCTCTGATTGAATAAGGAAGTGACTATACTGACGTAAGTCACCCAGATGAAGCACAGATAAGAGAAGATTTGCTTCTTTGTTCATCCAAAGGTTTATATGTCAGAGACCACGCCTGGCATTAGGAGTATAATAGTGAAGAGTGATTTTTGTTGTTGTTGTTTTTAAGGACATGGTCCTTGCCTTCAGTGTGCTTACAGTCTAGGTACAGACATAGAAAACAAGCAATAAACTAACAAATAAGTTCATTTTGAAACAAGGAGAGAACAATGAAGAAGAAAAGGAGTTCCAATTAAGAAGTACAGGTCCTGGACTCAGAGGGAGCTTTGCTCGTAGGCTGTTTCCACCCTGAGGAGACTATCTTTTCTCAAGAGCTGATTCCCTTTGGGAAGAGGTCTACGTGGATGAGCTTTCCCCCAGGTACCTGGGGGAGACGACGGATGTGGGAGACAGAGGTGTTTCCTGCTGGAGCCCGGAGACTTGCCCCAGCACCCTCAGGAGAGGGAGCTACAGACAGAAGCTCAGAAACAGCCTTTAGCAATGTGAGTGGCATTGTCTGTCTGCCATGCTAGGGGGAGATTCAGAGTGAGCGAGGGGGTATCCTACCCCTTCTGTTTGGAGCCTGCATGTCTGTGATTCCGTGAGTAAGCCAGGACATGCAGGGCTGTTCTGCACACAGAGGTAGTACTCTGGACACGCCATCACTGCTTGGTCACCCTGGGACCCCCCTGGCAGCTGTGTCCAGAGGACAGCATCCACAGACCTAGAGGGGAAAGACAGAGAGATTTGCATGAGCTTCTGGAAGAAATCTTCATGTTCTCCTAACTGCATCAGTCAGATGTGATTTTGACAGGAGGACACTTAAGATATTACAAACAAAACACGCTAAGGGTTTGCAAATTTAATACACAGTTAACATTCTTATATACCTGGCCTATGTCAGACATTGTGGTCGACTTTTGCTCATTGCATTAACCTTCCAAAACAGCTCTATGATAGAGAGCAATAACCCCATATTTTAGACAAGAAAACCAAAGTTCATATTTTCTTATCCATCATTCCGTTTCAGACTCATTAAGTGGTAGAGCAAATATTCAATACTGAGCTTTCTGGCTTCAACTCTATGATGTGAAATAATCTGCCAGCTCTTGAGAAAGAACTGAGTCATGCGAAGTTCTCGGTTAAACTCCATATTCTTAGCCTCTCTCAGCTCCCAACTTATACTTCAAACATTCAAAAACTGATTAACAGTGACTTGTTTATATCTTCTCTCCCTTACTCTCTGCCATCCTCTCTTCTCTGCTCTGCACTCGGTGAGAACCAAGGCCTTGCTGCGAGTCCGCCTTCTATTTTAACTTCCTTTCGCAGGATAGATGGTTATAAAATGTAGCTGACTGATTGGCGTTTCCCTGGTCTGGCTCTTTAAATGGTAACCTGGGGTCCCAAGAAGCCACTTTTTTGCCAGAAGCTTGCCTGATCTAGCCCCCAAAAGAGCATCTATTAATCTTACCTTCCATGGAGTCCTTTGGTTTCTACATGAATAAAATCTAAATAAAAGACTTCTCGATCCTTCTCGTTTCTTCACTCTTTTATGATGATGTTTTACTGCTCACTTGTTTGCACAGTATCTGGAATGCCCGGTGTGTTTTCTGTGTGAATACATTTCAGGTCTAAACTTGAACCAGTACTGTTGAATCCTTGCATTTTGCTTAAAAATGAAATAAGAGTGTCATTAAGAATGCATTTCTTGCTATAATCATATTTGATATTCCTCTAACAAGTTTGAGGTCTATAATAGAAAAGATTATAGACATTACCAAGTTTTTTTTAAAGATTGCATTTATATTATTTACAATATTTTTGCCAGGAAAACACCGTATAATGAGGAAAGTCTGGAGATTATATAGAGATAGTTATTACCAAAAGGTTGATAGTTGCATAAAATAAAACCACCAACTTGCAGTTGATTTTAGGCAGTTATGTTGTGTTTCTACACTTGATACCTGACACTAAATATGTCTTCCTTAGCTACTATGTAATAGATGCGTGGATGATGACAATGATAAGGGAGATAAACAGCAGACAAATGTTACTGAAGACCAGGTAAATAATGAATTCTTGTCCAAGTATGAGAGTAAAGATCTAAGAACAGAACAAATAGTCTCCTTCATCAGAATATGTGGAGCCAACATACCAAATCACCACCCTTAAGCACTGATTTTTTCATACAAAAAAATGATTCTGCAACTGACAATATTTGCTTTTCTTTAAAAACTTGAACGTCAATTCAAGGATCAGAGTAGACAACCTAGTAGCAATCAGGGCATTGGCAGGAAGTTCTTAGAAAAGAGAGATAATATAAATGTAGGAATAGATTTCACAACTAGAACAAAAGCAGTTTGTTAAAAGCAATCAACCCAAATGCTCACTGGCTCCTCTGCCACTTCAGAGGCCATTTCCAGACAACGTCCCACATGCCTCAGTGTCAGCAGGACCCAGAGAGCAGGTTTGTGGAGATCAAAAGTGTGCAGAGCTTGACTCCAGCTGGCATGCAAGGCTGTCACCTAGCTCCTCCTTAGACTTCATCCCTCATCTGCAGCCCCAGGGAACCTCAGACCCTCCCTGGTCCACCTCCTTACCCCTTGCTTTCCCACCCATGGGTGCAGATGGATTTAGGCACAAGTCACTGCAGAGAGCACATCTTAAATGCATATTTATATATAATATGTTTTACAAGTAATACTTCTATTTCATAAGTGATCCCTATAAATATCTAAATATATTTTCATCTAAAAGTTTATTTCAGTATTTTATTTATATGTGCATAATTATTTATACTAGCTTGAGTTTTTGAAAGCAGCTGATACCAGGCATGTCCCTTTATGGATGTTGGGTGTTAGTGAAGTCAGCAGTTCTGCAAACAATGCTGTTCCTGTTCTTAGTCTCATGGCTCCATTAACCTGTGAAATAGTTCCTGGTATACAAGGAGAACTCAACAAATCCCAAATCAAAAGGAAAGGCATAGCACCTGAAACAAATATAATATTGTATGTTAACCATATTTGTAAAATAAATTTTAGAAATAGTAAAAATAAATTAAATTTTTATTTAATTATTTATTTTTATGTATTGTTGACACTACTACAGGTGTTCCTTCCTCCCTCCCCTTTGCCTATCTCCACCCAGCCCCCACCTGACCTCCCTCTGGCCATCACAACACTGTTGTCTGTGTCCACAGGCTGTGCATATATGTTCTTTGGCTAATCTGTTCACCTTCTTTAATCCAGTCCCCCCCTTTCCCTCCCCACTGATCTCTGTGAGTCTGTTCCATGTATCAAAGCCTTTGGTTCTATTTTGTTCGTCACTTTATTTTATTCATTAGATTTCACATGTAAGTGAGATCATATGCTGTTTGTCTGTCTCTGTCTGGCTTAAATTGCTAAACATATAAATCTGCAGGTCTACCATGCTGTTGCAAAAAGTAAGAGATCCTTCTTTTTTATAGCTGCATAGTATTCCATTGTGTAAATGTACCACAGCTTTTTTATCCACTCATCTACTGATGGGCAGTTAGGCTATTTCCTGATCTTGGCTGTTATAAATATGCTGGAATGAACATAGAGGTGCATATACTCTTTCTGATTGGTGTTTCAGTATTCTTAGGATATATTCCCAGAAGTGGGATAGCTGGGTCAAAAGGCAGGTCCATTTTTTAAGGAAACTCCATACTGTTTTCCACAGTAAATGCACCAGTCTGCATTCCCACCAACTCTGCACAAGGGTTCCCTTTTCTCCACATCCTCATCAGCAGTTGTTGTTTTTTGATTTATTGATAGTAGCCACTCTGACACATGTGAGGTGCTATCTCATTGTGGTTTCAATTTACATCTCTCTGATTAGTGACTTTGAGCACTTTTTCATGTCTATTGGCCATCTGTATGTCCTCTTTGGAGAAGTGTCCATTCAGGTCCTTTGCCCAATTTTTAATTGGATTGTCTTTTCGGTGTTGAGTTGTATAAGTTCTTTATGTATTTTGGAAATTAACTCGTTTTCAGATGTGTCATTGGGAATATGTTCTCCCATGCAGCAGGTTCCCTTTTCTTTTTGTTGATGGTTTCTTTTGCTGTGCAAAAGCTTTTCAGTTTGATGTAGTCACATTTGTTCATTTTTTCCATTGTTTCCCTTGCCCTAGGAGATGTATTGGCAAAAGTATTGCTATAAGTGATGTCTGGGATTTTACTGCCAGTGTTTTCTTCTAGGATTTTTGTGGTTTTGTGACTTACATTTAAATATTTTGTCTATTTTGTCCAGCTGGTGTGGCTCAGTGGTTGAGCATCGACCCATGCACCAAAAGGTAACCGGTTTGATTCCTAGTCAGAGCACATACCCAGGTTGTGGGCCCGATCCCCAGTGCGGGGCATGCAGGAGGTGGCCAATCAATGTTCTCTCTCATTGATGTTTCTATCTCTCTCCCTCTCCCTTCCTCTCTCTCTAAAAATCAATAAAAAATTTAAAAAATTTTAATAAATATTTTGTCTATTGTGAGTTTATTCTTGTGTATGGTGCAAGTTGGTAGTCTAGTTTCTTTTTTTTTTTTTTGCATGTACCTGTCCAATTTTCTCAACACCATTTATTGAAGAGACTGTCTTTACTCCATTGTATGCTCTTGCTTCCTTTGTCAAATATTAATTGACCATAAAAATATGGGCTGATTTCTGGGCTCTATCTTATTCCATTGATCTATATGCCTGTTCTTATGCCAGTACCTGGCTGTTTTGATTACAATGGCCTTGTAGTTTAGTTTGATAGCAGGTGTTGTGAGCCCTCCAACTTTGTTCTTCTTTCTCAAGATTGCTGAGTCTATTCAGGATCATTTTAGGTCCCATATAAAATTTTGGAATATTTATTCTAGATATGTAAAATATGCTGATTGTATTTTATTAGGGATTGCATTGAATATATAAATTGCTTTGGGTAGTATAGACATTTTAATAATGTTAATTCTTTCCATCCATGAACATGGTATAGGCTTCCACTTATGTTCATCTTCCTCAATTTCTTTCTTCAATGTCCTATAGTTTTCTGAGTACAGATCTTTTACCTCCTTGGCTAAATTTATTCTTAGGTACCTTATTTTTTGTTGTTGTTGCAATAGTAAATGGGATTGTTTTCTTAGTTTCTCTTTCTGATAGTTCATTACTGGTGTATTATAAATGCTACTGATTTCTGGATATTAATTTTGTATACTGCAACTTTGCTGAATTCATTTATTAGATCATGTTATCTGAATAATGACAGTTTTACTTTCTCCTTTCCAATTTGTATGCCTTTTATTTCTTCTTATTGTCTGACCACTAGGACTTCCAGCACTATGTTGAATAATAGTGGTGAAAGCAAATATCCCTGTCTTGTTCCTCATCTTAAAGGAATCACTTTTAGTTTTTGCCCATTGAGTATAATGTTGTCTATGGGTTTGTCATATACAGCCTTTATTATGTTGAGGTACGATCCCTTTAGTCCTTCCTTGCTGAGAGTTTTTATCAAAAATAGGTGCTAGTTTTTATAGAATGCTTTCTCTGTATCTATTGATATAATCATGGGATTTTTATCTTTCATTTTGTTTATGCAATGTATCACAATTATTTATTTGAGAATATTGTACCAACCCTGCATCCCTGTAATAAATTCCATTTGAACATGGTCTATGATCCTTTTAATGTACTGTTGGATCTAGTTTGCTAATATTTTGTTGAGGATTTTAGCATCTATGTTCATCAGGAATCTTGGCCTATTAGGATAATGCTGGCCAAATTTAAAAAGCTTGGGATTCTTCCCTCCACTTGAATTTTTTGAAATAGTTTCAGAAGGATAGGTATTAGTTCTTTTCTGAATGATTGGGAAAATTCTCCTGTAAAGCCATCCAGTCCAGGACTTCTGTTCGTTAGGGAAATTTTTTTTCTATTATTACTACTTCAATTTCACTAGTTGTAATCTGTCCATTCAGAGTCTCTGATTCTTCCTGACTCAGTTTTGGAAGATTGTATGTTTCTAGGAATTTATCTATTTTGTCCATATTGTCCAATTTGTTGACATATAGTTGTTCATAATATTTTCTTACAATCCTTTGCATTTCTTTCGTGTCAGTTGTTACTTCTCCTCTTTGATTTTCAATTTTATTTATTTCAGTCCTCTCTTTTTATCTTGATGAGTCTGGTTAAAGGTCTGTCTACCTTGTTTATCTTTTCAAAGAAACAGCTCTTGGTTTTATTGATCTTTTGTATTGTTTTTTAGACTCTATTTTGTTTATTTCTGCTCTGGTCTTTATTATTTCCTTCATTCTACTCACTTTGGCCTTTGTTTGTTGTTCTTGAAGTTCCTTTAAATGTAAAGTTAGATTGTTATTTGAGCTTTTTCTTGTTTCTTGAGATAAACCTGTAATGCTATGAATTTCCCTCTTAGGACTGCTTTTGCTGTATCCAATAACTTTTGGGTTGTTGTGTTCTCATTTTCATTTGTTTCAAGATATCTTTTGATTTCCTTGATTTCATTGCTAACCCATTCATTGTTTAGTTATTTAGCCTCCATGTCCTGGTGTGTCTTTCAGTTTTTTCTTGTTATTAACTTCTAGTTTCATACCATAATGGTCAGAGAAGATGCTTGATATGATTTCAAACTTCTTAAATGTATTGAGACATGTGTCCTAACATGTGGTCTATCCTAGAAAATGTTCCATGTGCACTTGAAATCAATGTATATTCTGCTGCTTTGGGGTAGAATGCTCTGAAGATATCAATTAAATTCATTTGATCTAGTGTGTCATATAAGGCAATCATCTCCTAGTTGATTTTCTGTCTGGAAGATCTATTCATCGATGTTGATGGGGTGTTAAAATCCCCTACTGTAACTGTATTACTATCAATCTCTCCTTTTATGGCCATCAATATTTGCTTTATATATTTAGGTGCTCCTATATTGCATGCATACATGTTTACAAGGATTATAACCTCTTGTTGGATTGATCCTTTTATCATTATGTAGTGCCCTTCTTGGTCTCTTACTATAATCTTGGTTTTAAAGTCTATTTGGCAGAATATATATAGGTCTTGTTATCTTATAATTTAGCTACCTTATGTCTTTTGATTGGATCATTTAAGCCATTTACATTTAAAGTGTTTATTGATAAGTATGTATGTATTGCCATTTTATTTTTTAAATTATGTTCCCCTTTCTTCTCCTTCTCCTTCTTCTTCTCCCTCTTCTTCAAGCAAGTCCTTCAACATTTCTTGTAAAACTGGTTTGGTAGTAACAAACTCCTTTAGCTTTTTCTTGTCTGGGAAGCTCTTAATTTCTCCTTCAATGTTAAAGGATAGCCTTGCTGGGTAAAGTAGCCTTACTTATAGATCCTAGATTTTCATCACTTTGTATATTTCATGGCAATCCCTTCTGGCCTGAGATGTTTCTGTTAAGAAATTAGCTGACAACCTTATGGGAGCTACCATGCAGATTGCTAACTGCCTTTCTCTTCTGGCTTTTAAATTTCTCTCTTTGTCTTGGGGTGGGTTTTTTGGGGTCCATCTTGTTTGGGACTCTGCATTTTCTGGACTTGTGTGTCTTTTTCCTTCACCAGGTTAGGAAAATTTTCAGTCATTATTTCTCTAAATAGGTTCTTGATTCCTCTCTCTCTTCTTCTTCTGGTACTCTACGATGCTTATGTATTTATGTTTCATGTTATCTCAAACGTCCCTTAAGCTATCCTCATGCTTTTTAATTTTTTTTCTTTTTGCTTCTCTGATTGGGTGGGTTTTTTTCTCCCTTTTTTTTTTTTTTGCCAAATCACTGATTTAATCCTCTGCTTCATCTAACCTACTCTTTAATTCTTCCAGTGTATTTCTTTATTTCAGATATTGCATTCTTCATTTCTGACTGGCCTTTTTTTATGGTTTCTATATCCTTTTTCATGCTGTTGAGCATACTTATAATCATTACTTTGAACTCTATATCTGATAAATTGCTTGCCTCTGTTTCATTAGCTTTCCTTCTGGAGAATTCTCATTCTTTCATTTGGGGTCTGGTTTTTTGTCTCCCCATTTAGCTGCCTCTTTGTGTTTGTTTCTATGTCATAGGTAGATCTGCTATGACTCCCAATCTTGGTAGGGTGACCAGATGTAGTGGGTGTCCTTTGGGACCCAGTGGCCCAGTCTCCCTGATCACCTGAGCTGAGTGCTCTAGGAATGTCCCTTGTATGTGTTATGTAGGCCCTCCTGTTGTAATAGAATCTTGATTGCTATTGGCTCATTCCTGCAAGGTATGGACCCTCAGTCTGGCTGACTCTGAGGCTCAGCCTACAATATAGCATGAGAGCTGCTATGCAGGTGCTGATCATATGAAGCGGAATTCACCTCAGCAGGGTTTTGTGCCTGCTGACATCTCCCTGTGGATATGCTGTTTGTGAAGCTTACTGGATTCTGCTGTGTTGTGGTCTGAAGCTGGCCACTGGGTATATTGGTTCTAGGCTTCTTGGGAGAGACTCTGATGCAGGCCAATGCCAGACAATGCATGTGACTGGCCCTAGACAACCTGTTTGGAGCTATCAGTGATCCACAGTTTCTGGCTGCCTCTGCTGGGTCTAGGTACATGCAGAAAGGACCAAGCTGTGTGCCAAGGCCACCTTTTCCCAGCACTGGGCCCAGGGGCAGGTCAGCAAAATTCTCTAAGCACCCAGAGATCCATCTCTGCCTGCCTGCAGGCTGCCTGTTAGGCTCAGTCACTGAAAGATCCTCTGGAATAAGCTCCACAGGGTGGGGCAAGAGGGATTCCAGAGTCTGATGTCACATGGAGGAGAGTGCTCTGCCCAGAAAAATAGCTTCTGTGGTATGGGGGAATGACTCAGCACAGGGATCCTGGTGGCTGATCCTTCAGTTCTCTCCCCAGAGCTACCAACCCCAGGCTCTTCTCATGCAGCTGTAGTCTGCCCTGCCCTCCCTGTGCCAGAGCCCAGGATGAGTGACAGTGTATGGAATTTTATGCATTGGCCATTTAAGACTGCATGTGTCTCTAATCATCTCTCCCTGGTGCACAGAAACCCTGCTGCTTTTCATAGCCAAGTGTTATGTTCCTCTCTTCTCTGGTGCTCTAGGCTGGGGAGCCTGGCTTGGAGTTTAGACCTCACACTTCTCAGGATGAACCTCCTGAAGCTGAGATATCCCTCTGGAACCTCAGCTGCCACTCGAGAGAGCTAGGCCAGCCTTCTTATGTCTCCTCATTTTCTACCAGTCTTGGTGTGGCTTCTTCTGTAAGTCCTTGGTTATAAGACTTCTCTTCAGCTAGTGTTTAGTTGGTTATTCAGGATGATTTTTTCTTTCTATAATTTAATGGTAATTCCAGTTTGGTCCTGGGAGGAGGTTAGTGGAGTTTCTACCTAATCCACTGTCATCTTGGATCTCCCCAGGAAATAAACTCTTTATTACTAAGTATTCCAAATGTTACAGAGTATATAGAATGAAACCAGCAGCCAGGATCAAAACTCTCACATAAAATTTGAAAGAAAAAAATAATAGAATATAACATCTGGATATATAAAACTTAGCTTTTATTTCAGTTTTGTTTTGTTTTGTCTCAACTCTCACACTTAAAACAGATTAAACTTAAAACTTTCTCAGGAGCCACAAATCCACCTGAGTGTACTGACAGCCAGAGGGGCCCCAGCCTTTGGATCAGAAGTCACTGATTATTTGCATGTAAGCACTAAGCCTGTAATGAATGGTTTCTAGTGGTTCTAAATCTGTAATACACAGATTACAGTGGTTTTCAAACTTGGCTACACATTAAAATCACCTGGGATGCTTTATTAAAATACCTTTCCACCCCAGATATTCTTTTTAGCTGTTTTCTGGTGGGCCCTGGGAACCAGTAGTTTTTACGAATCCTTAGGAGATTCTAATGCGTAGCCAAAGCTTGACCTAAGCCTGTGGGAGTTCTCATAGCTACAACAGAACCATGCTCTTGGGCTTTATCAGTTCCAAAGGTAGGAAAATCAGCAAGAAATTTAAGCCATCTTTTGAATTTCTACAACCACTATGAGCACGTGGTTAGACCTCTCCCTGACCTCCCTGAGCTCCCAGTTAGAGAAACTGCTTACAAGTAAACATCCTCTGGGAGACTTCATTGTCTGTCAAGCTAGCCACTGCTGACAACTTCCTTTAGATTTATTTGCTTCAGTGTAACATGTTAACACTCTTTGAGATTCAGTAAACAGCAGAGCTTTCTTCATTGTAACTATGAATTAGGTAAGTGTGAATTAGACAAGGAGAATGCACCCAGTGGAGATATTGAGTACCTAATATGTTAAATATTTACTTATTTTGCTTTTAATCCTTACAATAGCCCAAGAGAATGGTAGTATTTATTTTAGTCCTCCGGTGAGGAAACTGAGGCTCTGGGGCATTATTAAGTGATTTCTCAAGGTCACTGGGGCTACTGAGAGGCTGAGGAGTCGATCCAATCTGGTTTGTACTATACCACACTGCCCCCTAGGGCTGCAGGAGTGGATGGCAAGTACTGGAAGTTAAAACAACTTGACATACCAGAAGGCCATGAGTTGGAAATCTTCTCTGGTAGACCTAACGGGCCCTGATTGTTCTTTTCCTCGGAATACTTAGAGCCGTTTCTGTTGGTGACCGCTGGCTTGGCACTGAACTCTCACCGCCTTTGGTTAATTGCCACTCCGTGTGCTTCCAGCTCGTTGCCATTACAAGCAGGCTCAGGCAGGGCAGAGATGATACTTGATATTTTTCATCCACCAGAGCGCCTAAAATTGCCTTAGAGCAGTGCTTCTCAAAATGCAATGTACTTATGAATCACTTATAAACATTGTTAAAAACCGATTCCAACCCAGAAGTTCTGAGTGGACCTGAGACCCTGTGTTTCTAACAAGCCGCAAGGGATACTAATGCTGCTGGTGAGAGAATCACATACTGAATAGCAAGAAATTTATTATTCCAAATAAATGGGTTTTTTTTAACTGTACTTTGGGATCAAGCATCTGTGGGTGTGGTTTGGTGAATTACATTTCATCACATATTTTATTTCTAAAAAACAAGGTGTCTCAACAATAAATTTTTTTAAATGTCTCATTATCCTAACAAGACTGTCTAATGTCATTCCCTTCTCAATGAATCTTTGCAGATTGATTTGTTCATAGGTAGGACATCTCAACACAAAACACCTAGAAAATATACTTGCATGTCTTATGAAACATTAACTGGTTAATCCGCAGTGTTAAAAAATAAGAAAGGCAATACACCCCTCTTACCATGTTCCTGTTAGAACTAGAACCCTTAGTGTGGGGCTGTGATGCTCTTGGGGATGCCAGAGTAATTGGGATCCTTCTGGTGGGAAGCCAGTGGGCAGCTCTACTAGCATTCTCTGAGTAAAACACAGTCATTAAGAGCATCAGCCTCAGGGTCAGCGAACCTGAGTTCAAGCCCTTGCTAACATTTTACTTCTCAAAGCCTTATTTCTCGTCCTGTACCACCCCAAAGCAAGACCCATAACTTGGGCGAATCCCCAAATTGTCCAAACTCAAAATCACTAACAAGAAATATATCCATAAATACCATAGGAGAGCTGTTTTCATTCAAATAATGAGATATTTCACTATTGATTTCGTGGTCAAACACAAAGGAGAGTTTATGTTGTACTTGATACAATAAAATGTTATAAATCCTCCTTAAACATATCTTATTGTGGTTTGGAAGAGGACATCTCTTTATACTGTTCAGCTTTGCGTGCCCCCCCACACACACACACACATCCTGCTATGATAGCACAGTGCTTTGCCCAGATATAACTGTGTCCCCCAAGCAGCCTCATACCTGCCTTAGAAGTTTCCATGAATATTAAACACATCTTCCTTCCAAAGTCCCTGGCAACCTCAGCCAGCCTGGGACCATTTCCCTTCATGCACGCCCCCCCCCACAACCTCTCTTACCACCCTCATCCATACCCCAATCTTTCTATGTCCATTTTCTTCTCAGAGAAATTTGCCTGTCTCTTGGCTTTTTCCAGTTGGGATCCAATCCCTGCAGATGACAGCAAAGAGTCAGAAATAACAACCAACCTCACACACACAGTCAGTTCTCTCTAAATATTTACTAAATGAATAAATGGTTCATTCTCCTGTAATGCAACCCCAGTGGATCCTCAATATTGTGTTTAGAAATCTCTACTATTAGAAAAATTAGGTTTGGAAATGTTAAGAAGTAGCAGCTGTCTATAAAACATCACTCTTCATTGGAATTACTCCAGCCTCTTTTCACAAAGAGAAAAGAACAAGTCAAAGGTACCAGCAACATTTAGATGAAATTTCAGAAGCAGTGCAGCAGCAAGGATATCAGGATGTCAGACATGCTGTTTGATACGGCCTGAAGCTCACATCTCCCTAAAACAGTCTCGTCTCAAAAATGTATAGAATTCATGCCAAAAAATGCCCAGCCCCATGAAATCTGTGTGATCCCCTTGATCCACACTTAAGCTGTCTTGTGGGTGAATTGAGGATATTACAACTTCAAATACGGATTTGTTATAAAGAGTTAAAAAAAATTTTTTTTGGCAATATGCTTTTTATCCTGGCAGTTAACATTTAATGGATATTCAGCAAATGTTCCATTCCAGTTTATCTGGGTAGCTATTTCCATCCCAGAGGTGTGGGGAAGAAGGGTAGTCAAGTCTTAATCAGTGTCTTTGCTTGTTGAACTTAGAGAAAAGAAAGCTCTGATCATGGCAAACATTTTACATGTTAGCTCTGTTAGCTTTCCAAAATCTTATGAAAGCAGGTGTCAAATTCTAAAAAGTATAGTTGTCCGTGTACAATCAAATAGCACTTAGTGGCAGGGAAAGGAGATGATAAAAACAAAGCGATAGTAGAAAGTCCTATCGCTGCAAAAAACTTCATAAAAGATCAAATTGAAGCACCAGATAACAGGCACTCTAGTAAATCAGTGACATTAAATAAAACTATAAAAGAAAATCTGAAAGAAAACCTTACCTGGGGAAAAAGTGACAGAAAGAAACAATGATTATTTATTGAACAAAATTTACCCTATACATGGAAGATGGGCAAACAAGATACATTTATCAAAGAGAAATTCGTATTAAAATTAGTTGTGTATAAATTGTCCAGTTGAGTAAGAGTGATTACCTGCAAACAAAGCCCATAGCAAGATGTCAGAGCTAAATGGTTCTATGGCAAACCAAAAACAAATAAAACAAGACATATCAAAAGGAATGAGAACAAGGTATTTTATATTACATATTTATTTAGTAATCAAATCACCTCTTCCGTTTTTCTCTAAAACTTGAGTATTCAACTAGCAATTGCCCTTAATAGACTAGTGGAAAATCTATTCACTATTCTTTTAATTAGGTTACACGCAATAAAATCTAGGGACTACAGTGAATGCATTAAAAGTGGATGTGCTCAGTACAAAATCCTATTACATGTAATTACATGTCTAAGGCCAGAAAGGAAGCCCACAAGAATTAAGGTAATTGCCGGATTGCACACACCTGTGGCAAACGTCACACCAGGTTTCCTGAAGGTTTCTAAGGACTGTATTTTGTTCCCCTTGAAGCCTAAGGCATGTCAGAACTTCTCAGTCAATGTGTAATCCACACTTTTGTCTCTCTCTACATTGAGCATGGTGTCTTACAAACATATAGAAATGATTATGTTCAGGGTGTCCTCTCTTTTTGTGTGTTTTTTTTCAAATTCACATATCCATCTTCCTGTTATCTTACTAATGCTGGAACTTTGATGAACCACCACCAACTAGAGACTGGGAGGTCTATTAGAAAATATTCTCAATCTTGAGCCAAGAAAGAGAAGCACTGGCTAAACATCCTTAAAGACTGTTGTCCCAAAAAGGCAATCAGGGCCTGGCCGGTGTGGCTCAGTGGTTGAGCATCGACCCATGCACCAAGAGGTCACCGGTTCGATTCCCAGTCAGGGCACATGCCCAGGTTGTGGGCCAAATCCCCAGTGGGGGGCATGCAGGAGGCGGCCAATCGATGTTCTCTTTCATCAATGTTTCCATCTCTCTCTCCCTCTCCCTTCCTCTCTCTCTAAAATCAATAGAGGAGGAAAAAAGCCAATCAGGGACTCCTGTGTTCTAAGTTCTTTGCCCCTTTACCAAGAGCTGAAGTGCTGGGAAGACTGGATGAATGTGCGAGACCACAGGTGTCTGGGAGGAGAGCCGAAGCAGGAAGGGAGTACCAGGACTCTGAAGTCAGCTCCCCAGCTGTACCTACGGCCTCAGCAAGGCAAACGGTTGTGTAAATGAATCACAAAGACAGCAAAAACATGTAAAGTAGATAAACCCAGCGCTGCTCTGATTGATGTGACCAGTGGAGCCTGAAACTCTGGCCGCTGTTCTCCTTCCAGTCCCTGGGGCAGCTTGAGAGGACCTGAGGCTACAGGAAAGATTCTTTGAAAACCACTAGCCTATTGGAAGTTGATATAGGGATAGAGGTCTTCGCTGACATAAAAACCATTTCTTCTCTTAAACCTATAACCAAGAATTTATGATTTCAGGAGTTAATTTTTAGACAAATAGTTGGGAGGATGAATGCAGGAAAGAAAGGCATGCTAGATGGTTGTTTTTCAGCCAGACCCTTTGTGCTATTAACATGTCTACTTTCAAATAGCATGGGGCTAGCCTACGCAAAGGTAAGGGAGGGTAAGCGAGTCTCACACATCCGTAGGCAAAGGCACGCCTCATGCTCCGATGCTAAAGAGCTATAGCAATCCCTCTTTCCATGTCCTATTGCTGCTTTTCTCTCGCTGCAGATGAGTTCATTCCACGTCCTTGTGAAGGGAATGCCCACTCTAACTAACTCCTGATTAACATCTCTGTTCATGAAACCAGCCAGCCAACATGCAAATCCAAGTTCTCTAGAAAATCCTTTGCTCTCGAAGGTACCAGCTTGAGTCGAGTGCTCCAGGTCCCATCAGAATGACCCAGCTGAGAACTCTGCAGTGGGTGAGAGAGGTTTCAGAAAAGAGAGCAAGGTGCCGGGCAAACTAAGGGTAGTTGTCCCGCCTCGCCTTCCTCCAACCCGGTGCCCCTTGACGGCGGCCACGTGCTGGACCAACTTACACCAGTTAGCGGGAGCCGGTTCCACCCGTCACTACCCAACTTCACGTTTAATGATGTCATATCGGGAGCTTGAAATCAACCATGGTTGATTATACTGTGAAAATTGGCAAATGCTAAAAACCAGGAATTTTTTTCCGGAGAGTTCGTTTACCAGCACACCGCTGTCACACAGGTCTCCGTGGTCTGTGATGTTGGAGACGCCACACACTGGCGTCTGCTCACACACTGGGAAGCTCTGCCGAAAGCCTTAGTATCCTTTCCCTCGCAAGTGCAGTCCTCGGGAACCCAGGAGACCTGTTCACCCAGGTATGTTTATATGTTTTGTTTTGTTTTTAAAGTAAAGGCAGACGTGTGCATCTCCAGGGGTCAAATGCATCGCATCTCAGATTTCTGCACACAGCCTATTGTCTACTCTGCTTATTACAGGGTTACATGTAGGTTAGAAGGATCTTGAAATCGATCCACATTCTTAGTAAAAAGAGAAAAATAGCAACTGGAGAAATCTAGTGCAGAAGGTGCGAAGAAATGGTAGGCAGATGTTGGAGGGGCACTTACTGGCACATAGTAGGAGCTCAATAAATGTCTGGGCAAGGAAGGAAGTGGGAAATGGGAGAAGGTGCAGGGAAGGAGCAGGGAAGGAGGACAGGCAACCTAGAGGGAAATCATGACACATCAATCAAAGGAGACAACACTTCACTGACAGTATCAGCAAAAGATAGAGTGAAAATAAGTATGAAAGTTCTCATTCATTCAAATTGTATCGAGTGCTGGAGCATGGCAGAGGCTTTGCACACGACAGTTGGTGAGACACGGTCCCTGCCTCGGGCACTGTGCAGTTTCGCGGAGGAGACGCTTGAGCAAGTTCTCATCTCAGTGTTGGTGAATGCTATGATTAGCGCCCGCGGGTGCTGGCGGAGACCACCGAAAGGCTTCTACTCCGAAGGTCAGAAAAGACCTCCCAGAAAAGCGAACATCTAAACCAAACCCCAAAGAACACACAGTAACTCTACAAGTGAGGCAAAAGGCGGTTCAGATGGACGAAAATGTATAAAACGTGTGTTAGTGCATAGACATAGGCAACCATGGGTCTGCAGGAGGCTCGGACTGGCTGAGTGTATAGGGTGCCAGAGAGGAAACTGGAGATATAGCCACTCATGAAGGCCCTGCATGCATACTGGGTTTGGGGACTTTAAGGACAAAGGGAAACTACCCAGGGACTTAAAAAAGAGAACACTTGAGCCCTGGCTGTTTAGGCTCAGCAGTTAGAGCATCGGCCAGCGGACCAATGAGTCGCAGTTTCGATTCTGATCAAGGGCACATACCTTGGTTGTGGTTCGTCCTGGGCCCTGGTCAAGGTCATGCGGGAGGCAACCGGTCAGTGTGTCTCTCTCACATGGATGTTTCTCTCTCTCTCCCTCCCTTCCACTCTACCCGAAGATAAAATGGAAAAATGTCCTCGAGTGAGGATTAAAAAAAAAAAAAAAGATAACACTTGAGAAACATCACCAAGCACTGTTCATTTTACTTTTTGAATGTCTCTCAAATTAGTCCACTTCTCTTCTTCACCACCACAACTCTTCTCTCAACAGGATTGACAGTACAACCTCCAGCTGGTCTCCCTGCCTGTCCCACCTCTAATCCGTTTTCCACAGGGAAGGCAGGGAGACCAGCTGGTGGCTGCAGCATCAATCCTGTTGAGAGAATAGGATTGTGGTGGTGAAGAAGGGAGGTGGAGCAGTCTGAGAACTAGTCAGGGGATAAAGCGAGCAGGACTTGATGACGAACAGGACTCAGGTGATAAAGGAGGCAGGGGGTAGTTAAGAAAGACTCCCAGGTTCCTGACTTGGGCAACCGGCTAAATTTCAGAGCTACTGAATATAGGAAGGAAATGAAAGAAAAGCAGGTTTAGCGGGGCTTGTTAGAAGTTTGATTTTGACCTTGAGGTGCTGTGGGGCATCCTGGCAGAGAGAGAGAAACATTGATGTGAGAAACACATTGATTGGTTGCCTCCCACACATGCACCCCAACCAGGGACAAGGATCAAATCTGCAACCCAGGTACTTGCCCATGACCGGGAATCCAACCTGTGACCCTGTGGTGCGCGGGCTGATGCTCTAACCTCTGAGCCACACTGGCCAGGGTGGTTTACGGTGTTTTATATGTTGGGTTTGGAGGGGTTGATAGCATTGTTCTTCCCCATCCAAGCTCGTAATCAAAGGAAACATGGGCATGAACAGAATGAAATGAAAGATCACCTTTGATGACAGCTACATGCCATGTTTGTGTGAAAGATTTTAATCCAAAATGGAATTGGAGGATATGAAACAGAGAATCTCAGAAGAACTGAGAGACTGATTTCCATTTAAGGTCTGATTTAGAGAAGACTGAGACTTAGCTCCTATCAATGAACATCTGCCAAGAATCTCTCCTATTCTCAAGCCAACAAAAGTGCTGCTTGGACTCAGACTGGACCTACTTCTCTTTGTGCTCCTTGCCCATAAATATAGCCGGCTCCGAATCCTCAAGGAACTCGCTTGTAGCTTGCTCCACGACATGTTTCCTGAATTGCAATTCCTCTCTTATTCCCAAAATAAACTCGATTTCTGCTCACTTGCGCTTGCCTCAGTTAACTTCTTCATTTGGACTGACCTTCAAGAAACTGACATTGCCCTTGTTTCATTCCTGGTTTAGGGAGAATTTGATAGTCAGCCTCCAGATGGCCCCTAATGACCCCTGCCACCTGGTTTTTAAGGCCCGGTGGAGCCCTCCCCCGCAATGAACAGGGCTGACCTGCATGACCAATAGGATACTGTGAAAATAACCAATGTGCGTTTTGAGGCTAGGTTATAAAAGACATTGCAACTTCTGTCTCGGTCTCCTTCGGGTCTCTCCCTCTGGAGAAGCCAGCTGCCATGTCGTGTAGCCCTGCAGAGAGATTCACGTAGCTAGGAACTGAGGCCTCATGCCAGCAGCCCTGGGGTTGAGCCATCTTTGAAGCAGCCCCTCCTGGACAAGCCCCCGGGGGACTGAAGACCCAACCAGCATCTTGACTGTGACTACGTGAGAAATCCTGAGCCAGAACCACCCAGCTAAGCTACTTCTGATTTCTTGACCCACAGAACTATGAGCTAATAAATGTTTATTGTTTTAAGCCACTAAATTTGGGGGGTAATTTGTTACACAGCAACAGATAGATAATACAGAAACTTACTAGGTCTTAGCACTTACGCTGGAGAACTGTACACCTCACCAAGGGGGTCATCCCTGTAAAACTTCAGACAGTGGTTCTCAAACTTTAGCGTGAAACACAGTCACTCAAAGGGCTTATTAAAATGTAGATTACTGGGCCCCACCCAGGAGTTTCTGATTCAGTAGGTCTGAAACAGGACCTGAAAATATGCAATTCTGCCGTATGTTCCAGAAATTTGGGAGCTGATCAAAGAAAAAGATATTTCTAGGTGGTGGCAGTAGTAATACATAGCAAGCTTTGTTTGGGTGACACTTTGACGTGTTTGCATGTGGGAGGAAGTCTCTGACAGCATGTGACCATCCAGAAGCCACCACCCAGGAAAGAGGAAGGCAAGGGAACGCCCGAGGAGGATTGTCGGTGGGGACAGAGGGGACTGTGTGTAAGTGTTGCCCCGAGAGGAGTCTCTGGGTCAGAGGGCTCAAGACAACAGCAGCATGGAGTCTTGTTTATAGCTCCAGGGCTTATCTATTTCACCTTGTCTATGGTTAACAGGTACTGGGTACAATTTCAAGAGGTATGCAAAGCAGGCAGGATCTATATGGCTAAAAATCTGCTCACTAGGGCTGTGTTTTTAAAAAAAAAAAAAAAAAATGGATGTGTAAAAATTGTTGGGCGCTGTTGGGCTTTTGAGCTAACTAGTCCCAGATTGCTGTGGAGAGGTGAACAACTTAGGGCCAATATGAAAAGGCCACTGTGACTCATTCATGTAGCCCATCCTCACGAGTCTCCAGGCTGTCCTGATGCTGCTGGTCAAAGAATACACGTCGATAACCACTGACCTAGAGGGACAGATAATGTAGGCGTCTTGTGGGCAGAGTGGTTCTGGAAAAGATGGTGAGGTTCAGTTTTTTTTTCTCCCAAACTGACATATCAAATAAAGTCTATTACCTTGGAGCCCGGCCAGTATGGCTCAGTGGTTGCGCATCGACCCATGCACCAAGAGGTCGCTGGTTCGATTCCATGTCAGGGCACATGCCCAGATTGTGAGTCAAATCCCTAGTGGGGGGCATGCAGGAGGCGGCCAATCAATGTTCTCTCACATCGATGTTTCTCTCTCTCTCTCCCTCTCCCTTTCTCTCTCTCTAAAAATCAATAAAAGAAAAAAAAAAAGTCTATTACCCTGGAGAGAAGTAAAAAGGGAAGGAGAGGGAGACCATTGTAACAGAAGTTCTATCCACATGGAAGGGATAACTGTCTCTCCCATAAACATACCCTTCAAAGTAATGATTCTGTGTCCCAAGAAAACATGTTTCTTATAGAAAGTTTTTTTTTTCATAGCTGAGAAGAACCTCCAATGAGGACTGTCTGGTTTTCTATAAACAGTCGCAGTTTCATTATCCTGACAAATAACAGTACTCTGCCAGTGGGTGGTAAAAGCTGTTTATATACCCTTACCTTAATTAAGTAATCTCTAACTAAAAATGACTGTCTCCTAAGTGTTCCAAACAGACTTTCTTTAAGGAATTCCAAGAAATACATCTATTTTCAGTGTTATGAAAGGTATGTAAATTGAGATCCACTGTTGAAGCTGTTTCCCTTAATTCCGTTTTTAGTTTCTTCATTTCTCTTTACAACATTCATGTCCCTATAACCATCCATTCGTTCAATCATTAATTTATTCATCTAGTCTTAGTGAGTATGTTCTGTGCATTAAGAAATGCCCTGGGTGTTTTGAGATGATAAATATTGAAGTCAGAGGTGGGAATAAAAAACAAAACAAAACAAAAACAAAAAAAAAAAAACCCTACAGCCTGTGTGGCTCAGTGGATTGAGCATTGTCCCATGGACTGAGAGGTCCCGGTTCGATTCCTGGTCAGGGCACATGCCCAGGTTTTGGGCTCAATCCTCAGCAGGGGGCGTGCAGGAGGCAGCCAATCAATGTTTCTCTCTCACATCGATGTTTCTATATCTCTCTCCCTTCCTCTCTTTCTAAAAAATCAATAAAAACATTTTTTTAAAAAACCCTCAGATTTTTTTTTAATATTGTTACTAATGAGAAACTATATAAAGAAAATGTGATTACCAGGAGCTTTTGCCATGTTGGTCTCAGTATTTTTTCCTTCCCCCTGTACTACCTTCATTCACATTGAGGGGAATTCACAGTCAATTGGAATGAAAAGTTCAAGGGGGAAAAGACAATAAAACCACCGTCCTAACAAAGGAAAACTCTACCTTGAGATTTAGTGAAGCGAAATGTATCACTTTACATGGTCGTTTTAATGACAGATGCTGAAACGTTGGTAGGTCATGTGCTTCTCCCTCCTGGCTGAAATTTCAAGCTGGTCCAAAGAAGCTCCAGCCTCTTGGCTCTGTCTGTGTTGATACTATTTGAATAAGTACCTGTCATTATCCCTTATCAAATGCCTCCTTTCCAACCTTGACTGTTTCTTTTTGATTCATTATAATTAAAGAGCTAATGTAGCCATTCAAGTTCACATTGTCAGTGACCATGTAATCATCTTCCCTAGTGGCCAGAATCCCTTTCTTTTTATGAGGTTACAATTAAATTCCTTCCAGCCATAAGGTCAAAAGAACCTGGAACAGTTAGCCTTCCCAGTGACTAATTTCACACCTGTAACTCTGATACGTCTAAAATAAGACCTCTTAAATTCAAGGTGTCAAATTAAGAAATAATATACATTTGCACCTCAACGGAAGTCAATTAGACGTAAAAATTAAGGACTATGGATTCCTTTTCTGTTACTGGTAGTGATACTTGACACTCCACTTATCAATTTCAGACACATCTATGTCCCTTAGAAATGTTGAAGTAATTTGTAAGTTGGAAGAGGATTAAAATGGCCCAAAGCCTGGGAGAATACCAGCCAGAAGATTAAGATAATGTGCTCATATTTGTTCCGTATAATAACTTGTCTGTCACCTCATTTTTTTCTCTCCCCAAGATTTGCTTAAGTTCTTCTAAAATGGATTCTGTTACTTCTCCTGCTACTGAGGCTTGTTACATTTTGTAAAAGATTCTGATTATTAGATCACTATGTGCGGCTAAAGGCCATGAGCAGACTTAGCCTCTGGCTTCCAAGACGCGACACTAACCAGCAAAGCCTTTTCTTTTTCCTGTCATCTTGAAATCTAGTGTGGACCTTTCTCTCACCTACAGCTTTCAGCGCTTCTCGGTTTCCCCGACCCTCTGTGCCTTTATCCTTCTTTCTCCCCACGAGAGAAGCTGCTTTCAGCAGGGAGGCTGTTTACTGGAAGCCTTGCAGGTCTAACTTCAATCAGAAGTCACGGAGGGTTCAAGGGGTTTGGTTGAATTTTTAATGTAGACTCTGATTATTCTAAATAACGTCAGTGCCGTGGAGCTGAGCCATCCCAGCCTCTGCTGACCCCTCAGTTCTTTGAGCTGTTCTTGAATAGCGATCATCTCCCCCAGGCCATCCTTTCCCATAGCATACCATGAGCTTAGATTTTGCCTGGAACTTCTGTGGCTTTGGAATAAAAAGCCATATACCCAGTCTCTGAGCACAATATCAATTTTCTTAATTATTTCACTCAAAACATCCTCCAGGTTATAGATCCCCCTGTTCTCTATCTCCATCACGGCTTTTTCTACCCAGCTAGGATTCTTAGATCCTTACTTCAACTCTTACCCATTTTCCTTTAGCTTCACCAGCCTGATGTATCACTTATTATCTATTATTCTAATTGTCTTTTTTTCCATATTGATTTTAGAGAGAGAAGAAGTGAGAGGGAGAGAGAGATAGAAACATCCATGAGAGAGAACATCGACTGGCCGCCTCCTGCATGCCCCCCACTGGGGATTTGGCCCACAACCCAGGCATGTGCCCTGACCGGGAATCGAACCAGCAACCTCTTGGTGCATGGGTCAACGTTCAACCACTGAGCCACACCAGCCAGACTCTAATTGTCTTCATATCTTCCCTGGGAAAGTACAGCTTTTGGGAAACATAGACTTCTTGATAACCACAGGCTCACCAGTGCCCAGCGTCACTGTCCTTGACAAATAGGAGTTAATTATCAAATTTGTTCACCCAAAACATATTTCTTATAAACCTACTATGGACAGACACTGTGCTGAGTGCTTAGAATTTGATGACCAGAAAATAAGAACTCAGCCCTGCCCTCTCGGAGCTCATGGTCTGGTCCATTGGGTGTAAAAGCAATGTGGTGGCGGAAGCGCACCGAGCGCTGCCAGTGGTGTCTGGACCAGAACTAACTCGAAGCCGTGGAACAGCACACATCAAGGATCACTTCGCTCGGTATGTGTGCACATCCTCTTTCAATCGCTGCCCTCAATGCATCCACTGTTGCTGGTCTTGTGCCGTAAACTTTATCTTTTATGTATCCCCATAAAAAAGTCTAGTGGATACATTTTCTTTGTTCAAAGCTTAGTCTGGCTTCACCCATTATTTCAAGTCAGTTAAACCTGAAAAGGAGTGAACATTAAGTGACTTATCAGCTGTTAAAGTACGTATACATTTTGGGGGGAACACCCCATATATTGAAGAAGCTGCCACTTGAAATTGGAGACTTTGACACTTGTTACCTATGTACTAAGAATTGGCCAAAGATCATAAGAAGAAATGAGATTTGATATGTTTCCTTGACAACAGGGCGAAGGAAGCAATAGAAACTGTTTTACTAATCTGGAATAATGTTCAACAAGCCCTACTGAACACATGCCTGATGTCTTCCCCCGGGATTTTCCTGGCCTTGAGCCTCTCAAAGACCCATAAACACTGAACATTACTAATGGGAAAGGAGCATATAACACATCTGACGAAACTTGCCAATGATAATAAACTGGGAGAATGTGCAAAGCCCTCAGACAGACAGAAGGAAAATGGCAGTCATATGGATCCAAACAGTAAATTACATCCAAATCCCATGCACATCAATGAACATATTCTACTAGGAAAAAAGAAAATAGTAAATGAGAACTGCACAGTAACAAAGACCAAGTTTAATAAAAATTTTAAATATGAAAGAGTAACCATCAGGCTACTTTAAATTCCAGGGACCCAGAAAAGAAATGTTGAAAAGGGCCCTGTGATCCAATCCATATATTGGTAGGGTCCCAGGTGAAAAGAGGGTGCTCTTGAATGCGAGTTTGAGTAGACTATACAGTGTAGTGAGCTGACAAAATTAAAATACAGTTGCTATGTATACCAATAAAAAAATAAATCAATAAGGAAGGGATCAGAGAATTTCTTAGGGATTCTAGCGAAAGCCTCCCTGTTTCAACTGGTCACACAACATAGAGAAAAGTGGGCAAACTGCATAACCCAACATGAGCAAGAGAAAAGATTAAATACATATGAAGGAATTAAAGGAGACAAATATTATGGTGTAGTTAGGATTCTCATCAATTTGGAAAGCTTGACTTTGAATAATACAGAAAAAGATTCAGACATCAGAAAAAGCAAAAGGGAGAGAGAGAGAGAGAGAGAGAGAGAGAGAGAGAGAGAGAGAGAGAGAGAGAGAGCGCGAGCGCAATGTATTATAGGAATTGGCTGCCACGGTTATGGAAGCTGAGAAGTCCCAGTATCTGCCATCAGCAAGCTGGTGACCCAGGTGGTGTAATTCAGTCTAAAGGCCTGAGAATTGGGGGTGGGGGTGGGGGGAGGTTTGTCTAATAGTGCAAGTCCTGGTCTGAGTCTGAAAGACCAAGAAACAGGAATGCTGATGTCCAAGGGCAAGAAAAAGTAGGTGTCTCAGCTCAGCCAGAGAGAGGTAAGCTGCTCTTTCTCTGTCTTTATTTCTATTCAGCCCCTCAGTGGATTAGGTGATGCCCAACTGAATCCACTGATTCAATTGCTAATCTCTTCTGGAGACACCCTTATAGACATTCAGAAACAATGTTTTACCAATTATCTGGTAATCCTTGGTTCAATCAAGCTGAAACATAAAATTAATCATCCCAGTTGCCATCTTCTTTCCACTCCCTCCCCCCTTTTTCACAAACTTCTGTCTGAGAAGGACCCTGTCCCCGTCACATACCTTGTGGTAGGGCCATGCAAACCGATAGAAAGGAACACCTGCCAGAATGGCCGCCATCAACAAATTATCAAACAAGTGCTGGCAAGGATGTGGAGAAAGGGGACTCTAGTACACTGCTGGTGGGAATGCAGACTGGTGCAGCCACTACGGAAAACAATACGGTGTTTCCTCAAAAAATTAAAAATTGATCTGCCATTTGACCCAGTGATCCCACTTCTAGGAATATATCCCAAGAAGCCTGAAACACCAATCAGAAAGAATATATGTACCCCTGTGTTCATAGCAGCACTATTTACAGTTACTAAGATCTGGAAACAGCCCAAGTGTCCATCAATAGATGAGTGGATAAAAAAGCTGTGGTACATATACACAATGGAACATTACACAGCTAGCTGTAAGAAAGAAAGATCTCTTATCCTTTGAGACAACATGGAGGGGCCTAGAGAGCATTACCCTAAGCGAAATAAGGCAATCAGAGAAAGACAAACACCACATGATCTCACTTATTTGTGAAATATAATAAACAAAATAAGCTGATGAACAAAATAGACCCAGAGACATAGAAAGGAGTACGGTTCAGACCTCAGAGGAGGGGGACAAGGGGGATGGATGAGATAAACCAAAGAACTTATATGCATGTATGCATAACCAATGGACATAGACAACAATGCTGGGGGGGGCAGGATAGGGAGGAGAGTGTTTGTGGGGAAAAAGGAGCAGCATCTGTAACAAAAATAAATGAATTAATTTTTTTTAAATCTAAAAAACATAAAGAATAGAATCCATGCCCCCCCCCCCCCCCCCCAAGAAAAGATAGAAAGGAGAGCTAGCACCACTGAGCATACTCTAGGCAGAAGACCATGACCTTGCAGTCAGGCCCATGGTACATGGAAGCACTTCTCTGTTCTATCACTAGGTGTGTGGTCTTAGGTGAATCACTCAACTACTCATATAGATGAAGGTATGAATTCCAATTTTGCTGGACAGTTATATTATTTAAATAATAGTCCCTGGCATGTAACAGGTGTTCAATAAATGTTCACTCCATATTCCCCCTTTAATCCATAGAATAAATCAAATAATAAAAAAATGCATTCATGCTCTTGCAGGTTTGGCTCAGCAGTTAGAACATCAGCTCGTGGACGAAATTGTCACAGGTTCAATTCCCGGTCAAAGGCATGTACCTGGGTTGCAGGGTAGATCCCCAGCCCTAGTTGTTGGAGTCATGTGGGAAGCAACCAATTGATGTGTCTCTCTCATTTGATGTCTCTCTCTCTCTCTCTCTCTCTCTCTCTCTCTCTCTCTCTCTCCTCCTCCTCCTCCTCCTCCTCCTCCTCCTCCCCCTCCCTCTTTCCCTCCCTCCTTCCCTTCCACTTTATCTAAAAAAAAAAAAAAATCAATGGAAAACTATCCTTGGGTGAGGATTAACAAAAAACAGGTTGCAGAGCTCAGCAGGTGTGGCTCAGTGGCTGAGTGTCGACCCATGCACCAAGATGTCGCCAGTTCAATTCCCGGTCACAGCACATGCCCAGGTTGTGAGCCCGATTCCCAGTGGGGGGCATGCAGGAGGTGGCCAATCAATGTTCTCTCTCATCGATGTTTCTATCTCTCTGTCCCTCTCCCTTCCTCTCTCTCTAAAAATCAATAAAGAAAAAAAATTTTTTGATATTTATTTTGAAGAAAAAAATGCATTCATGACAATAATATGGGGTAAAGTCTAGAATTTAGCTCTATATAGGTGATTTATGAAAGTTCTCTTTGTGATTATCACACTCAGGCAAAAAAGAATGGGATTCATGTTTGTTATGTTTTGTGTTCTGAATTATTGCAATGAATTAAAAAGCATTCTGGACTGGTTAACATGACCTGGTCATAACAGTGTTTTAATTCCTGGGTAAGAGAGTATAATTGAGTCAATAATAAAGTTCGTGTCTCTGGGTCTGAGGAGAAACTAATTTAATGAGAGCCAAACCATCACATCAGACATGACATCCTGCTCTGATGGAGAGAAGCAGAGGGTCCATGACATGCAGACCTGGCCCCAGGCGGGCGTGCTTGCCTGGAGTGTACTTTGAGCCCTACCTGATCACTAGGACTTCCACTGCACCGGGACCAGCTCCAGAAACTGAAACCCCAGGTGGTCAATTACATGACATTGGTAGTGAGCGGCATCCATCCCGAGGAAAGCATTTCCTGACAGACTGACAGAACTTCCTGACTTGGGACCAGGTGTAGAGGAGGGAATTAGGATTATTGAGGAAGACAAGGGCAGGAGATACATGCCATTATTTTCTTTGCTTTTCTTTCTTTCTTTTTTGCTTACTATACTCAGTAAGTGCATGGTTCTCCAAGTGTCCAAATCTACCAAAACATATACATGAGAATTCATACTAGGCTATCTTAAGTTATTGGCTCTTATTCAGCATGCTATGGCTCTTTGTGGGAAATGTAACCGTCGCCCGTCCAGCACACCCTGTAAACACACAGGGAGCAAACGGTGGGAAAGTGAAGTGAGCAAGAACTGTTGAGCGCAGGACTCTCTGCATGGGGACTGCTGGAGTCACCCAACAATCTGGGGCTGCCCGGTGCCCCAAGCCAAAGGACAGCTGGGCAGAGGCCACCTTGGTCTTTGGTTTTCGATGCCAGTCTCTCCAGTTGTTGACCGGCATTTGTCCACCTAGTAGGAACAGCTTGGAGAAGTCTTCAGCCATGAGGTGTCACATGACCACTGGCCTGAGACAGCTAGGCTGACTTACCTCCCGTTCGCCTGGGGCCTTTCCCAGACTGAACGTCCTGTGTCCTGAGAAACCCTTCAGTCCCAGGCAAACTGGGATGGTTGGTCATACTACACAACAGTGTGTTCAAGGACCTCTCCGTAGACAGACTCCTGATGAAGTGGGATCCCCAGGGCCACATATGTTGGGAATTGAAAGCAGATCAGACTCCCTCAGCCATTCACATTCTTGCCTCTTTGTTAATGCAGCAAAGCCTGGAATGCAAGAAGCATTGCCTCATAAAAGGCATGCTGACTGGTGAGGACATGCTGTTTCTCCTTCTGGGATCTGGTTTTGAATAGGATTGTGGAATAAAAGGACAAGAGAAGGAAAGAATTTGTTCAGATCCTCAGAGTTAATTAGACAACCATACCAATTCAATTTTGCAATGAAACATATTTTCTGCAACTGAAAGACAAGCAATGAGGCAAAGCATCTGCTTAATGATAAACATAGTTGTAAGTCTGACTTTACTGTTTAAGACCAAAGGCAGCCACATAGCCATGGAGTGTAATTTATTAACATTAAACCAGTCAGATTCCATTACCGTGAATACTGACACAGAAGCATTAGCTAAGCCTTGTTAATCATTTAGGTGTATGGAGAAATTCAACAAGAAAGCATCCATCGCTGTAGGATCCAATTGGTCCTAATTATACCAGACGCTCAAGTGATGCTGATACACTGTTGATTTGTTTCTGAATGCCAAAGGTGTTAATGTCAGGACTAAAGATTCTTTACCTGATAGGTACATTTGTATAAGACATTAAAATAAAACCAGTGGAGAAAATAGACAAGCAACTCATATAAACAAATATTTTAAGAATATTAAAATCTCTAGATTCCAATTTGTTTTACTCGCCGAGAGTCTGTGTACCAGCGATAAAGTTCAGTCAAAACAAAAGATTAACTTAGATCTGATTATCACAGACTGGCAGCACACAAGATAAGGAGTCCCAGACCGTATATGGTGCTGGTTTGCTTGTTTTTCATTTCAATTAGGGTTAAACATTGCAGACTGAACACATGTGATTGTCTCCACTCCCTCATAAAATGTCACTAAAGTATAGTGAAGCAACAAAAAGAGTACCCCCCATGATGCAGAGGATAAGAAGAGAGGGGTGGTAGAGTATAAATGATGCAAATAAAATTTTGGAAGACAGAAAGGAAATTAAGGAGTGGTAACTAGCTTAGCAAAGAAACACTGAAGCTCAAGAGCCTACAGAGGGGAATGGTAATGTGGGGGTTCAAAGCTAGTCACCTCCAGATGTGCTTCTATGGTATATGGGTTATTTTGAGCTAAGGGCAATTTTAGCTTTAGTTCAAGAGAAACTTCTGCTCCTCCCTTTAAATACCTAGAACTTGAATTAGGGTCTTGCCCATCATGAGATTATCAGCTATAATCTCCTCTTGACCTACCTATAGGACAAACTTTTATTTATTAAACATATGCTCTTGCAATCATCTTGCAATGACCCTTTAAAGCCCCCAAGGTACGTTACCTCATCCCGAGCTCAGGAAGTCTTATATTCCTCAACCCCCTCTTTCTATCTCTGAATCTCTCATGTATGTGGGGTTCCCATACATACGTATGTATTAAATTTGTTATTTCCTCTTGCTAATCTGCTTTATGTCTATTTGATTATTAAACCAGCCACAAGAACCTTGAGTGTAGAGTAAGGTAATTTTGTTCCTCCCCCACAGTAACCAGAGCTATACAATCTGCCCTTTGGAACCCTAGAAAGTCTTAGAACTCAGAAGTAATACAGAATTCAGAGTGCAACTTGAAGGCTAACTACTGGTATGGGTGGAAAGACTTTTTTTTTTTAATTTTTTTTCTTTATTGATTTTAGAGAGAGAGGAAGGGAGAGGGAGAGATAGAAACATCAATGAGAGAGAACATCGAGTGGCAGCTTTCTGCACGCCCCTCCACTGGGGATCAGGCCCACAACCTGGGCATGTGTCCTGACCAAGAATCAAACCAACGACGTCTTGGTGTATGGGTAGACGCTCAACCACTGAGCCACACTGGAAGGGCTGGAAAGACTCTTTAACCACAGTTGGATCCTCAAGTTCTCCTTTACCAGTGTGTGTAGTTAGGCAATTCTTCTTATGCTCAACCCCCGAAGAAACCAAACGTTTACTCTTTTGAGGAATTTAACCTGAGCCTCTCCAGACTCAAGGACATCTCATACAGTGAAGGACTGAGGCAGGAGATTAATCTAAAATCTACATATAGAACTATTGAGAAATGCAAAGCCTTCTTCTCTCCTCACACCTAGCCCTAGAGCACCAGCAGCCAGACTCATACGGCTCTCATACAGCTAGAAAGTCTCTGAACCTCAAAGATAAGACCTGATTATATTAATATTTGGGAGCTCCAAATAAAAAATCAGGTGTTGCCCAATAACCCCATGGCAAATCCACCAGCCATCCACCCTACCCTTTCATAAGAACTTACAAATAGCTTCTAAATGCTTCACTTCCAGTATCAATAGAGCATCAAACTCTTGAAGAAATCCTTCAACATTCAAGAGACCAAAACAAACAAAAATATAAAAAAATTTTTTAAATACTCTAAAAACCAAATTCAATGGAAGGAGCAAAAGGAAACTTTAAAGAAACAGGGAAAGATGAGATATGTGGCCGTGAAAAATCAAACTCAGAGATCGAGAAAGAAATCAGAAATTTAAAAATATGACAGCTGATTATTTTTTAATCTATAGAAGAGGTGGAAAATAAAGCCAGGAAATCTCCATGAAAGCAGAACAAAAAGATATAGAGATAGGCAACAGGAAAGAAAACATTAAAAAGTCAGAGAGCCCTGGCCAGGTAGCTCAGTTGGTTGGTGCCATCCTGATATGCCAAGGTTGTGGGTTCAATCTCTGGTCAAGGCACAAACAAGAATCAACCAATGAATGCATAAATAAGTGAAACAACAAATTGATGTTTCTCTCTCTCTCTCACTCTCTCTCCTTTCTCTAAAATACATATAAATAAATAATCAGAGAATTGAGGTAAGGGATTCCACAGTCAACCAATTAACATTCTGGGGTGGGGGGAGTACGTGTGGGGGGCTAGTAACAATGAGGGTGAATTACTACCAAGAAATTATTGTAGGAAAATTTCCCATTCAAGAGTCTTCAGATGAAGAACCAACCATGTGCCCAGAACAATGAATGGAAAACTCTCCAAGTTCCAGACATATCATCATAAACTTCACAACATCTAGAATAAAGAGCTATAGAGAGGAGAAACTAAAACCATTCAAAGAACCAGGAATCAGACATCAGAATTGCTTTGAAATTCTCAAAAACATTATTAGATGCTAAAATCAAGTGGATAAATGCCTTCAAAATTCTGAGTAACAAATATTTTTCACATTAAAGTTTTTTACTCAGCCAAACTATTAAATAAATGCAAAAGTAAAAATCTTCAAACATGCAAAGACAAAAAATATACCTTCCATACACTCATTTTTTAAAAAAAACTGCACTTCAGCACAACCAATGAGGCAACCAGACACAGGGCGAACAGCATCCAGGACAGAGGGGCTCAAACACAGGACCATGTCAAGGGTGACCCTAGGAGCACAGCGTACACCCCATGTGTTGTGAATGACCCACTCCAAGCACTCCGATTCAGGAGTGGGGGCAGTGGGGCAATACATTCTTCTATTTTATTATAAATGTTCTATACCATGTGATTCCCTAACCACTATATGTTACTTTGCTTTAAAAAAAATACCAGTTTTAGCCCAGTCAGCGTGGCTCAGTGGTTGAGCATCTACCCACGTGCCAATGGGTCACTGGGTCAATTCCTGGTCAGGGCACATGCCCAGGTTGTGGGCCTGATCCCCAGTAGGGGACATGCAGGAGGCAACCAGTTGATGTTCTCTCTCATCACTCTCTCTCTCTCTCTCTCTCTCTCTCTCCCTCTCCTTTCCTTTCTCTCTAAAATCAATAAAGAAAAAATATTAAAAAAAATATATATATATCAGTTTTATTAAAGTGTAATTAGTTGGAACGTGTAAAAATTGGGAGATTTCACATAAAAATCAAGATTTATAGGACCTGGCCAGTGTGGCTTGGTTGGTTGGAGCATCGTCCTGTACACCAAGAGGTCGCGGGTTCGATTCCTGGTTAGGGCACATACCTAGGTTTCGGGTTCGGTCCCTGGTTGGGGTGCATACCAGAGGCAACAGATTGATATTTCTCTCTCTCTCTCCCTCCTTCTCTCTAAAATCAATAAACATCTCCTCAGGTGAGGATTTAAAAAAAGAAAACTCATGATTTATGGTTTGTATCAGTCAAGATGGGCTAATCTGAGACACAGATGATCCAGAACTCAACATTAGAAAAAAAAAAGTATTTCTTACTCATGCTTTATGTCTTTAATGGGCTGAAAACACCTCTTCTTATTGTGTCCCTCAAGAGACCGACGGAAGCTCTATCTCCTAGCATGTTCCACGAGGCATGAGCACTGCAAATCACCAGGGCAAGCTGAGGTCAGAGATGAGAGTTCCCAGCAGCTCGGACGAAGCAAATGCCCGGGAAATGAGCTAGGGTTAAAATCCATACTGAGCCAAAACATCATTCCAGAAAGCAAGGATGGGAATGCCATCTCGGGCTCTGAACAAAGGAAATCCATGTCAGGAGCACCCTGGGGGATGACAATTTATTCTAGGGCAGGGATCAGCTGCCCTCTGCAGGGATGGACCTAGCAGCGTTCAGCTGAGTGTAGGGATGGCTTGACAAGACCAGGCGGCGCTGGGGAGGCCCAGGGAGCACGTCCACAGGTGGTCTTGTGGCACTTGGTGCCATCCCTCTGTGCTACCTCCAAGGAAGTTCACACCAATCAAAGTGAGACGAACACATCTATCCGAGTCTAGCACCTAAAGCACAGCTGGAGATTCACTAACTTCAAAGACTCTGTATTGTCAGCAGCAAGAAATAGCATATTTTGCCTGTAAATGCCATGTTGTTTGGGAAGAGGATGTTTTAATGGCCTGCTGGCTGTCCAGCCTTGCTTTTCATCTTACAATCCACGGCTTAATGTCTTCTCGTGTGTTGTGTCCAAATTATCCTCACTGCATTGTTCTTATTATGCTTTCTCTATTTTCCACAGGTCACATACTTTTTCATTAGGGGATTTACTTGTATCTTTATTTTCTATCATGTTTAAACAGTACAAGTTTCCTAAATCATTTCTTTCTTCTGTATATACAAAGCATATCAATACTATAGGGCTAATTAATTTGCACTTTTATCCTGTGTTGCTCCCCTGCCCTTTTTAGTAAAATGTCCAGAGCACATCACTTGTGAGTCACTTTTATAATAAGCACTGATTTTCACTCTTAAAATACTTATTGATCTAAGTAGCCAACCACAAAAGAATTGTCAAGAAAACTAAATAAATGCCACATAATCAAAGATGAGGTGCCACTAATTGTGTTGCTTAAAAATATTTTTTCGTGTCTTGAAATATTGCAATATGAGTGAAAATACAAGCCACAATCCCATTAGAAAATGGACTTCCCTTTTCCCTGCCAATCATTTTGTGGTTTCTGTACCCACAGAAGTTTCAGGCAGTTTTAACAAAACAATAAGTCAGAATATATTATACAATAATAGTATTGTTCGAATTACATAAAAAATATGTTAGAACCTAGGTAGTATTTCTTTTTCTCGTTCATCCTTTCTGTGCTTTTCAAAAGTTCAATAATAAGCACGCATTACTTTTATTATCAGAAAAAGATCAACTAAAAAGATATGAAGCATGAACGGTATTGACAGTATCCAATTTTACAGTACTACCTTAAAAGCCTTCACATTCGAAGTCATTGATCAGTTTTTTCCCAATAAGAAAGAATAAAAAAGAAATAAACCCTTATGTTTGCATCTAGGTCACAACATTCACACTTGGCATGTGTCTAACCCTGGAACCCAAGAGGAGAGTCTGCAAACTAATTCTTAAAGGGCCAGACAATAAATATCTCAGGCTTTGCCGGCCATTCAGTCTCTGTCACAACTACTCAGCTCAGCGGTTGTAGCACAACAGCCATAGGCAGTGCTTAAACAAATGGGCAGGACTGTGTTCTAATAAAACTTTATTCACAAAAACAGGAAGTAGTTTACCAAACCCTGCTCTAGAGCAGTGCAGCCCAAACGTGAATGCACATGTGAGTCACCTGTGGAGTTAGCTGCAAAACAGATTGGGATCGAGTAGGTAGACACTGGAGCCTGAGCGCCTGCATTTCTTACAAGTTCTTGGGCGATGCTATTGCTACTGGGCTGAGGATAACACTGAATAGCAAGGCACAGCACTTATGTCATTAGCCACATAATATACAGATTAGAGACTCATGGGAGAGACCTCATTAGGAGACAAAAATACATTATGTTAACTCACAACGCATTTAAAGTATAGTAATAACATTTTACTTAATTTTTTTTTTTTTTACCATGTGCCCTGTTTTATTGGAACTAATTAAGGACATTAAGTGGGAGATAGGTGGCTTTAAATATTTAAAAATAGTTTACTCCAGCAAAACGATCATTTGACTTTTATGTAGACAGAAATTCATTTATTTATTCACTCAATAAACATTTATTGCCTGTAGACACTAAGTTGCCAATTGCTTAGAATACTGGAATAAAGAAAACACAGCCCCTGCCTTTAAGGAATTCACAATCAAGTAGGAAACGAAAGCACACAGATGTAATTGATTTTATTAAAAGAAATACATGGATCCAGAAAAGTTTTTCCTTGAAGCATTCCAATCTTTTCACAAAGTTTTTGATTGTAGAGAGATGCCACTGCCCAGTGCTGAAAATCCAGCCACTTATCAAACGCTGTCATGGTTACATCCAACTTCTAACAAGTCACAATGGCTACTTCTGCAAATTATCCCTTCAAAACTCACGACCTTAGCGGAATGTTGTGACATAACCCAGATTTCCCCAGGCTTTATCCTTGGAGGTACTCATGGTTTCACACTAACTGAAATAATTTAAGTCTTGATCTCTCCACTTGAATGACCAGAATACATCCCAAACTCAATATGGGCAAACCAAACTCCTGAACCCCCAAATCTGCACCACCCACACCTTCTTCCCTCATTTCATGGCAGCCATCCTTGACACCTCCCTCTCTCTAACACAGCAAATCTTGTTAGCTTTATTTGCAAAATGTATTCGAAATCTAACCCTTTTTTACTGCTTCCACTGCTACCATCTGGTCCAAGCTTTGGTCTACATTACTGCAATATTATCTTAGTTGGCCTTCCAGATTCCACACTATCTTCAACATAGCAGCCCAAAAGACCCTTCTAAATTATAAATGTGATCATGTCATTTCCTCCTCAAGACCTCACTATACCTCCTCATTCACTCAAAGTAAGTCCTTACAAAAGTCTCCAAGGCACTTGTGATCTGGCCCCAGATCATTTTTCTGACCTAATTCTTATTTCTCCCCTGACTTATTCCCCTCCAGCCACACTGGCCTCCTTGGGGTTGCTAGAATATGCCAACCACATTCTCTCCTTAGGACCATTGCTCTAGCTATAGTGTCCGCCTGGAACACATTTCCTTCAGGCACCTGCTTGGCCAATTCCCTCACCTCCTTCAATTCTTTGTTTATATATTACCTCCTTAATGAGTCCTAATCTGGCCATTTCTTTCCCCACACCTACACTCCTAATGTCACTTACTCTGCTTTTTTAAAAAAAATTATAGCATGTATCACTTTCTAATATACTAAGCAATTTACTTACGCATTATATGTCTTATTTACTGTATTAGTCAACTTGCACTGTCATAACAAAATGTACCACAGACTGAGTGACTTAAACAAAAGAAATTTACTTCTCACAGTTCCAGAGGCTGAGAATTCTAAGATCTAGACTTTGATTCCCTGGTGAGGGTCCTCTTCCTGGTTTACAGACAGCTGCCTTTTCACTGTGTCCTTTAGAAAGAGAAAGGAAGCAATCTCTCTGGTGTCTATTCTTCTTCTTTTTTTTTTTTAATCCTCACCTGAGGACATGCTTAGAGATAGGAAGGGAGAGAGAGAGAGAGAGAGAGAGAGAGAGAGAGAGAGAAACATTGATCAGTTGCCTTCCCTATAAGCCCCAATGGGGGATTGAACCTGCAACCCAGATACATGCCATGGCCAGGAATTGAACTGTCAACCTTTTGGTGCACAAGACAATGCTCAACCAACTCAGCCACTCCGGCCATGCACCTGGTATATCTTCTTAAAGGCACTAATACCATATTGAAGGCCCCACCATCATGACCTCATCTATACCTAATCACCTCCCAAAGGTCCCATCTCCAAATACCATCACAATGGGGGGGGGGGGGTTAACATATAAATTTTAAGGAGACATGATTCAGTCCACAGAATTTATCACCCCCTCCCCTCACCCCACTCTGTGTAAGTAAGTCACAAGAACAGGAATCTTTGTTTTGTTCACTGCTGTATCTCCAGCCCCAAGAGGAATACCTGGCACAGGTATGTTAATGATTGGGTTCTATCCCACTATACAAATGTAGGACCTTCTGAACGCCCTCAGAGGTTTGCCTAGTAATTTGGGGTAGTCTTTAGGAGAGTCTCCCATGAGTTCAAGAATAGCCCTCTCAGAACTCTGTCTGCTGATGGCTACTAGTCATGATGTTTCTTGAGGATATCTCCCACCCACCTGTGCTACCAGCCCCACAACCACTAGAACCTCCCATTGCCTCTGCCGAGGACCAGGCCTCCTGAAGCTCCAACCCAGCAAAGCTGTACGGCATTCCCTATAGCCCTTGCTGAGTCGAAAACTGTGTTCTTGAAACAGTGGGGAGAGAGCTCACATGGTCACTGGGGTGTCACAACAGGACTGCATATAAAAGAGTGTCAGGTACTAGCTTTACTCTTTCCCCCAAAAGCCCAGAAATGTCTGAATTTCAGTAACAGATGCAATTCAAGTTCACCATTCTTCACTTCCAAGGTGGTGCTTCCAACGTGTGCTGATGGATGGGTTGGACAACGTAAACTTATTACTTTGTCATGATGTTGTCTCTCAGGTTATTGAGTGCTACTCCGATAGGCTCAAAGCACTACTCTGGTCTCCAAAATGTTAAGTTTAAGTGGGAAAGCACGCACTCAACAAGCCACACCTAACCTGAAGTGCCCAGGGTACTATATGTAGTTCCTTGAAAGAAAGGCACTAAATGAATAAAGAAAACCTTTCTTGTTATACATTATTCAAAGGCAATTTGAATATACATCCTGTTGTACATTATTCAAGTGCAATTTTTCACAATAACAAATAAATACTCCAAAATGCCCCAGTGCCAAAGGATATATCAATATTGGATGAAGTTCATTCACGATATTTTATTTAGAAACAATTTAAGAGTCAGAGTCTGTCTATTACTTTTATAAATGTAAATTTGGTGGCTTGTTTTTTCTTTGTGGTATTACATTTAAATTCCCTCTTTCTCAAACCAATCTAACTGCCGTGTTTCTGTTTTCATCAAGGGCAGAATAAGTGCATGAGACAGGTAATCAAGAGTCCTGGCTCTGGTAAGAGTGGGCTGTGTGACATGTGGGGTAGGGGAGCACAGTTGCTCTTTCTCAATTTCCTTGCCAATAAAATAAAAATGGTTGGATCAGATCATCTCTAATACCTTTGCCAGGAATACATTTTCATGATTCCATGTTTTAAGAAGAACCAACCCAATTTTAAGGGTTCAAAACGACTCACTATTGGTAGAGATTCAAACTCAAGATCAACTAATAAATTGCAATCTCAATTCATCTTGAAGCGTTCAAAAATAATTACATATATATTACTACATTTCTACATATATATTATTGGAGAATAGCTTCTTGAGGTATACTAAACTAACACAATTATTCTAATTTTAAAGATTTCTTCATTTGATCACTTGGTTGGTCAACATTTTTTGAGCACCTACTATGTGCCAGGTATTATGTCCTAAGTATACAAAGTTACTTTGCCACACTGTGTAGTAGAAATGAGTAAGAAAAAACTAGGTTGGGAATGGCTGTAAGTAGCCAACTAACAGTATCTGCCCTATACTGTTACACTCTCATATTAGACTACAAGCCCTCCACAAGCAGGGCTGGTGTCCGTGCCTCCCACCAACAAGCCATTGCTAGAGCAACACCTGCGGGGAGGGGGCTTCAGAAATGTCTGCCAGCCCATCCTTTGTCTCCTCTTTTGCCTACAGAACCTTGATTTTCCTTTGGGGAATGTCCTGTCCCCAACTGTGGTAGGACTGTCAGTCAAGGGGTCCTATCCTCCCAGCCAAGATGTGAGAAGTGAATCAAGTCAGTTACTTTCCCTTCTCTCCTAGAAAGTTAGATCTTCACAGGATGAAAAGGTTGGAAGTGTGGATGCTGGGAAAGCCTCTCTTTTGCTCCAGCTGATAGACCTCTGGCACTTCCCTGGTTCAACTTTGCCTTCTCTTCTGCTAGCCACCTTTTACCCTGAACATAAATTCTTTTTTTTAATTTTTATCCTCACCCGAGGATATTTTTACATTTATCTTCAGATAGAGCAGGAGGGAGAGAGGGAGGAAGAGAGAGAGAGAGAGAGAGAGAGAGAGAAACATCGATGCAAGAGAGACACATTGATTGGTTGCCACCCGCATGACCCCAACTGGGACCGGGGACGAACCGCAACTGAGGTATACGTCCTTGACCAGAATTGAACCCGGGACTCTTTGGTCCGCGGGCCAAGCTCTAACCACTGAGCCAAGCCGGCCAGGGCTGAACATAAATTCTTTTTATCATTTCATTTCTTTTTTTTGACTGCATGCAAGAAGCATAACTAATAAAAGTGGGCATTTAATTATTTGTTGGATGACTATTATTTTAACTAAATGTAAACTATAAACCAGAGGATCCTAAAACCAAAATGAAATAAACTAAGTAAGATTCCAACTTTTCGTTCTGAGCCAAACTTCTAGATTTGCAGTAAATTTTACTTTTGCAACTACAATGTTCTTCTTTGTCGGTCTCTTCATGGTAAATGTCAATGATTACGTTTTTTTTCTATCTGATTTATGATTCTCCCATGGTGTTTCTATCTTAATTTCCACTTTCTGCCAAGCCCCTGCCCTCTTCATCCTCTCACCTCATTCCCGTGAAAGGTGTCAGTTGTCTCTAGACAAGCAGCGATCAGAGGACTGTTCCTCACTTGAGTTGTCAGCATGACAGTCTCTCAGGGATGTTAGATCACCACTCCAATCCCAAACGGTACATTTTCTTTACCTTCTGGCTTGTCTCCTTACTTTTAAGGTCATCTTTGGAAACTTTTTGCCCACAGACAAGTTGTCGCTAATCCATAGAAGGACAGAGGAAGAAGAGGGAAGCCCACGGGTTGCTGTAACTGTCCCCAGGTCACACATTCAGCCCTTAGCAGAGCCTGCCTCCGCAGCAGGGCTGGGGACTCCCAGGTCATTTCTCTTTCCACCTGTCTACTATATTGTTTCCTCAGCTTTTATATTTGCTTATTCTCCTCTAGAACTCCACAGTATTAAAGAGATTAATATACTTCCTCCCAAATTCTCTATCTTTACATCCTAATTCTTTTTTTTTTTTTTGTCCTCGACTAAACGGTGTTGCAGATAGGGGTCTCCAAGAAGCGGACTCAGGTGGAATTTCGTATCCAGAGCGTTCAGTAGCGAGGGCGCAGGGGACAAACAGCTGTGGAAGCAAAAGGTGAAAACAGGAGTGGGCAGAGGGAACAGGTGAGGGGCACTGCAGGCCCCAGGAGCTTGGCCAAGTCATGGAGAAGTTCTGGGGCTAGAGCAGCCCTTCAGGGGTGCCCAAGCCAGACCAAGATGGCCACCCCAGAAGGGCATCCTGACCTTGGTCAAGGCCGAGGCCACCCCCAGATGGGCGGAGAGCCTGTTGACTGACAGCACTCAGGCAGCTGCAATAGCATGTCCTCCCCTGAAGGGGGCCATGTCCGCCAGACACTACTACCCTCCCAACAGCTAACCCGAACCCTGATTCCTGCGAGGAGGAGCTCCTAGTCCAGTGGGAGAGAGAGTTAATAAATCCGGATAATGTGAAGCATAAACTCACACACACAGAGATAAGCAGACACACAGAGGAGGGGTGGTTGACTCAGGACAGGAGGACCAGGAAGGCCAGCAGCCGAGGGCTTGCCGGTGGCCTCTGCTTCCCCGGCAGCAGGTGCGTACACTGTGCGGTCTTCTCTCCGTCCTTACTTCCACGGTCTTTCTTTCCCCAGTATCTTGCTTATGAATATAATCTTCTTAATTTCATTTCTTACTCATGTCATGCATTTTCCTACTGTTTCTAATGCCTAGGGAGCCATTTTTCTCTACCTATAAAGCTAGTCCCTCCGCCTGTTTTAAGTTAAGCTTTAAAAACTAATTGTGCGACATTTTTGCACATTCACTGTGATTGCACACCTGGCAAACAGCATTTTCAAGGGACCTGCAGACTTAATGGGTTCGGGTTTCAAATATGCACATAATTAAATTTCTGCGCTTAATAAAAAACATTATAGACTGGATGCTATGTAGAAATAAAACGCGGGATGGGGAGGGGAGTCGGTTAGAAAGCATTTAGTCGGCAGAAAGATTGCGAACAGGTTATGCTGCCAGATCTGAAAGGTTGTTGGGAATTTTACAAAGGGAATCTGATCAGGAAATAAAAAATCAGGACTTAGAATTCCTGTGGCCTGACAAAGAAAAATAATAATAAGTGGAAAACAACCTGCCACATTCAGACTTGAAAATAGGAAGAAAGCAGCACACTGGAGTGCATTTGAAAATAATTGGCAAGTTAGGAGGCTGCTCGGAGAGCCTGGCCGAGTTCCATGTGCCGGTGGGGCTGGCCTCAGACTCGGGCAGGATCTTTGATAAGCATGGCGTGCCAGGCCGCGGCCGCATTTCCCAGGGGGGCTCCCCACACACGATGAGGGCAAGTGAGGGCAAACCTCAAACCCACAGAACACTGCGCTGGAGCGCTTTCAAGCCACGCACTTGGACTGCACCTCGGCTGCAGCTTTTTGCCAAGTGACAAATGGAAAGCGCCCTGAAGCCTTTGCGGTCGGTGCCAAGAAAAGCTTGTGCAGTCAGGGACCGAGCTGGTCCTGCACAGAGAGGATCTGGAGGCAGGAAGAGGGTGTTAGGAAGATCCGATAATTACACTGAGTCTGGTCCTCCCTCTCCTTGGAAAGTGGAGTCGAGCCCAACCTGCACTGGTGGCCTGTGAGGATGTATAATCCTATAAGCTACAATTTAGGAGAGTGGAGGTGAAATTGTATTTGGGTTGCTCAGGAGGGCTGGTAGATGCCCTGGGACACAATCATTCTGTTAGATGCCAAGGCAGCTTGAGTGGTTTGACCTTTACATTTGGAATCCCTCTGCTCCGAGATGAATTACAGCCGAAAGGTGTGGCAGGTCTCGCTAAAGCCATGAATTATGTGTGCTCTTGAGAGGAGGAAGCAGACGATTATGCAGGACTTAAGACCTTGGCATCTTCCCGATTGCCTCTGAGCTCGGAGAGTCAGACTGCAATTCAGAAACCCACTCCAAGCCTCAACCAGGAGCACCAGGTGCTGTTAGAATAACACAAAACAAGTCTGTGTCCATGTCTGGATTACTGGGAATATGAAAACAAAGCCATGAAATCAAATACCCATCTGGCACCAAAGACTGAAATGTTTGTATTTAAGCAATTCAACTTAAAAAGTGATTTTAAAAAGTATTCTACGTAAATTTTTCCTGAACATGACTTCAGTGCAGGTTGCATTTGTTACATGTAGTTTTGTTTTTAAATTTAACCATCATTTGGGGACATCTCTTATGTGCTACATGAGGATAAAAAGTAAATATATTTAAGCTCAAAAGAGCTTGTATTATAGGGAATGCTAGGAAATCATTGCGTTCAGAATGGTCATAATTAAACTTTGAGCGAAAACAATTATTTTCTTCGGAGAGGCACTTTCATAAAATTGCTTCTGTTCTTAGGACACCCGAGTCTGACCAGAATCCCACTTTATAGAGGGGTCACGGTCTCCATGCATGGGAAGTTATGGTGGAGAGACTAGTAGGGCCTTCCTGCCGGCTCCCTCTGGCTGCCAGCACTGATACACCTTCCCAAGTAGCAACGTGTTATACAAGAGGAAGACCAGGTGACTGGCAGATCTCATGGATTACAGGATTGAATGGGCCTTTTTACTTTTGCCATTATAAATGGAACATGATTTTTTTTTTTTAAAGAAAAATACCTATTCTAATGTTTGCAAAAATTCTTAGACAAGTAATAATCACAGCTAATACTGAAGAATATTTAACATATTTGATACGTTTCACATAAATATTTTTCATTTGAGAGTCAATGAGGTAGGGCAGTTCTTATCCTCAAAACGGATATTCAGAGAGGAGAAATAACCAAGGGCACACGGTGAATTCGGGATGGAACACAGACACGACCCAGGCACTTGGACTGTGCAGTCCTACCTCCCCCTGTGGTCAACCATTTGGGCTTCCTCACTGCTTTCCATTGGATTTTTTAAAGAAGTCCTAGGATTGCTTGGTTGAAAAAAGTCTCCATTTGAACACATTTGTGGGGTACCAATTGTCAAAGCAGCCACAAATCTGTACTCTGCCCCCCATCCTGCACCCCAACTCCTAGGGCAGGAGCAGTGTACAGTGTATAATAGAAGAGCACCATTCTACTCTTCTATACACTCTCCTGTATCGATTTATTTATTGGTCTTTCTCCTCTAATAAATGATTATACCCAGCAGGAATTTCTACTTACTCTTTCTCGGATCTCCATCACCAATCACAGTGCCTGGTTTATCGTATGTATTCAGTGAATGTTTAAATGACTGAATAAATGAATTAATCCAGAGACTTGGATATTTTAAAAACTATATGAGAACTAAAATCAGTTGAATGGGGCAAAACTGGAATGTATTGAGACCTACTATATGCAAAGTACTGCGATTCACTTACTCTAATCCAGTTAACCCTCAGGACAAAATTGTGAGGTAATACTATAATATTTCCCATTTTATAGACAAGGTAATTAAAGCTTGGAAGGTTTAAGCAGGTTGTGATGGGGTCAGACAGCCAGCACACAGTAGCACCAGAATTAACCTAAGTTTTCTGGTTTCAAAGCCCATGCTTTGTTTTTTCATTTTTATTGTTGATTCTATTACAGATGCCCCCCATCCCCTCCCCCTTTGCCTCCCTCCACTCAGCCCCTGCCCCTCCAAGGTCTTCACCACTTTACTGTCTATGTCCATGGACTATGCATATATACAAATATTTTTTTTTTCTTTTTCTTTAGTTGATCTCTTCTGATCCTTCCCACTCTCCTCCCCTCTGAGATCTTTCAGTCTGTTCCATTTATCCATGCCTCTGGTCCTATTTTGTTCATCAGTTCATTTTGTTCTTTAGATTCCACATATAAGTGAGACCATGTGATATTTGTCTTTCTCTGACTTGCTATTTTGCTTAGCATAATGGACAGCAGGTCCCTCCATGCTGTGGCAAAGGGTAAAACTTCCTTCTTTTTTACAGCCACATAGTATTCCATTGTGTAAAAGTACCACAGATTTTTTATTCACTCATCTACTGATGGGCACTTGGGCTGTTTCCACATCTTAGCTGTTGTAAATAACATAGGGGTTCATATATTCTTTCTGATTGGTGTTTTGGGATTCTTTTTTTTAAAATCCTCACCCAAGGATACCTTTTTTTTCCATTTTTATCTTCAGATAAGTGGGAAGGAGGGAGACGGAGAGAGAGAAACATTGACGTGAGAGAGAGACACATCAATCAGTTGCCTCCCACATGACCCCAACCAGGGCCAGGGACTGAACCACAACCGAGGTTCGTGCCCTTGACCAGAATCCAACCTGCGACTCTTTGGTTCACGGGCCGACACTATAACCCTGAGCTAAACTGGCCAGAGCAGGATTCTTAAGATGTATACCCAGAAGTAGGATCGCTGGGTCCAAAGGCAGTTCCATTTTTAACTTTTTGAGGAAACTCCATACTGTTCTCCATAGTGGCTGCACCAGTCTGCATTCCCACCATCAGTGCACAAGGGTAAAAATCTTAGAAGGAAACAGGCAGCAAAATCTCAGACATCTCTTAGAGTAATATTTTTGCCAATATGTGTCCAAGGGAAAGGGAAACAGGAAAAATTTTAAAAATGGGACTAGAGAGAAAATGGCGGTGGAGTGAATCGAAGCTACACAGACGATCTCCCAGGACCAAACAAGAATTACAACCAAAATAAAGACAAATCGTCAGGAAAAAGCAACAGAAAAGCAGCGGGAGAGGACCATACAACCAGGGACACTGAATGAGCCTGGTAGGATCTGCAGAGGCACAAGAGGGTGGCAGGCTGGGAGCCCACGGACAGCAGCAGCCTTAGCTATGAACAGCGTGCCGTGCCCACCCTCAGGGTTAATATCCCAAGCTGCTCCACAGCGCAGAGGGTCGGGACACAGCACTAAATAGCCACAGCCACTCACCTGAGGCTCTGGCAGAGGGAGGGCGGACTGGACTGGAACTCTGTGGGGACACCTGGGATTTGGAGGGCACTCAGAGATTGTGCTGAGTCGCGGCCACAAAGGACGGGGGCCAGCTTGCTCCTTCCCGGTCACACAGAATGGTGGCCAGCTTGCTCCTTCCTGGAGCTGTGGCAGCCCCTCCCTCGGAGATTCGACCCAAACCAGGCAAGCAAAGAGATGCAAATTGAGGCTCATTAACAACCAGCATCGGCCCCACCCTTGGGAAATCTTCTTACACTATAAACACCTGAGGGAGTTTCTCATTCAACTGAGAACCTAAGGCTTTTCAAGTAACTGAGGCTAATAGCCTCCAGGCAAAAAGCTAGAGGATAACTGAACATTTCCTGAGCTTGCAAATCTACCCAGGAAAGTGAGACTTGACAGTGGTGTTTAAGGAGGGCCCTCCGCACTCATCCAAACCCAGTAGAGGGAGCCACAAATAGCAGAACACCAACACCCACAGGGAAAATTTGGCAGGCTCCAAAACCCACTGAGATACCCAAAATGGTGAAACAAAGAAACAAATCCCAAATGAAAGAACAAGAGAACTCTACCGAAGATGAGATAAATAAAATGCAGCTAAGCAAATTATCAGAGGTAGAGTTCAGAGCCATGATCTTGAGGAAACTAAACAGCATGAGTAAGGACATCAACACCATGAGTAAAAATATAGAAACACTGAAAACCAACCAAGTGGAAATGAAGAATGACATAGCAGAAATAAAGAACACATTGGAAGGACTGACCAGCAGAGTAGAGGAAGCGGAGGACCGGATCAGTGAATTAGAAGACAGAGTAGTAAAAATCAATCAATCAGAAAACCAAAAGGAAAAAACAATTAAAAAACAGGAAGACAGATTAAGAGAACTGTGGGACAACTGGAAACATATTAACATTCGCATCATAGGAGTCTCCGAAGAAGAAGAAAATGAGCAAGGGTTAGAGAATATATTTGAAGAAATAGTGACAGAAAACTTTCCTAACTTGGTGAAGGAAGAAAGCATTCAAGTTCAAGAAGCACAGAGAGCCCCAAGTAAGAAGAACCCAAACAGGACCACACCAAGACACATAATAATTAAAATGCCAAAAATTAAAGACAGAGAGAATCCTAAAGGCAGCAAGAGATAAGCAACAGGTTACCTACAAAGGAACCCCCATCAGGGTATCAGCTGACTTCTCAACAGAAACACTACAGGTCAGAAGGGAATGGCATGAAGTAAACAAGGTCATGAAAAACAAGGATCTGAATCCAAAACTACTCTATCCAGCAAGGCTACCATTCAAAATAGAAGGTTAAATAACGAGCTTCCCAGACAAAAAAAAAGGCTAAGGGAATACATTAGCACCAAACCAGCACTGCAAGAAATGTTAAAAGGACTGCTGTAATTAATAGAAGAAATAGGAAGAAAAATATAACCACACTGAACAAAAATGGCAATAAATAAGCACATATCAATAATCACCTTAAATGTAAATGGATTGAATGCTCCGATAAAAAGACACAGAGTAGCTGACTGGATTAGAAAGCATGATTCACATATATGTTGTTTAAAGAGACCCACCCCACAACAAAAGACTCACATAGGTTGAAATTAAAGGGATGGAAAAAAATCTTCCAAGCAAATGGAAAGGAAAAAAAAGCTGGGGTAGCAATACTCATATCTGATAAATTAGATTTCAAAATGAAGACCATAACTAGAGACAAACAAGGCCACTACATAATATTGAAAGCGTCTATCCAACAGGAAGATATAACCTTGGTAAACATATATGTGCCCAATATAGGAACACCAAAATATATTAAAAATCTCCTGGAGGACTTCAAAGGAGAAATCGACAGCAATACAATCATAGCAGGGGACTTCAATACCCTGCTGACATCACTGGATAGATCATCTAGACAAAAAATTAACAAGGAAACAGAAATTCTAAATGAAGCACTAAATCAAATGGATTTAATAGATATATACAGAGAATTACACCCCAAAACTGCAGAATTCACATTCTTCTCAAGTGCACATGGGACATTCTCAAAGATAGACCACATGTTAGGGCACAAACTAAGTCTCCACAAGTTCAAGAAGATTGAAATCATATCAAGCATCTTCTCAGATCACAGTGGCATGAAACTAGAAATGAATTGCAAAAATAACATGCAAAGACATTTGAAGACATGGAGACTAAATAGTATGTTATTGAACAATGAATGGGTTACCATGGAGATCAAGGAAGAAATTAAAAACTTCCTGGAAACCAATGAAAATGAACACACAACAACACAAATCTATGGGATGCAGTGAAAGCAGTTCTGAGAGGGAAGTTTATAGCACTACAGGCCCACCTCAAGAAACAAGAAAAATTTCTAATTGACTACCTAACCTCACAACTTAAAGAACTAGAAAGCAAACAAAAAGAAAACCCCAAAGCAAGTAGAAGGACGGAAATAGTAAAGATCAGAGCAGAAATAAATGACATGGAGACCAAAAAAACAATTCAAAGGATCAATGAAACACAGAGCTGGTTTTTTGAAAAGATAAACAAGATTGATAGACCATAAGCTAGACTCACCAAGAAACAAAGAGAGAGAACCCAAATACACAAAATCAGAAATGAAAGAGAAGTAACAACTGACACCACAGAAATACAAAGGATTGTTAACAAATACTATGAACATTTATATGGCAACAAATTCGACAATCTAAGTGAAATGGACACATTTCTAGAAACACATAGTCTCTCAAAACTGAATCGGGAAGAGATAGAAAACTTGAACAGGCCAATAACAAAGAAGGAAATTGAAGATGTAATCAAGACCCTCCCAGCAAACAAAAGCCCAGGCCCAGACGGCTTCACGGGGGAGTTTTACCGAACATTCAAAGAAGAACTAACACCCATTCTCCACAAACTATTCCAAAAAATTCAAGAAGAAGGAAGACTTCCAAACTCCTTTTATGAAGCCAGCATAATTCTAATTCCAAAACCAGAAAAAGACACTACAAAGAAAGAAAACTACAGGCCAATATCCCTCATGAACATAGATGCCAAAATCCTTAACAAAATACTAGCAAATCGGATCCAGCAATACATCAAAAAAAATTATTCTCCATGACCAAGTGGGATTCATCCCAGGATGCAAGGCTGGATCAACATTTGCAAATCAATAAATGTGATACATCACATAAATAAAATGAAAGATAAAAACCACATGATCATATCAATAGATGCTGAAAAAGCATTTGACAAAATCCAGCACCCATTTCTGATAAAAACACTTAGCAATTTGGGAATAGAGGGATCATATCTCAACATTATAAAGGCCATATATGAAAGACCTACAGCCAACATCATACTCAATGGACAAAAACTAAAAGCATTTCCCTTAAGAACAGGAACAAGACAAGGATGCCCACTTTCACCACTCTTATTTAACATAGTACTGGAAGTCTTAGCCACAGCAATCAGACATGAAGAAAAAATAAAAGGAATCCAAATTGGAAAGGAGGAAGTGAAACTGTCATTATTCGCAGATGACATGATATTATACATAGAAAACCCTAAAGACTCCATCAAAACTCTACTAGACTTAATAAATAAATTTGGCAAAGTAGCAGGATACAAAATTAATGTCAAGAAATTGACGGCATTCTTATACACCAATGATGAACTCACAGAAAGAGAAACTCAAAAAACAATCCCATTTACCATCGTGTCAAAAAAAATTAAGATACCTAGGAATAAACTTAACCAAAGAAGTAAATGACCTGTTCTCAGAAAACTACAGGACATTGAAAAAAGAAATAGAGGAAGATATTAAAAAGTGGAAGCATATACCTTGTTCATGGATTGGAAGAATTAACAACATTAAAATGTCCATACTACCCAAAACAATCTATAGATTCAATGTAAGCCCCATCAAAATACCAACAACATATTTCACAGAACTAAAACAAATGCTTCAGAAGTTCATATGGAACCAAAAAAGACCCCGAATAGCCACAGCAATCTTGAAAAAGAAGGACAATGTAGGCAGGATCACAATACCGGACATCAGGTTATACTACAAAGCTGCTGTAATCAAAACAACCTGGTACTGGCACAAGAACAGGCACATAGATCAATGGAATAGAACAGAGAACCCAGAAATTGACTCTAATCATTATGCTCAATTAATATTTGACAAAGGTGGCAAGAGCATACAATGGAGTCAAGACAGCCTCTTTGATAAATGGTGTTGGGAAAATTGGACAGCTACCTGCAAAAAAATGAAACTAGACCATCAACTTACACCACACACAAGAATAAACTCAAAATGGATAAAAGACTTAAATGTGACACATGAATCCATAAAAATCCCAGAATAAAATGTAGGCAACAAAATTTCAGACATCATATGCAGCAGAATTTTCACTGATATATCACCTAAGGCAACAGAAACAAAGGAAAAAATGAACACATGGGACTACATAAAACTCAAAAGCTTCTGCACAGCAAAAGAAACAACCATCAAAGTGGAAAGGCAACCCACTGTATGGGAGAGCATAATTGCCAATGATACATCAGATAAGGGATTAATTTCCAAAATATATACAGTGCTCATATAACTCAACAAAAGGAAGACAAAGAACCCAATTAAAAAATAGGCAGAGGAACTAAATAGACATTTTTCCAAACAGGACATACAAATGGCTAAGACACATATGAAGAAATGCTCAACATCACTAATCATCAGAGAGATGCAAATTAAAACAACTATGAGTATCACCTCACACCTGTCAGAATAGCTGCCATCAACAAAGCATCAAACAACAAGTGTTGGCAAGGGTGTGGAGAAAAGGAGACTCTAGTACACTGCTGGTGGGAGTGCAGACTGGTGCAGCCACTATGGAAAACACTATGGTGTTACCTCAAAAAATTAAAAATTGAATTACCATTTGACCCAGTGATCCCACTCCTAGGAATATATGCTAAGAAGCCTGAAACACCAATCAGAAAGAATATATGTACCCCCATGTTCATAGCAGCACTATTTACAATAGCTAAGATCTGGAAACAGCCCAAGTGTCCATCAGTAGACTAATGGATAAAAAATCTGTGGTACATATACACAATGGAGTACTATGCAGCTGTAAGAAAGAAAGATCTCTTATCCTTTGCGACGACATGGGAGGACCTGGAAACTATTATCCTAAGTGAAACAAGCCAAGCAGAGAAAGACAAATATCACATGATCTCACTTATTTCTGGAATATAATGAACATAACAGTCTGAGGAACAGGGTAGGCCCAGAGACATGGAAGTAGGGTACAGGCTGACAATTGCCAGAAGAGGGGGTGGGGGAGGGGAGCGATGAACCACAGAACTTGTACGCATGTACGCATAACCAATGGACATGAACAACAAAACTGGGGACGGGGCAGGGAGGGAGGGGGAGGAGGGTGTCAATGGGGGGAAAAGGAGAAACATTTGTAACAAAAATAAATTAATAAAAATAAATAAATAAATAAATAATAAATAAATAAATAAAAATGGGACTACATCAGACTAAAGCTTCTGCACAGCTAAAGAAACCATCAGCAAAATGAAAAGGAAACCCACTATATGGGAGAACATATTCACCAATGAGGCATCAGATAAGGAGATAATCTCCAAAATATATAAAGAACTGATACAACACAACACCAGGAAGACAAGCAATTCTATTCAAAAAATGGGCAAAGGATCTGAAAAGCCCATGTCCTTCTATCTCCTTTATAGCTAGATGATTTTAAAAAAAATGTTTTTCCCTTTATTGATTTTAAAAAGAGAGGAAGGGAGAGGGAGAGAGAGATAGAAACATCGATGAGAGAGATCATCGATTAGTCGCCTCCTGCATGCCTCCCACTGGTGATCAGGCTCACAACCTGGGCATGTGCCCTGGCCGGGAATCAAACCGGTGACCTCTTGGTGCATGGGTGGACACTCAACCGCTGAGCCACACCGGCCAGGCTAAAGCTAGATGATTTCTATCTTTCCAAATGCTACCTCCAAATTAAAAAAAAAAAAATCTGTTCTTCTTCAGTTGCATTATACCTCATTTTCTGTCTTAAACTTTGTAAGGATGGTCTCATAATGCTAATCCTTTTAGAATCTAGCAGAGTCTCAAAAATAGGTGATGTTAAGTTTCAAATCATGACTGACTGAATAAAATGATAAACAGATGTATGTATGAATGGATTTATCAACACTTCTTATCCTTACTAATAAAACATTGGTGTGAAAAGTATGCATTAAACATTCAGTAGAATTTGGGTCTCTGCACAAGTGTAATATCTGCAAGATTTTCGTTAGCATTTTTGAGTTTCTCTTTGTTGTTGTTGTTGTTAATCCTCACTTGAGGATATTTTTTTCCATTTTTCTCATATTTTTTAGAGAGAGTGGAAGGGAGAGAGAGAGATACATCAATGCGAGAGAGACACAATTGATTGGCTGCCTCCTGGCTGGAGCCAGGGATCAAACCTGCAACCCAGGCACATGCCCGTGACTGGGAACTGAACTCACGACACTTCAGTGCGCAGGCCGACTCTCTAACCACTGAGCCACACCGGCCAGGGCAGCATTTATTAGTTTCTTTAATGATTTTACAGTAAGCATGGAAATTAAGATTTATATATGCCTCTCTAATCCTTGAAATGTAATTAAAGTGTTTATAAGAAATTTAAATTGCACATTTAACCATCCTGAAACAGCACATTTAATATGTCATAATTTTAACTGAAATTGCAACTGAGTTTAATAATGAAAACCAAATTTTTCATATATTGTATTAGAAAGTGCCATGTTAAAATAATTCTCAAAAGACAATAAATTGCTATTTAGTACTCAAAAAACCTGGCCACTTCTGCCCTGCTATTCATTAAATTATACCTTAGAATCCACAATCCACTTTGGTTTGTAAAGCAGTGTTAAGACTTTTCTCCTGAAGTTGTTCAGTAGATTTTATTAGGTCCTCCTCTGACCCTTACTAGGGAGAAGATAAAAACCGCCCATTGGTTGGAGACATGAGTGGGGATTGGCACTGACAATGGAAAACAAATTGATCATTTAAGCGCTGGGAATAAGTGCAAATATTTGACTCCTTGGAGCATCAAGGATGACCAACAATGGCCTTAGGGGAAATAGCAAACCCTGGGGTCCTCAGTATAGAACAGTTGTCATGTAGCAGGGGACCATTGATATTGGACATGTGAGAGGATCCACTTTGGAGCCAAGAATGCCAGGCACAGACTGTATGATCTCACTTAAACGTAGAATCTAAAAACATCCCCCTCCCCAAACCAAGTTCCTAAATGCAAAGAACAGATCAGTGGGTGCCAGAGGTGGAGATTGAAGGGTGGGTGAAACGGGTGAAGGGCTCAAAAGGTACAGCTTCTACTTCCAAGATCAATAAATCCTGGGGATGTAATATACAGCACGGTGACCATAGTTAGTAATACTGTATTATATATTTGAAAGTTAAGAGAGAACATCTTAAAAGTTATCACACACACAAAATTTAACTATGTATGGGGATGGATGTTACTAGACAAATTGTGGTGATCATTTCACAATAAGTACAAATATAAATCATTGTATTGTACACTTGAAAGTAATCTAACTTTGCCCGGTTTGGCACAGTGGGAGAATGTCGGCCCACGGATCAATGAGTCGGGGGTTGGATTCCAGCCAAGGGCACATACCTCGGTTGTGGTTTGTCCCTGCCCCTGGTCGGGGTTATGTGGGAGGCAACCAGTTGATATATCCCTCTCATGTCGATGTTTCTCTCTCTCTTCCTTTCTCTCCCTCCCATTCTATCTGATGATAAATAGAAAAATATTCTCGGGGGAGGATTAAACAAAAAAAGAAAGTAATATAATTTTTTTAAGAAAGAATGCCAGACACTGGATGATTAGTCTGGGTTCTAGAGCCGATACCATCTGATATGTGTCTCATCTAAGCCTCAACCACCCTCTCAGAGGGGTTCGGTTATTATCATGCTCTGTGCAGTGAGGCTCACAGAGGGGAAGTACAATGACCAGCGTCTCATCGGGGAGTGGTAGATGTGAAAGTCAAATCTCCAAATGTCATCCCCAATGCTGCACTTGACCATAAAGGTGTATCCTACAAAGTTCCACTACACCCAGTTCCTCTAAACCAGTGACTTCTACAAAGGTCCCCTCACCACTGAGACGGACAAACACGTTGGGTTTTTTTCTAGGTGGTCCAGATAGTTTACCAGGATAGGAATGGAGTTAAAGCAAAAGATTCAGGGATGGAATCCTATCAAGAATATATATTGCATATTTGTTCTACCATGTGTACAGCAGTTACAGTAGAGAACCATGAACCCTGAAACATTTGATGGAGAATATGCCTGTATCTCCTATGACAGCAGAGCATGTAAAAGAGATTGCTCCTCATGGTTCACAAAACTATAGGAAAAAATTAATTTACATTAATTTATAAAAGTACACACACATAAATATTGTCTTAGGCGTTATACCAAATCATTTTCTCACTCAAGAATAACTGTGAAGTTGTATATGTCCACAATACTTTGTCTGAGACATGAGTCAGATGTGTTTCAGGTTCAGGGATTTCTGGCTTTCAGTAGAGAGATGCCGTGCTGGACGGCCCGACACCTTCCAGGTACCTGACGCAGCGCCCATCATCAAACAGCAATATTTCTGCCATGAAACATAAATACTGACACCAAGTGGGATAAGTAAGTTCTGTGTAAAGCTCCGTATCATTTCAGGTGACGTTTCATGTCATTTCATGATGAGTTTGTCACTAATTTATCAACAAACTTTTCAGAGATTTAGAAATTTCAGATAAGGGGTTTTAGATGGGCATGTTCTTGAAAAACCCTATTTCATGTGTGTCATTAAACATTGGACTTGGTCAGAAAATATCCATGTTGAGGAGGAAAAATTTTATTTTACCCTTCTACGTTCCTTGGCTGGTCTAATCAAATTAACATAAAACAGATTAAATGGCGGGGGTGGGGGGAGGCAATTTAATTTCATACGTACAAGGGCTCCATAAACTATGAGGGCCCAAAGACAATCAGGAAACTGAGGCGCATGTGCCACCCAGAGCTGAGGAGAAGTGGGTACAAGTCTGGGACGGTAAAGGGGAAGAAGGCAATTTACGTGGATATGGAAAAGCAAAGGTTTGGTAAACTAATGTTTCCCTTGCCATACTGAGTACATGGGACACAGGAAGACAGGAGTCTCCAGGCTCGGCTTATTTCCCCAGCCTACTGCACCTGCTCACATTCTTTGTGGTTATGTCATAACAGCTCTCTTCCTGGAACAGGCCTTCTATTGAAATTCTTTTAGGCAACTAAGGGGGAGGTAAAAAGAAAAACTTCCTAAGTATTTTGTTTCTTAAACACAATCAGCTAAAATCATCCTCATGCCCCAAAGACACATTTTGTGGTGGCAAAATCCTGCTTCTACTACATGCACATCTCAAATCGTATTTTAGAGCAAGTAACATACAGCATTATCTGTGTGTTTGTCTTCGTCCAACACATGACAACCCACAGACGGTAAGCCACTTCGTTCTTCTGGAGCAATGTGACTTAGGGCTGGTAAAATCACAAAGCTAGAGAAGGGTTTCTTCCGAATGAATTCTTTTCCTATGTCCCTTCTCCATTTCAGGCGTATTTCCACTGATGCTGTCCCCGGGTTTCCGGGTCAGTGGTGGGTTGGCGCTCACCCAGCTCCCCAGGCCCCCCTCTCATACAGTTCCCTCGGGGCCCCGTTCTTTGCCTTTGGAGAAGCAAATTCATATCGTCTGGTCTGAGCCTTTGCAATACACTGGTTACTCTACAAGCACCCATTAAGGGCTCACAAGAAGCACGCCGGGTAACTTTCCTCCAGCTTAGAGGTGACAAAAATAAGGTGAAATGTTTAAATAAAACTATGCGCCATACATAGCTGGCAAATAGCTAGCCTCGATCAGAAACCCTTTCCCCTCCTTTCTCACACAGCCTCTTAAGTGGCTCACTTTTCTGATGACCCTCTTTGTGTGCTAAAGGCAACCAGCTTAATGGGCTATCGTTCCAGAACACTGAAATTAGGGCTTTGGGGTGGAGGTGGGACTCCTCCGGCACTCCTCAAATGATGCTGTACGGGTGCCCCGCCCCCGCCAGCACCCATGCTCCATCCTGCTTACAGAGAATCACTGAGCCCAGGAAGGAAGATTGGAGTCCACAGGTGAGGGAGGAGCCGGCAGACACGTAAGAGAGAAAGAGTTTAAAACATGGCAAGACCTCTTCTAGCTTTTAATGCCCACTGAGAGAAGGTTTTAAAACATATAAGCTAAACAAGGCAAAGCAAGGTCTGAAGAGGGCACAAGGTAGAAATGTCACAGAGAAGAGTTGTCCTTCCCGAGGAGTGGCCGCTGTAGCAGCGTTCTTCGGACAAGCCTCTCCTTCACAGCCCAGACTGCAGCCACCAACCCAGCAGCTCCCACAGCGATGAGAAAGCTGCTCACTGAGCTCCAGACGCTGAGAAGTGCCCGTCACAGAGCAGACCCTGGGAGGCAGCACTAAGGAAAAGGCACCTATTGGAGGCCAGTGCTGGCCAGGTGTTTGCTGACTGGGGCCCTGGTGCCTGGACAGTGCAGCCAAGGTCAGAAAGGGCAGGTCAGAGGATACGACCTTGTGGACAAGCGGAACCCTCACAGGATGACCTCATGTCCCTGCGGGCAGTGGGACAAAGCTTCGCCAGAGTCCTGAGTTATCCCTGCGGTCAGGCTCACTACTCACCCTGGGGAACCTGCCATAAGAACCATTTGCACCTGTTGAGTGAGGGGAACAGTTTGCCACCCCTGAATATGTCTTTTGGGCTGTTGATTATTTTGAGCTTCCAGGAAGGAAGCTATCATCATTGACAACTCCAGGTAAGTAAAAACTAGCATGTGACAGACAGAGAAGAACTGAGCTGGCCTCCTTTGATCAACATCTTTTGTAGTAGGCCGTGAGGCAGACATGAGCAGAGCAAAAACTATAGCCCAGGTACAGAACTATATCGCTGGGCATACAGTTCGAACCCTCCCCTGACCTTTTCCTCCCGGGCATGTTGCTAGTCGGGTGGTAGACCCCCTTAGAGGAGGAACAAGGAGGCCGCAGAATAGCTCCTGCAACTCCCACAGAGGCCCTTGCATGACCACTCCATTAAGCATTAAGCCCTAGAGATTACATGTAGGCTTCAGTTGTGTTTCAGCTCCAAGCCCAGAAAGGCAGCAAGGGGACTCTGTGGCTGACATCAAGACCAGCTCTGATGAGGAATGACCCCCTGCCCTGGCGCTGACCAATCAGTGGAGACTACAACCCTGAGGAGACACAGCTGGGAAGCTGATGCATATTCTATTGAGATCGTCCTGAGTCCTCCAGATAAAAACCCTCAAGACAAAGGCCTCAAGAGCACTGCTCTCTCTGCGGAGTACCCAACCCCTAGATGCTCCAGCCTCCCCCTCTGTTCCCCACAGATTCGTAAATCCTTGCTTTCTTCCTCCTAAGCTCCAAGGGCCCTTCTTTTGCTTCTGTAAGTAGTCCATGCAGCCCAGCCAAATCACTTGTTCTACCTCTGTGACTTTCTAAATAAAGTTTATCTTATAATCTGAGTTCTCGATTCTGAACTCTTTCCCAGCTGAACTCAAGAACCAAGGTTGCTGAACCAAGGTCCAATTCTGCAGGTTAACTTCTGGTGCCATTTTGCCACTAATATTCTCTGTGTCCCATTGCTAAGATGGCCCAGCAAACATTAATTTACTATACATTCACTTTTTCATCTCCATGTGAAATGCTTTCCTGCCTTTTAAAGTCCCAAACCACAACCCCCTTCTTGGGTCAAGATGACGTATAAGCCTCAACTGCCCAGTTGGCTTTGGGGCCCCATATCCTTGTACAACCCCTATATGTAATAATTTGGCCATTTTCTCCTCTTAATCTTTCCCTTGTTAATCTGATTATTAGTCCAACCAGAAGAAATATTAATTTTCCTCCCCGGCATGGGGGAAAGAGCATTAAAAACAAAATCTCTCTCTAACCAGAAAACCTCTCCAGTGAGGTGGTAGAGACAAAAAATAGTTTTTTTGTCTTTTGTTGGTGAATACGTACTAAACCAGAATGTGACACATATCACAGGCAGTTCACTAGGAGATTGCAAACACAGAAAGAAATCTCACCCCTTCTATAGCCAAAGAGATGGAACCCATTACACACAGGTTCTCAAGATAAACAATAACTAGCCCTCGAGCAAGAGAGCTTGACAGCACCATTTGTCACGCACATTTCATCCTCTCCTCGGCTCACATGGTAAACGGAGTGACTGTCTGTGTTAGCTTATTAACTTTATCTAGCTGAGAAACCAACTCATATCTTTATGACAGGAGGTAATTTTGCAACTTGCAACAAGGAGCCTGCCCTTCCACGGAAACTGGGTGATTGGGGTGCTGTTTTCTTCGATGTTTACATTTCAAAGAGTAAACATCAAGGTCCTTGAGAAAGGCATTCATGGGTCATTAAGCGGACAAAAGTTCTATCTAGTTTTCAAAAGGATTTAGATACATTTCAAAAAAAGAAGAAACTGCCTACAATTACAAGTTTTCTACAGTAAAAGATCTAAGAAAAAGGAGGGAGAGGAATCTCAACAGGGAGAATCAGGCCTCTTGTTTTTCCTGTCTTTGTCCTTACACATCCTGCCCCCACGCATTCTCACTCTGCAGGTCTTCTGATTCTGCCGCCTTGATCTGCAATGTTAAGGCTCTGCAGGGGTCTGCTAGTCAGACCGTTCAGAACAGTGTAGGAGAATGACAGTCAGTAATGAGCAACACAGTCACCCGAGGAGACTGACTGAAACGCATATTCCCAGGGCCTGAACAGAGCACCACAGAACCAGAACCTCAGAGGTGGAGCTGGCAATGGCATTTAAAGGAGCCCCCTGGAGGATTCCGATGCTGTCCCAGACCGGGGATGGGTGCCTTGGACTACAGCATCGATTTCCACAAGGGGACAGCTGGACACCTGGCAGGATGACAGTTTTCCGTTCGCCACACAGTCTTAAGTAGTTTGAAGGAATTATCTTTTAGATCATCACTTTTTCATGTCTCCTCTTTCAAAAATGGATCTCTTGGAGATTACCGCCCGTGGTCTTCTCTGCTACCTCTTCCTCCCACCTGTTCATGGCCATCTTTCTCTCTCTTTAAACAAAGTATAGACATGAAAAGGAGAGCTGTATGATTGTCCAATACTCCCACCCCAATCCAATAAGCTTTCAATAAAAATATATGCTGTTAAAAACAAAATTCCACCCAATAAATTCAAAGATTTTATGGGCTTATTAAGCAATTCATGAACTGGGCAGCAAGGTGCTCCCAAGGGGTTGTACAATACGGAGGGGTGGCAGGCAGTCCGACAGACATGAGCATAGCAAGGACGATGGGCCAGGTGCAGAAGGTCACCAGGGCAGAAATCCCTGGGTGCTTACTGTTATAACCTGACGGCGAGATAACCAGAGACGTATGGCCGAATTGTAAAGGAGCACTTTATTTTGCCGGCAGGCTGCGGAGGGCATAGTTTCCCCTCAGATCAACAGCCCCGATTCTTCTTACTCGTCCCATTTTAAAGACAGAAACTCCCTCCTCCTTTTGCCCCCTCCCCTCAGGGAACCAGTACAATAGTGGGAGTGACAGAGACCACAGAAGTCAAAATTAGCATTATTTACCGACGGCCTAAGCACTTACAAGTACCTGCAAATACCTATACTCAGGAAACTGCAAATGCCTCCCAACTCCTGGGGCCACTATAATCTTAGGCAAAATTCCTTTCCGTCTAGGGGTAATTAACCTATTGTTGGAAGAATATCGAGGAATGTCTATTGGTGACAAAATGGAGTCTTTTAGTCGCCTTAACCAAGGGGCCTACATAAAATGGAATCTAGTTGCCTTAGCCTTGGAGCCCAGATCATTACCAAGGGGCAATTGTAGGATGGGACCTCGTCCTGAGGGTGACCTTTGCTCCCCTAGCACATCATTGGTCATGAGGTTTGGACCTCTGACCTTTCCTCCCTAGAGTTAACATTAGGCCTCATTTGTATTTCAGCTCCAGGCCCAGAGAAACAGCAAAACCAGACAAGCAACACACCACAGCTGACCTCAGGACCAGCTGCATTGACTAATGACCCCCTGCCCTGGCACCGACCAATCCATCAATGGATACCAAACACTGAAAGGACACACCTGGAAAGCTGCTGCATATTCTATTAAGATCTTCCCCTGGGGGAGCGGGGAGGAGGGTATGAATGGGGGAATAGGAGAAACATCTGTAACAAAAATTAATTTAAAAAATTAAGAAAAAGGTCAAAAATAAATAAATAGGTGGAACAACAACAAAAGATCTTCCCCTGGGACCTCCCCTAAAATCTCCACCCTTAAAACCCATAGCCTATGATATACAGCAAGAATAAAAAACAGAAGACAAAAACCCAGGACTGCAAGCCATGTCTTTTGCATCGACACCCTTCCATTTATTAAGACATTGCAGAAATAATCAATTGTGGGCTAATAAAGAAAGGAAACTTGGCATTAATAGCCCCTGAGAGGGAGCCTTAGGCTCTCTCCTTTAAAACAGCGTACTAAATTTTGTCCCTTATTTTGGCCGGAGGATTCTGTTTTCTCCTTCACCCTCCCTCCTACCTTTTCATTCTTTCTTTTCAATTGTTCACTTCCGGTTTCATGGGACTGAGAGTAGGGGAAGACTGCCTCTGTCCTATGGAATGAAGAGTCGGTAGTTCAGACACATTGGGGCTCTGCCATGCACAGTTGGGGTTGCTTCTCCAACACCTCCTCCCTCTCCTTTTGGCAAGTTTCCTGACTTCCAGATGCATACGCTCAGCCTAGAATCAAACGTGCTTCCAGGACGCGGACCAGCCCCACGTGTAAGGCTGGATCAGGCCTAAACTACCTCACAGACCCCTGAGGAAGTTCTTGGTTCAGAAGCACAGAAGAGGCACAACACAGGTGAACGCAGCCTAAGGGAAGAAGCGTCTTTTCTCTTCTGAGTGCACTTCTGGAAGTGACGCCAACCCCATCCCTGCACTGAACAGCTCTGGGAATTGAAGACAGAGCACGCAGAAATGAGAGATGTAAAGAATCAGGGTCTTTCATGACAAGACCGAGTCACTGAATTAAGCCAGCTGAAACCCATCGAGCGTCGGGTGGTGAAGTGAGCCAGTACATTCTCTTCAGTGTTCAGGCTAAACACATAAGCAGTTGGAGTTGGGTTTTCTGTTATTTGCAATTTAGATGTATCCTGAAAGACCCTCTGCACATATTACAAGGAGGAAACGCCTGTTTTATAATCGAATTGCATTTGAAAAAACTAAGAGTGTGCTAAAAACAACATATTTGCATTTTAAATACTTTTTGCTGCTGTACTTAGCAGCGAAGTACTTACCATACTAAGAACTGCTGTTTGGCTTCAGATTGTTTTTGCAAAAAATGTGGCAAGTCAGTGTATTCTGTAATTATTAGGGGAGGCTCCTGGAGGCTTCATTGCTATTCTATCTATAGAAGGCAATTAGTGTGGCGTCAAGAGCAGATACAGGAGAAAGACAACATTCAGCAAATAAAACATACTGAAAAATAATGTATGTAATAGCACATTGATTTTATTGATGGCAGAAGAAAAAATTCTTTCACTTGTATTTTTCTCCCTCCCTAAAATCTGTTTTTTCATTTTCCAAATAATAATATCCACCGTGGCTGCATCTTATTCTGAAGGGAAATCAGAAGGTCGATCGAGAGGTTTTGACCAGGACGTTGCGTCAATGGCTCCTTTCTTCACAGAGACACTAGTAAAAAAAAAAAAAGAGAGAGGAAGAAAGTGAAATGGAACCCACAAATTGACTTTTCCATACTCCAGATACGCTTCTGCTGAGGCTTACTGTAAATGAAGTGCTTGTATAAATATCAATAGACTGCAAATAGAATACACTGGACACTGCTGTCTAATTTATAAACATAATGTATATAAATTACTAGGTAAATCCAAAGCAAAATATTTCTAATTTTTTCCTTTTAAATTCTTTTTTAAAAATATACTTTTATTGATTTTTAGAGAGAGGGGAAGGGAGAGGGAGAAAGAGAGAGAAACATCCATCGATCGGCTGCCTCCTGCACGCCCCCTACTGGGGATCGAGCCCGCAACCTGGACATGTGCCCTGACCGGGAATCGAACCAGGACCTCTCAGTCCACGGGACAACGCTCAATCCACTGAGCCACACCAGCTGGGCTCCTTTTAAATTCTTAAAAGTACATCTCTGTCACCATTAGCCCCTTTATTTCTAGCAAGGTGGTTTCAGGAATTTCCATTACCTGAAGAGGTTTTAACAGGGGATGATTTAAAAAAGCAGCAGCCTGCCAGCGAACCACTTCGGCCTCCACCCTACCCCTCTGAACCCCTCTGAACTAGTTTAGTCCACATGGGTCATTTATTTTCGTCTGTTACCTCCCCTGGCTGCTCCCCACCTTTATCAGGTGCCACTCTCGTTGAAACACCTTCGGTGGTGACAACAGAAAGCGGAGGGAAGGGAAGAGACAAGCCTTGTTTGCTCTGGTCCTGTTTGAGCTTCATGCATAAGAGAACGCGTGGACGGGGCGGGCAGGGCTCCCGCGGCTGCATACAAACAGCTCCTAACTCTTCCGAAGTGAATCGGCTCCTGCTTAGAAAATAAAGGGCTTTGGGGTACGATTATGCTCACATGATGCCTACCCTGCTGGCATCACAGGGTTCTGTCACAGCTATCTTCATGTGATCATTTCCCTGGCCTTGATTTGAAAAATTTTGCTGGACCAGATTGTCAAAACAATTTTTTCACATTTAAAAATAGATCTTTTACCAGCTAAAAATGGTGTTAAAGCCTTAGAAAACAAAGTCGTGGTATTTCTGTAGCAGTCTCTGCTTAAATATAGGTTTCCAAGAGTGTGGTTAATATGGGAAACTGCAAAGATGATTCTTTCATTGAACAAATGAACTAGAAATGAAGTTCAAAGTGAGTCAACATGTATTAAGCCACTTCACACGATGAGCCTTCTCCCCATCGCACCAGGGAGCGCCCGCTGACTCGCCTCGCACACCCCGCCCACACGGCCTGCACTGCCCCTCCCAGGGGACGTCACCGCCAACATTCTCGTGCACTGGGCTGCCACCTTCGCGTCCAGGTTCTCACCCTCCTGGTGCTGTCATCCATCCTACATCCAACCCCAGTATCTCTTAAGTGTCATTTTGATCATATCACTCCTATTCAGAAGTTCATGATAGCACCTAACACTTCAAACTCTTAAGGTGTCTAAAGCTACACTCTTCGGCCATCACTGAAAGCGGCTTCCTGTGGACTATGCTTCTTTCCCTCTTGAAGCCCTCCTTGGCCTTTAGAATCTTCTCAGAGGACTCTACCCTACCATGAGAGCAAAGCTTAGACCTGATTTCTAAAGCCTGCCCCTACTGCTGAAGTCTAGTTCCTATGACTCCAATCGTGTCAGACACCTCACCAAACGCACATAGTTTTGGTCAGTTTCATTGTAAAGAACTATGCATATTTCCTTATTCATATCTGCTCACATTTCTAAGTTGTCTGTAACAATTTGAAAAGTCCAGGAACTAGAAGAGTTTGGAGTTCTGGGTGTAACCCTCACCCTCAAGGCTTTGCTCTGACTTGTCAGAACCTTTTCTGAGACGTGGGTCTATTTCCCCACATGGCTCCCTTCCCTCGTCCAGCCCCGACTCCCACTATCTCCTGCTTCTGTTAGTCACCGATGTCCTTAGTACCAAGCTCAAGCGGAATACAATCGCTCCCCACCGTCGGGGAAGTATGTGTATGGGGCTGGTGGTGGTGCTGCTGGTGTAGGGACCTTTGGCCTTATATTAAAATCGTGTTTTAAACAATTTAAAAGACCTCAGAAAGCTAACAGGGAATCTCAGTTTTCATTCACCTTAGGAGAGATTTAACTAGAAGTACAGTACACGTATTTTAAGTGTTTTACTACTTTTTTACTTAAGCATTTGACATCTGTTCACTTCAAGCCTGGTGTTCAGCACCAAGGAGAGCCAGTGATGAAGGGAAACGGCACTACACTGGCTTGCGCAGGGAAACCAGAAGCCAGGCTTCCTCTCCAGGCAGCTTACACAGAAGAAGCTAAGAGCTAGGAAGTCAAAAGTCTTCTTCACGCCCTGACCGGTCTGGCTCAGCAGTTAGAGCGTCGGCCCGTGGACCAATGAGTTGCAGGTTCGATTCCAGTCAAGGGCACGCACCTCGGTTGCGGTTCATCCTTGGCCCTGGTTGTGGTCGTGCAGGAGGCAACCAGTCCATGTGTCCCTCACATGTCGATGTTTCTCTCTCTCCCTCCCTCCTTCCCACTCTATCTGAAGATAAATGGAAAAATATCCTCGGGTGAGGATTAAAACAAAACAAAACATAACACTTCTTCACTTAGAGATGACAGAACTAATTTTTAACTAATGAAGGCGCTTTGGGGAGGCTGAAGCAGATAGGAGGCTCGGGGAGCTGTCCAGCAGAAACAGAAGGTGACACACGCGTCACTTTTATTTTCTAGAAGCCATGTTAAATCAGTAAAAATAGAAAGGTAAATTTAATTTTAATAACATATTTTATTTAACCCAATCTATCTAAAATCTCATTCTAATATGATCGTTTTCTGAGATCTTTTACTTTTTTAGAATAGGTCTTTAAAATTGGGTATGCATTACTGATAACACATCTCAATTCAGGCTAGCTCATTTCCAGTGGGAAAGAGCCACAGCTGGTTTGAAAACTGAGTCACTCGGCAGGGGAAAAAAGACAATTTGGTAACAGCCTTAGCAGAATAAATAGTTGAAATGAGAAATTGAGAACAATTTCTTTAAAATTCTCAATGGTCTTGTTATTGAGAAGAAAAGACTGAGAAAAAAAGGTACAGTAAGTCTAAAATTCTCTTTAGGGTGATACAGAACAAAAGCTGTAATGGGAAAACTCTGATTATTAAAGAAAATATTCAAAAGCCCTGGTATAAGCAAAAAATAGAAATGTTACCAAACATGGCAAAAACACATTAATAAATAAGGTCTTTGTTCATCGAAATGAGATGCCATAGATTAGTCTTATAATTTCCTGACTTTTTTGTCCTATTTCTCTTCCTTCCTATTGAAGATGATATTCAGGTAGCAACTCTCTTTCTAAAACTCTAAGATGAACGTTTCTGGACTGATAGACCAGGGCCCCAAATTACATCTCAATGAGCACTCATGTTGTCTCCCCCCAATTCCTTAAGGTATACTATAAAACATTTCGACTGTCTTTTTCGTTCTTTCTTTTTGACGTCAGAAGCAGTGCATTTATTTCAAAGGAGGCTTTCCCAATCCCAGCAGTCGTGACATCACTGTCCCGGGGTGCTGTCCCATGCATTCACTAAGGCCGCATCCTGGCCTCTACCTACCAGATGCCAGTAGCAACACCCACCCCAGGTGAAAGTTGTGACAACCAAACAGGTCTCCTGACAGTGGCATGTCCCCTCGGGGAGCAAAACCACCCTCTGTGGGGACCACTGCTGGGAAGTATTTAGATCAGTGGTCTGCATGCCTGGGCCCATCACCCCAACTTCTAATTTAAGTGGTTTGGGGTGGGGTGCGGGGTACTGGTATTTTCAGAAGATCCCCAGGTTCTAAAGCATAGCCAGGTTGAAAAGCACTCATCAGATGACCGGGATCCAGAGTTCTGCCTCCTTTCATCTGTGTGCACTTCAAAACGATAACAGTTTCTGGAACTCAACCTTCACTTGAAATCTGGCCTTCCCCCAGCCAAGTGCAGCAAGAATAACAAGTGGTCTACGTGCATCACGTGCGAAACATTTCCTCTTTCTTAAAAAGAATCGCAATTAATTTAAAAATAACAAATAGACTCAGTTATTCAGGTTAGCCCTTTGTTTTCGTTCACTTTCCTGCTTTTCACCCCCATTCGAAGGGAGTGGGTACAGAGAAAAACGGGGATTAGGGAGAGCATTTGTGGGGAAAGGTTTGGTGGACAAGTGCTTTATAACTAGGGTTTAATCTCAAATACTACATAATGGAAAGTTTTAAAACATCAGTTTTTTCCTATTACGTTGTTATGAAATATTAATAACTGGACGTACTTATTCCACACGAACAGTCTCTTTTTTAAATGTGGAAACCACCTCGCAATGTCAACTTTACCTTGTCGTACTAGTTCCGCGCCCGGGGAGGTTGGTAAAACTGCTGGGTCGGCCGAGTGGACCGCCGCGGCTGGCCGTCACCTCCTCTGCGGAACTCAAGGGTTTGGTCGTAGGTTCCTTCTTCCTCCTGGTTGCAAAGAGTAATGATGTCACATGTTCAAAGCGGCTCCAAGTCTCCTAAGTTAAATATATTTTATGGTCCCACTTTGATACACCCTCTTAAGCTGCCTGTGACTCGCACCTGTCAACTTTTATAGCAGAGGGAGGCAAGGGGAAGAAAAAACCTCGTTTGGTCCTAGGTAACAGAAGAATAAAATGTATAGTCGTAACATTAGAATCAATTTAATTCTGGAAAAGGAAGTCACTTCCATGTAATAGCATGATTATCCCATCAAATTACTTGACACAATGTGGTGGAAACCAAGCATTACAATAAACATTTTCTTGACTATTTGGGCTTCTGAATGTTTCCAGGTGTTTATCGTGGAACGGGGCTTTGGTAAGACACGGCCAAGGGGTTGACAAGACAGAACGTTCACCAGCCGTCTGTCCTCATCTGACAAAACCTTCCACATCGTTAAGAACCTTACATCTAGCGACAGGAAAAAATAATGGATGGGAATGAGGAGGGAAGTCCAATCTACATATAAAGAAAGCTTCATGCAAGACACAGCAACCGCCACAGTAAGACACAAACTATTTTCTTCTCATTTTCTTTCTTACTGAGGGGGTAGGTCAGCCAGCTTAAGGAATAGCGTGGGCAAATTAGGATAAGCAGAAAGAACATAGTCAATCATAATGTCTGAAAAGCACTTAGAGCAACAGAAACGTAGCCGAAAGCCGCCTGGTTTCTTACTGAGTGCTGCCACCCTGTCACTCCGGTGGTTTGAAAAGAATGTCGCTATGACGTGTGTTCCCCTTTGCAGACAGGAAAACACTGGCCCTGTTTTGATTGTGGAAAGAAGCAGCATCTATTTCAAAAGTAGAGTTTCCATTCCAACTGCGTTGTCAGAGCACAGTAATTTGCACAATTTTGGAAATTCATCCTATTTCTTTCTCCTCCTCACTTTATCTCTGAATCTCTTTCCCAAAAGATTTTTCCTTTGACCCTATTGATAACACAGGAAGTTATAGGAAAGACCGTGTTCTACCCTTTATATTTTACTGGTCAGGCTATTACAGTTTTACTTGACGGGAGCAGAAAGATGCTAAGATTATTTGATTAAATCCTAGTATTTAGAAATAATATTTTACTTTTGGCATGAACACAACACTCATTAGGCATCCTCCATTGTATTCTGAAGAAAGAGCCATTATTTCCATTTTATATTAAGTACACTGAAGCCTCAGTAAGCTTTAGGACTTTGCCCTAACATTTCCAAGGCAAATCTCAGTTTTTATTCAAAGACTGCTACTAAATCTTTAAGTCTGCGTTTACATGTAAAAGAGATAAACCAATAGCCAAAAATTAATTATCATCCTGAAAGGGAATTTATCACCTAAATAAGAGAATGGAGAAATCTGACAATATATTTGGCATAATTCAATAACTATATTTTAGAGACAAATTTCAGATTAGCTCTCTTTTCTCTATGCCCCTTTCATTCATTATTAATCAATCTCAAAATGGTTAGAAGCATCAAATATTATGTCTCTAACTTAGTAAAGCAATTAAAATGCAGAAAGAAAAATTCAAAAGTGTTCAGGAAAGAAGAGAATTAGTTTTTATTATTCTGGTCATTGTTCTGAATGATGATTATCAAATATAGCTAAATTTGAAAAGGAACTATTTAATTTTATGAAATATGACACTTGAAGCGTTACATAGTAACTGAGAAGAATGAAAATATATTTGCTAATGTAAGAGATGAATTATTTCAGGAATTAGAATGGAATGTTATTTTTCTCTACACCCAGCTGCAGAACTGACCACAGAACATCTAAAATCTCTACTTTATCAATAAAACACATTTGCTGAGTAAGTGAGCTGGATTATGTAATAGATACGACATTGCTATTTGAAAAGCTGTCTCTACTGTGTTTAAAAGATTCATGGACTACACTAGCCAGAGGCAATTAAATGGTTTTACAGAGATGACAGACCATGAGATTTCTTTCACATTTTTTGATGTCTTCACTATCTTTTTATACAAAATGGAAGCAAGAAATAAAAATGATACCTACAGGTTGGGTTTTTTTTTTTTTGGTCAAAGGCACAATCTTGCTTTATAAACTTTTAAATACTCCTCCGGTTGAGGGCAAGCCTGGTTGCCCACAAAAACCACCTCTTGTAGTCTAGAGCTAATAATTTTTAGCAATGAATGAGTATCTCTTTCCATTTATATGACACAGCTCATTTTAATACATCTGTTTGTCTGGAGTCATCGTTGAATGAAATGTATACCTTGTTCCTCTAGCTTATCTTCTTCCTTTAGGTCTCACTACTCTATAACAAATTCAAAGCTCAAAAAAGAATTTAATTTCATAGTTCATGAACATATTTAAAAAATGTAACACTATGTTGAGTTGGCACAGTCCTGGAATGCCATCTAGTCTGTCCCCCTAGATATGACACAAGAGGAATCTCTAAACCCAGAGAGGTAAGTGATTTTCCCAAGTCACAGAGCTCATCAGAGGAAGTCCAGACCAAGGCCACTGTGTTTCTGACCCTCAGGCAAGGTTCTTTAAAAGACTTGTGATACATTTTATGGAATGGAAGTGACAAATGGCATCTTCACCTAAGCTTTTGGATATAGAACCATTTTATTGAACTCGCAGTTTTGCTCACCTGAGCCATATTATCAGGTAAAACCTGGTTTTAAAATACTAAATAACTAATATTCAAAATGTGTCCTCTCTTCATGCCAATATTTACTAGTCTATTGTTCCGTTTAGTGAAAAGGTACAAAATGCAGTAATCATACAAAATGCAAGCTTGAAGGAAGTGCTATTTTGGAAGAAGAAATTCACAGCGCCAATGCAAGAGGAGACGTACAGCTTCATGGACAAAACACGTCTGGCAGGACACACCACATCTTACTGCGAATCAGTCACTTGACCCCTGGAACTTACTTCAGCGGGAGGTGTGAGACATTTGGTCAGGTCCTCTGACCCACAGACAGTGAGGTCAAGTCAGGCTAGTGCACAAACCAGTACCCTAAGGAAGGTGTCCGATCAGTGGTTCTCAGCTGCGAGTGATGTGGCACCCCAGGGGGCACTAGCCAATGTTGAGACATTTCTGGTTGTCACATCTGATGGGTGCTACTGGCATCTACTAGTGGGTCTGGAGACATTTTTGGTTTTTACGAGCTGAAGGGGCAGGGTTGGGGGAAGCCGTTACTACATCTTCTGGTCAGAGGCCGAGGATGACAGCAAACACCCGACAATGCACAGGACAGCCCACACAACAAAGCCTATCCGGCCCCATGCCAGCAGTGCCGAGGCTGGGAAACCTGGGCCGGGCAAAGCAAGGAGAGACCCTCCTGCGCCTAAGTGCCAGGGCGGCTGGCAAATACTTCTGGAATTCAGGAAGTTTGGATTTGCTACCTTTTCCCTTTTGGACATTTCTTCTTTTGCCTCTGCCTCTAAGGCTGAACGCTGGCCCTACCCTCTGTGGAAGCTCGGGGCGGGGTCTGTTTGCTGACAGCACAGGTCTCACGGTCGTGGTTACTTAGTGTACTGTGGCCTTATCTCAAATCACCGGGTCTTCAGCATTTCCCCACAGCCATAACTTTGTGAGGAGACAGAGAGAGATTATTTGGTTGGTGGAAGTGGACAGTGGGGATGGTAACTTCACAAAAAAACTTAGAAAAACTTATTTATACTGTCACCTGTCCTTGAACAGCTATTCTGTGTGTAATTTAATGAAGTTTCTTCCAGTCAGTTAGTTCCTTCTCACAGAATTTATATAGTAGTCACAAAGAGAAGCTAGCATATAAAATGCCTCCCGTGTACCCGCAACAAGAATCCTTGAACTAGGGGATATTTTGAACAATGAAATACTAATGAGCACATATCTCCTTCAGGGATTCATGTACAAACCTATGAATTGCTCTATGAATTTCTAGGCCACCTTCTGCCTGTCTGGTGAGCTTGTGTAGTCAGTTCATAGAAAATAGGAACTAATTTTAATATAAAACCTAAGCAAGCAATCATTTGAAAGACAAACCTGCTTTTCCAAAACGGCAGGTAATAAAGACAAAACCACGGGGACAGTAAAAAGGTCAGCGGTTGCCAAGGCTTAGCGGGGACACAGGGATGAGCAGGCAGAACACAGAGGATTTGTAAGGCAGTGAGACTATTCAGTATGATACCATTATGTCGTAACACTTTTTCCAAACGCATAGAATGTGCAGAACCGTAATGCAATCTGTGGACTCTGCGAAACCACTCCTGTGTCAACATAGGCTCATCAACGGTGACAAATGCACCCCTCTGGTGGGGGATGTTGATAATCGGGGAGGCTATGCCTGTGTGAGGGCAGGGGGTATATTGAAAATCTCTGCACTTTCCTCTCAGTTCTGCTGCGAATCTAAAACTGCTTTAAAAAATAAAGTCTCAAAAAAAAAAAAAAAACAATAGGCCACATCGGTGGGACACTTTGTTCCTCACAGACTGCTGGTGACATGGTAGGTCCTTCGTAGGTGATGGAACATTTGCTGACCTGCCCCTTATGGAAATGGCATGTCTCACTCCATTCAGGTTCTTCCTGTGGTTATCAGTAATATCATCATCAAAGGATGAGAATTAAATTTCTTTCAACCTTGGGGTGCCACTAATGAACGGTGAAAACCACTCTGAAGATCATTGAGCTTTCTGAACTGGCTCTAGGTTGTGTTTAAGTTTGAGTATACCTTGGATGTTAATAACATTTTCTCTTGGTCCCCACTGGAAAACTTGGGCCTTTGATTTTTGTCAGTCCAAATAATGAAATAAAGTATCTCTGTCCCATTCAAAACAAAAACAAATCATAATGGACTCCAAAAGTAGAACTTAAAAAGAATTTAAAGTATTTTTAAATGATCTACTTTAATTCAGTTATATTAATATTCTATTACAATAAAGTCACTGAAAATTGAAAGTAAAAGCTGAATCAGCCTACACTTTCTGTGAAGATTATGGGTAACATTTGCCCCCATATGCGTCGTGTATCCAACACTGAACCTTAATTTACCAATTATCTTTGTTTAAGAAATTTCTACTTCAATATTTATAGCTCTATCACAAAATAAACAGGGCTGTGGTAGCCTGGAACCATAGACTATAAAAGAGGAAGTTTCTGTAAATAGCAGTCCAAATAACTAAGATGCTATTACTTGCTCAAATAATTAGTATCATCACTTGAGCTAGAACCCAAGTCTTCTGATCCACAGTCCCGTCTGCCCTTCAGTGTGCTTCCGAGTAATAAGGGTGAGAATCGTGAACTTCCGAATTGGAAGAGGACTTGGAGGTAACCTAATTGCGTAGATTTAAACTTAAAAAAAAAAAAAAAAAAAAAGTATTATCCATTTTGGGGGGTAAATGTGGCACTCCTCTTTCAATGAAATTTTGTATATAGAATTCCAATATAAAATTGATGGGCTCAGGTTAAAATGTGTGTTTTTACGTGTATATGTGAGCAGTATCCCCTTGCCTCTCTCTTCCTCAGTCCCTCTAAACTCTGTAGCCCCTAAACCACAAAAATTAAAAACCCAACCTAACTCAACTTCTGCTTGTACACTGGGAATGAGCTGGGTTGAGTGATTTGATTAAAATATAAGAACTGGAGCCTTGGCCGGTTAGGCTCAGCAGTTAGAGCACGGCCCGCAGACCAAAGAGTTGCGGGTTCATTCCGGTCAAGGGCATGTACCTCAGTTGCGGTTCATCCCCAGCCCTGGTCAGGTCGTGTGGGAGGCAACCTGTCAATGTGTTTCTCACATCGATGTTTCTCTTTCCCTCTCTCTTCCTCTCTCCCTCCCTCCCACTCTATCTGATGATAAATGTAAAAATATCCTTGGGTGAGGATTAAAATATATATATATATATATTGGAATTCAGGCCTGAGTTCAGAGGCCTTTTGCCTTTGCCTTCTGTTACAGAGAAAATCTAACCCCATTTTTGGCTTCTATAAATTAAATGTCTCACTTGATAATAACAACTCACCTTCTAAACGCAAATGGAAAATAAAATTCTGGCTTTATTAACATATGAAAAGTTATTACATATAACCAAAATAAGTAAATTTTCATAATAGACTAATTTATCTGTTTTTAATAGTCTAAATAAAATATTATTTTAGAATAAAATATAATGGGAAATTATAGTCCCCCTTTCCCTCAAAGCAGTTCTAAGAACATCTTCATAATATGTACCATGCTCAGTAATATTTTATTTAAACCAAATATTTATGGCAGAAAAGAAATTAAACACAACACTAATTCAAGAAAAAAAAAATCTGATTCAAAATCTAATTACTAAACAACTGCTCCAAACTGCACAGCTGAGACATGACGTTCTCCTCCGGTATCCTGCAGACTTTCCAGAGAACTGAGACCGCTCACTGTGGTCCTGATCTTCTCTTTCTAGAAATGAGTATGTTTTCTAAAGTTATATAAACATGGAAATTGTTGATGCTTCTATAAGATGTTAGGAAATCATCTGAATTTCTAGCTCAAGGATTTTATTCTATGCTCTGCCAACTAAAGCACAGCCTGAATGAGACAACTACACTTTAACATGAAAGACAACTAGATGTTTAAATGACAACAAAAAGAAACACAGAGCGATTCATCACTGTCCTTGCTCTAACATCACTGAGGTCTACCCTTTCAGAAAAGCAAACAAGCTATATTTTGGCAGCTTAGGCACTCAAGAAGATTCAACTGAATATCAAAAGGCTGCATCCATATTTCACCTAGGAGAATATAGTATAAAAAAAAGAGACTAGCAAACATGTCACCCTTATCAATTTCCAAATGGTTAAAATATATTCTTCGATTCAAAAACACACCTAAGTTTATTTATACCTTGGAACAGGAAAAAAAAAAAAAAGAAAAAGAAATGAATTTTATCTCATTTAATCCTTGCAACAATACTCTGACTTACTTAACCTCACCATTCTATAGATGAAGCAACTGAGGCTCAGAGTAGCTCCCCCAACATTCCGTGAGTGGCCGTGCTGAAGCCCCCGTGAGTGGCCATGCTTCGGTAAGAGCCCGTGAGTGGCCGTGCTTCGGTAAGAGCCCGTGAGTGGCCGTGCTTCGGTAAGAGCCCGTGAGTGGCCGTGCTTCGGTAAGACCCCGTGAGTGGCCGTGCTTCGGTAAGAGCCCGTGAGTGGCCGTGCTTCGGTAAGACCCCGTGAGTGGCCGTGCTTCGGTAAGAGCCCGTGAGTGGCCGTGCTTCGGTAAGAGCCCGTGAGTGGCCGTGCTTCGGTAAGACCCCTGGGCTGTCCGCTCTGAAGTCCTTCCATTGCATCACACACGTAGTGTGTATCTGCATTTCTTGCTTCAGACAGCCTTAGTTTCTTTCTAATAGCTAGCTTAAGATCAATTTTAAATAAATGGGTGGTTTCTGCCGTGAGGCTAGTATAAACATCATTTAATGGTCATCATCTTTATTGAAATACCACAGTGAAGTCCAAAGGATGAATATGTGATTTGTAAAATGTGTAACTCTCGTTGCCTGTTTTAGCTAAAGGTTAACTAGATTTCAAAAGCTTGTCCAGAAATCAGATTAGGGAGATTATTCCTGCTTGAAAAGACCCCCATCTACGCAAAGATTTCCTTGAGATACACGTTATCAGGGCATTGGTATTAAAACCTCAGTCACCAAAGTCAGACCTGAGTCCGAGTTTGCACCCCACCACTTCCTCCATGTTACTCAGCTTCTCTGTCTGCTTTCTCACAGGGTTACAGGGAAAATCATATAAAATAATACCTATAAAGAGTTTAGCAAATAAGCCATCTATGTTTTCCATTATTCTGAATTAAGTAACCGTTTAAAAATAAAATATACATGCCCACTTTAATTAAACTGTCTAGACTCACAGATTTTGCTAAAAATCGGGAAGTTTGTTGTGAGAACATCCCTCAAACTGCTTTGGGCAGATAAGGAAAGTGGCAAAGCCACTGAGGAAATAGAAAGAGTCAATGCAAGAAGATTCTTACTAACTGCTTTCCTTTTATTTCTTCAGAAATAAATAAAAAAAAACACAACTACACACAAAAACTAATCACTTCACATTATAAATAATTATATTGTTACCATAAGAAACCAGTTAGAAACACTATTTGAAAAGTTAAAGCATAGCAATGATGATTAATAATAGAAAATGCCTATCTATGCCTATTGATATGTTTTCAGGTCAACGGCTCATACCTTATCCTTGCAAAAGCAAATGCTTTCCCAAGTATGCTAATTGGGCAAATATGTTTTAGAATATTTTATAGTTAGGACATATGAGCAGAAATCACAAGTGGCTAATCATTTTATTCTCGTAAGTTATATCATTCTTACATCTTAAATTCATTGGCAAATATAATACAAAATGGTTTGACTAATTCCTTCTCTGAAAGTAATAATTACTATATAATAATGCCAGGCTGCTTTTCATTCTAAAGCAGTCAGCCCAATGCATTTCATAACTGACCACCCGAGGCATATAGTTATGGTATGCTATAGTGACCTGAAATACAGATGTAAGAAAGAGAATTAGAAAAAATCTCCATGTCAAATTGATGAAAGACAGGACAGGAATTTGCACTGAAAAGTACTGAGGGTTGCCGTGGGGAGGGGATACGTGACCTGACGTGCTTTATGTAACTATATTTAAAAAATGCAATATCTAATAATACAGAAATAAAATCATTTGCTGATGTTTTCACCCCCTTAGTGAAAGTTAAGAAACCTAGGACTGACAGGAAGAGAATAAAATTTTTAAATCTTGAAGCAGATAGTGGCCCAAAGTAACCAACATCAGTTTCACGTTTCAATCCCATTCATACCCAACAGCCCATAACTGGCAACGTCTGCACAACGAACTAAAAGTGTCTCTCTGTAGTTAAACACAAAGATAACAGATGTTAAAAACCCTTACCAATTATCAGGCTAGTTAATACAGCCACAGTTTTAGAAATGTGAGGTGCTGTAGGAGCCAACGACCCGACCTCCTGTGCGGTCTGGAACCGTTCACCCCACGGCACAGACGGTCCTGCCGCCTCCAACGGTGATGAAGGGATGAAGGGAGGCCGGCCTCCTGAAGCGGCCAGCTCCCCGGCTCCTAACCTTTACCAGAAAGCACAGATCTGCATTCTGGAACATCTTCCTACATTTTCTAGTTGAGCCTGTTTCCTTTGCCATCTGAGATATTTTTAATTATTTTAAAACAAGTGTTACACCTTTTCTTAGTCTTCCATTCTGTAGACTTAGACTCAGTTTCTGGAGTCATGTGTCAAACACCATTATTTCTAGGATCCCCCCTCATCTCGAACATCTTCTCCTTTATGTACTTTAACGTTTACTAGTTATATAACCTAGTGTTCAGACTATTCAAGTGTGGTGTGCTTGGAACACGGTACTATTACTTCCCGTGATAAACAAACTCTGTATCACTCTACGAGTGCAATCCCTCCTGCTGTATCGTTTTCAGCATGTGCTCGGTCACTGCACGCTCACATCGTGCTGCTCATCAAGCAAAGTCTGCACCCTACTCCCAGGTCTAGTATTTCATCCTATATTTAAACAGAATTATTTTCCCAATGTAAGTAAAAAGTTTTAAATTTAACCACAATTGCAGTCCATGCGTGATTAAAAGATATTATTTTGGCAAAGTATTACCATTAGCGTATTATGAATAACTATATGACATGAAGTCCGTTTTCTGACAAGTTATTTGGGCAACGTTAGCTGTTTTTATGCATGGTGGAAATTAGAGCACTACCATCTAGAAGGATAACATATAGACAGATGGTTAAAATGCAGTTTAATCTCGAGAGTGGATTCCAGTGAAATTTAAAAGATGAAAAGAGAGTCACAGTGTCACATTAAACTCTTTTAGCAACAGAATAGTAGGTTAAAGAAATAGGTTAGTTTTTTCTACCCTATGTAAAATACTTTTCTTTCTAGCCCCTTGAAAAAATATTAGCTGACACCTGTACTCACATACATCTTCACTTCTCTGTATAAAATTCTTGAGAACTAAGATTGAATGAAATAATGCTTAGAAGACACTTTATCAAAACAGTGTATCACACACCGAGTACAAGCTTACTGCTAAGCTGAACATTTCCGCATACTATTTCATCAACCCCCACAACACCCTCCAGGAGGCTGGTCTCATGCATGCCCATCTGCATCCCAGCATCAGATCCTGCACCACGGGGCCAGCGCGCCCACCTGCCTGTCTGCTCTGCCGCTTACTGGCCCCCTGACTTGAGGTTCGTTCTTCAACGGCTCGGAACCTGTATTTGTAGTTTTCCCCGCGTGTGAAATGGGAATACTAGTAATTATTCCATAAGGTTTCTACAGTTACTGAATCAGTTAAGGCAGGTCAAGTGTTACACATGGTGGCTGGTATATGTGTTCCAACTGTACCGGGTTTGAGCAGAAGTAATTCCAGTCTTCACACTCAACCATTTATTCCATTTTATCTTAATAAGTCAGTGGACATATAATTTATAATCTTTTTGCAATCTAAATTACTCTTAGTTTGCTTAAATTTATAAATGTTTTTCCTTCATGTTGAGATTTCAAAATGTTCCATATATAAGGAGTTAGCTCTCTCTCTCTCTTCTAAGTCATTCTCTTTCCAGGGTTAGGAGACCTTCTTAATCATTTTTGATGGTTAGATGGTTGAAGAAAAAAAATGTATGGCAAAGATTTTCTTGAAGCATAATAAGGGAGACAAACTTATTTCCATCAACTTAGGTAAAGGAAAATTAGACAATATATACTCCACTTGATTTAATTAAGGCTATTAAACATAGTATACTTTGCTGTAATAATACTATTTCGAGGTTTACTGAAATTCAGGAACTACGCTTTAGTCACCTGCATTCCCACACCTGAAGTACCTGATAATACACTTTTTGGAGAGTACTCTGCTCATCACTCCAGACAAAGGAAGAACATACTAAATGTTTGTTCATATTAAACATGTGTTATTGTCTTCCTATTGCTCAAGAATGAGGCTGTTTCTCCCCCACGCAGCCACGCTGGAGCACTGGCAGCAAGAACAAATTCGGGAGGTATGAAGTCTCTGCACCACACAGTCAGAAGATGTTCTCCAGCTTTTCAAATACTTAATGTGTACCTTTTTGGAAAACATTAAGGCAAAACAATCCATTTTTTAAAAATTCTAAGTGTATCCATAAGGTCATTTAAAGTGTATTCCTTTATGCACTTTAAAACTGCTTCTCCTTCCTCCACCCACCCCCTCCACCCCAATGTAAGCCGCTTATTAAAATAAAAAGTATGACAAATAGATCCTCTGGACTAGAAGGATATTCTAGATAATAGAATAAAGAGTGATAATGTCTACACTGTGCAGGAATTTGTAAATTTGAGGTTTACTAATTAAGGCTTAATGAGTAATCGATAAGACCAGAAAAGACTATGGTACTTTGAACAGTTTATAAGCTCCCCACAGTATAAATGTCTGATACACAACCAGACTTCGCTCTCATCACCTACGGATAAGAGCATGACAGTCCTTTGAGAGCCGAACTGCACTAAGGAGGAAAAGCCTGTCGGGGTTAAACACTAATGTATGCAGAGCCTCGGTTTAGCCGAGGATCCCGTCAATGTCAGGCAGCAGGTACACCGACAGCCAGGAGAGCGTTGTGTCAGAGTTGGGACAGAAGTCGCCAATTTATGAAGGCTGTCACAAACCCCAGGAATTCACAAGTGTGAAGAAAAGTGACTCTTCATGAAGAAAATGATGGAAAATTTTATAACTTTCAGGCAATACTATTAGTTTAAAGGGACACGGTTCTTTCATTTTGTGAGATAAACTTCTTTACAAAGATTTGTGGATTTTTGTATTAGGGCTACATTTTAAGAGTCATAATATAGAAGTTCATTGTACTGGTAACATTTAAATAGAAAATCTGAATGGGAAATGTAAAAGGAAAATGAATAAATTCAAAGAAAAAGATGGTACAAAGAAGCAGTTGGGTTTCCTTCCACGAGGGATGATTTGGGATAGAAACTCAAACCTCGTGACTGGGGAGTTTCGGCCAGGAGCAATTGCTGCTGACTTCGAGGAGTGAACAATAAGGGAGGCTTCCAGTTCCAAAGTCCTAAAGGAAAACTGAAGAAATGGAATAGACCATAATTAAGAACCTGTGTGCCAGGCATTTCAGTCATTCCACCATTGACAAAATGTTTACTGAGCATTTACTTCATATGTTCCTTACCACAACCTTATGAGATTGCATATTTTTATTGCTATTTTTTAAAGAAAACAAAACTGAGGTTAAAAAAAGATTATATACCTTGTCCAGGTTATGTTGGACTCTACAGTCCACGCTCTTTGCACACATCCCAAAGGACGCAGAGGCTAAGGGAGAGAACTAGACTGATCGTATTAAACTCTTAAAAGGACTATATAAACAAATAAAAAATCAAGTGCTTTCCATCTCATTTACACATTAAATACATTGTGAAATTAATAATACAAGGTGGATATATCATTTAGATGCTATCGTTTTTACACAAATTATCCACAATGCTATCTACCCTGAGGGCAATGGGCTATTGGTTGAGAGAATGAACTACCCCAGTACGGCTACACTATTAATAAGCAGCTACTATACTGTAAATGAATCAATGTTAAATAAAGAGCTTAGAATAATGTTGAGTACAAAGTTAAGTGTTCCACAAAGTGAGGTATTATTATTACTTTACAAATGTAAAGTTCTATTTTTTGTAATGCCACAGACAACATATAACAGTTTTTCTTTTATTGGTTTGAGTCAAGCAATTTGATTGCTATATTATCCCAGTGAGTTACAGGATTCAGAACCTAGCACACAATGCCAAATGAGCCTTTATGTGGCACTTTACAAAATGATTTTACAATTATTGGTGTTAATAACCAATGTAATGCAGAAGCGAGGCTGAGAATCCGGTCAATTAGCAACATGTTCATTTTTCTTCCATTGAAGAAACGAACCCAGAGGCAATCTTTACTGAGACAAATCCTGCCAGCTTACCAAATATAGTAATCTTCTTTATAAAATTCATCTGAGTTAATGTTCCCTCCCCTTGATATCTGCAGACATGAAGAGTTAACTCCCCTGAGAACCTGACTACTGAGAAGGAAAGTATAATAAAGTGGTAAAATATTTTCACACCAGATTTTTCACATTAACTATTACATGTTCCAAGACATGTATCCTCAGACACTTAGGTGAATACAAACAATTCTGTTTTGCATAGTTGATTAGCAAGGTCCTAAATTGACTTAAGGACTTATAATACATTTTAAATAAGGGATGTTTATTAATTTTATAATTTGATAAACCTCGTAGTATTTGTTTCTCTGTTTAATGAGTGTTATCTTATTCAGTAGCATAAACTTTGAGACCAACTTTTTACTAAGTTTTCTTAATGAGCGGCTGTAAGTTGTTTAGTCTCTTTTTAGGACCCTTACCAATATTTGGCATGGTAGCAAGTGGAAAGGGAAAGTGTCTTGATGGGCCATCCCCTTCAATGCCAGAACAAGAATATTCCATGGTAGCTTATAAATTAACTATGATTGCAAAAGAGCATATGTTCATAACAGGATTACTTGGTTTCTTATTTGGATTTTGTTTTTTAATTCCATTCCTAGTGAGTGATGAACAATTTTTTGTAATTGTCATGCAACAATTGTGATGAGCATTTAAAACTGTTTTCCTCATTTAAAGCTGTGTGCATGTTGGGAAAAACTCTCTTTATAAGTGGGATAGTTAATATATGGACAGGTAAATATATAGGTTACGTCTTATGAGATCAAACAACAGTTTAACATTAAAAAATTTTTTTTTCTTTATTGATTTTAGAGAGAGAGGAAGGGAGAGGGAGAAAGAGATAGAAACATCGATGAGAGAGAATATTGACTGGCCGCCTTCTGCATGCCCCCCACTGGGGATTTGGCTCACAACCTAGGCATGTGCCCTGACCAGGAATCAGACCAGCGACCTCTTGGTGCATGGGTCGACGTTCAACCACTGAGCCATACTGGCCGGGGAGCAGTTTAACATTTTTTTAAATTTATTGTATCACTACCAGGCATGAAGATGACCTCAAGAAGGCCTGAAACTTTGTTAACTTAACATTACTATGATTATATTAATGTTACTAGCAAGAGCTTAAAACCGTCTTCACAGGGCATTTTCTAATACTGAATTGTGGAGGTTTCAGAGCAATAATAGAGTCGTTATGATTATGTGGACTTTCAAATGTCAGGTCTCTAATGAGAACCTCGACTGAAACCTGGCTGAGTGGCAACTGCTAGCTTCTGAATAAACAGCGAAAGTTCTTTTCATCTGTATATCCACTTAAGCTTTTCTTGCAGCTACTAAAACACCAGCAACTTGGGGGGGAGGGGGAAGACTAGAAACAGAATGAACTGTCAAAGTGCTTTGTGAATCATTTTCACTAAGGGTTGAAAACTGCTGTGAAAATAAATACCTCCATGGTCAGGTCCCTCTCCCGTCTCCTGGGCAGTTTCTAAATCTTTATATATCTCTTGAAAATTCCTCTCCTATTCTTGACCTTATTACTTCCAACAGATGACCTGCTTTCACTTCACGGAGAAGAGTATTCGTTAGGGAAGGACTATTTGACTTCGTTCCCTGAAACCCAACAACCTACCCTCACCCACACCTGCATTTATTTATTTCCTCTCCCCTCTCTAGTGTCCCTCAAGTCACAGGTGATTAGATCCCAATTTCTGTGGCCTGATTTTTTTTTAATCTCTACTCTCTCCTATTTTTATACCCTCTCCTTCGCTGTGCCTTTGATGTAAACATGATTGGGTTTGGACCCTGAGCTCCTTTAGTCTTTATCTACACCTCCTATCCTCTTTATCTTCACAACCAAGATCTCAAACCCTAAATTGTACCTCTGCCAAATACTTTACCCTTCCATGCTCTGCTAGACTCTTCCTGCCTTCTCTGTTCTCTCCCTTTCCCCCAAGCTAAGTCCTGACTACTACTCTTCATGACTTTCAAAACTCACATTAAACCTCATTCATATTTAACAAATATTTATTGAAAGTACCTTCTGCTTCAGATACTGATCTGAAAGCTGAGGTACTAGCTGAGACAAAGTCCGTGTTCTCACATTGATGTCCCTGAGGGGTTGGAGGCAGGAACAGGACATGCAGAAATAAAGCAGTGCAGAGTGGAGAGATTGTGTGATGGCGCATTGACGTTCGACCATGGAATAGTCAGGGAAGCCCTTGCCCCTGCACAGTCTGTTCCTGGCTGAGTCAGGTACTCTCCGTCGGCGCTCTGTTCATAAGGAACAGACGCTGACGACCTGCTGGGCTCCTCTGCCCGCCTGTGGTTCCTGGAGGGAGAGACTCTCATCTAGGCCTTCCCGTTGTCTAGCACATGACCCTTCTAAGGAAGTGTGTTGTGCTGGATGGAGAGACAAAGCCACCTAATAAGTGCTCAAAAATTCTTTTTGAAATAGATTGATACATATTTGAAAGGATAAGTTAACAGGAAAACTACAAATATAAAACTTTAACTTTATACTTATTAGTTTAATATTACATCAAAAACTAAAACAGGGATAGAGAATCAAACAAGATATCATAATTACATACTAACATTCTTGAAATTATGAATGGTAGGTAAGTTGGTAGGTAAGTACAGATTAAATCAACATTTCATGCGAGAAATGTAATTTGCTTTGCATTTGAAAGCACTTTTGAGAGACTGAATTATGAAGGTGTATACGTATTTTGAGGACAGTATGAATAAGAGAAAATTTTGCAAGGAATCTAGAAATAGATAGCATAGAGTGAAAAGTATGTAGTACGACTTTGTAGAGGTAAGTCTATCGATTTGTACAGATATTTCATTGACTAATTAAAGACAGAAACAAGTTTAAGGATCATGGTATTTTATCATGAAAAACTATAATTATGTTGCTGTTAACCTCATTTAGGGTAAAAAGGCAAAATTAGAAATTAAGAAGTGATGTTTTTTATCTTACTTTTTAAACTCTCATATTTTCAAATCCTTTTTGCAAATTTTAGGGATTTAACAAAAAACAAAATTAAAATTCCCTAATCATCATCAACTTTCTTCTTGCTAATTTTATTTTGCTTGGTTTTACTTTTTCAAGTAAAATACGTAATACAAAATTAGAGAAAGTTTACAAATTTGAAGAAATATACGTACACACAGACATAGAGAGCAATTATATGTAACTACTGCTCTGAGACGGCCACTCCCATGTGTATGATCTTGTTCGGATCTATAAACGGCTTTTATGCACTTATATTATAGCCTTCGTAATGATTTTTTTATCACAGCTGTATAATATTTCACCCCACAGACAGATGATAATTTATTTTACCATTCTCTTATTGTTGGGCATTTAGGTAGTTCCTAGTTTTTTACTATTATAATAATGCTGCAGTAATCGTGTCTCAGCAATCACTTATTCCTTTGCTCTTTCCCTAGGAGAGACAAACAGCTGTGGGATTACTGGTTTAAAGGCTATGAACACTTTTAAGGGCTAGAAAAAGACTGGAAGCGTCACATCAATTTACACCGCCATTAGCAACGTATAAGAGAACTCATACCACTGCTTCTTGGCCAGCATAAGCGTTATCATTTATTTTTTCTCATTAACAAATTTAACACCGCACCGAACTGTTTCGATTTGCATCTGATTACAACACCACCAGATCCAACACGTTTCTCTAAGTTTTGGTTATGAAAGATGGCACCACTACCTCAGCAAGAAACCACACTGAGCATAAGTCAGTTCAAGGCTGTAAAAATAAATTAAAAAAAACAAAATCTTAAGAAAGTTAATTCAGTCAGGACATGAGTAGCCGTTATTGTGCTCCATGGTAATTAGGCATTAATGGCAAGCAGTTCGCGGAAGTGGCTATTACTAGTATTTACACATAGCTAGATGAAGCATTCTTAGATTATGGGGAGGGCTGGGCCAAGGAGCGCTATACACGCTTCTTATGCCTTCACAAGTTCCCTTGATCTAAACCAGAAGGTTTCTTTCCTTCTTAGCTCCACGCAGCCTCTATAAACTTAGCACCCAGGATAGATAATAAGCATTGTGAATCTAGCTTGGCTGAGGGTGGGCTAGAACTTACTTTATTGAGAATCAAAGATGAGGGCAAGTCAGATGTCACTCAAAGAAATGGCCACCAAGCCCCCAGTGTCTTCTCTCTACGACCACCCCTCCAGTTAAGGATCTAGGTTTCCAGCGAGGCTGCTGAAGAACTAACTGAATATCGCCTCTCCTTTCTGGCAGAGAAGGAAGGACACGAGGCAGTCACGTTCCCAGTCAGCCTTACTCACTAGAGGAGGAGGGATCTGGGTAACAGGATTTAAGGCACTTGCCTCTGCCAAAAATCTTTCTCCCCAACACTACCTAAATTCCATGAATTAGAGATTCTTTGGTGTTTCTAGTTTCGTAATTCTGAGATTAAAGAAGAAAGGTAAGAGTGGGAAGGGTAAAGAAGGGGTAACAGTAAAAAAGAAAAAAACCCACACTCTACAGTGATGACTAATGTACCAGCCTGGGTTTTATATTCTTGAACTACTTAACTCTAAAGCATGCAGAGAATAGCAATAAGAACTCCAGTGTGGAGAGAGCATAGAGAGAAGCAAAAAGAGTTAAGTCATCTTGGGTTGCTTTAAAAATGCATAGCTGAGGACACTGGACTGCTGGAGAACAGGGAGGAAAGAGGTCAATAAAAATTTCTTTTTATAGACCTTGGGAGTTGACAAAGCACATTTCTACCAATCATATTACTTAATCCTCACAGCAACCCTGTGCTGTAACTGAGACCAGAGATATTAGGTAACTTACCCAAAGTCACATAGGTAGTAAGAGGCAGAGCCAGGACTCGACCCAGTTCTTCTGATTCCTCCTGGGCATCTCCAGCTCCCCTGGAGCTGAAGCAGGGGCAAAAAGGGAGGTGGAAGTAATTTGCCCAAGACCAGCCTTGCCCTCTCCCCTTCTTTCAAAGGCCGAACAGAGCAGACACCGTGACCCCTTTCGTCAAATTCTTTCAGGATAAAGCACACAGAATCTGAAAACTCTTCTCAGCCTTGGGCTCAGGGATGGCAATATGTGGTAAACAATGTCAGAAGTATTTTTGGCTGTACTTTGCCATTTATGTGAAAATTATGGGAACCTCAAAGCATAATAATTCTCATTTCAGAAAGTAAAACTTGTTTTTATAATTGATATTATGTAAAGCAGTTTGTTTAAAATGTTTTGTTTCACAGTTTCAGGCAAAGCTTTTAAATTACACCATTAAAAAATATCTTGAAAAATGCCTAAGAACCGAGATACCAAATCTACATTTAACCTACTCTGCGGCCTTTTCGTTTTTTCGATCTTAATCATCTTCCTTCACTGATTATTTTCATCAAAGCAATTATAATCATTAAAATGGACAGAATAATCAGTCTTTGTATAGCCAATTTTAAGTATTTTCAACCAATTAAAGGAAAATGCGTGCGTCTTTTTGAGATGTCTTTTTTGAGATGTAAATCTTATATTCATTTCTAAATTATATCTAAAATGCTTTAATATAGCCATTTATAATTAGCTTTCTATAACAAAATTTAGAATTTCCAGTCTCTAGTTTCTTGAATAGTTCCTTAATTTTTCTTAGGGAATGATATATTTTAATTTCTCATCTTAATTAAGTTTAATGAGACATTTTTCTTTCCTTGTCTTTGCTTATTTCCTAAGAATACGAGGATACAATTTAAGCGGACTGAGCATATGACCAACTTTTTCTCATTTCTAGATCTTTTTGTAATCAACTCTAATACACCTCGGTTTCTAACAATCTTCCCACTTGTGAGAACCCCTATCAGTGGGGCCAAGCGCTCAGTAAGCATCAATACTAATCAGGGCATACAGAAGATCAACCAGGTATTCACTTCTTCCTGCCAAAAGCTCTTAGAGGCTTTCTGAACTTTAAAAGATGCTCTGTTTAACCAGGCTTCATTTGAGCCTCAGTCCAATCTGGGATGGGACATGTCCAACTACAGCTAAAAGCCACTTGAAACCTTTACGATGAATAAAAAGACAAACTGGCATAAAACGTAAAATAAAATGAAAGAAGGAAAGGAGAAAGAGAAGGAATCTGGATAAGGGGGAAAAGAAAGAAAGAGAAGAGGAACAAAAAAAAAGAAGAGAAAAAAGGTTTACCCAGAGCAGATAAAAATTTTTTGAATAATTACTCACAAGCTTTCGATATGTCTCCCTTTTCCCTTTAAGATTTCAATTCCATATTTTAAAAATATAATTAAGTCTAACATTCTTTGGGTACTGATGTTCAAATTCAGGAATTCCTAATAATAAGATTTATATTATCTGATCACCTTATGAAGAAAAAATATATATTAGTGTACTTTTCCCCACATTATTTAAGCCTTATTTACTTAAGTCCTTTCAAGATAAAATGCCCTTTATATTTTCTTAAATCATTCATTAAATGGTACCAAAAGTGATTACCAACATTAAAAAAAAAATACAAGTGCATACATTTTAGAATTAAACCATACAGAAACAGAATTAAACTGACTTCTAATATTGTGCTTTGTATAATAAACTTGTTGTTAAGCATGACCAAAAGGGTTGACCCTAATTTCCTAATCACATGATCTGGGAAATAATGAGCATACTTCAGGCAAGACAAAAATGTCAATAAAAGGTTGTTAAAGTGAATACTAGTTTTGAGAAATCAATGTTGGCCTTCTCTGTTGACTTCTCACACTGTCACATTCATTCACCATGCATAACTAAACTGTACCCAGAACATGCCAACAACAATGCCCAGACTGGAACCCCAGTCTGATGGAGGCCTTGTGAATGCGGATTAGGTGGCTTCTAGAAGGAAGACAATGGATCTACTTCTCTTACACCACTTAAATTCCTTGAGTATATAGGCCAATCTATTTTCCAAAGAAGCCCTGTTACAAAAAGCATTCAAAAACATTTGTTGAAAGACTATCATATTAAACTGTCGTACTCGAGTTTGATGTCGGAAGAACTTCAGTACTAAAGGTGACCACCAGCACTCCATCAATCATTCAACAAATTACTGACCTCCTTCTACTGTTTCTGCTACCAAACCAGTTCATGTGCTCACTTCAAATTCCGATTCTCTCAAGCACTAAAAGAGACGGTACGTACAGTATTTATCTACTGCTTGTTTAGAGAGCTTCTTTGCCCTTTCACTAGTTATTATCCAACCATAAATGCTGCCCTTGTTTATAATTATAAGTGCGTGGAGAGGACACGACTCTTAAAATAAGAATTTCTTTCCCCTCCAGAACTCTCAAGTAAACTCTAGAATTAGATCGAAGATTATCAATTCCTTTTTACTTAACAACTGTTAAATAACATAACTGTTATTTTACCAGGAAAACAAGAACAGGAGATCAAGAGCAGTTAAGCACAGGAGTTCGTTTTCTAGGAGGCCTTTACAAATTCAAACACAGCATCCAAAGGCTTCACAACACACTAGCCTATTAGTAAAAGAGCTAATGATGAAATAAAATAGATTTTTTTATCTTTTAGGAGTCTTCTTCCTCATTTAAGAATGCCCACATACTCAGTGGAATTAACTTGCTTTAATGGTTTCGTCTGATTTAGTAGCCAAGAGGTTATTTCAGATTTTTCCTTAGACTAGATTATTGGAGAATAACACATACAAAACCATAAATAATGAAAATGCCTTACTGCTGGACTATATAAATGCCCTGTGGGTTACGAGGTGAGAATTACAAAGAAGGGCAGCAACATTATAAAAGCTGTAATGGGAGTCTTCACAAAATTAAAAGATAGTGAGTTGTATATAATTACATGTAAACTAAAATCCTAATTTTATTTTTATGTAATAAAACACTATTACTAATGGCAAAAGTTCTCAGAAGGGACATAAAATTTCAGGAATATATTTTGTCCTCTATTCACAGAAAGTTGAAGACTCTTGGGACATGTTTGAGGAGAAATAAACTTTATATATTTAGACTCTATTTATAACATACAAAAAACATTATTAATAAGTTTGGAACATCTAAAACTATGTATCTTAAAGATAAATCATCACCCTATTTTAAAGATGGCACATTTGAAAACTAGAAAGAAGTTAAGAAGGTAGCTAAGATGTTTGCCAAAGTACCTTCTATAGACTTTCTATAACAGGTTCTACATACACAGAAAAAGAAAAAAGGAAAAAAGAGTTCCATGAACAAATAAGTCTGTGAAGCAATATATACTATCTCTCTTGGAAATTTTAAATACATATTAATCTATTTCTGTAATCAAAAAGTGTACTTAATTTTTTTTAACCCAGCATTTTCAAATATTCTCAGAACACTTTAGAAACCCCTGAGCTAGATGGACTAGGTATGAAAACGTATGTACAAAAAATAATGACTTTTGTATTCTTATGATGGTCAAAGCTGCTTAACTGGAACCTCTTTGTTACATTAATTCTTAATAAACTATATGTTTTGTTTTGCTTTTTAAGGCAAATAAAATGTACTCACTGTTGCAATACTTCTTTCCCTTCTGAATGGAGCTCTCAGCCAATGACAGGCCGCTAAGGGAGTTATTTCAAGCCAAGGTGTAAAACTTTTCCCAGTAATTTCCAAGTTTAATGGAATTGGAAGTTCTGTAACATCAGTGTTTCTCACAAGGAGACAGACTAACTCCACTCTTTTCTTAGAGGTGAGATTGTGAAGCCTACTACACGTGATTCTAGAATAAATAGCATAGGTCTAATAAAGTTCAGGAACTTAGGGTCAGTAGGAAGGGTCGTCCGTATACATCAAGAGATGCCACCCACTATAGGTAAAAAGAAAATGAAGCCAAAAAAACTACAATGATGTTCAGAAAATAGAATGAAAACAGAGAGATAACTAATAAGTAAGATGATAAAAGTAACAATATAGAAAAATAGAATTAAGTACAGACACACGGATGACCACAGAAGATTTAAAAAGAACGGATGACTGACGACTCACTACGGTATGCGATCAAATGTGTATCCTAAGTCCCCTTTAGCCCATCACCACCAAGGTTCACAAGCACTGACTTTAGAAAAGGGAATATGCACTGTGGGAGCTCCACCTGAAAGGGAATAAAGTCTACAGTGCAATGAGCAACATCATTTTTCTGCTTTTTCAGGTGCAAATAGAAGAGGCTCAAAAATTCACTAGAAACTAACACAGAGTTGTGTGTATTTTTTTTTTTTTTTAATTTAAGAAGACTGCCTCTTCAGATTTATAAAAATCTTTAAAACAAACTGACATGAGTGTCTAGTCAAGGTATATACCCAATGTAAGATTAACTTCTTTGGGAACAGAGAAATAAAGCAAAACAAAAATATTTCTCAGATTCATTTGTTTTACTACTTTATTTCATATGCAATGAGTACATTAGCAAGTCTATTGCATATATATGCAAAGGAATGGTAAAATTCAGTGCAGTTTAAATTATAGCTTTAAAAGTCCTGGATGAAAAAAACAAAATTTACACTTAGAAGAGAACAAACCTTGGGTCTACTGAATCAAGATGTCAAAGGGAAAAATGAGTTGACCTGACAGTTGAGCCCCCATTAGCTGTAGCTCTCACCCATGATGCCTCCTTGAAACTACTTTGAAAGAAAAATAAAAATCACATAATATTCAGCATAAATCTAAAGCACCATGAATTTACTTCTTAATTAATCAACACCATCATTCAGGCAGCTACTAGTCAAGCGGAGGCTTAGAAGATAAACGTTAACATGTCTAGTGGTATTATTCATGTATACTAAAAAAGTGCTGTGAACTTTCAAAGTTACACTAACTTGATACTTAATATGAAGATTTAAATAATTTAAGGCTTAAATTATTTTTAATTAGCTGTAATTAAAGTTAGAAACAAATCTGAGTGACCATTAAAATTACTTTAAAAGGAAGAAAGCACACCTTAGGTAATACTCTGCCATGTCATTTCACTCTGGGAGTTATTTCACTTTCAGAAAAAAAGGAATGTGAAATAATAATCTAATCTGTACTTTCATTGCTCAATAAAGGAAAACTCAGATTATCCAGAAACTTTTTTAAAGATATTTTTATATACGGTTCCTTTGAGTAGATTATAACATATTAAGTTATCAGATACCAAAATTCAAACAATACTTTTTACAGTTCCTAAAATAGCATATTGTTCTCTTAGTATTAACTGAAAGAGTGAAATGTTTCTATTGAATGATGTAGCCAGCTCAAAACCAGATCTCTGGATCTTGATAGTAATCTGTTTTAGTTATCACAAACTGAATTTGGACTTAGGCGGTAGATAGGAACAGTATTCAAGCTGACACATCTATGCATACGGCATGCGTTTATGAATGAACCATTTCTCCCTCTATGTCAGCAGCTTTCGTTTCTCCAGCAAAGTCCTTTTGTGTAATTCACAACCTCCTGTGGGAATTGTGAAAGTCTGGGTAGCAGATGAAGAAATAAATAAAGCACATCAAATACAATCAAACTTTATTAAAACAAAGTTTAAAGATATTGCATGAAAGCCCCAAAATTCCACTGCCCATGATTTGAAAGGTATGTTTTAAATGGAGCTAAACTAGCGGCACAGTTTCATTCCGATTTACTTCATGTTTCTACCACAAAAGAAAATCAGCAGTGCCCATATGGCCAACTTTGAAAGGAAAGTTTCCCAAAATACGTACAGAAAATGTATTTCAGTGACCTTAATCAAATTGTGTTTTTAATGCAGAAATTTAAATATGGTAAATTATACCCACTAATTAACTTAATAATTTATCAGCCAGAATGAAAAGCTTTCTGAAATAGGTACTTGTACTTCATACTGGATACTAATTGGCAGAACCTCATTGTTACATAATTCTAAATTTCCTATGAAGTTAATAGGTTTCTATAACAATTGTCTTCTTTTGAATATCTATTATGATCTTTTGATATCAAATACAAACTAGATACAGCCTAACTTTATCACTATGTCATTAAAATTATTAACATGACCTTGTTCTAATACATTTAGGATCCATTTTAACTCATTAATTTCTGTATTATAACTCTCAATCTCCTTCCTTAGTAAATAGGTTAGGGCTTATTTTGGTTCTATGTTTCTTTTTAATATTTTTACTAATATATTTACTGATATTTGAATATTTTTAAATTTATGGATTTTTATGAACAATATCTGAATTTGAAAAGGTAACTTCCAAATGTGTTTCCTAGATGTCATTATAAAATAAATTTTGTACAAAATTACTTCAACAGTAAAACTTAAGATTGATAGTTCTTTTCTTAAAGTATACTAAAACTGAAATATATATTATAATTATTTTAAAAAATCCAAAACCTCATAAAGACAAATTTTATTTTTTAAATAGATAAGAACTTTTTAAGTAGATAAAAGTCATTATATAATGCTTTCTTCTTTCACATTAATTTTATCTTTAAACTAAGGTAGAATGAATAAAGACCTAAACATTAAATTAAAACTTCAGTAATCCAGATTTTCACCATCTGTTTTTTGTTTTAAAGCCTCAAAAGGTAAGAACAAAAACTCTCATAAAATATTTGCATTTGCTTCACATAACTGGAACTGGAACTTTCTTCTAACTTTGTGCAGTGTGCAGGAATTTTGTGTTTTGCCTACAAATATGCATCCCTGACCTAGAATAGTGCCCGGCACCTAATAGATGTGCAATGAATATTTGTTGAACAAATGAGTACTTTACAGAAAAACACTGAAGATGGAATAATCACCTAAAAGACATTAACAATCATCTGTCACTTTCCAGAATTACTGTCCACAATGGGTATGCTAAGGTATCAGAACCACCATTATCTATACAACAATAATTTTTCTCGTTAAAACAACAGCCAAACAATAAGCATTTCCTGATACCAAGAAGCCAATACCATGAACTTTAAAAAAGAAACTTTAGAAACGAGAATGTTCTAAAACATTCCTTAGACTATAAAAGTCTGAGTGGAACTCCAGTCATAAATATACTTGGAGAATCAGGACATGACAGTGTTGTCTCAGGTTTAGAAAAGCAATTCAGAAGCAACAGTACCCTAAAAACACAGAAGATTTGTCTGAGCAGCAGCACCAGGGTATTTTCAGTAATTCCAAATTGCCTGTGGCATCTTTTTACTGATTTTCTGGTATTAGTTTTAGAGTTAAAAGGAACCAATTTGGAAGGGGACAGCAGGGAACATAAATAGCAGGTTTCTTTGTCCCTACTGGTTTCTCATACGGTGGTCAGAAGTACAAAATAATACATAGTATGGCTTTCTTCCTATGTAATTTTCCAGATAAAATGAGACTCCTAATGCTCCAGCCAGTTTAATAAAATAAGGAAAATCCTACAATGTTTGAAGACCATTGAAAAACAAATTTAGAGCATTTATTCAGTTAAGAATGAGCTGTGAATCTCACGTTATGTGTGATAATCAGAGAGCTCACTATAATAAAGATACTAAATTTAAAGCAGACTATTTTATGATAGCTAAAAGAATCAGGTGAAATCTAGGTAGAATTTAAAAAAGAAAAGACTTACAAAAAAGTTAAGCAAATCATTTTAGAGGAAATAAAGTAGTCAATCATAATCAGAACATAAAGTGTTGCCATCTAAAATATCATCACTGAGTAAGTATGTTCTGGAAATAACAGGGTGTGTCCAGATGGAAAGGGAAAACAGATAGTTGGTCTACAGAAAAAATTAAGGCAAATAATCCCTAAACTTCATGAAAAAAAATATTAACACTTAGATTTAAACTATTAAGTAGATTTTATTTTCTGTACAAGAGACTATTAACATAGTCATTGAGTCTCTTAATATTTCATGCTTTTTATTTAATGATTTATCCTTATACCTTTAAGAGACAATACAGGTAACTGATTTCTATAAAGGCTTTTATCTTATATACAGGCTTTTGGGGTTGTTTTTCCTGCAAACTATTAAAAAAAAATCTTCAATACATGACCATTGCTACATTTAGGAAAACAAGAGGTTTTCTGAAATCTTGTGCCAATAACAAACATAATTCTTAATAAAAGATACAACATTATTTCACAATTAAAAATCGTAATGCACATATATAGTGCAAGAGTTAAAAAATAAAATATTACACAATCCATAGTGTGAGTAAATAACTGTGCTAAGGCTTCTAACAACTTTGCCGCACCTTTCCAGCCCTTTAATTTTTCTAGTATGACTTACCAATTAGAGTTACCTTCTTATTGGTGTAGTGAATGTTTTGCTTCTGATGAACTTAAAATTTGTTACAATTCCCCAGTTACAAAAGGAAGAGTGCTCATATACTCTGACATTAATACATTCAGAAGCTAAGAGAACTCTATACTAATTCTACATTAAATACACTGACAGCCCCCCCAGACTTTTTCTTAGGGACTTTTTATGTATTTTTATAAATGGAGATGGATGAAGATATGTTCAGCTGGTGGCTTCTATATATGAAGAATAAGATGCTTCTACAACTAAGTCAATTATTCATGCAGATAAAGAAGACAGGATGATCTTATCCTCAATAATGATGTTCATGATCCAAAAATAGGTTATATTAATTTAACCTATTAATATAGGTTATTAACTAAAAATAGGTTATATTAATTAATTACTATGCAAAATAGTAAAACATCAACAATCACTTGATTATTGTAAGTAGGAGAAAAGAAATACCAGAATCTCCAAAAGATTTAGTGAATCTATTCTGCTTCTTCCTGAAAAAATATTTCAAGCATCTTGCAAGATTTTTAAGTTGACTGCAGATAATATAAATAGGTTAAAAAAAAAAAGTATTAATAAAGAGGCGGGAGGAATATAAACGCATTGCTGTGGTTCAGAACAGAATCACTACATGGACTGTGACATCTGATAAAATTACTGTCCAGCTAAGTTACACAGATCTAAAATCAGTGATAAAGCAATGAGGACTATGGGGGTCGGGGGAGGAAAAGCCACTGACTGCGGAAAGAAAACAATCACTTCAGCAGCCAACACCTTTGAGGGGAGAGCTACAGTGAGGGATGACCAGCGTGCTGCTCACTGATGGCCTCCCTGGAACAGAAAAAGGAAGCAGAGAAGAAATGAAGTAAGAAAACGAAATTTCTCTTTAGGGAGAAAAGAATAAAATTAATCTCCTATTAAATCTCTAAAAAATGAAAAGAAAACTGAACGTGAGAATTCTATTGTGACCTCTGGCTGTGATGGCTAAACACATTTGGAAGCACCGAGCAAAGAGTGACCAGGACTCAACTCCTAGAAATACAGACTCAAAAAATAATTACTTTTACCATAAAAACTAGACTAAGATGTATTAATAGAAAAAATAATGGAAATCGCCATCAGATGAGAATCAACAGGACAAAAATTTGGGTACAACAAGTTTCTCCAAGAAAGACATAAACTAGGTATTGATGGTATTCCAGTCTTTTAGGGAAAAAGTGGCTAATCTTTAAAGAGAGGAAAAGAATCTCTTAATCAAACATATAACTCATTAGTAATATCACACTGTAAAATATATAATGATACATTATCTAGAAAACAATAGTTTTTCTAGAATAACAGTGTATAGAATCAAGATCCATGGCCCAAAACATGATTACGGCTACAAGGTTTTTTGTTGTTTTATTTATCTTTTTTGTGGGGAGAGAACAGGGGCTATGACACTGAGGTCATGTCAGAAAAATGAAAAAAAGATCTAAACTAAAAGCAGTTCATGAGAAAACAATGTATGTTTTAATGATGAAGTATATAATTTTCTAGAATATTTTGATATTTTAGGGAAATAGCAACAATTTAGGCTTCTAATCATAAGTTTATTAATAGTTACCCACAAATTGGAGAAAAGAAAGAAAATTTTAAAAGTCATCAAACTAATTTTAATATGGCTTGCCGTCCTGTTTTTGCCTAAATTTGGTTGAGAATCTATCTAGATACAGTCACATAAATCCTGAATAAATGGACTCCATGAGGCCAGTACATTCTAAATTACGTCGTCAAACTTATCATACAGCTTCGACATAACAATCGGCAATAAAATAAAATAATTATTAAACAGATATTTATGGTTACTCTGTACATATACATATATATAAATATATGTGCAGTAAATGCAGTGTGAATTCATATACACTTTTAAATGTTTTTCTTTTTAATTTACATGTAACTAAAATAATAAAGAAATACATGTATCCAACAGAGATTTAAATCTGACAGCTGCTGGACATAATTTAGTCAAATTTAAAGTAACAAATATGCATAAAAATTTTATACATAAAATTTTTTGGCAAACATATATATAAGGACACCTATTTCCAAAACATAATATGACAAAGCATTGTACAAGAAAAGTAATTCCAAAGCTTTCATTTTTATTGTAGTTCAGTGTAATTATTAAATTAAAATCTTTCCTTAGCAGTGGCCAGTTTTAAGCAAACTCAACATATTTTTCCACTGGAAAATTTTGTATTACTATGACTAATCTTTCAGAGCTATGTATTTTCTTCAAAATAGCTTATGCCTATGTACAGAATTTGGATCACGTACCCATGCCTCTGTCTGAATGGGCCTGATGTTGCTTAGTAGCACCTCTTCATAGTTTCCATAATCAATGAATTTAACCACTGCTGTCATACCTGAAGAATGGAGAGCTTCAACTTCCGCTCGGTAAAACTGAGGAGACAAAAATGAGTTTTAAATAGGACAATCAACATAGTCTACAAAGGGCTATATTTATGGAAATGGAAATAATCGAAGTGTTAGAATGTGTATTTTTTTTGACAGCTCAGTTTTTTTAATTAATTAATATTTTGAGATACAACTGACAAAGAACTAAGTATTAGTTTCAGATGTACAACACAGTGGTTTGATATATGTACATGTAGCAAATGATCACCACAATAAGTTTAATGTCCTTCACCACAGTTACAGAATTTTTTTCCTTTGTGATGAAAACTTTTAAGATTTACTCTCTCAGCAACATTCAAATATGCAATATTTTAAAGAAAATAATTTTTAAGAGAATAATATATTTAAGAAATGAAACTTACCTTTGAATAACCATAAATTGGCTAAAAAAGATAAATTATCTCATCCATATGAGTTCTGACATACACTGAACTGTAGTAATAATTCAGGACAGAGCTCAACAGTCAGGAGAGAATATTCAATGCTGATGGGTGTATAAGAACCAGTGTTATGTTTTGTTGTTAGCCACTGAAATCCTTTGACTAACATTAGTAAGATAATTCTTATGTACTAATCAGAATATATAACTATGGAGCAATTTATTTAAAAAAACATAAATGTAGACAAAATAAATACAAAGGAAAAGGCTCATTGCTACTGTCCTCACAGGCAGCTGAAATCCTAATTCTCCATATCCTTCTAAAACATGAGTTCCCCTGGATGCACCAGGAAAGAATCTGTTTTTACTGATTAACTAGTACTCTTCACACTACAAAGTAAGTTAATCCATGGTGCTTCCCTTGCAGGTCTGGATCCAAGAAGTTTAGAAACATCATTGCGGAATTTTCAAAATCTTAGAGTTCTTGATACACATCTGGATCTCTCCATCCCTCCTTTTTGTCTTTAGCCTCACACTTCTGTGTTTTGTGAATTGCTGGGAGTATTTTTGGACCTATGCTTCATTTGTAAGCGTCTCAGATAATTATGTCAGTTTAAGTTCAACAGACAGTGAGTCATAGCATATCCTAGGAAAACAAATATATTGACATCTTTTTAGAACTTACACTACATAAAATGACTTCTATATAAAGTAGAAAGCACTGTAATAACGGTGCAGTGCATGGCATTTGATAAGGCTGGGGAGTTTCGAAAGAGCTCCATGGGGCAGAGGACCATTGACACAGTCGTCAAGGATAAAGATGGTTTAGCCAAGCGAAGAACTGAGAAGGGCGTTTGTTCCAGGGAGTGTCACAGAGACGTGAAACGTGAAGATGAGTGCAGGAAACTACAAAGAGTTTAAAATTAATTATGGCATGATGTGAGAAAAAGGGTAAACCAACAGGAAATTAGACAAGACAAGAAGTAAGAGCCAACGGACTGAGGCTCTATGCAGGTTAGAATCTGTATTTATTTCACAGGTAAAAGAGTTTAACTAGGAAGAATGACATGGTCTAAGTCCAGGAGCACAGTGGTAGCAGTTTCAACAACAAGTGCACAAGGAATAAGGTTTAAGGCAAGAAGACCGTTTGGAGGTGGTGAGAGTATTCCAGTCGAGGGCAGAACGAGCTGAACTAGTTATGGCAGTCTAGAGGAAGAAGAATCATCCCAAATCCTCAAATCCTTCCATGCAAATAAAGCTTGAGAAAAGGCAAGATATTGTGAAGAACTTTAAAAAAAAATTATTATTGTATTACTATTATTATTTTTTAATTAATTTATTTTTGTTACAGATGTTTCTCCTTTTCCCCCCATTGACACCCTCCTCCCGATCCCGCCCATCCCATCCCCAGCATTGTTGTCTATGTCCATGTGTTACACATACATATATATAGGTTCTGTGGTTTATCTCTTCCCTCCCTCCCCCCATTCCCTTCTTCTGAGGTTTGTCAGTCTGTACCCTACTTCTATGTCTCTGGGTCTATTTTGCTTATCAGCTTGTTTTGTTCATTATATTCCACAAATAAGTGAGATCATGTGGTATTTTTCTTTCTCTGATTGGCTTGTTTTGCTTAGGATAATACTCTCGAGGTCCCTCCATGTCGTCTCAAAGGATAAGAGATCTTTCTTTCTTACTGCCGCATTGTGTTCCACTGTGTATATGTACCACAGCTTTTTTATCCACTCATCTACTGATGGACACTTGGGCTGTTTCCAGATCTTAGCTATTGTAAATAGTGCTATGAACACAGGGGTACATATATTCTTTCTCATTGGTGTTTCAGGCGTCTCGGGGTCTATTTCTAGAAGTGGGATCACTGGGTCAAATGGCAGTTCCATGTTTAATTTTTTGAGGTAACACCATAGTGTTTTCCATAGTGGCTGCACCAGTCTGCATTCCCACCAGTAGTGTACTAGAGTCCTCTTTTCTCCACACCCTCGCCAGCACTTGTTGTTTGATGATTTGTTGATGGTACCATTCTGACAGGTGTGAGGTGATACCTCATAGCTGTTTTAATTTGTGTGAGTATCTTTTTAAGTGATAAATTTTACTAATTGATTAATCTGGTCCAAAACACCATTGCAATGCAATTAAGATTATGATTTCTTAAAAGCCAATGCCTTTTCTTAAATCTTCACTCTTGTCTATGGCTAGAAAATTAGAAAGCTGCCTATTTTTGACAAGACATATAAAAGCTATCTCTTAAACTAGGTGCTTTCAGAAGATAACTAATCCCACCTCTTTCAGAGTAAATATTGTTTATCTCACTTGTTTAATCATATAATCTATATAGAGCCCACAGTCCCTCACTCTCAATGGAAAGTATACATACAATTAACATCAAAGTAGTCACCTTAGAAGATCATCCAACAATTCTAAGAATACTCTAAAAGCTCAAAACATTTTGGGAACTATTAGGTACTGTCTTTTAGAAGGTACATGACATTATTTTGAATAAATTTAGTAGAGGCAGTAGATGAATTCTATACTATTGATTTTTTTGAGACAATTATAATCTCATTAGGTATTTTAAGGCATATGGGTAATAACACAGCCAGAACTATCTGATCTATCCCAAGCACCTGCCACTTAGCATTTACTCAATTATGATTTGCTAAAGAAGTTGTCTACTAGGTCTAATAGTGCAATAGCTGTCAGTCTTATTTTTCTCTGTTGTTTTATTTATTTCTGGTCAATCACTTTCTCTCTCTCTCTCTCTCTCTCCTTCCCTCCCCTCTCTCTTTAACCAAGCCTCATAATTTATTATAGGATGCCAGACATTACAGATAAACTATTGAAAAGGTTCTAGGAAATGGTTTTTTGTTTTCTCAAAAAGAGGATTTGATTTTCCTTTGGCAGGCAGACAGAGTACAAGCAGATATCCTTGATCCTGTAAATCAGGGCTGGGGAACCTTTTTCTGCCAAGGGCCATTTGGATATTTATAACATCACTTGAGGGACATACAAAATGATCAATTTAAAAATTAGCCTGCTATATTTAGTCAAACATTTAATTAACTCACCCTAATGTGATGGCTGGAACTGCTTCTCTTTGGTGAGGCACATGAAGTTAGCTGTAAAGGGTTGGTTTCAGGCTTTGTAATGGCTTATTTGTAGTATTTTTATACTTACTACTAGGGCATGATCCTTGTGGGATTTTAGCCTTTCAAATATTATCTGACTTGAACGACAATCACTTACTTTCTCTGCTCGTCAAAGTCACCAACAACCCACACTGTCCAACATGGAAAAAATATTTTTCCATTTTCATCATAATCAACCTTTCACAGAAGCATCTGACACAGTTCGCTCTACCAACTAACACTATTTCCAACTACTTCACTTCTTCTTGCCCCCAGCATAAGGGAGAAACACGTAAACATAAGTAATCCCTCGTGACCCTAATCAAATAGTCCATGTATTCTGGAAAGTGAGTGGTCTGGGTGGAAAGAGTAATAGTCTGATAGTACTTGCTTTCCAAGACTTCCTAATAGCCAGGGAGTAGCCATGTAAAATAGTTCCAACTAATGAGATTGTCTGTTGATATTTCTGGGAAGGTTTTTGCTTTTCTAGGAAAAACAACAACAACAAAAACAAAAACACAGCTAGTGCTGTCTTGGTCCCTCCTTTTAGCTTTGAATAAAAACTTGGCAGTAGAGCTGCTGCTTCCAGACGAGTATTATCCCACATGCAAACAAAGATCTTAAGATGATGCCACCTGGTTATGCCACCCTGTACCCTCCTTGCTGGTATCGGCAGGTAACACCTAACACCCGGCCTATGCCTCACCATTCACTGAACACGGTGGGGCCTGGCTCCTGATCCCAAGCCCTGCAGCATCTTTTTGAAAGATCCATCCACATTCCCTGGCCTGAACTTCAGTTCCTTGAAATCTTCAGTTAACTTTACTTCCACCACTTCTTTTAGTCACACACACACACACACACTCTCATAAGCACATCCTTACTTTATCAACCAACTACTCTCCTTATGAAATATTTACTTCAAAAATTTTTTTTCTTTGACTGGATCCTCACACCTCTCCAGGTCCCTGGCACTATAACTCCCTTACCTCTATTTTAATTACCTTGCTGAATCTCCAGTCCCGTAACCAGTCTACTTTTTTCCTGTATCAGTGTCCCATTCAAAATTAACTAATTAACAGTCAACAAATAATTATTAAATTCCTACACTGTAGGAACAGAACTACAGACAAAAACTAGACAAAATCTGCCTTTAGGGAACTTAAAATTATGGTAGAGGAGCACTATGAATCCAGGAACCAAAATAAAAATATTCACAAATTCCCTTAACTTTAAGAAAGTGAATTAGGCCCTGATGAGAAAGACAATAATGTAGGAGGGAGAAGGGGGCAGGTTAAAGAAGGCTTCTTTTAGCAAGTGATGTCTGAGCCCAGCCCTCAAGGATGAGAAGAGTAGTTGGTAGAAAATGCTGGGCAGAGGGTGAGCATGTGCAAAGGCCCTTCTCTCAGAGGGTGCCTCTGTCCTTTTCACCTTCCTGTTCTCACTGTGTGTTCTTCTCCCTCTCAGCCAGGCTCTTTTATCTGATCCCTGTATTCCTCCTTGACCTCATCTTTTATCTTTCCCTTCCCCTTTGTCCACAATTTCCCTCTTTCCTCTTTAGCCAGCATATAATGTGGAACAAAATAATGTTTAAATTATTAATTTAATACTTACTATATTAGTATTAGCTAAATAATATTTCTCTTAATTTTTTAAAAAGGTAGTCAGATTGTGTAAATTTAATTTAGATGAAATCTGCAGAATTTAACTCTGGGCCACTCAAATGATTTCCTTCCTTGTGAATAAGTATACTTTCACTAGAAAGAAAAGCAAATATTAATAGTTCAGTTGATGGTAAGTGAAATCACTTCTCAACTTCACTCAATCACTTTGACAATACTATTCTGATATACAAGCTAAAAGCAAACCTAACCTAACCAAATCGATGGAACTCACTCTCCCTAATCATCCACAAAAAACAGTAAATATTTTGTTTCTCCTCTTTTATAAATTATATATCTATAAATCTGTTCAAAGACTTTAAACAGGTACAAATGTAGAAAAAAACTCACAATCTCAATGCAATGCTTTCTATAGTTTCACTAGAACGTTAAACTTAGTAATATTAGTATATAATAGTGTGCATACCTTATTGTCTTCCCAATAAAGTGCAAAACACTCATCTCCAGGTTTCCATAGTTTTGCATACTCCATAGGAACAGATGATTCTAATACTTTTTCCGGTTTAATCGGCCCAGATCTTCTTTTGGGCCCACTATTGTAAAATATTTTATCATCATAGGGTGTAGCTGTGATGGGCCCTGCTGGCTTAATAGGTCCTACTCGCCTTCCCTTCAGTGGCATTTCTGTCTCTCCATTCGGAACACCAATGAAACTATTAGTTCGGACCGGATTCTGGTAATCAGTATTTACATTAAAATGTTTTTCCATTTTTACACCACTGAAAGCTTCATTATTTATTGTTCGTGGTTTCCTGTCATAAAAATGATCCGGATTTGCTGTTTGGTTTTCTCTTTTCCCACGTTTTTGATTATTATAATCTACAGAGTCTTGAGGAGGTGGATTTTCTCTTGCCTCTGCATAGGATGGACCTCTTCCTGACCTGCTTTGCATAGAGTTCTCCCTTTTTCTAAAAGCACCATCATTGTGCTGAGAACTTGAAGGGTACGAGGTGTCTTTAGTCCTATCATATCTAGAATACGGTCTGTCACATCTGATTCTCTCCTCAGCCCATACTTCAGATCCCGAAGAAGTGCTTGGTCTTTCAGGACCTCTGTTTCTAGGCAATCCACTGCCTTCTAAAACTGACTTTGAATTTTGAGGGTCTCTTTGAAAACGAGGAGGTTTTTCATTTCTTGGCTGTCTGGTATCATTTCGAGGAAAATATCTTGGTTGATTATTATCTTTTATTCCATTTTGCTCAGTATTCAACAATCTGTGTTGTCCCTGTTGAAGCTGCTGCGGTTGTGATTTAGGTTCTGAAAAGTAAATCATACGCATATTAAAATGATGACACCATGTTCATACTTATTTAAAAATGCCTAAACATTATATTAATACAAAACTATCAAACTACTATTTTAACATCTTTCACTCTCTTCCCACCTGATCATGTTCATCCCTCTCTGCTTCCTTACAGTCCTGTATTTCTAAAGCACAGTGTCCTGAGTCAGCCACATTAGTGAAGTAAAGCAGTGATATGTATGAACCATGAAAACAATGGTGGATAATTTAAAAGCAATTTGTCTTTGTTTACATTCTTATAATACAGATAGCTATATATGCAATTCTGGTCGTTCATTTCCCAAGACATTAATGAAACAGAAATGCAAACTGCTAACTCAGAAGCTGCTATAACACTGCACAAGTGCAATCCTTGCTCAACTCCTTTCTGAGTCCCACACCAGTTTAGAGAAGTATAGCTACTATTGTCAAACTCTGGCCTTTGCAAAATGTTATTTCTCAAGTCTTTCTGAATCTGCAGTTGCTAAGTGTTTGGATTACAAACAGATATCTCACTACAGAAAGAGTTAATAATTTTCTTGACCTATCAAAGTAATTAAAAGCAAGTACTACTTAGAAATAGAGAAAACTGTCAAAAATATGATTAAGCATAACAGTGCAAATAATATCCAACTAGATACCAAAATCAGTAACATGGTAAATATATGCTCATAGATAACTTAATGACTGTCTTTCACATAGTTATTTTATTCTGTTTCAATCTGTACCGTGTCATCTACACTTTCTTCCTCCATTGTTTCACACAACATGTCTATAACATGATTACCAAACATACAACTAGGTCTTTGGTGTCTTGTTTCTCTTGCCATATCCCATAATCAATATGCAGGTCAGGATTATTCTTATATTTGCCCAGGGTCACAATACTTCTCAACAGTGGCACTATTGACATTTTGGGTGAGATTGTTTCCTGAACTCCAAAAAAATTAACCTCTTTGACCTCCAGGCACTAAATGCCAAAGCACCCTCTCCCAGGATGCCTAGTATCTCCATACATTTCCAAACATCCCTGGAGGCAAAAAAAAATAAGTACCAGTTAAAATGTTGAAATCAGCAGGGAGAAAGAGAAGACCTTTGAAAGTTCCTGAGTGACAAAACAAGTCACAGACTCAAGATCAAGACTTAAAATGGAAAAAAAAAAAACACCTCTCATCAGAACCACTAGAAGCTAGAAGCCAATCTAACAGGTTTTAAATGTCTTTGAAAAGAAAGGAAAACTGTTTTCTAAGTACAATTCTATATCCAGCCAAACCACCCAATAATTGTGGCAAAGAATTAAGACTTTTCAAATAAGCAAGATACCAAATACTAGCCAAGACCATTTACAAAGACATTTTAAAAATTACTCTTTCCGAAGATCTGCTTTATAAATATGATACAAATATCTTGTTTTAAACAACTGTAGTCAACGTTAAGTTTTTCTTTATAGAGAAGAAAAATGGTCACCTTCAGTTTCTGCTGGCATTATTTATTATCCAGGAGTAAAGATTCAGGGAAGAAAGAATAGTAGTGAATATAAATAAGCAGTACACAAATGAGCATTTTCAGCAGAGAGCATATATTGGCATTTGTTCTAGTCATTGCTAGAAAATAAGAACAGCAGTTGCCTCTTTCTATCTGCAGTGTGTGAGGTACCCGCACTTGTACTTTATGATCCAATAGTCCCTACAGTGGTCTTGAGATACAGATGTTACGGGGTTTTATATAATGAACAGAGGTCAAATCCCTTGAATAATGAATTGAAGAAAATTTTCAGCTTCCAAAATAAGTCATATATGAAGATATTTTATTTACTGTTATTAGGCTTGAATAGATATTTAAGAAGTTATAATCTTAAAGTGGCTATACTTGGGGATCAATTTGTCTTATTACTCCAGTGAGGGCCACTGATATCTATGACGGCCAGAAAGTACAAATGTACTAGGTCATCACAAGAGGATGAGGTTCTAGATAACCATGTATTCAGAATGAAGGCTTCAACTAGGCTTGGTAGGTGTGGGAGAAATTGATTTCAGTTCTTCTAAAAGAAAAAAATAAGTAAAGATTTCCTAATCTATTTAATTGACAATATAGATTAGATTATAGAATAAAACAAGTGACTTTACTAATAATAAACATACTTCATTTCCAATAATGTGCTGAGATAAATAAGAATTTTTAAAAATTAAACACAATGACAAAGAGGATAAAGTTGTGAAAAGAACATAGTTTTCATATATACCCATTTCATTTCAAAATGAAATAACAATAAGCGAAGAAAAGAAAGTCCTTACGTATTTCATCATTCTCAGATTTCCTTAAACCCAGTAACTTTTGTCTTAGTTAAGTAATGAAGTCAGATATAAAGTAAATATTTTTAAACTGAGTTAATCCATTAAAAAATAACAGAATATGCTCAATTACTAAACTGTGGGAAAAGTAATTTCAGGTAAATTAAGAAACAGACCCCAAATCAAATAGAGAACTCCTCAGTTCCCAGTCAAACTCGAAGTGCTCTCTGCCACCTTCCTGAGGAGGTGTGATGATTCCAAACCACCAAACATACGAATCACCACCACAGGCCAGGTACACAATCACTCTAATACAAAATACACTGAGATATTTTTTCTGTATAAACAACAGAATAAAATACATCAACTTTTTTTTTTAATGGCCCACAGAGAAAAGATGAAACAAATGTATAAATAGAAATTGGTAACATTTAATAGTAAATAGTAGAAAAAAGAAAAAGGAAGATTAGCAAAAATGATAGAAAAACTCATCACAAAGTAACTAAATGTGTGAAAACATCTAAAAGATCACGGTGATGAAAGCTCATGTGAAAAAACTGATCAAAGATGCTGTGATTTTAGTTTGACTTGTGATAAAATGTTTGTTACACCAGATCATGTATTTCAAAATGTTTACAAGATAGCTGATTACAATATTTTACATCACTGTGTTTTGAAATATAGAAATCAAGAATGAATTTATTGCCTGGCAGGTGTGGCTCAGTGGATTGAGCATCGTCCCATGGACTGAGAGGTACCAGTTCAATTCCCAGTTAGGGCAAATGCCTGGACTGCAGGCTTGATCCCCAGTAAGGGGTGTGCAGGAGGCAGCCGATCGATGTTTCTCTCTCACATCGATGTTTCTATCTCTCTCTCCCTTACTCTCTCTCTAAAAAAAATAAAATTAAAAGAAAAAATATAAAAAATAGAATAAATTTATTAACTGTCATAAATTACTTGAGTTTTTATATTAATTCTTCTTTGCAGAATATTCATTCTCCAGTTGCACATTTTTTTATAGAAGAAAAAAGTACATTTGTTTCTTCATTTTATTTTGAGAAACCTACCTGAAGAAGTGACTTAATATATATTAAGATTTTACTATGTGCCTGTCTCCACTTTAAAGGTCTTTTGCCTACATTGTTTCATGTAATTCTCATAACCCTGAAGGGCCATAGTATTATGCTTATTTTACGAGTGAAGAAACAAAGCAAAGCTAGCAGCTAGCAAATGTTGAAGCCGGAATTTAAACTCAAATCTAACGGAAGCTAAAGCCCATGATCTATGTTCCCACCCAGCCAAGCTGCCTGCCCAGAGACACAACAGAGTGCACGTCAGCCACCGTTTCAGCACCTACATCTGCTCACTTCTGGGAGATGCGGAGATCACAAGAGTTCTTTAACAGTCCCTGATGGGCTGAAAAAATAAAATTGTATGCTAGGGTTTCCAGAGTACTGACCTAAAATTAATAATATTTCTATTAAAGAAGAAAAAACTAAAACCTCTATTAACAGTTGGACTGCTATTTGGAAGCTCACAAACGAACACTTAAGAGGTAGCATCACGTGCATGTACAGCCTCTGGAGAGGGGCTGAACAGCTACACCACAGCTCTGCCACTCAGTAGTTCTGCAACCTTAGGTGAGTTATTTAAGTTTTCAGAGCCTCACCTTTAAGATAGGGATAATAACAGTTCCAGCCCCAGAGGATTAACTAACTTAATACATGTAAAGTACTTAGAACCATATCTGCCTTTAATAAGTATCCAATAAATGTTAGCTGTCATTGTTATTATTATGACCAGCAGCATTATAATTATGCAAATAAACATAATCAATTGCATCAAGAAAAAATCAATACTTAGAGGATAAGGTGCTTTGCTATTTACACATCTTCACTACCAATAACTTCATCTTTAGTTAGGATCCTTACCTTTCTTTAGTTTTTTTGTTTGTTATCGTTTTTTCTTGTTGAAAACAGGGCAGAAGAACACTTTAGTAAAAATTTGTTTGTTGTCAAATTATCAAGTCATATTAGAGAGAAAATTTGGGTACATTAGAAAATCAAAATCATATTCTAATATGTTTTTATTCATTTAAAATATAATATATTTCCCAGCCAGTGTGGCTCAGTGGTTGAGTGTCGACCCATGCACCAAGAGGTCACCAGTTCAATTCCCGGTAGGGTACATGCCCAGGTTGTGAGCCAAATCGCCAGTGGGGGGCATGCAGGAGGCAGTAAATCAATGTTCTCTCTCATCGATGTTTCTATCTCTCTCCCTCTCCCTTCCTCTCTAAAATCAATAAAGAAAAATAAATATAATTAATATAATATAATATAATATAATATAATATAATATAATATAATATAATATAATTCTCCAGGCAAAATTTTTTCTGTATACCCTTTAAATTTCTCTACATTAAAAATGCTAGCCCTGCCAGTGTGGCTCAATGGATTGAGCGTCATCACATGGACTGAGAGGTCCTGGTTCAATCCTGGTCAGGGCACATGCCACGGTTGTGGACTCAATCCCCAGTAGGGGGCGTGCAGGAGGCAACAGATGGATGTTCCTCTCTCTCATCAATGTTTCTATCCCTCTTTCCCTTCTTCTCTCTCTAAAAAAAAAAAAAAATCAATAAAAACATATTTAAAAAAATAAAAATGCTAAGAAATATTTTAAAAAGTAAAAAGTACTTATAATCTTATATTAGAAAAATGTATAGAGTGAAAGTTCTACCTTCTGCCTGTCCAATCCCACCTCTAGGGATAACCACTATTTACATTTTCAGAGGTTATTCTTTTTTTTAAATATAATCCATACAGGCATCTCTGCCCATTTTGTTTATTAATTTTTTAATAAAAAATGAACTCATGCACATCCCACAGGCTGCAAGATACTTTTTAAATTAACTGTATATCATGGACATCTTTCCAAGCCAATGCATCGAGGCATCTCATTCATTTGACTATTGCATGTTTTTTTTTAAAGGAGGGTACTTCAAATATTATTATTAACCAAACTGAGGGTAGGGTTGGTCTAATAAGTCTTACTTTGCATTGTTTTCTCCAGTGCCTAGCTACAACAGAAATCAGGTGAACAGATGGCACTCAGTCAATATTTGCTAAAGGATACAATTACTAAAAACAATGGGAGTGGAATAAGCCTGGAAGTTCAAAATTACCTGTTTCACACTGTCTGTCCCATGAGCTCAAATAAGGGTGCAACCCTGAAATAGAAAATCTAGTCTTCTATTTTTTCTTTCTATAAGAAAGGTTTGCATCAAAGCACATTGGAACGGATTTAGACTTGAGTTCAAATGGCTACAGAAAAAGACTGCACAACACACAAACACTGAGCTCAAGCCCAAATAAATTCATTCTCCCACTTCCCAGTGATGCACCTCTGACAAAGTCACTAAGACCTCCAGTTTCTTCATCTGTAATGTGTGGATAATGATACTTATCACAGGATTATGGGGAAGATTCCATTTGAAAATATTTGTGAAATTGCTTTTCTCTTTGATCCATATTAAATCCCAGTCCTACCACTGGGCAGCTTGTGACCTTACATATCTCTTTCTTCACTCAGTTACTCCAGACAGGAGTCAACCCTGTTGTAGTCCCTATACATGAAGCAGTAGGTAAGAACCATAACCTCTCTATCCTGTGGTAATTTAGGTACAATGGGAAGAGGCGATAACAAATAAGTAAACAAATAACACAGCTTAGAACTGTGATGAAGCCTAAAAAGGGAACACATAGGCCATTATGATAAAACTGGGAATAGTGAGTGATAAACTAATTTAGGCATAAAAGTTCTCTGAAGAAGTGGTGCTTCCGTTGAGTCCTAAAGAATGAGAAGCGCAATGACAGTGTGGGAGAACAGCCCCAGAGAGAATAGCAGGTGCAAACGTCCTGGGCTAGAAACTTTCTTCACGAAGGTAATATGACCTCCCAAAATTATCACCTTTGTAGTGATAATTCTGAATAAAAATATAAGCACTAGTAATCATTCAGTTCAAAGAGAAAAAGGTTGTACATACCAATATCCCCAAATTGGTGCCCATTATAAATAAAGATACAAAATCCCATTTGAAAAATGGACATAAGAATTAACATTAGTTATAATTGGACATGGCATTTTTTCTTTCATTCGTTACTCGAAGATATAAAGTTGTTTTCCTATTCTTGCTAAATTCTTTCTTAACTATGACACATAAAACTTAAGGCTAAGCTCACAAAGAAAAGTATTTGTGATAGTCAATGTTTATAGAATTAATCTTTTAGTGCCCCAAATCCCCTTAATAAAACAGAGAGAGAAAAGTAAGAAAATCAGAGGCCATAAAGCACAGGGTCATTGCTGCTACAGATGCACAAGTCACGAGAAGTCTGCACTGCAGCACACACCAACAACTGCACAAGGTGTCCCTCTCCAGCCACGGTCAAAAGGCATGAAAAGTCAAAAAAAAAAAGTTTACTTTAGTGAGTATGTAAAATTCCTCATATAGTTAAAAGACCAAATGAGCTTATCTCAGGGTACAACTCAAACATTCCCATTTTACAGACAAGAAGTTGAAAAGCTTGACCAAGGTCACATCACTAGCCGGGATTAAGCAGTCAGGCTGCAGGCCCTACTATTAACTTTCCTGCTACATCTGCCTCCTGAGTACAGCTACCATTATGCTACTGACTTTAAAACATTAGTAACTGTGAGTTATTTTCAGTATTTCCCTATGGCAATCCCAGGTTAGGATTAGCATTAAAAAAAAATGTTGCCAGGGCTAAAGAATATATACATTCCTTGTACAAAACTGATCCATTAAATGAAAAGACATTTAACTTAGCTGATTTTCTTCCTTTATAAACAAATTGTGGGAATGTGATTACATCACACATTGCAGATGTAAAATATGTCATTAGATTAATTTTACTTTCTCTTTCACCTCTAAAAAATTCAAACACAAATTCTGTAATGTCCTCTTCAGATAGCTTTTCTAGCCAGTCACCTTTTTCTCATCGGTTACTGACAGTCAGTCTAAAACAGAGCTTTGCTTCCTGGTGGGAGAGACACGTCTTGTACTGAGCATTTTCAGTGTACTACGATCACGTGTGCGTCCATGCCCGCACATGCCTGAACATGTCCCAGGTGCCTTCCTCCCAGCTTCCCTTCAGGCCTTACGTAAATGGCACATTTTCTGGGACGTTGTTCGTCTGCATCCCCACAGAGACAGCCAGGTAACATGCACCACAGGAGCACAAACAGAACTGCCCACATCGCCTTTCCTTGCCAGACTTTAAGATCTCTGAACTGTGTTGTTTACCAATACATCCTTTCTATCACAGTTCCTGGCACGTGGTAAGCGCCAAGTTAATATTGTGGATGAATAAATGACCACCCACTATTTCCCAGAGTGACTATGCACTGCTTTTATGAAGAAAAAGTAACTTTAGAAAATAAAGCTTATTTGTAATTACTGTCTAACCATATCATCCTGGTAGCAAAATCTCTCATAATCCTTATTCTCTGTGTTTTCCTAATAACTTCAAGAGGAAAAATATTAGCTGTGTCACCTCTCTGTGGGTATGATGCTTTTTCCTACAGCTCAGGAAAATTAAAACAGGAGATGAGGATGTGAGGTATAGTGGCATTGCTTTGCAGAGCCTGTCATGTTCCTTTTAGTTGCTATGTTTTACCTGCATCATCTTGTTACCAGAGAAATACAGTTCTCCGGCACTCGTGGGAATGGAGCTCTCGTGATAGCTTGAGAAAATGAATTTTCTAAGGCTCACATGGGAGAATGAGTGAATTTATTTCTGTGGAGTTATATTCGTTGGGTTTTAAAGTCCCAGTTCCCTCAGTCCAGTCCTGAAAGAGGGGTAGCTGGGGATTCAGCAGAGCTAGAAGCAGAGTCAGTGTCCAGAGTTTTCATTCCAGGTTGAAGCTGGGTCAGGTGTAGCATCTGGTATCAGGCTAGATTCAATCCACGTGGCTTCAGGCTACGTGGGCGAATGCAGGGGAACATTCCCCCTGCAGCAGGAGTCCCAAGAGGGCCAAGAAAACCAAGAGAGGAAACTTTCTTTGTTGGGGAAATTATGTATCTAGGATTTCTCGCCCTTGCAGTGGCCACGAATATTCTGGCCACTGACTTGTTCCCAGGTATGACTGACAGGTAAGCACCTTCCCACATCACTCACACCTTACTGAGCAGGTGTCTAAACGGCCTTTGTCCAGTCTCTCCCCCTATCGACCAGCAAGGAGCAGACCTGGAGAGCGTTAAGTGCAGCTTCCTGGCAAAGCTGTACAAATGGCATGCCTATATTATCTGGCCTTCCCTTTGCTCCTTTCCTGTTAAATAATAACCAGGTATTGTAACAGTATCCATCTGATTCTTAATCCTAATGCTCTAAAATCCTAAACTATAAAGGACCACTCCTCTCCTCCCTTCCACCTCAGCCTCACATATAAATAAGCACTGCTGGTCACACGTGTGTGCTTCTTATACAACTCCTGTCAAAGTAGATTATTTTCATCTTCTTAGCATATCCTGGACATAACATAACACAAGAATTACTTAATCAAATGCAACAGTACAGTCTTGCTATCATTCCCACACTACTCACCACTAACGCCTTAAGTTCAATCGTGCATGGGTGGCCTGGGGTGAAGTCGTGTAAAGCTCCCTTCTTGATAAACTGGGCATTATACATTAGTCACTAAATTTGTGGGTCAAATCCACTTAGAAAAAAATACCTTTATGTTATTTTTGCTTTAAATCAAATATTGTTTATTGAAGAAAACATACAGGAAAAATCAACTACACACAGAACTGTAATTTATTACCAAACTTGTAAACGCGGGAAGGATGCTGTGCCAGAACCAGTGAAACTGTCACACAGGAGGCATCAGCCACGTGCAAAAAGCTAAATTTAACTTGTGTGATCTTTTCTTCCAAGCTGGTTATTTTCCAGGATCATAAGTATGATCATTTTAAACACATTATCTTTGCGACACATGTTCTTGAACACTTCACACAAAACTACAGCAAAATAAAAGTGAGAAAGAACTCATAATTTGAAGTCAAAACATGCTAGTGAAATTTAAAGCCAATTTATTTTAAGAGGCAAATGAATGAAAAAGGAATTTTAAAAAGAAGAGCCAAAGAAATGTCCATTTCTGGACTGAAGTACTATTTTTTTTAAAGAGTTGCAGTACAACAGGTTACCCACGGCTACATAAACTGATCCAGGTGGAATGGCTGAGATCACTGCTGAGGAATCACTCAACAGGTAAAGCAAAACAAAAACAAATCATTAAAGATATCTGTGACCCAGAGACACAAAAAGGAGTACAGTTCAGACTGACAAACCCCAGAGGAGGGGGGTGGGGTTGGGGGGATGAGACAAACCAAAGAACTTATATGCACATATACATAACCAATGGACACAGACAACAATGCTGGGGGTGGAGGGGGGGATGGGGAGGAGGGTATCAGGGACGGGGGAGAAACATCTGTCACAAAAATAAATTAATAAAATTTGCAAAAAATAAAATTTGTTACCATTACTAAAAAAAAAGATATTTGTTACAAGAAGATGGTATTAATTGATTAGTACGTGAATTCACATTATAACGGAAGCGTATCAATGCAATATTTCTATGTCTATATTTAAGCCAATTTATGTTTTTTCACCTCAAAATTGTCAACTAGTTTTCTGAATTATACAAATAAGGGCTTTTTTGTATAAAGTACTTTTAGATATTGTGTATATGCTGCAATAATCACAAAACTCTTTGGCTATAAAAATTTGCCTATCAGCTCAAAATTTTTGAATTTTATTTCCTGTATAAAAATTATTTCCTATATAAATGTATTCTGTAGGGATTCTGACTTACAGTACAAAGTGTAAAATCGAGGACTATGTCTCATTCCTTTCAGATACATATAAACACACATAGTTATTAAATGATGATGCTTTTCATATATTATAAAAATAAAATGTAACCTTTTAAAAATATGATGAATAAGCAGGAAGAGAAATCACCCATCACCCCAAGCTTACAGCACAACTTTTTCTTGCTATATAAATGTTGTTTCTTACTACTCTCTTCAAAATAATAATTTAAATGTTTGTATAACATTTATCTACTGGATATCCTTCGGCTTGTCTTCTCACCTCACCACTTCACTGAAACTATTGTTGTCAAGGTCTCCAATCAATGGTGTGCTGGAGCCAGCTTCAACATCGTACAAGAGCTGATTATTAAATTTTCAGAAAATCTGCAAGCTGGATGTTAAACTGTTGGTAGTTGAAAATCAGCCATAGTGGAAACATTTACACCATGGAAATCGGCAAAAGCTAAAAATCAAGGAATTTCTCCCTTGCCCCTGACCTCTTCTCCCAGAACCAGAGCACCGCTGATGTTAAGTGACCCTAAGGAACACTTTCCGTCCTTATCTCTCAGCATGCTCTCTCTCATGCACTTCCTGCTTCTTTGACAGCTGCGTTCTCCATGTCTTTGCCTGGCTCCTCCACCTCTATTCATCTTCAAAATGCCTGCTTGCTACTTCTCCATGATTTTAAAAACTTAACATATTGTAATATTCAACTCTTAATATCTCTTTCCCCCCAAAAGAACTAATAGATGCTTAGAAATGCATCATGGTAGAAAGAGTTCTGAGTTGGGAATCGCACACACAAGGGTCCAAATCCTAGTTCTTTACTTCTTACGGGTAAGATGTTTTATCTCTTCAAATCTATTTACTTTCTGTCAAATGGAAATAGCAACATATATTTTGCATTTGTAGATGATTATATGAATTAATAGTTTGCAAAGCACGCAGCACCATTCCTGTCATAAAGTAGATACTCAATACTGCCAACTATTATTTTATTTTATGGTCAACAAGTGTTTAAATGAATAGACCATTAATTAGGAGGTGGGAAACAGAAGAATGGCAAAAATGAAAAAGAGGCTCACGTGTTCTAGTATTCTGAAAAAGCTATACCAATCTTCTACATACCTAAGAACCAAAAAAATAATAATTATATATCATAACTGTTAACATGGTTAACAAATCTTAAAAATATGTATGCCAAGTGATTTAACTTCCATACATTTATCTAAAAAATTGATATGTAAATAATTTAACTAAAAACTACTTCGAAAGTTGTTGTCATAGCTAAATTTGGAAACAACTTTCAAATCACTAACATAAATGGAATTATAATTGATTACTTTTTAGCCATTAAAAATTATGCTGAGAGAAATATATAACATGGAAATATGGTTATAGTGTTAGGACAAAAAGCAGATTATGTAAATATGATCTCATAAATAGGAATGAAAACAATATGGTGATGAGATTATAGGCTGCTTCCTTTTCTTTTGTTACCTATATTTCTAATTTCCCCAAATTTATCAAATAATAACTACACAACAGGAAAAAATACACTTCTATGGTACTTGATCAAAAGATTAATTAATTCCATTCTCAGTTTTTATCTTTAAAATGCCTTTTTTGCTGTAAATGTGATTTTAAAAGTACATTTCAAATTTATAAGCTAATTTTAACCAACTTTCTGTATATTACCTTTAAAATTTTTCACTAAACTTATTCCTAAATCTATATAAAATTTTCTATATGTAATTAGTAAACTAAAATAACTATTAAATTTACATTCATAAATAGGAGATCACACGTGCAGCATGTGGCTTATTTTTACTTCCCACCTGGTATTTGTCTAACATCTTTAAACTACTTGGCCTCGTTGCCCTGATAAAAGTGAAGTATCAGGTGCTATGCTGTCAGAATGCTTGCAAATCTAGGGACTCCGATGTCATAGGAACATAGATCAGAGAATTTCAAACTAACTAGTAAAGGACCAGGGTTTTTGTTGTAGTTGTTAGTTCTGATTTCAATTTCCAATCAGCTGCTGACTGCTACTTTATAAAATGTAGTAACAAATGTTGACACAGTGTCAAATTGCTAAAGGAGTTTCTTAATAGTTACCCTCAATTTCAGTACTTACCTGTACCTATTTGTGAGCAGACACCAAGGAGCACTGCCACAGACTATTCACTGTTATGGTAACAAATCCACAAAACAGAAATGGAAACAACTGATTCAAGTTAAGTTTGCACTAGCTAGAAATTTGGGGAAATTTGCACTTAAAAAATGAAATGATAAAAAGAAACCAGTCCTATAAGAAAAAAAAAAGTCTAGGATGGGGAAGACCATTAGGGATGGGTAGACATAGAAAGTGACAAGTAGTGTGTACACAGCTACACATTCTCTCTGCCGTGCTGACAGTTTACGACTACTCACATGGCAACCATTGATCCCTGGCTTCCAAAAGGCACTCTACCATCAACCTCAGTCAGCTGCACAAGGAAATGAGGAGTAATGCTGTCTGACACAAGTAGATATAAATATACACAACAGTCAATACATGGACAGTCCTTTCTTGAGGAAACCCTTCACAAGAATAGCTGGCCTAACACATACATATTCTCTGTCTTCTTAATCAATTTCCTGCCTATCCAATTAAGCTATTACCATTATATTACATTTGTTTCCTGCAGTCCCTATTGTTCAGTGTTCAAAATTCGAGCTGTAAATCAATAGCCAAACTATTTAAATTGACTTGAACTGTGATTAAAAATCAAATAAAAAAAACAACACCTAACAACTATCAAAAATCTGCAACTTCATGTGAATTACTCAGCAACTATTAGTATTTTATCTGTTAACATCTAATATACTATTTACATCTGAATATTATTTGTAATATTCAGATGTAAATTTGTAATTATGCAGCACTGTTAACCAAATAATACTTTTCACAAAATCCATAGGAAATAGAGTAATCGCACTTCATAAAAAACAGTGTATATAGTATAGTCTGAATTTTATTCTGCTAATGAGAAGAGTCAATGAATTATTTTGAGCAAGGGGGTAGGTAGTGGGATCAAATTTGCATTTTGAAACATCACTGACTGCACTACGGAGGATGACATGATAAAGTTCTGCAAGGTGTCAGTGGCAGGTTGAGGACCTGAAGTGGGGATAGTGGGGACGGAGATGATAAGTGGTGGACACTGCTGCTGCTGCTATTGCTAATCACGGCAATAAGGGCGATGATAGTGATGGTGGTGGTGGCAGGAACTACCATCATATGGAGGTCTGTGTGTCAAGCACTGTGCTTAGCACTTTCTATGCACTATCTAATTGGATTGTCTCAACAACCCTATGACTTAAGTGTTATTACTTATTTCTCCATTTCCAAATGAAGAAAGTAAAATTTAAGAGATTACGTAACTTGCCCAAAGACATACAGCTAATACAAGAATTGCGAGTTAAATTCGTGGTAGAATCCATCGTATTTATCTGCCCCAGCACCATGTCCAATTCTCCCCTTCTTTTGGTAATAAAGCCCTGTTCTTTTGTTTTGTTTTTGTTAAGCCTCACCCGAGGGTATTTTTCCATTAGTTTTTAGATAGAGTGAAAGGGAGGGAGGGGGAAAGACAGAGAGAGAAATATGGATGTTAGAGAGAGACATCAATTGGTTGCCTCCTGCACAACCCTGACCAGGGCCAGGGATCAAACCTGCAACCCAGGTACATGCCCTTGACCGGGATTTGAACACACAACCCTTTGGTCTATGGGTCAACAGTCTAATCACTGAGTCAAACCAGCCTGGGCTACAGCTCTGTTTTGAGGGGGCAGGTAGTTGGGGTAACTTTGCCTTCCTCTCTATACATAATCTTGATGGGATCAGTTAGGATGTCCTGTGATCTGACTAAGAATGAGGCAAATAGAGACATAAGGAAAGGGAAAGTCTTCTTCTATCTTATCTCCTAGATATAAGGACCAATTTGCTAGTTCCTGAGAGATATTTTTATTACCTTTTATCTTATACTATGAACAGAGATTTGACACCAAGCAGTAGTATGTTCTTTCTCCAAGTCTCTTTGGACTTGTGTTCCAGCCATTCCAAACACACCAAAGCCAACATCCCCACTGAGACGCAGTTGAGCTTGGGGAATCAATAATTATATAATGAAAGGTATTAACCTTTTCCCAGAAAAAAAAAAAAAAAAAGTGCTTGTAAAATTGAGACAAGCCTTTTCATTTGCATGTCTTTGTATGTTATTATGCACCTTATATGGCGGCCTGATGCTATGCCCAGCGCTACCTAGGCAATCTCTGCTACCACATGAAGTCAGTCTGTCAACACACAAACAAGCAGAATTCAGAGACAGAGAAAGACTTTCCAGCTATATGAGCCAATAAATTCCTTTTTTGCTCATTTGAATTTTTGTGGCTTATATCTTAAAGCAAACTAATTTAGAAATGGGTGCCAGGAAATAGGGTGATACAAGTGACAGAACCTAAAATGTAAAATCTGTTTAGTAAAGAAAGAGGGCAGGGTAGGGAGTCTCCTCATCTGCTAACAAGAAGCTGGCACTTCTCATTGTGCAGTTACACCTATTGCCTTGGAAGTGAGACCACCTAACCAATGGGCCAAAGCTTTAAAGAACTTGCTATAAAAATGTCGGGATAATGGAAAGTGTTGGTTACTTCGTACTGCCTTCAGGAGTCCTACAAGAGACAAGCCGGGAAGTCTGAAAGTAGAAAGGACACAGATGCAACTAGCTAAGAGGTGCGCTTCTCTATTACTGCCAACCAGCCCAAAAGACTGAGAATCAGGTAACCATGTTCTTGAAGGAAAGTGGGAGATAAGACTGGGTCCTGAAAGGGGAAGCTTGATCACCTAGGGCCATGTCCAACATTTATGAATGTTGGATGAGTTCCTAGTTCCTATACTTATTTGATTTAAATCTTAACCTTTTCATACAAATATCTATTTGAATTCTGTTCATATTTTTCTAAGTGTTTACCTTTTATATAACTGGGACATGTTCTGGATTCTACTTGCTAAAATGTTGACACAAAATATGAAGAAACAAATAAAATGACAACATACACTTAATTTCCAAAATAAGTTACAGAAACAAGGGGATAGTCACAGGAGTATGAATTTAAGAATATTCCTCTGTCCACCTTTCTCACAATGCCCTTGTTCCTCGATCAGAACAAATTAAGGTCGTCCTGGTTTTATTTAGATGTAGAAAGTTAAAACAGCAGAATTACTACCTCAGGGCATCCCTTTCTCCACCTCTGGCCAACTCAGATTTCTTCCATGATAATGAAAAGAATCTAATCTACTTCTTCTGTCCCAAGTTGAAACTTAAAAGACATATTCCCAGTGGGCATTGTATTAAATTGTAGCTACATATTACTGAAGTGATATATTGATAAATTTAAGGTATATAACATAAAAACTGACCTTTTAGAGTTGGCCTGATAACCCAGCCACCAATTATAATATCTAAATTTAAAACCAAACATTAAAAAATCTCTATATAAGAGCCTTTTGGAACACAACCCCATCACAAAATAATCAAATGAATAGTCCCAAATTGACATGAAGTCATTACATACCACAAGGAACACTTTAATTAGTGGTTACATCCATAAAACAATGTAATCCAACCTCTCCCCCTCACCCAGAAAATTGATAAAAATGTCAATTAGGATTACATTTGATTCCAATTTAAAGATACAATTTTTACAAAGTTAACGATAAGAGAAAATCTCTCAGAAAAATACACATGATGATCAATTGCCCATGATAAAAGTTTTAAAAATCAGAAAAGAGAAATGATAGCACCCTTTGTTCTACTACACTTACAGAATGAATGAGCCCTCATGACATATGCAATTGTAGTCTCACTTCAGTCTCAATCCCATTTTCTACCATGCAGACAGAAGAATCTTTTCTTCTGAAAGCACCAAGCAAACCTCATTGCTCTCATGCCCAAAACCCTTTCATGGCTTTGCACAGCCACCTGGATAAAATAAAAACTCTTTAGGACAAAATATTCTTCATCTGGCTCCAGCCTACCACTCCTGTCTCTCTCTACCTCTCCCGAACCCACAGGCACAGGGGCCCGGTGTTCTGATGCCTCCAGGCCCGGGTACCCAGAGCTCCCTCTCCTGGACTGCCCTAGCCCCAACACGCTTCCTCATGCTTGTCTAAATGCCACCTCCTCTAGCAGCCTTCTGCCCAATTCCCATCTTCATTAGCTGGCCTTCCCACATAAGTACTTTTAGGAAAGAATTAAATTTGTTCTCTGAGAATAATGGTCATCAAGTAGGAAAATAAACTCTAACGTAAACTGGAGCATTTCTGGGGTTAGGATGACCACAGGAACATGTGAATTTGTATAAAATTTAAGACCATGTACAAATATTAGAAATATATTTAATTTCTTGAATTTGGGAATTCATGAAGGTCACAGGATATCATTGTGATTAACCTAGTTTATTAATAACTGGAAAGGAGCAAAGGGAAGGCCAATAGTATAGGCATGTCATTTGCGCAGCTTTGCCAAGAAACTGCAATTTAACACTCCCCAGGGGGCCACCAGTCACTTCCCTGCAGACCCTCGGGAAAGGGACTGGACAGGGGAAAGACAGATGCATGCCCAGTAAAGCCTGGGAAAGTATTTGCCAGTTAGTTACACCTGAGAACAGGTCACTGGCCAAAGTAGGCCTGGCCAATGCAAGTACAGAAATATGAGATATTTAATCTTCTAAACAAAGGAGGTCCCTCTCTTGCTCTCTTGGGACTCTTGTTTCAGGGGGCACACTCTCTTGGTTCCCCTGCATCGCCTATGTGGCCTTCAGCCACGTGGACCCCACACAATGGACTGATGGACTGCAACTAGCCTAATGCTGTACCAGACACAACTCCACCATAGAACAGAAACTGATTGCTGGCTTTGCTTCCAGCTCTGCTGAATCCCCAGCTGCACCACTTCCAGGACTGGATTAAGGGAAATGAGGCTTTGCAAATCCAGGGATATAATTCCATGTAGATAAAACTTTCCATCATATTTCATCCTCCTTTGGGGGCCTCCAGAAATGCTATTCCAACACCACTTCAAGACCCCCACTCCCACTAGCAATGGAGAAAGACCACCCATGCACTTCTCTGATAACAACAGGCTATATCGCCTGTGGAAATCAAGGATCTAGGACAGTATTACAATGCCTATATTTTCTCACACGCTTGCTGAGTCTATGTCACTAATAACAGTTACTTGTATACAGTATATTCTGCTATAACAATATCCACTATTAACACATGTGTTCATAAATTTCTGTCCTCTCAGAAGTAAATCTCTCTTAAACTGAGGTTCGGTATGGAGCGTATTATTGTTATCATGTATCTTAATTAACTTTGATACCTTTTTTCAAGCAGGATATTATTACTTCATTCCATTGGTTTAAGATGCATTCTGTGAGAACTGAAGCATTATAGGCCCACAGGCACAGAAGAATCACTTTTCTCAGTCTCAACCTCTTTATGATTTAGGAGATACCATAGGAGTAAAAAACAAATGTAGGGAGACAGAGGATAAAAGTAAATCAAGGGAGCTCTGATTAAAATAGTATAACGTAAGGTTGGGACAAAAATATTAGGCAGTCTGAAAAATTTGAAAAAGCAGCTGAGATTTCCTGCTGGCCTTGCAGAAGCAAAGAAACATATTATGAACTGCCTGTGGAGGGGGTCATATAGCAAGGAACGGAGAGCTTTTAGCAGCTGAAAGCACTCCCCAGGCAACATCAAGCAAAAACAAATGGGACTTCAGTACTGTATCTACAAGGACCTGAGGTTTTTATTTTTTAATTCTCACCCAAAGACATGCTTAGAGAGAAGAAGGAAGCGAGAGAGACAGAGGGAGGGAAGAAGAGAGGGAGAGAGAGAGAGAGAGAGAGAGAGAGAGAGAGAGAGAGAGAGAGATTGACTGACTGCCTTCCCTATGTTCCCTGACAGGATAAAACCCACAACTCAGATATGTGCTCCGACCGGGAATCAAACCAGCAACTTTTCAGTGCACAGGACTATGCTCAACCAACTGAGCCACTCCAGCTGCGTGACCTGAGTTTTGCTAACAACCTGTGAACTTGTAAGATCATAGCCCAACTGAAATCTTGATTTCATTATGTGAGACTGAGCAGAGGCCCAACTGAGGCCTGGACTCCTGACCCACAGAAATGATGTGACAATAAATTTGCATTGTTCTAAGCCACTGATTTTGTAATAATTTGTTAAACAACAATAGAAAACCAATACATCATCTTTATAATCAAGAAAATATTGCTCTTACATGTTTGCTTATACATTTTGTCCACGTCAAACATTTGTTTTCTCGAATACCACTGCCTTTCCTATGTAATCTAGTAACAAATAAGCTTCTGTTTTCATGAAATCTGAAGACAAATTTGTTATAAAGCATTTTATCTCTGAGATTTAGTTGACTCAAAATACATCTAAAACTGAAAACTGAATTTAAAAATATATTTCCCCTAAATTTTTGAAATCATAAGTTGAAAACTTACTATTTTAGCAAATATTTACCATATTCTATACTGAGAGAAAAAGATACACATTTAACATACTTACTTCTCTTCTCAGTTTTTTATGCTAATCATTAGAATATATCATATTGCAAAACACATCACATTGTGAGCTTATTCACTCCTTGGGTGAATGTTTTGGAAAAAAGAGATAGACCAATTTCACAATCAAAACAAATTATATAAGATTATATAATTATAACTTCCCCAACATAACAATGTTTTCATAGATAAATCTGTCATCTAGTAAAGTTGGGGGAAAAGAGTTTGAAAGTATTACCCATCATACAGTGAGAGGGCAAAATAAGCTGCCAACTAGTATTTTCAAATTGTCTTCTGTGCTTTTATCAGATAGGTAATTTGTAGTTAAATAAAATTATAAACACCCAGAACAGAGTTTCATATTGTTAATTGTTCTAGTAAACCTTTTTTGTACAAATTACAAATAAAGTTTGATCTTTAAAAAAAAATCTATATTAAGTTGGCCTACCTTCCATACTCAGAGTCCCCATTTTAGACTCCAAGAAATCAAATAATGTGCTTGGTGCTGATGGCCTTGCGTTTCCCAGTTCTTCTTCATCTTCAGATCTTATTCGCCCTCTGCCTTTTCCTTTACCTTAGGAAGTAAGACATATATATTGTACATGTAAAAACAAAAGAAGAAAATACACTAAAATATAATTAGCAGATACCTGAAGTAGGATTTTGTACATATTTCTTTCCATATTTTTCTGTATATTCTACATCATTTATAATAAGCATTTTTAAATGACTGTATTAACTAGTACTTTAATCCTCTCAATGATCTATGTAGAAATTTACATTTTTTCATATAAATTATTTTTAAGGAAAAAAATGTTTATAAAATTTTCCTTTACCCACTTATTTTTGAAAAGAATATAGGACTAGGAATTTAAAAATAATATAATACATTTGACAATGCAACTAAAAATCACATTATACATTCAACTATGCAGTTGAAGAATAACATTAAATGTCATGTTCTTGTTAAAAAGTTTGCTGACTCTTTAGTCATTTACACATGTGGCACACGACTAGAAATAATTAACAGAATTTATCACTTTATATTTTCTTTAGTACTCTCATCACCCCTGTTAAATAAGGTCTTGTTAGACTGCTTCATATGAAGATGAAGGCAATGAAATGCCGCATAACCTGCACATGTCTCTGAAGTTCCAAAATCAGAAACACTTACCACAGTGGTAAATAAGGTTATAGCCGTCACAGCAACAAAACCCAGGCTCTGCCAACAACATATATTTCTCTGAAAAGCAAACAATACTATCTGGCACATTGGCACATTGCTTAATGAGTTATACCTCTCAGAGGTGGACCCGTAACAGGTTTCTGTTTATTGCTATTAAGTAGTACATTCAGTGCTGCTTCTAAGTTGTTGCCATTATCCATCAGGGCTTGCCTTGATGCCTCCTTACTAAAGCCCATCTCTGTTATGTGCTTCAGAGCCTTCTCATCAACCTGTAAGGAATGAAGAGAAAAGCTACACTGTTAACCAATAAATAAAGCAAGGAATAAGTTCTTAACTATTTATTGTTTTTGTTTCCTTTTTATTGAATTTATTGGGGTGACGCTGGTTAACAAAATTATATGTTTCAGGTGCACAATTCTGCAACACAACATAAGCACATTGTATTGTATGCTCTTACTGCAAGTCAAGTCTCTGTCCATCACCAGTTATCCCTCCTATACCTTCCTCTACCTCTCCCCACAATGTTGTCTGTGTCCATGAGTTTATTCTCTTTTTTTTTTCTGTTTTGCTCAATCCCTCCACCCTCCTAACCCAGCTCGCCATCCCCCTTCTGACAGTTGTCAGCCTGCTCTCTTGTCTATGAATCTGTCTCTATTTTGCTTGTTAGTTCATTTTTTTCATTAGATTCCATATATGAGTGAAATCATATGGTATTTGTTTTTTTTCTGACTAGCTTATTTCACTTAGTATAATGCTCCCCAGTTTCCATCTATGTTGTTGCAAAGGGTAAGATTTCCTTCTTTTTTATGGCTGAGTAGTATTACACTGTGTAAATGTACCCCAGCTTTTTTATCCCTTCATCTACTAATGGCCCCTTGGGTTGTTTACAAATCTTAGCTATTGTTAATAATGCTGCAGTGAACATAGGGGTGCATAAATTCTTTCAAATTAGTGTTTCAGGTTTCTTTGGATAAATTCCCAGAAGTGGAATTGCTGGGTCATAAGGCAGTTCCATTTTTTATTTTTTGAGGTAACTTCATACTGCTTTTTACAGTGGCTGAACCACTCTGCCTTCCAACCAACAGGACACGAGGGTTCCCTTTTCTCTACATCTTCACCAGCACTTGTGGTTTGTTGATTTATTGATAGACATTCTGACAGGTGTGAGGTGATATCGCATTGTGTTTTTAATTTGCATTGATATGATAATTAGTGATGAGCATTTTTTCATCTGTCCATTGGCCATCTGTATGTCCTCTTCAAAGAAGTGTCTACTTAGGTCTTTTGCCCATTTTTCAATTGGTTTGTTTTTTTGGAGATGAATTTTATAAGTTCTTTATAAATTTTGGATATTAATCCCATATCAGATGTATCAGCGAATATGTTCTCCCATTCACTGGATTCCTTTTTCATTTTGTTGATGGTTTCCTTTGCTGTGCAAAACCTTTTTACTTTGATATCATCTCATTTGTTTGTTCTCTTTTATTTCCCTTTCCCACGGAGATATATCAGAAAAAATACTGCTATGAGAAATGTCCAAGATTTTATTGCCTGTGTTTTCTTCTAGGATTTTTATGGTTTTGAGTCTAATATTTAACTCTTTAGTCCATTTTGAGTTTATTCTTGTGCAGAGTGTAAGAAGGTGGTCTAGTTTCATTGTTTTCTATGTTGCTGTCCAATATTCCCTACACCATTTATTAACCCATTGTATGTTTTGGCCTCCTTTGTCAAATATCAATTGACTATAAAGGCGTGGGTTGATTTTGTTGAGGATTTTAGCATCTCTGCTCATCAGAAATACTGGCCTATATTTTTCTTTATTTGTAGTGTCTTTATCTGGTTTTGGAATTAGGATAATGCTTGACTGGCAAAATGAGCTTGAGGGTCTTCGCTTCTCTTTAATTTTTTGGAATAGTTTGAGCAGGACAGTTGTTTGTTCTTCTTTGAGTGTTTGGTAAAATTCACTTGTAAAGCCATCTGGTCCAGGGCTTTTGTTTGTTGGGAGTTTTTTTTTAATTACTGTTCCAATTTCACTAGTTGTAATCTGTCTGGTCGAATTCTCTGATTCTTCCTGATTCAGTTTTGGAAGATTGTATGTTTTTGGGAATTTATCAATTTCATTCTGATTGGCCAATTTATTGGCATATAGTTGTTCGTAATATTTTCTTACAATCCCTTGTATTTCTTTGGTGTCAGTTGTTAACTCTCTTTCATTTCTGATTTCATTTATTTGGGTTCTCTCTCTTTTTTTCTTGATGAGTTTTGTTAAAGTTTTGTCAATTTTGCTTACTATTTCAAAGAACCAGCTCTTGGTTTCACTGATTTTTTTTGGTCATTTTTTTAGACTCTATTATGTTTATTTCTGCTTTGATCTTTATTATTTCCTTCCTTCTACTCACTTTGGGCTTTGTTCGTTGTTCTTTTTCCACTTCCTTTAAGTGTAAAGTTAGATTGTTTATCTGAGATTTTTCTTATTTCTTAACATAGGCCTATAATGCTATGAATTTCTCTCTTAGGACTGCTTTCACTGTGTCCCAAAAATTTTGGGTTGTTGCGTTCTCATTTTCATTTGTTTCAAGGCATCTTTTGAATTCTTCTTTGATCTCATTGTTAACCTACTCAATGTTTAGCAACATATCATTTGGCCTCCAAGTTTTTGTTGTTTTTCAGTTTTTTTCTTGTGATTGATTTCTAGTTTCATACCATTATCATCAGGGAAGATGCCTGATATGATTTCAATTTTCTTAAATTTATTGAGACTTGTTTTTTGTCTTAACATGTAGTCTATCCTAGAAAATGTTCCATGTGCACTTAAAAAGAATGTATATTCACCTGGCTGGTGTGGCTCAGTGGCTGAGCATTGACCCATGCACCAAGAGGTCGCCGGTTCAATTCCCAGTCAGGGTACATGCCCAGGCTGTGGGCCAAATCCCCAATGGGGGGCATGCAGGAGGCGGCCAATTGATGTTCTCTCTCATCGATGTTTCTCTCTCTCTCTCTCCCCCTCTCCCTTCCTCTCTCTAAAAAATCAATAAAGAAAAAATATTTAAAAAAAAAAAAGAGTGTATATTCTGCTTCTTTGGGGTAAAATGACCCAAGATATTAATTAAATCCACCTGTCTGGTGTGTCATTTATAGTCACTGTTTCCTTGTTAATTCTCTGTCTGGAAGATCTATCCATTGATGTCAATGGGGTGTTAAAATCCCATACTATGATTATATTACTATCAATCTCTCCCATTATGCCCATCAAGTTTTGCTTTACATATTTAGGTGCTCCTATGCTGGGTGCATAAATGTTTACAAGGGTTATATGCTCTTGCTGGATTGCTCCCTTTATCATTACATAATGTCTTTCTTTGTGTTCTAGTATAGCCTTTGTTTTAAAGTCTATTTTGTCACATATAAGCATTGCTATCCAGCTTCTTTTTTTTAAAATTTCCATTTGCATGAAATATCTTTTTCCATCCCTTTACTTTTAGACTGTGTATCTTTCATTCTGAGGTGGGTCTCACGAAGACAGCATAGATATGGGTCTTGTTTTCTTATCCATTCAGATACCTTATGTCTTTTGATTGAAGCATTAAGCCATTTATATTTAAAATAATTATTGATAGGCACATATTTATTGTCATTTTATTTTTTTAACTATGTTCCTATCTTCTCCTCCTTCTCATTTTTCTTCTTCTTCTTCATCTTAAAGCAGGCCCTTTAACATTTGTGATATTGGTTTGTTGGTAAGAAACTCTTTTAGCTTATTCTTGTCTGAGAAGCTCTTAATTGGCATGAAATATTCAGTGATGAAAAACAAGGACCTACAACCAAGAATGCTTTTACCAGCAAGGTTATCATTTACAATTGAAGGATAAATGAATAAATAAATGTATTGCTTTTAAAATGAAAATTGCATCATATGCTTATGGGGAAAAAAATGCCATATTAATAGAACATTTACTTGCTGTTTTTTCATACCAGTAGCCAAGGAAGAATCCACATGATATGTAGGATTGTGTCTTGAGTACTCTCTGACTTTACAAGTACTATTACAAATGCCAAACAAACAAAAATAGGAATTTTATAATATGCTAGAATAAGACTTTTCAAAATAATAGGCAGTGATAACTACCTAATTAAAATTTTTCATGGTTAATACTCCATTCTAGAAAGGAAATATAATTTATTTAGCACCTCTCCAAAAAATGCAAAATATAAAACGAAGCCAACAAAATGATACCATCTTAGTAGCTTTGTGTTTTCCTACTCTCTATTGTTGCACCATTCTGCTGTATATTTATTAGCAATACTATCTGTGATACTTTGACAATCTGCACCCAGAATATGAAAAACTGCTTTACAAATGCCAGAACCCAAACTCTCCTTGGCAAAATCAGACCTGAGTACAATTCAAGAACCGTTTAAGTAACATAAACATATCCCATGAAGAAATTTCTTGAGCCATACATAGCCAGCTGAAAAATTCATAAATAACTTTTCTACATCTAAGAGTTAAGATGGATAAGTTTTACAATATACATGGCATGCATGTTGCAGACAGCCACTCTGATACCCATGTGGACATTGATAAAAGCACAGTATTTTTTTCCCAAACTGACTGTATCCTTCTAAATACAGCAGCTATTATAAATAGATCAGAGCTGACTCATAAGAGAAAAAATACATTCCTGCTAAAGTAAATGTAAAAAGGGCTGGACATCAAAACCATGATTCTTCCAGGCCCTGGCCAAGTAGCTCAGTTGGTTAGAGCATCGTTCTGATATGCCAAGGTCGCAGGTTTGATCCTCAGTCAGGGCACATACAAGAATCAACCAATGAATGCATAAAAAAGTGGAGCAACAAATCCATGCTCCTTTCTCTCTTCTTCTGTTTAAAAATCAATCAATAAATAAAGTTTTTTGAAAAACTGTAATTCTTCCTTCTTATTAAAAAACATATCAGAATGTAAAAATAATCAAACTTTCCAAATCTTTTCTCTCCTAATTATCTACCAAGTAAATATCTAATTAAGAAATTGTCCCACACACAGAATTTAACCAAAAACATTTTTATCAATCAATTAATACCCAACCTTGGTATAACTTATTCTAGCTTTCTTGTTGACTTGAATTGTGTTAACCAAACTCTCAGTCAAGGTGTTGGCAGGGCTATACTCTCTCTGAGAGCTCTAGGAGAGAACTTCCTTGCCTCTTCTAACTTCTGTTGTCAGATAGCAATTCTTGGCATTTTTTGGTTTGTAGATGCATCATTCCAGTCACATGATCATCTTCTCACTACATGTCTTCAGGTCATTTTTCCTCTATATGTGTCTCTCTGTTTTTAAATTCTCCCTCTTCATAAAAAGATTGAATTAGGGTTACATTGGATTAGGGTCCACCCTAATGCTCTCCTTTTAACTTGATACCATTGTAAAGACCCTATTTTCAAATTGAGTCACATTTTAAGATATTGGTGGTTAGCACTTCAAAATATCTTGCAAGGAAGGACACACTTAAGTCTATTATCAAAATTATTTTAAGGAGCTACCAGCTGACATCCCAATCAAGTCTTCCTTCAATTATTGAAATAGAGATTTGAAAACCATCCAGCCCTGGCCGCCTGTGGACTAGAGAGAGCCGGGTTCAGTTCCCACTAAGGGTACGTACCTCAGTTGCAATTTGTCCCCGGCTCCAGTTGGGGTTGTGTGGGTAGCAGCCAGTTGATGTGTCTTTCTCACATCAATATTTCTCTCTCTCTCTTCCTCCCTCTCTCCCTCCTGCTCTACCTGAAGATAAATGCAAAAAATGTTCTCAGGTGAGGATAAAAAAAAAAAGGAAACCATCCAACTTGCAAAAAAAATTGGTACCTAATTAGGAGAATAATTCATGTACATTCAAATTTACACCAGTATTTTAAGTTATCCTTTTGATGTTTTCCTTCATGCTTAAATAATGATTTTCCTGAATATAAGTTATTGGTTAAGTTTTTTCTTTCTTTCATATTTTCACTATATCATCCCACTTCTTTCTTGCTTCCATAGTTTCTAATGAGAAACTGGCTGTTTATCTTATTGAGGCTCCCTGTTCTTGAGGAGTTATTTCTTTTTCACTGCTTTCAAGATTTCTCTCTCTGTCTTTAGCTTTCAACAACTTGATTATGTGTCTTGCTGTGTCTCTCTCGAGCTTATCCTCCTGCAGTTTGTTACGTTACTTGGATTTGTAGATTCACGACATCATCAAATTTGGGGATTTGCAGCTATTACTTCTTCAAATATTTTTTGTGTCCCTTTCTCTCTCCTAATGGGACTCCCACAATGTGCATGTTGGTACATTTGATGGTACCCTACAAGTCCCTTAGGCTCTATTTTTTGTCATTCTTTTTCTCTTTCTGCATCTTACACTGGGTCATTTCAGTTGCCTTATATTAAAGCCCACTGGTTCTTTCTTCTGTCTGATCTAGTCTGATGTTGAACCTAATTTTTAAAAAAATTTCAGCTAATGTATTTTCAACTCTAGAAATTCTATGTGGTTTCTTTTTTTATAATTTCTATCTCTTCAAAAAAATGTTTTTCTGTTTCTTGATTGGTACTCCCTACTTATTCATATATTGTTCTTCCGATTTCTTTTAGTTCATTGTCAATGGTTCATTTCAGACCTCTGAGCATATTTAAGATAAAGTCTTTGTTTAGTAAGTCCAATGCCAGGGCTTTGGGGGTGATTTCTGACAATTTCTTTTTTCCTATGACTGAGTCATACCTTCTTGTTTTCTGTTTTTTGGGGGGTTGTTTTTTGGTATGCTTTGTCATTTTTTATTGAGAAGTGGACATGTGAATACTACAATGGTGGTAATTTTGAAAATCAGATTTTCCCTCCTCCTTGAGAACTGCTACTGTTACTTGATGAAGACTGCAGTTTTAAGTTTGTTTAATGACTTTCCAAATTGCCTTTGCAAAAATCATATTCTTTGTGTTATGTGATCATTGAAGTCTTTGTTCCATTATCTCTATGATCAGCCTCTTATCCATCAATCACTACTCTGGATACTGCAAGAGTCTAACTAGGATCCAGGGTGATAAAAGAGTTGCTTCAGACAGTGCTTGTCAGCTCAATAATTATTTCAGTGGGGGGCCAATTCCTGGAGATTTATATATTGTCATCTTTGTGATATCTCCCCCTTCATATGTGATATCATATAATAATAAGTGCAGGCCTCTGGTGTTCTATGGGAAGACATCCCCTCAGAACTGTTCTCAATTTACTAAAGTTTAAGAGCTTCTTGAGTTAGGAATCACGTTTTTTTTCAGCTTCTTGTATCCACTCTATCCTGAAAACTCTGATTTTTTTTTTCTAGAATTAAGTGGGCATATGTTCAAGGAAGAGAAAGCCTGGCCCATAGTTATAAGCCCATTCTCCTTGGCCAGTGATTGAGGAGTGGGCATGTTACCTATTTCTAGTCCATAAGACATAAGTGAAATTTACTGGAGATCTCAAAAATATTTTCTTATCTGATAAAACAGACCCACACCCAGGAAAATGACACCTTTCCTTGCTGCCTCTGAACTTTTGGGATGGAGATTTAATGCAGAGAGAATCCTGTAACAATGAGAAGAAAGCCAAAAATCACCGAGATGCCCACCAGAGTCCCAACATTGTTACACTGCTACGTTTATCAACTTTTGTAGCCATCTATCTCTTAATTTCTTATTATAGTGTATGAGATAATGAACCCACATTATTTATTTAAGCTAGTCTTTACCCTACAGATAAAATCATCCAAAGTCTTCAACTTCTAAAGGCAGAAGGAAATGAATTCTTGTCAGTTCTGTTATAACTGAGGACACTGCAGCATATCAGAAATATGTTTAACTCTTCTTATTTATCTTAAAATTCCAGGTATATTTTGCAATTGAGTCCATAATATACATGAACTTATTGTAATATGTTTTTTCCAAAGAGCAACACAAAACCACTTTAGACAAAATTTGAGGAAAGATGAAGATGTGGGGAAGGGTGGAGAAGGACAGTTAACTATGCTCTTGATCCATCAACTTTTAGAATATAATTTCCATTGCGTGTCTTCTGTTTAATTCGATAGTTTTTTTAATCAATCCATTACAAAAGATATTATTCTGATATTATAAATTTAAATAAAATGGAAGTTTTAAGTAAATTATTTTTCTAAGAATCCAAATTTTCCATGAGGTAACTGTAAACCTTAATGAAAGCCTTAGAGTTGTAACATCTATCCATAATACACTGAACAAAGCCAGTGGTGGTTATGAGAAAGAATAAAAAATCAAGGCTATTAAAGGAAGAACACATAAACTTTGTATTAGTTCTTTAGCCTTACCAGTTCTCTGTAGACACCTTCATGTTTCCCCTCTGATTTGGTTGACTTTTCTTTCTGTAAAATTTCCCTATTTCGGTTACCAGCGGCACTGATGTTGAGGTTACTTCTAGCACCACCACCACCTCCTCCAAATGTCTTGGTCTTTAAATAAGAGAAAAACAACAGAGATGTAAGTAAATAGCATTTAAAAATAGTTCTAAAGACTAAGCTACAACTAAAAATATCTAGCAAAACTGAAGTAGTTAAAAGTTTCTTAATTATATTTTACATTTAAAAAAATGAACTGTTAGACTAGCCATAATCTCTTTTTTCCATAAGTCCAGGCAAGGCAATAAAATAATTACATAGTATAATCTTTAAGTCTCCAAGGCAAGTCATCCAAATAAACTTAAGTAGATACTAATATAGAAGAAAATAAAGTAACATAAGCACTATGGAGATTAGGTGTCAAAAATAATTCTAGGGTAAAATATTTTACTAGTATCATGAGGCCTGGGTTATAAATCCAGCTACATGGAAAAGCTAACTTCAGGAAAACACTAAACCTGTCAAGAAATCAGTTACATTATGTCCAGAATCCAGTAATATAATTCTATAATCTTAGAAAGTAAACAAATAATATAAATTTTACCACTGGATTAAAATTTTCATTACTAATATATTATTTACACTAATTACATATGCTGTGTCTTACCAACTATGTATGAAAACTTTGAAGTCCAGATTTCTTATTTTGCCTCCCTTATTTGAATATTTATATGTGTAATCAAATTTGAAAGTTTGATTTGATTTCATTTATGTTTTTTCAAAACTATTCTGAAAAGACTAGAGCATAAAAAACATTGGTTTGGAAAGATACAAATTCATAATTAAAAAGTATCTTACAGTACAGTTGTTACTTGTATAGTATCAAATTAAACATCTAGTTATATAATATCTTTATAAACTAATAGATCTAATAAAAGAGGAAGAAGTCAGGATTTGGTTTTTATTAGAGATAATGATCAATATTTTTTAATGTATTTTATTTTTTAAAAACATTTTTCCTTTATTGATTTTAGAAAGAGAGGAAGGGAGAAGGAGAGGAAAATAGAAACATCGATGAGAGAGAACATCAACTGGCCGCCTCCTGCATGCCCCACACTGGGAATTGGGCCCACAACCTGGGCATGTGCCCTGACTGGGAATCGAACCGGCAACCTCTTGGTGCATAGGTCGACACTCAAACAGTGAGCCACACTTGGCAGGGCTAAACATGTTTTAAAATGATTACAGTAAGAAAGGAAAACATCATAGATTTAAATTTATATAAGATTGAAAAATTATTTTGCATCAGATGAAAAGATAAAGAAATAGAACCTGAAAAATAGAAAAATGATGTTAGATAAGCATTAATGGACAACATATTAAATATCTCTATTATGTAGTTGATATACTACAATATCTAAATTTAATTCAAATAAAAAGTAAAAACACATCATTAAAAACCAAAGGTGCATTATTGGAGTCATTCAATTTTTGGTTTATGCAATCCCAGAAAAAAACCAATTTGGAATGTCTTGACAGTCATTACTTACATAACCACAAAGAAAAATGTGAGTTTATATTAATGTGATATAAAGTTTATCAGACTGTAAGACAATGGACTATAGTTAAGAACACAGACTTTGGAGCTAGACCAAGATGGAACTAAATCTTGGCTCAGCCACTTCCTAGCTCCTGCCCTCAGACAAGTCATTTAACCACCTCCTTCCATGAGCCTCAGATTTCTCATGCTTAAAACAAGGATGAGAAAACCTACCTTACTAGGATGTTTTGAGGATTAAATGACATCACTGACATGAGTGATGAATTCCATAACTGGCACATGGTAAACACTCATAACAGATAGATGGCTATACTACTGTTTTAATATATTAGAACATAGTTACCTGAAAACTCGGGAGCCTGACCTGTTCCAAATTAACTACATTTCCAGAATTTAAATTCCGTTAACTCCAAAAGTATTTTTTTCTTTTTCATGCCAGTGAAATAGTACCATCTTCTGGATACATTTCCTTACTTCTTTCCATTTTATGGATAAAGGAATAGGATAAATAGCATTTTCAGTATTGTTTTTTGGTGCTTTAAAACAGTTGTTACTCACTAAACATGTAAATATCTAGAAACATCAAAACTTAAACATTACCCATAAGGCAACTGATGTCTTTTATGAGCCACATCATCTTGTCCATATTACTTGAATTAGGCCTTTGTAAGATCACCATGACCATAAAACTCAGTAGGCCTTTACTGCTGCCTAGCAATCTTACTATATTTCCTAGCCCATTCACCCTCCCAGTCTTCTAGACTATTATTTTATGTTCTCCTCACTGCTCAAGCCTCCAACATCTTCTCCCCTGTTGTCACAGTGGGCCTTGCTTAGTTTCTCACTGAAGTAACTAGAATAATCATTGAAGGACTTGAACAGATTTTCACTACATCAACCCATCACTGACATCTGCACACTTATACTTTATCTTAACACCATCTATATGAATGTTAAAAAGAATGTGCAGGGAATGAATGATTTCCCCAATTCTACGTTAGTTCTCAGGCAACATTTCACATGACTTTTCCAACAGTCTGATAAGTTCAACACCCCTTCCTCCATGATATAATTTCTGCATTGTCTTGTTTTGATCCTATCTTACCAGTGATACTGTGGCTGGTTCAATGTCTTCATTCCTTATCCTTTTCTCTTCCCTATCAGCACTCATTCCTCTTCTGATCTCGTTTGCCTCAGGATTTTAAATACCATCCATATGCCTACAACTCTCAAATGCATATATCCATTCCAAACTTCACCCTTCAACTACACTGTTCTGTCTCACTGCCATTTAAACATTACCACTGGGATGTCTGACAGGCACTTCAGTACTAATATGTTCAAAACAAAACATCAGGTATTTCTCCTCTCCAACTTGTTCTACCCCAGTCTTCTCCAATTCAAGGTAAGCAACTCTACCTTGCCAATTTCTCAAGGCAAAACGCTTGGAGTTATTCATGACATTACTTCCTCTCTCATGTGCCACTTGCAACCTGTCAGAAATCCTGATGACTCTACTTTCAAAATTCCAGAATCTGACCACTTTGCATGACTACACAGCCACCATCTTCATTCAAACTACCATCATCTTTCTCCCCCTGGATTACTTCAATAATGTCCTAGCTTGTCTGATTCCAATCTTCCTTCTCTACAATCTGTTCGGAACACAGCAACCAGAAACAGACTTTTCAAATGTAGGTCAGCTGATGTTTGTACTGAAATCCTCCAGAGGATTCTCACTTCTCTCTGAATAAAGGCCAACATCTTCAAGATGGCTTACAGGGCCCTACAAGGCAGAACCCCATTATCACTCGACTTCATATTCTACTACTTGTCCCTTTGCTCCCTCTGCTTCCACGGGTCACCTTGCTATTCACTGAACATATATTCCTGCTTTTGATCCTTTTAAAATGCATTTTCTTCTCCCTAGAATAAGCCTCTCATATAACCACGCAGCTGATTCTCTTATCTTTGTCAAGTGTTGGCTCAAATCTCACCACAGTGAGGGCTACTCAAACTACTACATTTAAAACTGAAATGTACAATTTACTTATTTAATACGTTTACATTACTTACTGACCTTACTAGCAGTAAACTACACAAGAATTTCAAAGAATTCTCCATTTCTGACCACCCTCCTTTAAACTGTACCCTCCCCCACAAATGGCACTCCCAACTCCCCTTCCTGCTCCACTTCTCCTTTTTCTCTCATAGCACTTTCCAGCTTCTAACCTACTATATAATTTATACATTTATTATGTATTAGTCTGTCGCCCTTACTATAATATAAGCTTGATAAGGGCAGGGATCATCTATCTATTTGTTCATTGATTTAACCTACACATTTAAAACACTTCCTGCCCTAGCTGGTGTGGCTCAGTGGTTAAAGTGTCAGCCCACCAAGGGGTTGCAGGTTTGATTCCCAGGCAAGGGCACATACCTGGGTTGCAAATTCGATCCCTGACCCAATGGTGGTGCACGCAGGAGGCAACCAATTGGTGTGTCTCTCTCACACCGATGTTTATTTCTCTCTCTCTCCCTCCCCCTCCCTTCCACTCTCTAAAATATCCTTGATGATTAACAAAAAAATAAAAAATAAAATAAAATAAAATACTTCCTGGTGCCCAGCCAGAGTGGCTCAGTTAGTTGGAGCATTGTCTAATGCACCAAAAAGTTGTTGGTTCAATCCCTGTTCGAGGCGTGTGCAGAAGGCAACTGATCAATGTTTCTCTCTCTTTCTCTATCTCCCTCCCTCCCTCCCTCCTTCCCTTTCTCTCCCTTGACACATCCTTGGGTCAAGATTTAAAAGATAATAAAATAAAATACTTTCCGGCATATAGTCGGTTCTCAAAATATATTTGCTGAACGAAGGAATAAAGATAAAGAAGAATGAAAATCATCACTTGGTCATTTGCAGTAGATTCCACCAAATCCATCTAAGTGTTTTAATGAAATATCATAAAACATCTTTTCAGAACAATTACATTGTTATATGATTTTGATGTTCAGACAAAGTAAACATAAATATGTGTGTATACCTATAGATATATAGATGCAGATATAGTCTTCTACTGTAATACACATAGGTTTGGACCCAGAGTTGTCATTGGTTAACCTCGGGCAAATTTTAAGCCTCCATCAACTCTCTCATATATAAATTGAGAAATTTTAAGTCTGCTTCAGAAAACTATGACTCTTTATTAAATATTTTGGGGAAAATATATGATCAATTATGACTTTAAAGATGAAATATATTACAGTATGTTAACTATATTCCAGTAAATAGATAGCAGAAACCATATCAGCCAAAATTTGGGGAGAAAAGTTTGTTTGTTTGAGAAAAGTGTAAATCAAAGGAACAACTTTCCCACCCTGGCCAGTGTGGCTCAGTTGATTGGGCGTCATCCTGTGCACCAAAAGGTCGCCAGTTCAATTCCTAGTCAGGGAACACGCCTGGGTTGTGGGCTCAATCCCCAGTGGGGGGCATGCAGGAGGCAGTGAATCGATGTTTCGCTCCCACAGTGATGTTTCTCTTTCTCCCTCTCCTTTCCTCTCTCTCTAAAAATCAATTTAAAAAACCTTTAAAAAAAAGAACAACTTTCTTATAGTCTTTAAGAAATTGATATACACCCAATATCCTCTTCTGAAACTCCATAATTTTAATAGCTTTCTGGGAAAGAGAAATATATTTCATGTAAACTGTGTAAAATGTATTAATTTCAGAAATATTAAAAATGATTTTTTAAAATGTGCCTTAGAATAGACAAAATACTAAAGAATAGCTATAGTCGTGTTTATTAAGAGCTTTTTAACAAAGGAATATTGTAATTTGTGCCATGCAGTGTTCTAAATGTTTTAAAGATTATCACTTTTAATTCTCGCCATAACCACATAAAGTAGGTACCATTATTATCTTCTTTTCACAGATAAAGAAAAATAGGTTACAAAATGTAAGTAAACGATCCAAGGTTGTCAGCAGGGTATGCTTCCAGGCTGCCTGATTCCAGAGTCCGTGCTCTTGGTGTCTACATTAGGCTGATGATAGAAAGGCATGCTGCAGGAGAACCACCAAAATGCAAGACGTCTCCGCCTTAAACTTTGAATTTCAGTAGAAAAGCAGTTAGCTAATATTCATTACTGGTTTTGAATGGAGAAAACTACTTCTGTCTCACTGGTTAAGAAAAGCCTGTCTAAGCAACTAATTCATGAATTAAAATTTCTTATCAAAGTCTAAAAATCAATAAATAGTTAGAAAAAATACCTATTTCAAATAAGCAAGAAATTAAAAATAATTTTTTAATTGGCTATTAACAGTAAATGATGGTGTGCACATGTATAAATACACATATAATCCAAAGGAAAAAATATTTTTTACTACATATTAAACAGATTTAAGAATGAAAACTGAAAAAAAAAAATGTTAATCCTAAGCTACTGATGTATCCTCTGATTTTCACCTGCATTCTCAGAAGTTGCTGAGGGGACAATTATCCTCAAAAAAAGTGTCATCAAGCCCAACTAATAATAGGAAACCCTCTGCTGAAATAAAAAGTATTGAATTAAACTGTTACACTATTAAAAGAAGAAAAGGAAGAGGGAGGAAAGAAGGATGGTTTGCTAACAAGAGTAACTTAATGGACTTGTCAAGAGGATGTGGAAAAAGAACCTACAAGTAAAAAGTCTCCATAAGGTACTAGGGCATGTTCTACTGATACATGGAGAATGTCAAAAGTTCGTTGAATTTGTTGTTGTATGTGAAAAGACAATAATAATCATAAGTCATCTACATAGAACCTAATGGCAAGAATTAAGAAAAATGTATAATTTAGTTTCTTACTTCTTTGCTCTTTGCAACCTCTGCAATAGCAGCAGTCCTCTGCTTTTCAAATTCATCGTTATCATTTGCGGGTTTGGCAGGCATTGTGACTTGCAATGTCTTCCTTCGATCAAGTTCTCTGCTATCCATTTGGACATGAGATACACACTTCTGGTAATAACAAATAAAAATTAATCACTTCAGTGGTGCCCAAAGAGATTCAAGGTTTACATAATAAAGTATCACTTCTTCCAAAAATGTTTGTATCACAACAGCTGAGAGCCTGTAAAATTACAATTATTTCCCATGGACTTAAAAATAAAGGTAGAAAACTCATTAGAGTAACTTTTAAGTAAGTGTAACTAGTGAATAAAATAAAAGCTTCAAAAAAATGTGGCCCCTTAAAATAGGGTCCATATTTAAAACATACATCGAACTAGAAGACATGAGTTTCATTTCAGGATAATGAACTTAAAATAATTTAAATTTCAAACAGTGTAGACCACTGCACAAGAAAAGGTAGTCTTTCATTAAGAGCTTGATTTACACATTATCCACAATGTCCTCATGAGAGTTAAGTAGTATGGTTATTTTTATAAAAAGTTGGCTCTGAACTTATAAACCAAAAGCTAAAAGCATACCCTCTCCCTCAATCAGACTGCAAAGTTTTTGATTTTTAGTCTCATAAAATAAGTTGAAAAAGTCATCATTGCCTAAAAATAAGCCCTGGATTCTATTTTCTCTTCCAATCATAGCAGTAAAAATACTACAAAATAAACCTTTTCTTAACTCAATAAAAGGAAAAAAAAAACATACTTTCAAACAAATGTTATACAATTACAGATTTTTAGCAATATAAATGTATCCTGTAAATACCAGCACACAGCCATCGTTATCTGCTTTTAACCCATATACATGTCTAAGATACGTTGAAAAGAATTTTTCAGAATGGACTTTATAAACAACCAATATTCTTGAAACTTTCACTTCTATTATACTTCCCAAGACAAAAAAAATCTTCCCAAGACAAAAGACAAATAAAACACACTAACACACTTCAAGTTCTTGAAAATAATTAAATCATAAGTCTCTGAGCAATTTATGAAAAAAATATTATCACCAAAATGTTTAAGGGAAAAGCAAATTCTTACAAACATATCATTTATTATTTTCAAATACAAATTATTGGAATAGTTACACTCTGTTTTCATTCTGGGGGTTTTATTGCTCTAGTAGAAGTGAGAACATCATCAACATAGATCACACCATAGGGCATCATGCCTCCTTTTATCTTGACAGTGCCTTGTTGCAAAGCACAATAAAACTCAACATATGTTTAAAATACTTTCAAAATAGACATGATGCAAGAATGACTTCAATTTAATTTTGAGTAGACTCTACATAAAGGTTTTTGAAGAGGATACCATCTGATCCTACCCATTTATCTTCTAGCTAAGGCAGGGATAGGTTAGAGGAGATTGTTCTGAATGCAGTCTGATGCTGAGCACAACCAGAAAGACACAAGATATCAGCTAGCTGAGGAGCTAACCCACGGTAACATGTAGCAGCAAGGGGGTTGAAAATAGGAAGTAGACAGAAAACCTTCAGCTTATGCCAGAGAAAGATCGGGGCTGTTGGGGTTGAAAAGGAAAATACCAACTGAAGATAAAATGAAGATGGGTATTTGAATCGAGGCAGGGGGGTGGAATCTCGAGAGGGACCTGGGACAGCAGGTTCTCCCGAAGTGCAGGACGCCCTTCCCTGCCTCTGGTGCTCTCACTTTTTGTCTCTTCCTTCTGTTGACACTTTCAGTTTCTCTCTCCCTCTTTTGCTTTTAATGAACCAAATGATAAATTATAGCACATTTTTTATTTCTTTTGCATTTCTCACACTCTCAAAAAAAAAAAAAATGCCCCAAAACCATCTTATCTTAATTAGTTATTAGTTATAAGTGGCTCTTCAGGTGTGCTTCCTAATTTCTTCAATCTTTGGGTTAACAACTTTTGAGAAAAGCATCTGAATTAACAATTTAATTACAGTCAAGAAAAAAAATTATTAAATTCCTTTACTGAATATATTTCCATATAACAACATGACCTGTGAATGAATAGTTCGGCACAAAACTAAACACAGCTTGAATACACATGAAAAACACTTTTTGCTGATTAAAATTCATCTGCCAACATGACAGTCATTACCTGTCCAAAAGGCACAAAAGGAGGTGGTCCACCTTCCGTTCCAATATTGCTTCTATTGTGTTTTGACAAGCTCTGTGAGAAAAGTGAGTCACAAAACATAAATTATGCATAAAAAATATATTTACAACATTTATAATACACCAGGAATCTACTTATTTTAGTACATTCTTATTTTTTTAAAAGGGAATAAAGCTTTCTATAAATTATATCAAACTATATAAAATAGTTCATTCCTAACTTTGATAACTAGGCAAAGGCTCTCTCCTAATCTTCCCATACCAAAACACACATTCACAACAGTTTCAGAAGTATTTACTGAGCTGCTCCTATAAAAACAAAACACAGAGAAAAAAAAAATCTCACCAAGTAGCAAATTCAATAACAGAATTTGGTAACAAAAATTTTACTTTAAAGCATATTAAAACTATAATCTAATAGACAAATATTTCCTGGAAATTACCTTTAAAATAAATTTTTTAGACATAAAAATCTATTAGCAAACATCATACTTGTTATACTGAAATATAATAAGAAATATACATTTAGTCTTTGTCCCCAGTTCTTAGAACAAAGTTCAGAAGTGTTGTAACTAGAAATGGTTTCTGGGAATACTGACAACAGTGAATTCCAATTATTTAAAGAGATCAAATTGTTACAGTTTATAATATGGTGATTACTTTCAATTATCAAAAATAAAAAAAATTCCTTAATAAATATTTGTTTTAATTGGAACACCTTCTTGTGCCACATATACGAAAATTAAAGATTTGATAAGTCTAAAAAAAACAAATCAAACAAAAAAGACTTGTTTTAAAAATCAATTTATATTTTGAAGAAGTATTCAACTGATTGTTATTTAATAAAAATAAGCTTCCAACTCTACTAATTTTATTTTCTTTTTTCCTTAACCCTCATATTTAAAATTAGAGAGTTAACATTATGAAAATGGGGGGAAAATTCTTGCAAAAGCAATTTCTCACATTATAAATTCCTTTGAAATGTCATAAGGAATCTTCAGAATGGCTCCTCTTGGTCATCTATTCCTCCTGTTTTATTTTGAGATGTTAACATATATCTGTTAAGCACTAGTTGTCATTTAATACAACTTCTTAACTTTAAACTTGTGCATTTTTAATAATTATCATTACAGAAAATGTTACCTGTGTTCTTACACCATATACAAAAATTAACTCAAACCATTTAAAAACCTAAATTACGAGCTAAACCCATAAAAACTTCTAGAAGAAAACAAGGGAAAGCTTCATGACATTGGATTTGATCATGACTTCTTGAATATGACACCAAAAGCACAAGTAACAAAAGAAGAAAAAAAAACAGAAAATTGAACTTCATCAAAATTAGTAACTTTTGTGCATCAAAGGACAGAGTAAAAAGGCAATCCAGGAAATGTGAAAAAATACTTGCAAATTATATATCTGAGAAGGAATGGATATATAGAATATACTGAGAAATCACACAACAAAAAAGCAAACTGATTAAAAAATTAGCAAAGGACTTAAACAGACATTTCTCCAAAGAAGATATGCAAATGGAAAACATGCATATAAAAAAATAACAAGGGTTGGCAAGGATGTAGAAAAATTGGATCCCTTGTATACTGCTGATGGGAATGTAAAATGGTACAATCACTGTGGAAAACAATATGGCAGTTACTAAAAATAAATAAGTAAATAAATAAACTATAACTATATGATCCCTCAATTCTATTTCTGGGTATATACCCAAAAGAACTGAAAGCAGGAACTTGAACAGATATGTATATACCCATGTTCATAATAGCATTGTTCACAATAGCCAAAAGGTGAAAACAATCCTAATGTTCATCAGTGGATGAATGAACAGAAAATGATACACACACACACACACACACACAAAATATTATTTAGCTGTAAAGTTGGGAAATTCTGACACATACTACAATATGAATGAAACTTGAAGACATTATGCCAAGTGAAATAAGCCACGCACAAAAAGACAAATATTGCATGATTGCACTTATATAAGGTACCTAAAGTAGTGGAATTCATAGAGACAGAAAGAAGAATCATGGTTGCCAGAGATCGGGAGGAGGTGGGGGTGGGAAGTTAATGTTTAATGGGTATAGAATTTCAGTTTGGGAAGATAAAAAACACTTGCCTTCTTTTTTTTTAAGTGTTTTTATTTTTATTTTTTTTAGAGAGAGAGGAAGGGAGATATAGAAACATGGATGTGAGAGAGAAATATCAATCGGCCACCTCCTGCATGCCCACTACCGGGGATGGAGCCCGCAACCCCAGCATGTGCCCTGACTGGGAATCAAACCAGGACCTCTCAGTCCATGGCACGATTCTCAGTCCACTGAGCCACACCAGCTAGGCTACACGTTCCTTCTTTTCTTCACCTGTATGTAATGAACTTGCTTCAGCTGCAACACCTGCATACGATTTAAATACTGTTCAGTGTTCTCTTTCCCTATTTATTTCACAAGGATATTTAGCGCCTCTTTAATTCTAAAATTAACTCTATGGTTTATGATTTCTGTGTGTGCATTTGATTTCTATGTGTACTACCCACCAGATGCTCAAGTAATTGCTCTTCATGGTTTCTACATCACTATGGTTACCAAATCAAAAACCTATAAAACCAAAGAGAATTATAATTATATTAAGATGTTTTTAAACTTTTTTTAATGTAAATTTTTATTGATCCCCCTAACAAGAAATACTAACAGGCTTGCAGGAAACAAAGTGCAAAGATACCTAATAAAACATTACAAGGACAACTATCAAACTCCTACTAATCTGCATGTGTGTACCTGTGCATGTGTGTGCCTATTAGGAATGAGAAGTTACTAGAATGTTTAACTGATGTTGCAGTCAGTGAAACAGCTCTGGCTGGGTTGGGAAAATTATGTAAGATGTTGGTCTGACTTGAGAACAACTTACCACAATTTTTAAAATCTCTAATTATAATAAAAATATGTCAACTTGTGAAAAAAAAGGATCACATATAATGAGTGGGATTTTGCTGGGAGATTCAAAGTTCATAAACTGGGCTCTTTATGTAAAACTTACTTGCTTTTGCAACAACTTCAAGTAAACATTATCTTATACTGCATAGCATAGCAGCCCAAAATGTAGCAATTATGAGGAAAGAGTACTAAGAAATAAAATGTGTGCTTAATTCTCCTTATCTATTTACCTCCCAACAGAAGCACTTCCAAACTAAGAAAGTAGGAAAGAATGATGTATCATAAAATACCAAAAGCTTGAAATACTGCTAGGCCCGTTGGCTCACTTTAGGCAAGATTCGAGAGTAACATGAGAACGCCAGTTTTAGCTCAAAAAGTACTTAGCTTTATGAGCTTTGTAATTCATTCATTTCACAATTATTTGTTATAATGTTTATTACATGTAAGACTCAGTGTTGCCACTTTGGAGATACAGGAATGCTCAGATCCATCACCTATCAGCTGTCTAGTCATGAAACAAGTTAGTTAACAGTTCTTAAAGTCCATTTTCTGATCTATGTGGACATAAAACCCCCTCACAAGACTGTTAGGAGGGTCACATGACATACAGATGCGAGAGCTCAGAACAATACCTACACACTGCTCAACAAATACTTGTAGAACTGAACACAGATGACACAAACAAGAATTCAGACCTTAACAGGCCTACAATCTATTAAAGGAGAGAATAAACATAATTTTAGTGCTCAGTAAAAAGCAATATACTTCTTAACACAGATAAAGTGTCCTGAAAATTCAATAAAAGAGCAACTTTGTGAAGAAGCAAGCATTTGATCTGAGTCCAAAAGCATGAGGGCAATTTGGTCACACAGCGATGAGGAGAGAGAACACAAGATGAATGATGTAAAAGTGGTAAAATCTTTTTTTTCAAACGTATAATTGAGGAGGGCATAGAGAATCAACAAAAGAGTAAGCAGTTCCATTGGCTAAAACAAAATCTCTGTGAAATGATTTACAGAGTTGAAAAGGTAAACTGGAACTAGGGCTAGCTTATAAATGGCACTGAATCCCAAACTAAGCGTTTGAAATAAACGCAGGGTGTGATATGTTCCGAGTTATGCTGAGGGAAGATAATCTGGCAGAAGTGCATCGAATAGATTAGAGGACAGAGAAAGAGCATGCGTAGAGATCAGGTAGAAGGCTACTGCAGCAGTCCAGGCGAGAGATACTGTAGACTTACACTAGGGTGGCAGCAGTGCAGCTGGGGAGCAAGGGACTGATATGAGATCTGACTGCACTGCATCAACACAAGTGGTTGCTGGAAGCAAAGTAGAGGAACAGTTTCTAGATACCCTAGATGACCTCGAGGACGAAGAGATTGTAAACACGCACGGAGAAACATCACTAGAGTGACTAGGAAGAACCTGGTCACAAGAACCCCTTCATTATAGTGAACTTCTACCTTGCGTTCACTTGTATGTAAGTGTGTGTGTAGATGAGGCAAACATGCATGATGTTTTCACATATATATGCACAAACACCTGTTTTTTGCAGAAATAGTTATATACATTACACACAAGTTATATCTGGTATCTTGGCAGTTTTGAAAATTTGTCAGTAAAACACGACTTTTCAATATATGTAAAAAAATTTAACAGATACTGAAAAGAAAATGACATCTGCGTTAGAGGAACAATGTGCTTAAACAAAGGCCAGTAGTTTCTATAGCCTAAGACCCTAGTGTTCCATCCTAGTCAAATGACACAGGACTAGTGTTACTGCTCACTATGGGAAGGTCTCCTTAGAATACAGAATGCCGTGAAAAGAGTGCAGTGTTTCCACAGTCGAAGCCATTTTTCTTAGTTTACACTTACTCTCTGTAACTCCCACTTCTCAATAAGATGTTCCACTTCACCACCGAGAACTGTGGTGTTAGAGTCATTCAAGAGCAGGAATCCGTTTCTTATGTCCACAACACCTGAGAGCTTAACCTTGGTTCCAGGGGGTGTGTTCAGGCTAAAACAAAGAGAAAACAGTTAAAACAAGTTGAAGCTCCTCCCCAAAACTGACTCAGTCTCATGTTATGACCTGGTCAGGTTCTTCAAAGTGAACTAACATGAAAATTGTCTTTCAAAATGAACTAACATGAAAACTGTCTTTCACACACACAAACCTGTGGTAAAGATAAATAGAATTTAAATATATGAATTTACTTTCTCAATTATGACATGCTGTTACAAATGTAATTTGCCATTTTTTCTCTGAGCTTTGGCTATGCATTGCCATGATATACTATATTACAAAATGAAATTTTATCACAGGAAAATATATCTGACCAGTAATAATCCTAGAAATTTTACATCTATATGAGCTATCATAATCCATAAAAAATAATGCTCATTTTTGTTAACCATGTAGTTAAAGATCAAATGAGAGTTATTTACTCTAAAATGTACTAATTTTAAAAGAACCTTTCTATAATAGACTAATATGATCAGTTTGGAGGCAAACATTGTACCATAATTCCTTTTACAGAGACCAGAGACAAGACGTTTATCCTCCTACCAAACCTTTGATAAAAGAATGCAAGGAATCCATTTCACCACATAGGTTTATTCTAAAGTTAAAGCACATACACTGAGCCCCACCCCATCTCTTCACACATTCAGCAAGGGTAAAGCACTCTAAAAAGGAGTCAACACTGTCCTAAAGCACTTAGAATGAGTTAGAAAATCATGCTGAAATGGCTTCACATTGTTCCATTTTAAAAGCTCGTGAAATTCACCATGTGCTGATATACACAACAGCAAATCAGTGAGAGCACTGGTCTATTCTGACCAAAAAAAAAAAGGGTTGATAAAATAGTTATTAACAAGAAGAAATAGAATATTCCCGTTTTAAAGCTTCAAAGACTGCAGGCAGAGCCAGACATTTTGTCACATGCCATTGAGTCAGCTCCGGCTCCTGGGACCCTATGAATGAGCGATGTCCACAATTCCCTGCCCTCAACAGCCCTGCTCAGCTCCTACAGACACACACCTACAGCTTCTGTCATGAAATCAATCCGTCTCACATTTGGTCTTTCTCTTCTCCTGCTGTCTTCTATTTTTCCCAATATCTCTGTCTTTTCCAAAGAACCCTGCCTTCTCATGGTGTGCCCGAAATAGGACAGCTTCCATCTTGTCGTTTCTACCTCTAGCAATGTTTCAGGCTAAATTTGCTCTAAGACCCACTTGTTCATTTTTCTCGTGGTCCAGGGTATTGGCAGAGTTCTCCTCCAACACCATATTTCAAAGACATTATCTCCTAAAAATTATTCTGAGGACCCCAAACTTAATCATTCTTAGTCATCACATGTAACTTACAGAATAAGTGGCCATAAACAGCCTTCCCTACCCTGTAAGCCCAGAGCTCTGTGATGATATATATAGTAAACTTAGGACAATATTTATCAGACTTCAAGATCAACAACAACTGAATATAGTTACACTAAGTGAAGAGGTTTTTCCCAATTCCAGGCAGTCGGCATATCCAGATTTTCATAACTCTATAGTCATTGTTTAGGGATAAATAAAATAAGCATTAAGGATACTAGGCTGCTGTACTCTTTATTGCTAACGAAATCACTAACAAAATTATATATCATTTACATAAGACCTATATGTGTTTTTCAAAACCACTTTTATCCAGTAATTTATATGTAGGAACACATAACATGAACAATGTAAGAAACTACATAAGACCTTTAAAAACAGGATGCAAATTACAGAGGCATTTTAATTGTGATACTATAACTTTAAAACTTAAAGGGAAAAAATTTCAAATTATTTGAAGATGAACCTACAAACAATTTCATTTCAATAACTAATAAAGACTTCCATTTGCCAGATTAAATTCTAGTTCTACTCCCAGAAAAGGATGAATAGGTGCTAAAATTTTAATAAAAATTTTAATACATCACTTTTAGGGCCATAACTAACCCTTATTCAGAAAACATATTTTGGTCTTCAGAAAATAGAGCTTAACCTGACCCAATGGGGACATCGTCCCTCCCTTGTTGCTTTTCTCCATTCCAATAGGTATGACTCTAAAAGCCTCTCATGAAAATAGCCAAAAGGAGGATTTGGAAATTTTTGCCTATGGAGTTCCACTTTCTCTTAGAAAGTAGGGTGGCTTACAAACCTCCCTAGTGTCAATCATTTCCTTAGAAAACTCATTTGTCTATAAACTTTTCTAGAACAATAAACAGGGTGACAGACACAGAAATCATAAAGTAGTTAAAGAAATTCTGTTTGTACTGGGAAATTTTGGAACGACCTCAAATTACTGACAACACTGAAAAGATTACTTTTTATGCAAGAACCCCTTAAATTTCTGTTTTTATCATTAACATTGAAGCAAAGGGTAACTAACTCCATTGTTAACTATTTCTCTATACAGACAAAGTAAAAATAGAAACTAATTTCTTCTGAAAAATTGCAATATGCACTTGAGTTCATTCCTTCTTTTCTGAGTTCTTAAACAAAATCCATTTGAACAGTACCTTCAAACACTGTAACAAATACACAAAATAAAGTGCCAATCACCTTATTTTTGACATATAACTGTATTCTACCGCTGTGCAACTTATATGGCCATCAGTCATCTGCAAACGCAACATTCTGGGTGCGGCCTGAGACTCTTCGTTATCCTTTGGCGCAGCAACATTGCGAATTTTTTGAATTTGCAAAACACAAGGGCCTTCAAGCTGTCAAAACACAAAGAAATAAATATCACTTTCTAGCCACAGCTTTGTTTTCATTTATAGTGTATCTCTTTTCCTGAATGATCATGCTTTATGATGCTTAATGATGACTTTAATTAAATAAGGTCAAAATGGAAATTACATATATCAGGGTTTTTTTGTATTTACTTTTTTTTTCTTTTTTGTTGTTGTTTTTTTTTTTTGAGGGGGGGTGTATTTAAAGATAAAACTTCAAAAAGTTCTCCTGAAAAACAAAAAATTATTCTGAATTCATTTTCAGAAAGTAACTAAAAGACTTTAGGAAAACAAAATTATATTTCTGGGTTAAAGGTGTATTAATAGATGATTTTAGTCTTATGTGCTCTAAATCATTCACACAGATCCCCCTTCTCCTCCCATGTACATTAAGGGACATTCTGGATTTAAAGACACTGCAAATTTTTAAGAAACATCAACTTTACAGCAGTAGTTGAAAGGAATGCTTTCTGTTCAAAAACATCAAATTTAAAGTACACCCTCTTCTGGCACAAATGAAGAATACAATACTCCAAAATTAAAACTATATAAAGTGTAAGAAGTGCAAGCTAAATAACTTAGATTCACAGTTCCTTTTTAAATAAGTTTAAATCTAATGCTATATTACAGGCATTGTCAGCAAGGGAAAAAAAATGTTCTCTCTTGCCACATTTCAATCAAGACAAAAATATAACTCATGGACTAGCTATTAAGTTAAACATTTTATATAATAAAACAATTATGGCATGTTTGGGAAACAACAGCAAATTCTGTGTACATGTCTGAAAAGTAAATTTAACATGAAGTGATACTTTTCACATTATTAAAGATTATACCTTTAAGTAGTAAACCTGCAAAGGAAAAAATAACTTTTTGTTATAGTCTTTTAAGTAAAACCTTTCTGCGTACATTAGTTTAATTTATATTTTCAGCAAAGAGAAATGTGAAATGATTGACATTTACACTTAATTTCTCAGGTAAGCATGTCCCCAAGTTGACAAATTTCTTCTCCATATTTACCAGTATTAGGCCTGCAAACGAATAATTTTGTTATAGGCCTAGATAATATAGTAAGAGAAAAGAGACTCAAATGCCATCTAATTTTTAGTCATCAACAAAAATTCCAAGTTAAAACAAAACCCTTACTTAACAAGTACAGATAAGCTGCTAACCAGGATGAACTTTCTTTTGGTTTTGTTAATATCATTAAAATAAAGACATTCTTTTTATTTTACTATTCCCAATATTTTTAGCCTAGACATTGACAAATATCTAGTTTGTGCTGTCCAATACAGTGTACCAAGCATGTGTCTATTTAATTAAAATAATACAAAATTTAAAACTCAATTCTTCAGTCTCACTAGCCATATTTCAAGTGTTCTACACCTGGACAACGCAGACAGAGATTGTCTAAATCAGTGCAAAAGTTCTCTTAGACAATCAATGATGGTCTAGACCTACAAGTTTCAAAGTGCAACTTGTCATCCTGTGCGGGAGGGAAGTGTGGGAGGAAAATACTTGTTTCTATGTAGTTTTTAATAAGAAAGAAATTAAACTTTCCTAATATTTCATATCCAGAGCAACAAGGAAACCCTCACTCAGCCCATGTGACACACAGCTCACAAGGCATCTTGATGGAATTTGGGGAGGTGAACATCCCAGTGAGGTTGACATGGCACCTTCACTGGTTTGTTTGCTCTCCGTGTATTGTGATAAATAAACTGCCTTTTATTTGTGCACAGCTAAGTGAATATATAGCTTATTTCACCTAGCTTTAACCATTACTGCTTACAAGATGTACAAGTGGCTTTAAAAGATTCTATCAAAAAAACACAAATTGAAGATAATGTCAAAGATGCAGATAAAGGGTGGGAATCAGACCACTTTTGCTGATCAGCCTTTGGGTTAGCATGAGAACAAAAAGCTGGGGAATGCTAGGGGGAATATCTGCCCCCAACTCCTGATATTTCCTAGCAAGCAGTAAGTTTACTTTTTTAATTGCTCCAACTCCTGGCCTCTCCATCCCTTTCAGTGGATTAAATAGTGGACCCTTCAAAAGATACACAAGATAACATTCACCTGGAACCTGTGGACATAACCTTACTGGGGAAAAGGGACTATGTATGCATACTTAGAGTCAGCATCTAGAGAAGAGATGATCCCGGATTAGGATGGGTCTGAAATCCAATGATGACTTGTCATTATAAGAAAGGAGGAGGGAAAATAAACATGAAGACACAAGGAATAAAGGCCATGTGAAGATGGACACAGAAGTTGGAGTTACATATCTTAAGGCCAAGGAGCAACAAAGATTACCTGCAGCCACCAGAAGCTAAGATTCAGGCATGAAACCGATTCTCCTCCAGAGCCTCCAAAAGGAACCAACCCTGCTGACACCTTGACTTTAGACTTCTGGCCTCCAGAACTGTGAAAGAATACATTTCTGTTGCTTGATACCACCAAGTTTGTGGTGATTTGTTACAGTAGCCTCAGGAAACTAGCACGCCCATCTATGGACTAACTTATCTGATAGGGAAGAATATACTAATATGCTGGGCTCACCCTCACCCTTCTTTGGAGGGAGTCACCCTTCTCACTGGGCTGGCACTGCCATGAGTGTCCAAGTCTGCCTGGCTCCATTCGGCTCTCCCACTAATTCACATCTTCCAGATTAATTTTTGTCAATAGCAAAGCTGACACTGGGCCCACATCTGCCACTCGTTTCCTTCTCAACTGATTCAGAACCGAAGTAGAAAAGGAGGTACTCTTTATTAGACTAACCTTAGAAACTCCGAAATTATACATAATCTTTTGAGAGGCACTTCTCAGTTTGAATTATCAAGCCTTAAAATTAGTGACTCCACATTTCAGAAATATTCTATCAGTAAGCCAGTAGATATAATAAATGCTCTTTCATTATTATGTTTATAATATTCAGTGTATTATACTCTGTAGTCAAAAAATAGAGAAGTACTCAACCAAAATATATCACAAATAGTAGAAAGAAATGCTATGATTCTAAGATCCTAAATCCTAACTTTAACCCTGAATCTAAAATCATCTAAAAGCATTCACAAAACTGGATGAGAGTTAACTTCAAAATCCTCATTCAACTAGTGTCGAGGGCAATCCCAAAGTAAAAAAAGATATCAATTATAAATGAAAACGATTAAAAAAAGGATTAATCTTTGACTGCCTGAGATTTCTTTAACGTCTGATATTCTCTTTTGCATGAATAAAAAGAATAAGTAAAAGAAATTACTGTAAAATGTTTAAGTAGGTAAAAATAACTTATCATTGTGTCTTCCATGTAAAGATCTCTACTTCTAATAAATGATATCAAGTATCTGCCAGAAATACTCTCTGAGGCCAAAAAAATTCATCAAGGTTTCACTCCTTCCTCCTTGGATAGATGGACACCTCTGTCATTTGAACTCCTATGCAGTCATACCAACTGATATAAAATATCAGATTTAAATGGCTGTATTAGTTTATTAATTTTACTGATCATATTAAATAACATTCTTATTTATAATCAGGCTCCCCAACACTTAGATGACAAGAAATCAGACTATATTGTTATAACCTGACGGCGAGATAACCAGAGACGCATGGCCGAATTGTAAAGGAGCACTTTATTTCGCCGGTGGGCTGCGGAGGGCATAGTTTCCCCTCAGATCAACAGCCCCGATTCTTCTTACTCGTCCCATTTTAAAGACAGAAACTCCCTCCTCCTTTTGCCCCCTCCCCTCAGGGAACCAGTACAATAGTGGGAGTGACAGAGACCACAGAAGTCAAAATTAGCATTATTTACCGACGGCCTAAGCACTTACAAGTACCTGCAAATACCTAATACTCAGGAAACTGCAAATGCCTCCCAACTCCTGGGGCCACTATAATCTTAGGTAAAATTCCTTTCTGTCTAGGGGTAATTAACCTATTGTTGGAAGAATATCGAGGAATGTCTATTGGTGACAAAATGGAGTCTTTTAGTCGCCTTAACCAAGGGGCCTACATAAAATGGAATCTAGTTGCCTTAGCCTTGGAGCCCACAACAATATATAGTCTGATCATACATAGATAGTTAAAATTAAGATTTTTTTAGGACTCTAAAAACCATCTAAATTTAGATATTCTATCATACTACGAAATATCTGCCATCCATTTCTTTTTATAATCTTATCAACTTCTTTAGAAAAAAATTTCTTAATCTATACCTATCAATGTGAGCATCACATTCCCATTAACCTAGAGACAGGGCCACATACTCAGAAGGAATATATGAGTATGATTAAGTTCTGATCAATCTTCCATCATAATTACAAAATTGGTTAAAATTAAGAGAATAAAAAACCAGTTTCATCCTCCACAGTCCTTTTAAGTACTTCAAACCACAATTCATTTCTTTCTTTATTCTATCACTACTTCCAAAAGCATTTCTAATGGCTTTAGTAGAGATTTCCTAGGGTCTGTGCTTTCAGTCACTCATTTGTATCAAGAGAAGTTTTGCTGGACCATTTCACACCTCTACTTTGTTATTCAAGCAACTGGCAATGAATGCGTCAAGAAAGCTGCCTTGGAAGAAGAAATAGTGGTTCTGCCCATAGCTGCTGTAAAGACCTGAAGGATAAGCTTTTATAACGCCCTCTTTCTTACCTAACTTCTTTGCACTGCCAAAACAACTGGATATCATTTTAGCAAAATTTGATATTAATAAGCATGGGGGTAGGGCAAGGAGATCAGGAAAAGACCAAATAGAAAATTTGTCACAGACTCAAGAAAAGTAGAATAAAAGAGAACTGTTTATATAATGTTAGAAATTTCAGAACAGTTCCCATGTCATTCATTCAGGCATCTATGGTAAGTCTCAATTTGGAGGACATTCTCCTCCATAGAGAAGATCTGTTTGCTTCTGGCAGTTGAGAACCTCAGCTTTGGACTAGAGGGAAAGCAGCCAAGTTAACCTTAGCCAGAACCTTAACTCACTGTAAGTTAGTAGCACCCACACTAGCTCCACATATCCCTTGTAGAAAAAGGCGTTCCTGATTCAGTTGCCCAGAATTCTCATGCAGAAAGATCAATAAACATGAAATCACAAGAAAATATCATGAGACTCACAAGGAAACAAGCTACAAAGCATGAGAATCATAAAAAGTATTTAAACAAATTTTAAAGCTTATAAATTGAGAATTTGGAATTATCAAATACAGACTATAAAATTGTACAACTAATCTGGAGAATTTATATAGAACTGTGAACCTCATAACTAGGAAATAAATATTCTTCTCAAGCAAACATGCAACATTATCAAGCCACAGTATGAGCTTGTACAAAATTTCAAATACAGCTATCATTTGATCTGAATTCTCCGATCACAATAAAACCAAATGGGCAAGCTATAACAAAAAGAAACGAATGATAATGCTCTGTAAAACAAGCAAAGAAGATATCTTAATATAAGTTGAAAAATATTTAGAGCTGAATGGTAATGAAAATATCATGTATAAAAACCACTGGAATATAGTTAAATCAGTGGTAGGAGAAAAATTAATGGCTTCAATATGCTTATATTAGAAAAGAAAGAAAAAAATTAATGAGTTAAACCAACAAGTTGGGAAAAGAACAACTAAGTGAGCTCACGTAAGATAGAAGAAAGAAGATAATAAAGATAAATTAATGAAATAGCAAACTAAAAATATAATAAAGACGGTTAACAAACTCTATCATTGACTCTTTGGAAAGACTAATGAAACTGTTACTGAACAAGCCTGATCAAGGAGTAAAGAGTAAAGATAAAATTGACAAATTAAGGAATAATAACATAATCAAAACATACTTTAGCAGGAATGAAACAAAAAACACAAAAGAACTATGCATAACAACCTGATTCCGTCAGGTGGTGAATGGGAAGGACAATGTGCTCCATCCGTACAGTGGACTACTACTCAGCACTCAGCAGGAACAAACCACTGACACAGGCTACCCCACGGGTTAGCCTCGATAACATTCCACTAAGTGAAGGAAGCCAGACACAACAGGGCACATGTTACATGATTTCATTCATGTGACATGTTCACAAAAGGCAAATTTATAGAGAAAACATAAAAGAATATGAAGACATGTTCTTAAAAATAATAAATACAAGGTAGCAGAATTTAAGATCAATATAAAATTATCAGTTGCCTTTATATGCACTCATAACAGAGAAAGAAATTTACAATATTTTTTTAAAAACACCATTTACAATAGAAACATAAACTTTCAGGAATAAACTTTACAAAAAATATACAATGTATATAGTTCGGTAAATTATAAAACTTCATGTGAACTAAGTAAATGAAGAGATACATCCAAGGGTGTGCTGGAGCTAGCTCACACGAGATTGCAGGAGCCTGTTATTCACATTTCTTCCCAGTTCCAGCTTCAGTGATTTCACACTGTAGCTTACCATCAGCCAAAGGAGGAATATTGATACTGCAAAGAGTAGCAAATGCTACGTCAGGGTGTTTTACTCTCCCTTCACTAGTAATATGTTATCATAAAGATGTCAATTGTTTTTAAGCTGATCTGCAGATGTAATGCAATTTCAATTCAAACTCCAAAATACCTCTCTCTATATATATATATGTTTTTATTGATTTTTTTAGAGAGAAGGGAAGGGAGAGAAAGATAGAAACATCGATATGAGAGAGATACATCGACCGGCTGCCTCCTGCACGCCCTGCACTGGGGATCGAGCCCACAACCTGACTGGGAATCGAACCGGGACTTCTCAGTCCATGGGACAACGCGCAATCCACCGGGCCACACCGGCCAGGCCAAACTCCAACATAGTTTAAGAAACTTCATAATTTGACCCTAAAATTCATATGGAGGGAAAGGGGAGAGAATAGCTTGATGAAGAATAACATTTTATACAACTACAAGATTAAAACATTTTGATAATTTCACGTACCACAAAAAATATGTATCGATAGGATTTAGCAGTATACACTACTGAAGGTAATATAAATCGATACAACCACTTTGAAAAATAACCCAGCATCTGGGGTGGGGGTGGGGGGGGCCTCTGTAACAAAAATTGCAAAAAATAAAATAAAAAATAACCTAGCAGCCTGGCCAGTGTGGACAATATGCTATCATTTTGTAAAACTTAAAAACAAAAACACATATTTTTTAGGAATAATTATGTATATAATTAAAATATTTTTAAAAGTCAAGGAAAGCTAAACTCAAAATACACAACAATCATTCCTTGGTGTGGCAGGATGAAGAGTTAGGACACATAGTAGACAGAACAGTATCGTATGTTCTAGTTCTTACATCAAGGGAGGCTTCACAGGTGCTCACTTCACTAAGCTTCAAAACGTATATGTTTGTATGTATCAGATATTAACATTAAAATAGTCAAGTAATTTACATAATATTTTGAAATCAAGACATTGGGTAGTTCACAGAAATGTGAGGAGAATTAGAGAGCTAGGTCTACAGCCTACACAGTAGGAAAAGAACTCTAAATCGAACGTAAAACAGCTCTGGGATGGGGAGCTGAGGGAAGAAGCCCTAATTTGTAGTATTTGCTGGTTTTCATGGCTGATGTCAACTACCAACTAGATGTTACTAAACTCTAAACTGGGAAGAGATGCCAACAGTCAGCATCCATAAGCTGACAAGCTTTTCAGCACAGTGCAAGCCTCCAGCTCTCCTCCCTGCACCATGGATCTCACTGGCCCTGGATGCTCACTCGAGAAACTCAGCCTTGCTGCAGCTTATACTACTAACAGGGAGGATTCGCCACAGTTCCGCTTTTTGTGTGACTAGCCCAAGTCCAGAGCAGGTGCACCTAATAGCAGAACCGAGAAAGGCAAAGGAGGTTGGGTGAAAAGTATCTGGCATTTTCTCTTTCACCACCAGGGCTCTGAAGATGAGAAACTCACCCCAAACACAGGAAAAGAATTCAGGTTCTAGGAATTCCAAGTGTCCACTATACTCATCTTCTGTGTGTTGTTGGCAGTCAAGAAGATTTTGTCAAGCTTTATTTTCTATAGTTTATACAATAAAATTGCTGTTTTTGGTTTTTTATTTTCCAAATAGAAATAATAATACTGTATATGGTGTGTGTGTGTGTGTGTGTGTGTGTGTGTGTGTGTGTACATATATACAGTTGACGCTTAAACCATGGTAGCACGGCTCCACCTATATGCAGATTTTTTTCCACTAAATACTATAAATGTATTTTCTCTTCCTTGTGATTTTCTTAATAACATTTTCTTTTCTCTATCTTACTTTATTATAAAAATACAGTATATAATACATCTAGCATACAAAATATGTGTTAATCAACTGTTTATGTTATCAGCAAGGCTTCTGGTCAACAGCAGGCTATTAGTAGGTATGTATTTGGGGAGTCAAAATTGCTATATGCAGATTTTTGACTGTGCAGGGGAGTGCTGACACCTCTAACCTCCTGCATGGTTCAAGGATCAACTGTATATCTATACACATACATACATACCCTCCTACCCTAAGATTTTAAATATGCCCCCAAATGGGGATCTGCTCACTGTTGCCTCACTGAGAATCACATCACCAAAAACCAACAGTGTAGCAAGAAAAGCAACCTCCCACCTCCCCAGCTGAGACAGCGGCCCCTTCAGCACATGCAGTTCTGACAGCGGCCCCTTCAGTGCATGCAGTTCTGACAGAACAGTTGTTTCACTACACTGACATTGTTGGTTTCTCAGTGTCTCATTAGGCTGTCTTGTTATCTCTGCATCCTGTGAACTTAGCACAAATATACATTCAAAATCTGCTCAATAAAGTATTCCCTTGTGTTTCCTACAATTTATTCAGCACTTAACAGATATGCCAAAAAATGTGGTGGGATCTTTACATAAGTTATCTAGTTTACTTCCAAAACTATAACATTAGGATCATTTCTGTTTCTTAAATGAGAAAATAGAGAACAGAGGGTAAAATACTTTGCCAGAGGTCACTCAGCCAGTAAGAGGCAGAATTAGAATTCAAATTCTGTCTCACATGAAGTCTGTCTTCTTTCTATTTCACACATTCTAAATCTATTCTAATTTTTTTTTGTTTTTTGCATACTAAAAGCAGATGTAGGCATAAAGGGCAATGGGAATATTAATTGCTAAAAGTTAATTTTTCTCCAAACAGGTAAGGAAAATTAGAAGAGAAGTGGCATTTGGGCTGGGATTTGAAGAATAAGGAGCAGCCTGCCAGCCAGCTGAGGGAAGGACATTCCGTTCCCATGGCAATTATTACGGTGCTGCAGCAACAAGACAATGGTTTTAGGAAGTTGTAGTTCCCTTGTCTCAAACGTACAAGGGGTGGCTGTGATCATTTCCATTTTCAGTGCTGTTCTGAAGACTACATAGATAATTCATATAAAGTACTTACCATGGGGTCCTGGCACTGAGCAGGTTCTCAATAAAGAGGACAAGGAGGAGAGTTTACTAAAACCAGGCTTCTCCTAGGCAAGTTGGGGGCTTGTACCAGAAATGATCGAAAGGAAAACAGGTCAACAGCATCAGGGACACTGAAAGAAAAGACTAGTCCCAAATCCTGATCTCAAATTTGTCAAGTGATATTCATATATAGTAAGTGAATTTAAATGTAAAAAAAAATTAAAAATAAACAGTAGTAAAAGAAATTTCTGAATCATGAATATGGTGATATATTTATCGAAAGATCTAAAAGTCTCTACACCTTACAAAATTTTAAAACAGGATACCATATATGCTTGGTAATTTAGAAATAGACACCATAATCATGGCTATGTTTTCCCAAACTTGAAATCGCCTGTAAAAAGCATCAATTTATGCATCAAAGTGACTGCACAGCACATGATTTCTTGCACGCAATCATTCAGAGTAATCGCAGCAAATGAAATACAAGGAAAACACTGTGGGACTCCCAGTCCACAGTAACACTTCCCTAGTGTGTCATTTGTCTATTTCCACATCCCTGTCCTTCACCTTTTTAGCTTTTTGTTCTTTGGGAGAATTAAAAATAATAATAATAATAATTATTATTATTATTATTAATATATATATGGTGAACAGTTTGTTTTCAATGATCAGAAGAGTATCTATCCAATATATACTGTTATGAAAGTAATTTTAAACTCCATAGAAGTCCTATTAATAATCACCAATAAGCACTTGTAAATAAAGCATAGTAAAATCGGGCTCTCCGTGATCCACTGTTCCGAAAACCACATGTTTAATTTTAATAACTCATTAAAAGAAATACTGGTAAATTGTATTATTAAGGTGCTGCAGCAACAAAACTAATATATGAAATGAAGCAATATGATTGAAATTAAAACAAATTTTTTTCAATTATGTTTCTTTTTAAAAACATCTTATTTCTAGACTGAGGGTGTGAATTTTAAGGCAGTGAAGCCATCTTGTGTTTGATGTCGGTATTGCTGGAGTTTTGAGAGGGTCACTTCCATTTGGAAAAAAATAGATCTTGAATCACAGTTTCACATTTAAAAAGGCATATATAACCTGTCAGTCCTATAACTTACATGAAAAATAAATAAATAAACACAGAACTGAGAGCTTCTCCTGTTAGGGCTCCACAGTAATGTATAAGGACTGGGCAACAAAGTATTTTTACATTAACTTATATTTTATAATTGATTTCTGCACCTTGGTTTGAAGATTAAATTATGAAAATAACTACAGCAAACTATTAATTTTAAAGGAGAATATGAAATATTTTAAACAATTTAAAAGGAATTATAGTTTTATTTCTTTTGTGTCATGACTTTTTCCATGATTTTTAGCTAACAAGTAACCATGTTCTAGGACCTTCTAGTATCTGAGAAATGCAAAGCCTGTCCTGAAACACTCAGAAAAGATGGCTTCCCCACCACACATCCCTCTACTCTCACAATCTTTATGGCCTAAAAACCAAGTATAAACTTCCCATGCAAAAATCTCTCGGGCCTGGAATCCTAAGAAAATGCCGTCTTCCCACTCTCGCCACTTTTTAAATTTGTCTGAAAACTTTGCATCAAGGTTATGGAGAAAACACAGGAACTGCAAAATAATGTTGAGAAGTGAATGAGAGGAAAGAGAAAAGAACCTGAGCAAACCGATATTAATAATAATGTTATTTGATCTTTTTGCTATTCTACTTGCTCCCAAATGAATCAGTGATAATAGCAATTATTAAGACCAAACTCCAGATGACCCTGCCCTTCTGAAGACCCCAGATTGGCCTTAGAACAGGAGAGGTGTAATTCAGTGTGTCCAGCATTGTCTTCTTCTAACTACAGACCTACAATCTTTCTCACCTCATCACAGATCTATCAGCTCTCCATTCTTCCTTTCCACTCTCAAATTTCCAAATGCTGAAAATAGTGTTATCTAAGTTATATTAATTATAATAAAAACAACACACACTATGTGAGCATTTATTTTTGGCCACTCAGGAGAGTAAGTTTGAAGACTCCTCTCTACACAGCTTTAATCTTCCTCCAAGGAGAATCACACTCTGTCCTGGAGATTCTCCAGCACCTTGTACTGACCCTGAGGCCTAATGAATAAGTTTCCAAAGGAGTTGGAAGGCACTTGGCTGAGGCCCTTTTAAAGGGACCACATAGACTAATGGAGGTAGCGAGCACCTAAGCCAGCCTCTCTCTGGTCTTGCTTCTTAAGTATTTGCTCCTTAAATATTGGAACAAATGTTTTCGAATTCTCACATTTTCCTTTGGTTTTCTCTCCCTTAAAAATGATAATATCACTGGCAGCCTGGGAACTTAGTAGAAACAGTCGGAGCAGGGCTTCTGGCCTGCTTTCATTCTATTACACTCAGATGAACTTAAGTCAAGCAACAGAGTTCTGCATGAGGGTGGGGGTCAAAACCCAGTCAATAATGAAGTATCCATTTGCCTGCTTCATTCACTGAATTCCCTTGGATCTCTCTCAGTAACAAGACACCCGACAGAGGTAATAAGGGTTTATGCATTCTTAGATCTGCAGGACAAAAATAGCATCTGAAATTACTCATAATCCTCACACCCTGCCATGTGCAGTGCACTACATTTAGTGTGTCATTCTTCAGTGCCGTAAGGGAGATAATGTCTGAATGATAAGAAAATGAAAATCTAGCAAAATTAAATAATTTGCCTGAAGTCACAAAAACTACTAAGCTGGAGAATCAGGATTTAAGTCCAGCCCAATGATGCTAAAATCTGTACTTCTCCAGTATGTTACCAGTCCCTGCCGTTTTATCCTCCCTCTGCATACTATCTGAAACACATCACAACTGTGCCTCTGCTTCCTGAGACAAATAGTCTGTCTCATAGTCTAAGTTTTCTGTATACATTAGTTTTTGGAAAGTTAATTTCCAGTATGATCTATTTGGAAGATCACTAGGTAACCCAGCTCATTCAATAATTCATTCTTTTTCAATCTAAAAAGAAAACCAGAAAATAATATTATTTTATAACAAAATCTGACATGTTTAAGGAATAGGCAGATTACTTATTCAAATATTGAGCTTACTAAATGTTTCTCTATATCTTATGCACAGATTAAAACTAATTTTTTTATTTAAAATTTATTTTAAACAAGAACTACAATATACACAATTTAGTGACTGGAGCCATGTCTTTATAATGATTCCGTCACCATTAACATAGCAAAATACTGGTTAGTAAGCATTCAAGTAAAGGCACAAATAAAGCAGTTTTACTACATTAGTCTCATTTTACAAAGAAGCACAAATAATCCAATTAATATTAAAATATATTCCTTAAAGATTTACTTTGGCCTAAAATGGTTATATATTTATATACTGTATGAAGTTTTAACTGAGAGCAAATAAAATGAGCAATCTTTGTGGATCAGCTTCTAAAATTTCTATTAGAATTGTTTTTCAAAACATCTTCACTAATATTGTGAAGAAGTATATTTGGTGTTAGACGTAGGTAGTGAAAGGAAAAATATAATCAAAGAGGAAGAGCAGAAGGAGGTTGTCCAACTCAATTTGTTTCATGTGCAAAGGGCTTATTTTATAGCTTCTCATTTTATGTATAAACTAAAGTCACTTAGCATTAAATATTTTAAAGGATAAAATGTACACAAAAAGTTCTACATTCAAAGACTTTAAGATTTTTTATTGTTAGTAGCTAAATTCAAAGAAAACCCTAAAAGGACAGCTTTGTAAAAATTTTAGAGGAAAAACTGCTCTGAGAAAGAGGAGCATGCAGAGTGAAGTCTCACCTTCACCATCCCTGTGAGCTTAGCGCAGAGGTGGGTTCTCAGAATTCCAAAAGACACATAAAGAGAAAATGGAAAACAACAAATCCAGAAACCTTCAAATGTTTCAGGAATAAACTAGTGTAGTGATAGGCAGGCACTGCTTTGATAGTAGTTACTTTTCCTGTAAAAAATTCTGCACTCATCAGACTTGTCCAAGATTGCTGCCTAATCTTGGTTCCGTGACTCAGCTGTTTTCTAAGTATGCTTCCCATACTTAGGAAAAAGGAGAATCAACATCCCATGCAAACCTGTTAAAAAATACATATTCTCAGGCTCTATCCTAGTTCAAGTGAATCAGAAAACAGGGGTGGGGTGTGGGTAGGAGAGGGGTGGCTATCAGTATTTTAGCCAAGCCTCGGGGTGATTGTGGTGTACAATGAAGTCTGAGAGCTACTACCACAACCATAAAAAGAAATGTAAAGACACTAGAGAAGGTTCTGAGAACAATTAAGTTGAAGGAAAAGCTTGTAACTGAATAAACAAAGGAATCAATATACATGGTTTTAGCAAAAAGAAACCTGTGGCAGTGACATTTACAAGTCTCCAAGTACATGAAGAATTATCCCCAAGGGAAGGTACCCAGATGTTCTCCATTTCCCCTGATGGAAGATAAGGACATTCTGGACTTTAAAGTTACAGCATAAGAAATTTAAATTAATATATAATCAAAGTTTGCTGACACAGAATATTGTTAAACATTAAAATGAATTGCTAAAGAGTGTCTCGAACCTCTTCTCTGAGTATCTGCCTCAAAAACTGGAGTAGGTTAGAAACCCTTATGGTTCTAAACAAACACCATGGTTGAGTAGTACTACTCAGCCAGTTAAAAGGATGAAATACTGCCATTTTCGACCACATGGATGGACTTGGAGAATACTATGCTAAGCAAAATAAGTCAATCAGAAAAAGCTAAGAACCATATGATTTCACTTATATGTGGGATATAAAACTTAAACTCATAGACAAAGACAACAGTATCGTGGTTACCAGAGGGAAGGGGACTGGAGGGGTAGTAAAGGGTAAAAGGGGCCAAATATATGGTGACTGGAATGATTTGATTTGGGATGGTGGGCACACAATGCAATATACAGATCACATATCAGAGAAATGTACGCTTGAAACCTATACGATCTTATTAACCAATGTCACCCCAATAAATTTAATTTTTAAAAAAGAAAGAAATTTGGCCCGGCCGGTGTGGCTCAGTGGATTGAGCATCCTCCCATGGACTGAGGGGTCCTGGTTCCATTCCTGGTCAGGGCACATGCAGGTTGTGGGCTCAATCCCCAGTAGGGGGTATGCAGGAGGCAGCTGATCGATGTTTCTTTCTCACACTGATGTTTCCATCTCTCTCTCCTTTCCTCTCTCTAAAAAATCAATAAAAACATATTAAAAAGAAAAGAAATTTGGCCAAGGAAAAAATAAATATCTATCATCTACTGCATAAATGAATATTTAGAAATGTGGAATATAATATTGTTACATAATAGACCTTGAAAATTATGTAAATTTAAAATATCTGAGGTGCAATAACTATTTTAAATATCTGAGTATTAAAATAAGAATACAGCCTGGCCAGTGTGGCTCAGTGGATTGAGCGTCATCCCATGGACTGAGAGGTCCCAGTTCGATTCCCAGTAAGGGCACATGCCCGGGTTGCAGGCTCAATCCTCAGTAGGGAGCGTGCAGAAGGCAGCCAATTGATGTTTCTCTCTCACATTGATGTTTCTCTCTCTCTCTCTCCCTTCCTCTCTCTCTAAAAATATCAATAAAAACATTTAAAAAAATAAAATAAGAATACATATTCAAACACAAAGTATACACATTGAAAATACTTATTTAAATTTAGAATAATGATTTAATAGTTCGAAATGTGACCAATAGCACAAAGACCAATAGCATATGACCAAAAAGCACATAGAAAAAATCCTGGATGACACACTTACATGAATTTTCAAATAAAAAGAAGAAATCAAATAAAACTGAGTAAGAAGTAAAATGCTGATTAGCTGACATCTAAAAACTGTATCCTTGTATTTTAAAAAGATCACTGAAAAAATGATAACATAAATATATATATTTATACATATGTAAAATGCAAAATGATAGAAACAACCAAATGCATGGCTCTGCCAAATTAGTCCTAATATTCTCATATACTCACATACTTTTATATTAATAAGTTCACTAAATAAACATAACAGGTAACTAAACTAAAAAGGTCTGAAAAGGTCCTTTTCCTGAGCTCTGGTAATATCTAGTAAGTCTCATGCACAAACATGCCATAATTATAATTCTTAAAACAAAAGTTTTTAAAAAATGTTTAAAAGTCCTGAAAAGTTTGAAAGTTTAAGTCCTAATAATTTTCTCTGTGTACAGGAAATCGCTGTAATAATGACTCTGCGACCCACTTACCTCCAAAATATTTTGCAGTTGCAGTTTCTACTGACAAACGTAATTCCAGTAATTTAGTGAATGTTCATATTTATTGCAGTTAGCATAATTTAGGAAGTTAACATTTTTCTTTACCTTTTCTACCTTTCCACCATTGATGTCACTGGGGAGGAACTTCTTGCCAATTGTTCTCAAGTCTGTCTAAAATAAAAATATTATTATTAAAATATAATTATAAAGAAAAGTAAATCTAAATCTGATCTGAATCACAAACAACAAATGAAATTACTTAAGGTTTATGGAGAAAACTGTAAATAAATGTCTTTCAGCTGATTATGAGATCTACATATGTCATCAATCTTTTCAAATAACACAATCCCATACATATGTTATTTGAAATGTATCAGTAGGTTGAACACTAATATATAAATAGCCTTAATTCTAGTTCTATGCAGAGACATGAAAACACATTATTCTATAGGCTAAAACACAACAAAGCTATATAACATACACATATGCCAGGGAACGATTCCACTGTAACAGCAAGCAGTTATAGTAAGACTTTCTCCACAGTAAAGATTTATTTAATTTGCTTAAACAAATTATAAAAACTGAAGTTGGTAAACAAATAACTAACTGCATGAAAATGCAGAAATACATATTACTCAGCAAACCAAACGTAAAGTCATCACATTTCTGACATAAAAACAGAACTTCAACTACACAGTCTACGTAAATAGCAGAACTTTTAAGGCTTTCTGTCTTTAGAAAGTAAAAACTAAAGGAATGGCAAGAAATTTGTTCAGAGGAAAACTGTCAATACTTATGAAAAAGGCCTGATTATTTTTTATCTTTTTTTTTTTTTATCCTCACCCGAGGACATTTTTTTGCATTTATCTTCAGATAGAGCGGGAGGGAGAGAGGGGGGAAGAGAGAGAAACATCGATGTGAGAGAGACACATCAAGTGGTTGCCACCCACACAACCCCAACCAGGACCGGGGACAAACTGCAACCAAGGTACATGCCCTTAGCAGGAACCAAACCCGGGACTCTCTGGTCCACAGGCCGACGCTCTAACCACTGAGCCAAACTGGCCACGGCAAAGGCCTGATTATTTAAGCTATTATCTTGATGACTGAGAGTTTAAGGTTAGATTAATAAATTTGTATTGTTTTGCTATTCTTCAAAATATAGAAAACAGTAGCTCTTCATCTCCTTAAGAGCAAAATAAAAGAAAATAGACTTAGAGTGCCTTTAATCACATAAATTATAAGGGAGAAATTTATGTTAGACAAGAAGAAAACACTAGGTGATTAAAATTACTATGATGAATACATAGAAGTAGGATAGTCTTATCTATTATTAAACAGCTATGATAACAGAATATTCTCTTATTTGAAATATCCATATGTGGTCAGCTTAAGAAAGAAGTATATGTTATACAATCCCCACAGATCTTTCCAGTCCTTTACTACCATGGTTGTTGTCAGGCTGAAAGGAGACAATGTATAGTCCTCAATATAATACAGGGATCGCTCCTAAACTAAAACTCACCAAATGGAACTGCCAGGCACACTAAGCCCCAAATTCAAACATTTATGAAACAATGCACTAGGCATGTCCTTTTTGCACCCTCCATCCCATGACAGAGTGAAAGAATTACAAGCCATACTTCAAATCACACATAGCCTTTTCACTTTGAAAATACTGAGCAACGCCCTGGCCGGTTTGGCTCAGCGGTTAGGGCGTCGGCACGTGGACCAGAAAATACTGAGCAACATGGGGAACAAACACTTTCCTACACCACCTTTCCCTATACTGGGATTGTTTTGAAGATTAAATGTTAATATATGGGAAGCACTTGGCATAATGACTTGTAAAGAGTGAACATTTAATTAATGTTAACTATCATGTTTATTTCAGTGAATATAAAACATGCACATTTTATCATCTGAAAATGTATAACCATTAAGTCAATAATACAACTAACAGTTCGTAAAAGCATAGGCATTATTTTGAAGTCACTCAAAGGCTGAAATATTTAAATATATATGAGAAACAGAATATATACACATTTCATGATACACCATGGTCCCTCATTTCTGGTTTTCATCAATAATTATGAAGTAAACTAAATGAAAATGAGGCATCAATATAAATTAGAAATGAGCATTAGACTAAAATTCTAAACTATGATTCACTGCAAACTGTAATTAACCAATACGATCTTGGATACTGTCACAAATTCTCTAAATCCAGTTAATTTATTCCTGTATAAAATGGGGTGTTGGGTGGGGAAGAATCACCAACTCTATCTCACAAAGTTATTGTCAGGCTTAAAGGAGACAATGTATTCAAAGTCTATATAACTTTTAAAGTACTATACATGCATATAATTAATGTAATTTCATTGTTCTTTAGCAAAATGAAAATGACCTACCAAAGCTTTAAACATCCTAAATTCAGTCAATTCATAGTACAAACAAAGACAATTTTATGATCCAGGTGCCATTATATAGAATCACTAAGTCACATGGATCAAAAAATACACTTACATTGAACATAAAAAATTATGTAGGAGAAATATTTAGCTTTTAAATACACATTCATGTGTGCACACACACAAAAGATTCCTAACTGTTTATCCAAGTTAAGTTCAAGAGAATGCCTATTTGACAAGCCATTTTATATTATACAGTATCTTAAAAGAAAAAAATACGTTTTAAATTTTTACTAATACATAGTATTCAGTAATTTAAGACTGGGCTAGCACTTAATTTTTTTTTTTAATATTTGAAACCAAAACTACATGCTGGATTTCAATGTCATTTCCTATTACCCTTACTCCCCAATCTACAAAGTAAAAAATTAAGAACCCTCTTTTTCAACATAAAAATCTGCACAGAAAATAGTTACTCAGCAGCTTTGAGGCTACTCTCTCTCACAAGGTTAGCCCTAGACTGGCATCTGGGAACTCTGCACTTGAACCATTTCCTAACTAAAAATGTGGTTCATTGCCTAGACTATGTGTATAAACACTGTGATTTATGGTGAATACCTGCTTTTCTGAGGAGGAGAGGGGAGTCTAGAATTTGGTTTCATGTTAGACAGAGAGTACCTTCACGAGCAGTCCAATAAAAACCTTGGGTACTAGTGTCTAATGGACTTCACTAGGCAGAAACACTGGATACATCTTATTGCTCTGTCCATTGCTGGTAAAAGGAACGAGCTCAGCAGTTGGTTAGAACCAATACACTAAGGTTGCGGGTTTGATCCCTGATCAGGGCACATACAAGAAGCAACCAATGAATAAATAAATGGAAAAACAAATCAATGTTTCTCTCTCTCTCAAATCAATTTAAAAAAATAAAAAATTCTTTTAAAAAGGAACAAGCTCAGTGTGTCCCCCACAAGAGAAAGAGAAGAAAATGTGTGCACAGATTAGTATCCCCATATGTAATAAGTTATATACAATAATCAATAATGCAAGTCTTTCTCAACCAGTGATCAACAACCACTCAAAAGTTGAAAAAAATAATTCAACAGAAATAATGTAAATGCCTAACTGTATTTAAAGGGATAAACTTGGATAGTACATTATTTGATGTAACTTCATCTTGATTAAAAATTGTTTGTTTGTTTTTCCCTATTACATGGTATGATAACTTAGGTTGGAGTGTTTGACTATATCTTTCAGAGAAAATTATGAAGACTAATTAATTCATTAAAATAATGGTCATTGTCCAGCCAGTGTGGCTCACTGGCTGAGCGTTGACCCATGTACCAAGAGGTCGCCAGTTCGATTCCTGGTCAGGGCACATGCCCAGGTCGTGGGCCGGATCCCCATTGGGGAGCATGCAGGAGGTGGCCAATCGATGTTCTCTCTCATCGATGTTTTTATCTCCCTCTCCCTCTCACTTCCTCTCTCTCTAAAACCAATAGAGGGAGAAAAAAAAAAAAAACATTTAATAATAATGGTCATCATGCACTTCTCATGTGCATAGGACAAATACTGTATCTTGGCTGGTTTCATTTAAAGTTTCACACCTAATTATAAATTGCTACTTACTTAAGTATATAAATAAGAAAAATAAAGAAGAGCAGAAGATTGTCACAATATCTCTTTCCTATCATCTTTAGGATTTTTTTAAAATAAACAAAAAAATAGAGTTCTTTTTTTTTTTTTCCTTTATTGATTTTTTAGAGAGCGAGGAAGGGAGAGGGAGAGAGAGATAGAAACATTGATGAGAGAGAACATCGACTGGCCACCTCCTGCATGGCCCCCACTGGGGATCAGGCCCACAACCTGGGCATGTGCCCTGACCGAGAATCAAACTGGCGACCTCTTGGTGCATGGATTGATGCTCAACCACTGAGCCACACCAGCCAGGCAAAAATAGAGTTCTTTACAACATTTTTTAAAAGTAGAATTCACTAATTTGGGTGCAAGTCAAACAAAGTTAAAGTGTCTAGGGAGAATTTCCATTTGTAGTCTCAGACAGCCAGCATACTTCCTAACTAATGCTTACCTTAAAAGAATGTAATAGTCCTTTGTTTATTAAAAAGTTATTTAGCTCAGAAACAATAAAAAGATCACATTAGTCTTATTGATAAAATTCAAAGAAGCTGAAAAAATGAGATTTAAAAACTAATTTTATCTGTTTAAATCCAAGTTCTTTTATATAAATATAAATTTAAGTGATTTGAAAAGAAAAAGTTATATGCAGTTATACATACTGAATTTATTTATATTTTAAATGTTATCAGTTGCTGCCATTTCTGCTGTTATAACTATTTTGCAGTAATATGGTAACTATGTCAGACAATAATTCTCTTATGAACTTAATTGATTATGTATCATAATATATAAATTTTATTAATAAATTGTTATTGTAAAGGCAATGTGAAAATTCCCACTAGGATAACTGCATGATTGAAAGAGAATATTTGTTTACTTATATCTATATTTAAAATAATTTTTATAACTCTTCAAAAAAATCCAAGAGCCAATCCCAATTATGGAAAAGATGCAGCTATTTGATGGGTGGAGGGAGAATTTCAGAAAGAAATTCATATCAAATATTAACTTCTTATTTTACTTTCTGTGTTTTATGAAGCCTTCTATAATATATGTTACTTTTATCAACAGGAAAAGTTATTTTGAAATAATAAATACAATTGTCAAAAAGCTATAACCTAACTAGAGTTTCTATATTAATTAAATGGCAATTTGTTTTAATGAATATGATCAGTTTTTACTGCTACTTTACAGATAATGTAAATGTTATAAAATTCTATAACTGAACACTGGGTTTAAAAAAAGAAGTTTTATAATTGCTTTTTTCCCTATTTCATTGGATTCTGTATAATAGATGTTAAAAGAAACATATATTTCTAGTAATTTGTTGATATGAGATTACCAAATTCAATAAACATCACTATAACTTAAAATGGACGATAAAAATAAAAGATGTATTTATTACTCCATATTACTTATAAAATCCAGTTTATTCTATGAAACATTTTTCATGAATACATTAATATATTAATAGCTTACAGAGCAAAAAAGTTAATAAACAGAACCTACATTGAGAGCAATCAGGATGACGTCATTTATATTGACTTTGTCGGGAGAACTTGTGCAAGCTTCAATGCCTTCATCTGAAAGATACCTGTTAAAATAAAATTAATGGTTTAATATTTTCTAAAATCAAAATTAACCAAAATTATTTTTTTAAGTCAACACGCAATTTTGTTCTCTAGTATGAAATACTTTTACAAATACTGGGGAAAGAGTTCTGGATATTCCCTATTTACTATGTCTGACAGAACCGAATGGACAGTGCATATTTTTCCTCTTTTGCATCCTTAAAAGAATATTGTGTTAATACAATTAAATGTCAATATTCTTAAGGAATGTATAAGCAACTCTTCACTATAACACAGATATAATATCTGACTTAAATATTTGGAAATAGAGTAAACTCTTGGAGATTGAGATGTGCTGTAAAAATAGAACTAAAAACAACATAGTTTCGAATTTAGTCCAACAGAAATGTCCTCTGTGCTACTTTCTCACATTATTTTCTCAAGTCCCTTTCTTTGCCATAATGTTCCCAGAATCCTTCAACTACTGACTCCAAGTGGCACAAAGATAGCAACTTTTTACCTTATATCTTTTACTTTTTCTGTTTCTTTTCAGTTTTTTATTCATGGTCATATTGCCCCTTGTTCTTTTATCCAGTTCAAACTAACCATACATCTATCTCAGGCAATCATTAATTCAGGATTACTGAGTCTGAGGGAGGAGGGATCATTTCTACCCTCATTTATGCCCAACATGGCCATTTTGAAAATCTTTGACAAATTATACAATTCAGGTTTCATCCCCCCAAAAGTCCACCTATAAAAATGCCGATTAGCATCTGACAAGATTTGTAATCAGTATCAACTCCTTCAACCAAAGGGCTAGTGCTAGCTAGTCCTGCCACCGCAGATCTTCTCGCATTAAAAAGATACAGGAGTACTCGTCTGACAGCTAACTCAGGCTCATTCCTGATGGCCAGCAATTCAAGCCCCAACATTAGACTGATTTAAGACACTTGTCAATATAAACTCTAATTGCAGACAGCAACCAAAGGGCATGTGCCTTTAGGAAACACAGATGAATGACTTCCTAAAGTAAAAGAGCAAGTGTAAAGAAATGTAAATGAAAGAGCTTACAAGAACAACAGGAGATTAAAGCTGATAAGCCTATGGACAAGATCAAGGAGATAAAATCTGGAAAGTATAGATATAAGACAGAGCAAGAAAATTAGATACTAAATTTAAGACCACAGAGCAGTGCTAAACTACAATGATGAATGAAGGAAAGTAGTTAAATGAATTACAGAGGAGAAAAAATAGAAGGGTTAAGTATGTAGATGAGCCTGTAAGAATAAATGAATGGGAGGCAGTTACAACAGAAAGTAAGTGCCCATGGAACACAAGTGTTTGCAGTCAGCATAGATGGTTCAACTACTACCTTAATTCAAAATGACTAAGTTAATTTCCTTATTATCCTGTTAATTTTTCACTGTTCATAGCCATTGACTGTTTCTGTCATTAATCATCTTATAAATTAAGTTCTACAAATATTAATTAAGCCCTTATTTATGTGAAAAATATTATGTGATTCAGTAATAAGATTAATAAAATGATGAAAATTAAACAGCTGCCTTCAAGGAGTTCACAGTCGCATTCATATACAACATAATACAATACACAAACAGCTACCATACAAGGTCAAATCAATTATAAACAAAATGTTAAAGGGGCTCAAATTGGCTGGGGGATGGGAAAGAGCACATAAAAGGGAATAGTATGAGAAAAACATGGAAGTAAAAAAGTATGAAGCACATTCTGGAGGTAATAAGCTGGAACAGTCTGGCTGGGAAATGGGGAAGAAATAAGAGACAGGTAAGTATAGGTTGAGACCTATTTTAGAAAGCGACAGTACACAGTGGAATATGGGTGATATTAAATGCTGATTGAGTAATTACAAAAATACAACCTTCAAAATTCCTACAAATTGGGGAAATAATATGGAATGACTAATAAAATACTTTCTTTTCTAGAAAGGCAACTCTTTAGCATTATAAGATTATAGGATGTCAGGGAATAGATCCTTAAAAATAATCAAAGTTCACTTCTTCAGTTTTACAGATGAATAAAAGGCCCAAAGTTTTTAACTTGCCCCAAATCGCAAACTGAAGTGATGCCAAGTTAAAACAATAATGCCTCCTGACTCTCTACACAGATCAGTTTCCTAATCGGCCAGACACTTCAACACACACAAAGCACAGCCAGGCAATCTCAGTCAATGAGTTCCAAAATATATTAGAGAAAAATAGATTTTAAAAGATCAGGGAACTAATACTAATCATTAGAAATTCAAAAATTGTTATAACAATAAAAATACCAATTCCTACAAAATATAAAAAGGGGAAGTCTATTTAAAAGAATTCTAAAGGCGACAGCCTTAAGGGGTAGAAGGAAATCTGATATCCATGCACAAGCCCATCATCACGTGATTTCTTTCCAATAATGCCTGTAAAATGCCTCTTGAATATAACAAATTCTAAAATGTAGCTCAGTCTCAATTTGCAAGTTTTACAAGTCTCCTTTACTCATTCTTCATATTTTGGAGAGAAAAAAAATCAACGAACTTGAGCCTTACAGCTTCACTCTGTAATCATCAAGAAACAGAGGGCTCATTCACAGCTCTCCCAATAACATCTGGGTGATCTTCTGTATATACTGGACCATTTTCACAGAAGGACTGAATCTAAATTAACCATACTTGGGATTTACAAATTAATCATTTTGTTTTTATAAACACTTAAAACTCCAATATTATCAATGAATAAAACAAGTGATAAAAGTAAGTCAAATGTTCAAATTGGCTTCAAGATGCACCACAGTAAGGCAGGAACTGAAAAATAAAACAACACAACGTTCACCAGCCTTAATGTGGTCATTGAGACAGACAGGAACTGAGCACTGGAGCTGGCGTGCCTGATCTGATCCCTGGACACATCTCTCTGCACAGTGAACCTCGAGGGAGGAGAATTATAATCTGTTCCCAGGTCCCATCTTTGACCTTGTAAAACTCAAGGGCATGGACCCTAAAGAAGAAACGAACTGCCCTGGCCGGTTTGGCTCAGTGGTTAGAGCGTCCAGAGAGTCCTGTGTTCAGTTCCTGCTAAGGGCACGTACCTCGGTTGCAGTTTGTCCCCGGCCCCGGTTGGGGTCATGTGGGTGGCAACCAGTGGACGTGTCTCTCTCATGTTGATGTTTCTCTCTCTCTCTTCCCCCCTCTCTCCCTCCCGCTCTATCTGAAGATAAATGCAAAAATGTCCTCAGGTGAGGATAAAAAAAAAGAAGAAGAAACGAACCTCAGGAGGGCTCTTGCTTACTAAAACAGCCAGCAAAAAGCACAGGTTTTTTTCATCTCTAGTGAAGATTTTGAAAAATTAACATTATAATACCACTCTTTACTATTACAAACTAAAAATACATCAGAATAATTTATTGACAAGCAGGGCAATAAAGAACTAAATTTCTATATGATACAGAATAGACTAACATTTCTCACTAAGTTTACCTTCCAAAAATGCCATTTAAAATCATAATTTAATACGTGCTCAAATTTTTAAAGTAAGATTTTAGAAAGTGCTTTCTTTTTCATAAATAAATGTTAAAATTCTGTCTTACTCAGAATCACTGAATTTGAAATCCTAAGCAACTCCTTTTACTTTAGAAGTAAACGATTTAAAATTAGCCCGGCCAGTGTCACTCAGTGGATTGAGGGTCCTCCCATGGACTGAGAGGTCCCAGTTGGATTCCTGGTCAGGGCACATGCCCAAGTTGCAGGCTTGATCCCTGGTGGGGGGCATGAAGGAGACAGCTGTTCAATGTCATCGATGTTTCTGTCTCTCTCTCTCCCTTCCTCTTTCTCTCTAAATCAATAAAAACATATTTTTAAGAAGAGGTTTAAAAATAATTATTATCCACCAATTTGGGGGAGAGGAGGTTTCCTACTACAATAATGAATATACATTCTATAAGGATCACTCAGCCCAAGTACCACTACCAGAATATCTTCACCTCCTGTTCAGAAGTCATGTAGGCATATAAAACACACAACCCAAACTATAGTTCAAAGATTTCAATTGACAGAAAACTGTGATAAAACAAATACTACCATTTAAATCTCATGTCTTTGATCCAGAGAGTAGATTGTCATTACCGCCTCTCACTACCAGTAAGGGAAAAGAGAGCCAATTTTCCTTTGATCCATCCTCCTGAGAGCAGGTAAAATCTTGAATCTAACATATTGAGGAGAATCGAGACAAATTTAAGAGTACATGACACATCTGAAGGGGGCAGCCGTAACTCAGCTCCAGCTGATGGTCTGTAGGAGACCGCAGGGGACTCACTTGGAGATGCGACATGGCTCCAGCAGTAAAGGTGTCTGGGAAAAGTTGGAGTCTCTGTTTTGCCTTCTGTGACTGTTTAATTCTCTGTAGCCTCAGGTTTGGCTGACCACCCAGAAAACCAGAATACCACCCAAAGATAGATGTCAGGCCCCCAGGAAGGAGGTTAATGAATGCATAGAGTATGTGTAACACCTGATATTATCTGTTAACTTAGAAATGCATTGTTCTTTCTTGTGGTCTGCGTGACTATCCATCATATGCTTTTACTAGTAACCCCCTATAAGAAGGAGACCCGGCCCTGGCCGGTTTGGCTCGGGGGTTAGAGCGTCAGCCCACGGACCAGAGAGTCTCAGGTTCGGTTCCCGCTCAGGTACCTCGGTTGCAGTTTGTCCCCTACCCGGTTGGGGTTGTGTGGGTGGCAACCACTCGATGTGTCTCTCTCACATTGCTGTTTCTCTCTCTCTTCCCTACTCTCTCCCTCCCGTTCTATGTGAAGATAAATGCAAAAATGTCCTTGGGTGAGGATTTAAAAAAAAAAAAAAAAAAAAGGAGACCCTGCTCTGGGAGGGTGTGGATTTCTCCCCAGCTGGCCACCACTGGGAGCAAGCAGCTGCTTTGCCCATGTATGCAAGTTTCTCCTGTTAAAGCTCTTATTAATTTGAATAAGACTACATGTCAGTTCTTCAGAATCAATCCTGAATTTAGACTTTTGGAGTTTTCCCCCAAGGACAGGTAAAGCAGCTATTGTCAGATCTGGTTTTTAAATTTTAGTTTTTTTAAAGCAATGTACAAGCCTACATGTGGCACAGAGACTTTGTACTTACTAATTACATTAGTTTATTGAATGCATCCACTTGTTTGCTCTGGTATACTTCCAAGTTGTCTTTGATATGCAGGGTTGTGCCATTAAGTGTCTCTCAAATGATACACTATTCATAGCTGACATTCTTTGCAAGCAAAAGCAGAAAAGAACTCTGTGTTTCAGGTCACTTTGTATGACTCTTGCAGAGCAGTGAACACAATTATGCATGTAAAAAATGTTCTTACTAGAGTCGTCTACCTTAGACTAAAAGGTGTCAAATCATTTAGTTTGGCATATTTTATGAACCAGAAATATACAGATGTCACCCTTATCTCAGATTTCTAGACCATACGTGTGTGTGTGTGTGTGTGTGTGTGTGTGTATTTTTTAGGGAATGAGTTCTAATTGGCCAGCAACACTAAAAAGCCAACACTAAGGTACTAAGGTTTTGGCCTACAACCACCACCACCCATCCAAGCAATAAATGCCCATTCAAGTCTAAACTGAGACCTGAATTCCTAAAATAATCAGACAGAATCTATTTCTGCATGTACAAATTAGGCTGATGACACAAGAAAATTCTTTAAAATGTTAATGAATAAAACAAGAGTGAAAAGATTCTTCCCAAATGGATAGGAACTCAAACAAAAAATGAAGGAGCTATTTGGACGATGACTGGTATACAGTGGTCTTAACTGTCTCTGAATAAAATCCAAATCAAATGATATCATGTAGTTTTGGGGTCTCTGATCTATACGTGATTATCTGCTACCACAATATATGGCCACATATATTATGCTAATACCAAATGGGAATTTAATAAATGAATTCCTCCTTAACAACACAGAAAATAAAGATAACTAACTCCCAATTACCCAAGCTAATATGGGGACAGGAAAGAGTAAACCATAAAGATAATTTAAAAATTGCTTATATTAAAAGGTATCTTTAATCATAGCAAATATGAAAGCTGGCACCCTACTGCAAATTCCCAACACATTAAAAAATAATTTTAAAAAATTACCTACATAAAGATCTCTATTTACTCTCCCTATCCTGTTTCCATCCCCACAGTGTAAGTGCATGGTAATAAACCTGCCCTCAAATTAATGTTTTGCTATTGTTCTCATACACAGCCAGAGACACTGAAATAATAGCTTGGTAATTTCCTTCTCTAGGGAAAAGAAAAGTGATTTATAAATTCCTATTAGTGAATACAATTTGGGAAAATACAATATTTAACTGTATTAACAAAATTAATAAGGTAACAGGGCTACTAAGATTTGGACACAAACTCTGCTTCTGATAACTTGGTACAGATGAAATAAATATATTCATTACAGTTTATAGATACATTAGAGGTTAAAAAATCACCAAGAATATAAATTGGTACACCAACTCAGCAGTAACTTGAAGCAATCCATGGAATTCCATGTCTACAGCTCCAGTAAGCACAGCAAATAGGAGGATCAGAAGTCCACTAAGGGTAGTTCAGAAGAGGGAGCATGTGACACACAAATGGTGACCAATGAAAAAAGAGGTCTTTATTTCATTTCCCTTAACAACTGAGTATCTCTTCTATCAGTACTATTTTCTTTCCTTCTTTAGGCAAAGTGGCTACCTACTATGCCTAAATGAATACTACAATCTTTATTCTAACAACTACAATAAGGACCTGAATCAACTCTAGCTTAAAATTTAATTTTCTCCATGCTTTATATATGAATGAGTCAGAAGAATAAAGTTATGCATTATAAAGTATCTCTAAGTAAAATCATTTAGTGTTAATCTTAATTGTTTTCAATAAATGATTTATTTTATTCAAAAATAAATTATTTTAAAATGCATTTTTTCCGTTTTTATTTTTATAAAATTTCTTTGCATGTACAAATGTATATTATATCTGCCATTTAGCTAACCTGAAATATTAAATTCTTCCTGCACACATATACTTATACACACAAAACATAAATTCTATTTAAAGTTCTTCTACATTAACTTTTCCTATTGTTATAGTACAAAAATAAAAACCAAAAGCAAGGAAATCATCATGAAAATCTTAACATTTTAAATGCAAATGTTTCATAAAATTAACCTGCACAAAAACTGGAAGGATGAATATGTAAAAAAGTAAAAAAAATTTTCACTTGGTCCTAGAGAAGCATCATTTTTTCTAAATAAATAACTTCTAGAGATGTGAAGAATTATGAAATGCATTGTATGCATCCTGATTGACATCCATCCATACTACTCAAACTTCAACATTTCAGTGGCCAGACAAAAATGTTTTTGGCCCAACATTAAAGACTGAAAGATGGAAATTAGAAAAAGTGCTAGGGAAAATCCTTTGTAAAGTTATAGCAAATTTAAAAGTGTTTAAATTCTGAAAAATTGAAACCTATATCTTTTGTTAAGCACTTCCTTTAATATGCTGATTTATTACTAATTGTAAAGGATGTACTACTTGAAAATACCACTAGATGACAACCTTGCTTCACAAGTACAATGTTATCAACTATTATTGGAAGCTAAGACTCCAAAGATGTACTAAACTAGCTTTAAAAGAAAGGTTTCTGACATTTATTGTTTGTTGTTGTTGTTTTGGGGGGAGTAGCAATAGTAAAGAAAAGAAAATAGGCTATTATAATTTTAGAATTTGTGTTTGCTATGAAGATCACACAGGGTTTAAAAAAAAACTCATTTGGTAAGCATTCAAGAGATCACAAGGAAAAAAAATTGAAGTACATCAAAAGACAATTTTCTCTCTTATTCTCTCCCACATTCATCCTTTGGAAATAGAAATTTATAAAAGTACACATAATTTATTAGAGATTAATGCTCTTTTGCAGTGAAAGAGCTACAAGAGTATTTTCAACATTATTTCAATAGTTGCTTTTCTCTAACATCAAAATAAGCATAACAATTTTAAGATAATGACTATAAGATAGGTGATAAATCACAACTTCTATTTTTTATGACTCATTTTCAGATATTAAAATATTTTCCCTCATACATAAACCAACCCATGAAGACAGTATCCCTAGAATGTTTATTTGGCATAAAAAATTGTAACTGCTAATAAACATTTGTAAATTCCTTGAAATTCCATAATTGAGATATTACAAAGTATAGTGGTAATGTGAATCTATGTTATTACTCATTTTTGCAAACCGTACCTTCACATAAATTTAAAAGTATAAAATCTTGAAAGCCTGGATATTTTTACTTTCATTGGCGGTTATAATTTATGTCCTTCCTCTAATTCAACATTTTCATACTTTAATTCAGAAGCAGAGCTGAGGTTATTTTTTAATAACTCATTTTAACATGCAAGGTTATTTAATATTTCTGTCCTCTTGTCCTCAGCACAGAGTGATGGCTGTAACACCATACATCAGGCAGAAGGGCTCACTTCAGGGCTGAGGCCCTGGTGCACTGACCACCGCAGTACATCAGTACCTACAAGTCTGTGCCAAGGACTTCTCAGGATTAACCCCAGGAGACTGCATACTCAGTTAAAAGTTTATTTAAGAAATGCTATTTAAAAATGCATAATAGCATAACAAAAATTAGAAGGCATTTTTATAAATAGCGTGGAGAGTTTGTCATCTCATCTGTACTTTTCAGTGAGATAGAACTAGAAACAAATCTCAGCCTCACCTTTTAATACATGTGGGATCCTAGGCAACTTATTTATCTTTCTGTGCCTCAGTTTCCTCCCCTACAAAAAAAACTATGCAGCCAATACTGAAAATACTGATCAACAGAGTTGTTAAGAATAAATCAGACAGTATGACATACTTAGCATATGTTTGGTAAAAAGTAGATGCCAAATAAATATTCGTGTTCTTCCTTCTTAAACACTGTAATCTTGGTGTTTATTCTAGAAAATACTTTCAAAACACAATAATACTCAATGATGTCTTCTAGGTTCTTAGAAGAAAGCAAAAGAATGAAATCTGCCTGGCAATAAAGGCTACAACTAATAGTCAAAAGTGCGTATGCATTATTATAGGAAGACTGAAATACATATTTCCAACACAATCACCGGAGTTCACTGAGAACTGAAGAAAAAATGTCAACAAAATTTAAAGAATTTTATTATTTAATTTGTCGAAATCTTCCAATTTTACATATATGGATGAATATAGTTTTTTAGAGTGTCATAACACAGTTGTTTTTTTGTGCTTTTTTGCAATTTTTATTAATTTATTTTTATTACAGATGTTTCTCCTTTTTCCATAATACAGTTTTTAACAATAAGAAAATAAGTTATTCCGTGAGAATGTGCAACTACTTCTGCCCCAGACTTTTCATTGCAAATACATTACCATCATTTTTATCTAATCTACCATTTATGTAAAAATTTTAAATAATGATGCCAAGAAACAGCTGATAACTAATAAGTTTAAAATTCTACAGCACGAAGAATTATAATTATAATATCTAATTTTAAATTAGACATTTTGTAATTTATTTCTAATTTAAACTAATACTATTCATTTAACACTTTAAAAATGAAAATCTACTTTAATTATCATAGCCAATTATATCAAATACTTATTTGTTTCTAGTGTATGTAATCATATATTATACTATCTAATAGCATAACAATTCTTCATAAATTAAAATGAAATGAAAATGAGGTCTAAAAATCAAAAGACAGTAGGCATTTAAATATGCTACTAGTCCGGCCAGTGTGGCTCAGTGGGTGAGCGTTGACCCATGCACCAAGAGGTCGCTGGTTCGATTCCTGGTCAGGACACATGCCCAGGTTGTGGACCCGATCCCCAGTGCAGGGCATGCAGGAGGCGGCCAATCAATGTTCTTGCTCATCGATGTTTCTCTCTCTCTCTCCCCCTCTCACTTCCTCTCTCTCTAAAATCAATAAAGGGAAAAAAAAAATTTTTAAATAAATAAATATGCTACTAAATAAAATAATTTTGCCAAAAGAGTGAAATAGTCCCTTTTATACATCTTAGTCAAAAGAAATATGAATTAATAATTCTAATTTTCATTTATTCACACTGCATCTTACATACAAAATGTTTGACATTAATTAAATTTTTGGAAATTGAAATGCTACAAATAAATTTTAAAGTGTTAATTTTTAGCTTAGAAGACACAATTTAAACATATAGCCATACTTTTCTATAGTGGGCTGAATGGTGATACCCAAATGTCCTAATCTCTGGAAACTGTGAATGTTACTTTATTTGGGAAAATGGTCTTAACAGATGAAATTAAGTTAAGGATCTTGAGATGATTATCCAGGTAGGCCCTAAATCCAATGACAAGTGTCCTTATAAGAGAGAGGCAGGAGTTTAGAGACAGATACAGAGGAGAGGCCATGGAAAGATGAAGACAGATATTGGAGTAATGAGATCATAAATCAAGGAATGCCAGAAACCACCAGAAGCTGGAAGAGGCAAGTAACTGACTCTCCCTGGACCCTCTGGAGGGAGTACAACTCTGCACACACCTTCAGTTCTGACTTCTGGCCTCCAGACTGTAAGAGAGTACATTTCTACTGTTTTAAGCCACCCAGTTTGTGTTAAGTTGTGATAGTAGCCATAGAAAATGAATATACCTATCATGAATTTAAGTAATTATTTGAGAAGTATTTATTCAATTAAATTAAAAAAAAAAACACAATTTTTGAAAGGTCATCTTTAGATTAGAATCTATGAAAAAGAACATTTTCTATTCAATTTAAATGCCTTGATTCATTAATTCTTCCTGAATGAATAATTTCAGTGAATCTGTTTGGTTTGTTTAAGTCTATAAATAATAAAACAAACTGTACAGAGGTATAATTAAAAGTTGATAGTGGTCCATCCTTAATTCTTCTTCCAAAAACTAAATAGTATTAGCAATCTTAGCTATATCCTTGCAATACACACACACACACCACACACACACACAAATGTGAGTGGAATTTGAAAGAAAATATTTGTTTATAAAAATAGACTAATTTTACACTTAAGTATTTAGGGGTTAAAGAGGCATGATACAAGCTACTTACTCTCAAACTGTTCAGAAAAAAATGAATATTCAAAGAGAGAACAACCAAAAAAGTAAAGGACCTCTTCACATAAAACTACAGGTCATTGGAAAAAAAAATAGAGGAAGATATAAAAAAGTGGAAGTGTATACCATGTTCATGGATTGGAAGAATTAACATCATTAAAATGTCCTTACTACCCAAAGCAATCTATTAGACTCAAAGCAATCCCTATTAAAATACCAACGACATGTTTCACAGAACTAGAACAAACACTCCAAAAGTTTATATGGAACCAAAAAAGACCCTGAATAGCCACAGCAACCTTGAAAAAGAAGAACAAAGTAGGAGGGATCACATTACCAGATATCAGGTTATACTACAAAGCCATTGTAACAAAACAGCCTGGTACTGGCACAAGAACAGGCAGATAGATCAATGGAACAGAACAGAGAACCCAGAAATTGACCCAAGACAATATGCTCAATTAATATTTGACAAAGGTGGCAAGAGCATACAGTGGAGTCAAAACAGTCTCTTTAATAAATGGTGTTGGGAAAATTGGACAGCTACTTGCAAAAAAAATGAAGCTAGACCACCAATTTACACCATACACGAGAATAAACTCAAAATGGATAAAAGACTTAAATGTAACTCGTGAATCCATAAAAATTCTAGAAGAAAATGCAGGCAACAAAATTTCAGACATCATACGCAGCAGAATTTTCACTGATACAACACCTAAGGCAAGAGAAACAAAGGAAAAAATGAACACATGGGACTACATCAAACTAAAAAGCTTCTGCACAGCAAAAGAAACAACCATCAAAATGGAAAGGGAACCCACTATATGGGAGACCATAATTGCCAATGATGCATCAGATAAGGGGTTAATTTCCAAAATATATAGAGTACTCATACAACTCAACAAAAGGAAGACAAAGAACCCAATTAAAAAATGGGCAGAGGACCTAAAGAGACACCTCTCCAAACAGGACATACAAATGGCCAAGAGACATATGACAAAATGCTCAATGTCACTAATCATCAGAGAGATGCGAATTAAACAACTACAAGGTATCACTTCACACCTGTCAGAATGGCTGCCATCAACAAATCATCAAACAACAAGTGCTGGTGAGGTTGTGGGGAAAAGGAGACTCTAGCACACTGCTGGTGGGAATGCAGGCTGGTGCAGCCACTATGGAAAACACTATGGTGTTACCTCAAAAAGTTAAAAATTGAACTGCCATTTGACCCAGTGATCGCACTTCTAGGAATATACCCTAAGAAGCCTGAAACACCAACCAGAAAGAATATATGTACCCCTATGTTCATAGCAGCACTATTTATAATAGCTAAGATCTGGAAACAACCCAAGTGTCCATCAGTAAATGAGTGGATGAAAAAGCTGTGGTACATGTACACAATGTAATACCATGCAGCTGTAAGAAAGAAAGATGTCTTATCCTTTGAGATGAAATGGAGGGACCTGGAGAGTATTATGCTAAGCGAAACAAGTCAAGCAGAGAAAGACAAATATCACAGGATCTCACTTATTTGTGGAATATAATGAACTAAACAAACTGATGAACAAAATTGACCCAGAGACCTAGAGGTAGGGTACAGACTGACAAACCTCAGAAGAGGAGGTGTTAGGGAGAAGAGATAAACCACAGAACTTACATGCATGTATGCATAACCAATGGACACAGACAACAAAGCTGGGGATGGGGAAGGGGATGTCATTGGGGGGAAAAGGAGAAACATCTATAACAAAAACAAATTAATAAAAAAAAAAAGAAGAAAAAGAAAAATAATTTTTAAAAAATAAAAATAAAAAAATCAATAAACTATTCTTTAAAAAAAACAAAGAGAGAACAAAGATGGGGGAGGAGGGAGAATGAAAAAGCAAATCTGGTAAATGTTTACAAGTGATGAATTGGGATGAAAGGTATATACAGGAGTTCTTTGTACTATTCTTGCAACATTTTTAAAGTTTGAAATTATTTCAGAATAAAGTTACAAAAAAGTAAAAAAAAATAGACTCCTATACAAAAGTTTCTACAATAGATCTTTTCATTTAAGAATACACGTATATTATGGCCAACTTCTATGTCAAACATATATACAGGGTGGAGCAAAAGTAGGTTTACAGTTGTTCGTATAGAAAATACAATAATTAATAAATAATAATACAAGAATAAACTGTGTTTTTCGTACTCATAACTGTAAACCTGCTTTTGTCCCATCCAGTATATGTTAGAATGGGGAAAAAGAACTTTAAAAAAGTGCTTTTGGATAATTTAAATGTTTTAATGAAATGATTATTTTAAAATGTCTAATTTTAAAAATTTTTAATTGGTAAACAAATGAAGAACTTTACAATTAACAAAGCACTTTTTAAAAATTGATTTTAGACAGGAAGGGAGAGAGAGAGAGAGAAACATCGATTTGTTGTTCCATTTATTTATGCATTCATTGGTTGCTTCTTGTATGTGTTTCGACAGTGGATGGAACCTGCAACCTTGGCATATGGGGACGATGCTCTAACCAACTGAGCTACCCAGCCAGGGCACAAAGCCCTTTCAATGGCTGAATAAGATGTCAGATCAATGACATGATCCCTCCCTACCCTGTCTCAGAGTCAAGTGTGTTCAAGTTCACATATTTGACTCCTGTGATTCTAACACCTATTAGATGTGTGTGTGTGTGTGTGTGTGTGTGTGTGTGTGTGTGGTATTATTCCCATTTAAAAAGAGAAGAATCAATATATGTTCTCTAAATTAGCAGTTCAGGGTATGATGAAGACACTACAGGACACATGACACCCTTAAACCTTCCGCTCCAGCCCCCCCCACCCCCCACTGCAGAAAATAACTAAACATCTAGAGAAAATACAAAAAGCCACTAAAGCTACCAGAAATTGAACAGAAAACACTGGTGGGGAATGCATGTTCACTTAGATAAGAAAGACAGGGAGCTATCTGGTCTTTGGGGCTTTTAGCCTAGGACAAAGTGCAGTCCAAATGGTGGACACAGCAGCAAGTGTACACAAGGACATAGCCACAATCTTCCTGGTCTGGTGAACAGAAATGGAAAGTGGGGAAACCAGGAGAACTGAAGCATGTGGGGGAATCCTATAAAGGAAAGACCCTCAAAGGGGATCCCGGAACTCTGTCTAGCCACATCTCTAATTGACTGCTGAATGATCCATGTACAAAACAGACTCAGAGCAGTCCAGCTAAAGACAAAAGATCTGAACAGAGAATAGAGCTACTGCACAAGATATGAGCCTGCAAAAAAAGTATCATCTATAACATAGTAAACAATAATCATCAGTGAAAAGCAACAGAACCAAAATCTCCATAACTTAACAACTCTTAATACCCAGAACACAATCCTAACATACAAAGAACCAAAAAAATGGAACACATTCTCTAGAAAAAAGAAAATCAATTAAAATCTAATTCTAAGACGAACCAAATGTTGGAACTAACAGACAAGAATTTTAAAGTAAATGTTACTATTCTCAATGAAGAAAAAATATTTTCAATATATTAAATCTGAGCAGAGAAATACAAACATTTAAAAATTTAAGTGGAAATCCTAGAATGGAAAAGTATTTCAGAAATAAATGGAATTAACAGTATAATGAACACACAGTAGAAAGATTATTTTACATGAAGTAGTACATTATTAACAAGAAGTGAACTGTGAAATTTTAAGACTGTTATATACTGTAATCCCTAGAAAAACTACTATAAAAGTTATGCAAAAAAGTGACAGCATACGTCTACACAAAAATGTGCACATGAATGTTCAAAACATAATTATTTATATAACAAAAACCACGGACAACCCAAAAGTCCATTAATTGATTAACTGAATTTTTATTGTGATATTTCATACCACAAATAAAAAGGAACAAAATAACAATACATACAATGGCAGAGGTGAATCTCAAAAACATAATCCCAAGTGAAAGAAGGCAACACACAAAGACTATATACAGTATGATTCCATGTAGATAAATTTTTAGAAAAAGCAAAACTATAGTGACAGAAAGCAGATCAGAGGGTACCTGGAGTCAGGGAAAGTTAGGGGAGCAAATGCCAAGGGGCTAGAAGGTGAGAAATTCATTTACACAGTTGGATACAATTACCAAATCCATCAAACCGTACTCTTAAAATTGGCGAATTTAATTGTATATAAACAGTACCTTAATAAACATAAAAGGGGAGAAAAACAAGATGCACAAAGCCTAAAATGAAATACAAACAGAAAGAATAAATGATCTATATTTTAAATGAATAATATAACCACACTGAAATAAAAACCCAAAAAACATTAGAAATATTAAATGCTTAATGTTAAATTAAACATTAAAAACGAAACAAATCCTGAATTCTATTATGCAGGTTTCTTCTTCCACAGTGGCATGGATGTAGTAACTCTGTAGAAACTACTTGAGCCAGTGAGTAAATACACTGATGATGCCGGGAGCCAGGGTTCTCACTATTGGAGATAGGAGATACAAATATAGATGGTGGAAGGCTAGAAGTAAACCTCTGGCTTCGAACTAGAAATAGAACTTTCAGGATAAACTCATGTTTTACATTTATATATCAATTTATTCATTCTCGTGTGTGGATTGTCCAGAAACAGCACATGCATCAAGTAACAGTCATATCTTCATTAATCTTCATGAAAGAAGCCTTGATATGACCCCATTTTAAAAGTGCTATAAAGCATTGTTTTATAATATCGGGCATATAAAAGTTAGGAACTATTACAGACTAATAAAATCTCAATATTTATAAGCACCATTTTCCTATAAAAGCATTTTTCCTATTTTAAAGATCTATACATATGAACAAAGATGATATTTAATCAAATAATACAAATAACTAAATATCTACATTTCAATTAAATATTTATGATAGTTCAGGGAAGTATGAATTTAAAAGCATGCCTATACAAAAACTGTATATTGACAAAACTGCATTTAGTGAATCTATTTTTTTAACTTTTATAATTTAGAAAAATATGAAACTCACATGTTAGCAGTACATTCATCTGTGCAGGTAATTTTAAATAAGAATTCAAACCTTATTATTTTATCTGTCAAAAATCTGACACTTCATTGCTAATGGATGTAGATACAATACATAGATACAGATTCTAGTGTGCATAATAGCACTCATATATCAATTAGGTTACAAGAATTTGACCTTTTACAGGGTAAAAACATAAATATATATTTAAAAACTTAAGGCTCCTTAAAGGTAATTAGATCTCATGAATTCTGTTCTTCCCTCAGCAAAATCATATTTGAGGAATTATTTGGCACCACAAGATAATGCAAAGTGAAAAGTTCAGACCCACCTTCAAGAAATCTATGGTGCAGTGCACTGCTAGTCATGAAAACAGGAAGCTACAACGAAAAGACGCCCTGTATGACAAGGTGAAGTGGGCAGTTGAGTCTGCACAGAAAGACCAGGGTAGGCTCTAAGAAGGAAATGGTATCATGGGCTGAGGTCTGAAAGAATGCAACCCTGCAACTAGGACACCAGAAGTGTAATCCTCGGTTTTCCTTCTCATTGACAACAAAACTATCAAACATTTCTATGAATGATAAACTTTGCGTGATTGAAAAAACTCAGAGCCATGAAATAGGTATGCAAATTGTAGTAGTCAAAGGTATATTCTATGTCCAAACTGTAGCATCAGTAATATATTCTATAACTGCAATGTTGAACTGGTATATAGCATCATAAAGTCTGTGAAAAGTAAGAGAGGTATCATTTGTCAATTTTATATCTTTCTCAACTGGCAGTTTTCTTGTTTGACAAATATGGAATTTCTTATCCCTCTGACTTAATAAAGGAATATCTCACTTATAATTGAGGCATATTAATACAATTCTAAGGCAGATGATTATCATTTTACAAAATCTAGCAGATCACCATTTGCCAAAACAACCAGTCTCAAGACCAAGTAAGTTTGACCACATATCATACTGCTCTTAAAGAAAGTCACATGACAAGCTAATATATAATATATTAAATGCTCTGAGGAGTCCTGCAATAAACAATCTTTTCTATTTTTTTAAAGTACAGAGTTAATAAGCAAGAGAACCTACTTTCCTCTTTAACATCCACAGAACATATTTTGTATTAGTATATTAGTATCTGAAGATTTAACACTATTTTTATGTAGCCCCAAAAGTCTCAACAGAGTAATGTGCAATTTCACTAAATCACAAACTTGAAGCACATGTGCTGAATGGCTGCTTTGTGGCAGTGAGTCACAGAAAAGCTGATCCAACCAACAGATATCCAAATCTCAGTGCAGATTTCAGTACTCGACTGTAGCCTTCACAAAGAAATCAAGCCATATCCTTCACCAACATCAAATGTCGACTCCAGCAATTTTCAACCTTTTCCATCTCATGGCACACATAAACTAATTACTAAAAGTCTGCAGCACACCAAAAAATATATTTTTTGCTGATCTGACAAAAAATAGGTTTAATTTTGATTCCGTCACACTGGACAGCTATTGGTGTATTGGCTGTAATCACTTTTTTATTTGACAATCTAAGAGCAAAGAGGTTAGTACCCCTGACTAAATAGGTATTGCATGTTTTTAAAATTCTTGCGGCACACCGATTGAAAATCGCTGGTCTAGTCTAATTCTCATAACACATGAAGAACATATTGTCAGCACTATAGTTATTTCCCTGTATTGTAAAATGTCAGTATTAAGTAACATTATATATAAATTAGGCCATATATATAACTAAACTCAGGATACCTTAGAGTAATAATAACAACAGCAGCTAACACTGCTTACTATGTGCTACACACTATTCTAAGAACTTTCTATATACTAACTTATTTAATCCTCACAAAAGCTTTATGAGGTAGGTACTATTATTGTGCCTTTTACAAATGAGGACCCTCAGGCACAAAATACTTAATTAACTTGCTCATGGACACACCGCTTGCAAATGAGAGAGCCGGCATGCTAATCCCAGGAGTCCGGTTCCAGTTTATTCTCTCAGTAACCACACTTAAACCCAGAATAAAAAAATGCTCTGAGTCTGAAATCTGGATGTTGTCCTAACTAACAGTGGGACTTGAGATAAAGAACTCCTATTTCTGTGCTTTGGGTTCATATATAAAATAAGAAAGCTGGAAGAGATGATCTTTAATGTCCCATCTGGGTCTGAATCATCAGACTTCTGAAGTCATAATATGCCTTATGCAGTTTCGAACAACTGTAAATCAACCTTCCCAGACTCGCTGATCCTTTTCCTCTGTTTCTTCAGCCATTTCCTTGAAAGCATCTCATCATGCCACTGTAAAACTTGTATTTTAACACGCAGGATAGTATTGAGAGAAGCTTTGCTTTTGCAATATAATCCTTTCCTCAGACCTTTTTCTTTTCTTTAAACACCATGTGGATCAGTCAGGAATGTTTGGGCTGCGTACAACAGAAACCAGACTGGAAGAAAGTAATATTGAAGGCTGAGAGACCGATTAGGAGGCTATTACATCAATCCAAATCAGAGATGATGAGGCAATGAGAAGGAGGGATAGATAAGCAGAAACAAGTAAGAGGCATTTAGAGATGAAAATCTATAGTGCCTGGTGACTCAAGGGAAAGGAAGGAGAGTGAGGATAGAGCATGAGAGTTATTCGTGGGGAACAGTTTGGGAAAAGATGATAAGCTCAGTTTCGGGCAAGCTTGATTTGATCTGTCTGCAAGACTACCTAGTGAAAATGTCCTGCAGGCAGGTAATGATGAGGAGAGCTGTGTGTCATCACTGTGCCCTCACAAACAAGTAACCTTAAATTACACTCATCAACTACTCCAAGTCCATGCCATTCACCTTTACACTTTTTCCCCCCTTTCCTCACCCCATCTCCAACCAATACCTATTCATTCCTCAAAATGCAACTCGAAAGTCTCCTCCTCTGTTGACATCCTTCCGTCAAAATCAGGCTTCAACATTGTTCCCAGTCCCTACTCCAGCACAGCATATCACTATATCTTGTTACTGGTATAAAACACCACCAGTCCTCTCCACTTCAGAGTTCTCAAGGTAGGGCATCCTCCAATTTGTGTGACAAATTGAATACATTTTGTGAAGGGATGTAAGTAAAGAAATAATTTTTTAAATAAACTAGTTGATTTCTCTGGGTTTCTGTTTATTATCTGTAAAACTAAGATAATAGTTGTACCTTCTTCAATGAGTTATGGTTGAGGCATAGATATAACATACATAAAGTGCTTATTCCAGTGCCTGGCACACAGAAGAATTTAATAAATGTGGAGCTTTGAAAAATAAATAAAACTAAGCTTGCAAGAAAGTGTGGGACCAAATCATAAAGACCCTAAGTATCCTTCATTCAGCTTGCCTCTTTTCCCAAAGGAATTCCAAAGTGTTAGGGCCTGCCCTAGCACTTACCCATGATCCGTTTCCTCATTCAGTATGGAATCCAGACATCCTTGACATTCTTGTGTTTCACTCATTTGCCAGTCTGCCAGTCTTACAAAATTTAAATTTGGGGGTTTAGCTGTCACCAGGTAGAACTTGTTGAAACTTTTTAAATTTCTATTTTTAGTAGAGTATGGATAGAGGGTGGGATTATATATGAAGTAAAGACAGTGGGAGAGAGGAGAGGGGTAAGAACAGGCGGGAGATAAGCAGAGGGGAAAAGCAGTTAACACTGTGTCACTCTCCACTGATCAGTGGCATACACTCAAGCTCTGGCAACCAGGGAGAATTTGCCCACATTGAGAGAGAGAGAGAGAGAGAGAGAGAGAGAGAGAGAGAGAGAGAGAGAGAGAGAGAGAGAGGAGGGAGGGAGGGAGGGAAGGAAGGAAGGAAGGGCGAGAGGGGGAGAGAGAGAGGAAGGAAGGAAGGAAGGAAGGAAGGAAGGAAGGAAGGAAGGAAGGAAGGAAGGAAGGAAGGAAGGAAGGAAGGAAGGAAGGAAGGAAGGAAGGAAGGGAAAGACACACACACACTCAGGGTTTTCTTTAAAGAAACCAAATGGTCTCTTTGGAAAGAACCAAGATATCAAGTATGGACTCTGGGTAGCAGAGAAAATGAGCCCCCCCAATTCTAGCACTTACAGGCCCTAAAGTGAGTTAACTAAGGAAGAAATCCACTGGGTCACTCCAGAGCAAAGCCTTCCATTCAGAAGGCCCTCCCTGGGAGTTCTCCTGGCTCCTTCTCAAATGCGAACTAATGACCAAATACCATGGATAACTGGGAAAAACTTACAACATGAAACAGAGACCAAGAATAACAAACAAAAAAATTAAAAAGGCACTAGAGAAAACAAATAATTCAGAAGGGGAGAGGATTACTGATTACTTCCCTCAGAGAGAATCAAGAGAGCAAAGAAAAACAGAGTACCATGAACAACAGTAAATGATCCATAAAAAAAAAAGAAAATCACGGTATTATGGAAAATATTAAAGAAAAGAGAAGGTTCCTAGAAATTAAAAATAGTTACCAAAATTAAAAACCTAATAGTAAGTTTGTAAAATGACAAGGAACTCTCTCAGGAAGTAAAACAAGATAAAAAAAATTAAAGAAGAAGAGAGGGAAAAAGTGAATCACCAACTAGTTCATTTTAAAATGGTTAATTTTGTTATGTAAATTTTATCTCAATAAATTATTTTTAAAGGGGGAATAACTGGCTAATATAACTTAAAGACCAAAGGTTAAGCCCTCGCCGGTTTGGCTCAGCAGTTAGAGCATTGGCCCGCGGACCACTGAGACCCAAGTTCGGTTTCAACCAAGGGCGCATACCTCGGTTGCGGTTCACGTCCCCGGCCCTGGTCAGGGTCGTGTGGGAGGCAACCAGTCAATGTGTTTCTCTCCAATCGATGTTTCTCTCTCTCTCTCTCTCTCTCTCTCTCTCTCTCTCTCTCTCTCTCTCTCTCTCTCTCTCTCTCTCCCTTTCTCCCTCCCTCCTAATCTGTCTAAAGATAAATGAAAAAATGTCCTCGGGTGAGAATTTAAAAAAAAAAAAGGTTAATATTTTCAAGAATTTGGTACGAATGGGTTCTGTGGCTATAAATTATCATTTTGAAAAGTTGATAACCATTATGAACATTTAAGAGTTTAAGTAGGATGAGGGAGTAAGAGAGAGATAAATAGAACAGGAACTACTGTTTTTCATTATAAGTCCATCAGTATCATTTGATTTTTTTAATGATAAACATATATTACACTTTGAGAGAAAATTAAGTAGTATTTTAAAAAAATCAATGAGTATCTCTTACAAGAAGAAATCATCACTGACATAAATGAAAACAGAACAGTTATCAATCATTGATATACATAAATTTCACTGTAATCTAATTTTATAAGTGCTAGAATAGAGCCATTGATTCAATTTTTTTCAACAAATATTTCATAAAAACCTACTACAAATTTTGAAAAAGAAAAATGAAGCAAGCAAGCATAGGGTCAATGCAAGGTTTGACCCGATGAGCAATGGAGAAATATGGGCAGTGTCCTGATTAAAAGTTCTATTTTAGGTAGATTAGCCTGAAAAGTGTAAATAAACAAGATGAATGGAACAGAAACTTAAGACAGAAGTATCAGTTAGGAGGCTACTGCACAAGCTTAAATGCAAAGTAATAAGAAGATGTGTGTAGAATGTGATGGTAATTACCAGAACAGGCAGAAGGGAATGATGATGGGGTGGGGATGATGATGACATGATAACAATTAAAATGACAATGATAACAGCAAATATGTACTGCACTTCTGAATGCCAGATATCATGCAATTCATTTGATATATATTGTCATTTAATTGTCATAATAACCCTGAAGAAAGTATTATTTTATCCCCATTTTATATATAAGTAAGTGCAGATTAATTGATGTGCCCAAAGTTAAACAGTTAGTAAACAGTGGAATGGTATCTGAGAAAAATGGTAAACCTGGTAAAACAGTGGTTACAAAAGTACTGAACACTATTCCATCAACCTTCCTTAGGAACAATCTAGTTCTCAATTACTGACCCTAGCAAACCCCACATCATGCCATAAATGATTCAAGCCAAAAATAAATAAAGCACTGATTTCCCTGAATGCACAAGGCAACTGAAAGATAATTTAAAATCCAATAACCATAATTGTGGCAAATACAGGAAAAAAATCATGCAGTACTGCAATGTTCTTTGTAAAAGGTACAGGCGACTCTAGTTGGCTAAGCCACATATAACTGGGTTCACATTTCTTAGAAAAGAGTGAAGAAAAAAGACTTACTGGCCTGTATTTTGTTAAAATAAATAGATATGCATATTTTATATCTAATCCTCTTCTATTTTAATCCCATGAATTTGGAATCTTCCCAGTTAGAAAAACTTGGTACCTCTGACAACCTAAAAATCTTTCTGCTCTCTTCCTCTCCAATCATTTATACAAATTGCAAACAAAACTTTTGCTGGTACCTCTTCCTGGAAGACTGCACTTAATATTTTTATATATCTTTCTCAGGCTAAACAAGTGGCTGTCATTCTTTATTCCTTGTTACATATCTGACATGAAGGTTTGTCTCTTATTTTTATAACTAAAAAATAAATAAAATTATTTTCATTGAAATCCCATACCTCAAAAATTAATATCAAAGTCCAATTTTTATTTTAAAAGTATATACTGCTGCATAAAACAATTTAAAGGGAAACAATTCATGACTACTAATCTATACTTTAATTAAATAAGCCACTACATTCACAATGTTATCAACAGTTGTTAATGACAGCATAACATTTACATTAAATCCATTTATAGGTATAATCCCATTTATGTTACAGGAGAAACAAATACAAATAATTAGAACCCCAGATAAATAATCTGTCTTTCTAAACATTTTAAAATTTTAATTAAAGTCTGAAAAAGTAAGATAACCACCACAGACTAAAAATTACAAAGTGGAAATCTAAAGCATAAAAACACTGTGCTGAAATGCACCTGTAACGACTACAGATACCAAGGAAACACACTCAACCTCATTATGATAAACTAGAACATAACGATATTTTCCCATGGGTAAAATACAGGGGTTGTAGTTTCCCATTTAGACACTCCATTGATAATCCATTTCATGATTATCAAGACACACATTTTGATGTAAAAAAAGAACCTTTCTTGACTCTGATATTCTAGGGTAGCGAATCTCAGCCAGTGTGCCACAAGAATTTTTAAAACATGCAATACCTGACTGTTTAGTCAGGGGCACTGACTTTTCCCTTAGATTGTCAAATAAAAAAATGACAACAGCCAACATAACAATAGCCATCTGGTGTGAATGAATCAAAATTATACCTATTTTTTTCTCAGGTTGGCAAAAAATATATATTTTATGTGCCGCAGAATTTTAGTAATTAGTATATGTGCGCCATGAGATTAAAAATGGTTGAAAATTGCTGCTCTAGGGCAATTAGATAGCTTTTGTTATTTCAAATGAAGAGGAGACATAGTCAATAGTCTACCTTAAATGTACAAAACTTGGAATATTTAAGCAAATAATAAGGCCAATTTAAAAGATCAAATTGTAAGGCAACTTTAAAAATCAAGAGAATGATGATTCATTGGTTATTAATTTCATGTTTTTATCACTTCTACCAGGGAAAAGTTCTATAAAATTAGAAATATCAAGAAGAGAAACATGGAGTTCCACAAAGCAGCAGAGACCATCACTCTCAACTGAACCACTAAAACAAACTGGATAAACTACAAATCCATGGGTTTCTTAACCCATCAGGGAGCTGAGGCCACAAAGAAACTTTAAACTAAACTCTAAAAAATGACAAGTCCTTCACAGAAGAGAAAGGACCCACAGTTGTTCCATCCCTGCTGAAGGAAGAGGAATTTACCACACTTAAGAGTAAGAAGAAATCAGCCAGACTTTTAACAAACTTTTTAGTCACATATACTCTGGCTTCACAGATTAAAATCCCAAGGATTTCCAGCCACAACCAAGTTTAGAACCACTTGCCAACTCTCACACAGGTCTTTACCAAGTACTCAGGTGTTATATCCAAAAGCTGGGATTACAGGGGGCAAAAAAGAGAAGCCCATCACAGGCACTCTGGGCTTTTAGCTGAGGAAGACTGAGTCCAGAGCAGGGGATCTGAGGTACTGTCTGAACACATCAGGTTTAACCTTCAGCTACAAATGACTATGAGCAGGGCAGGAGAGAAAAAAGACTTTCTCATCTCCCCCCACTCCTGTGTCTCCAGACACTCAAAGCTTTGAACTACAAGGAGATAGGAGAGTTGAAAGAAACCATTCCAAGGCACTCCAGGCAACAGGGTTGAAAGAGACATAGAAAGCAGAACATGAATCATGAATCTGACAGTTGAGCAGTAAAGAAGAAAATAATAGACCTTCCAGAGTTTCAAAGCTGGCATCTAAGCAGTGAGGCAAGAGCAGATCTCTGGAATATGCCAATGCCTGGATCCCAGGTCCTAGTGAAGAAAGTTGTGATCGCACCCTCAAAGCACCTGAGCCAGTGGTGACCTGACTCAAACTAAAACAGAAAAAAAGCCACAATAAACACAATCTTATTAACTCAGCCCTCCCCACCAACACCTATCACCCTGATCTAGAAGAAGGGCATGGAAATGAATATTATTTGTTTCATTTTCTACAGTTCTTTTACATAAAATGTCTAGCATTCAATCAAAAATTACATGGCATACCATAAAGCAAAAATATACATAACAATCAAGAGATAAAACAGTAGAAACAGAGCAGAGATGAGTCAATGTTGGAACTGGTAGGCACTTAAAACAAGCTATGTTATAAATTTAAAATCTCATTTAAAAATTGGACAGTGTGCAGGAAGAGATGAGGAATTTCAAAGGTTATGAATACTTTAAAAATATTAATGTTAAAAATAAAAAATACAAGATCAGAAATAAAAACTTCAATAGATATGCTTTATAGCAGATATGACATCAAAGAGAAAAGGATTAGTGAACCTAAGCATAAGTAAAATGGAAGTAGCTAATTAAAAAAAGAAAAAAGTATGTAATTAACAAAATAGGAAATCCAAGATAACAGAGTCTCAAAAGAAATAGGAGTGCAAATGAGGCAGAAGAAACACATGAAAAGATAACACCTACATAATTTCCCAAAGTGATGAAAGATACCAAACTAAAGATACAAAAGTGCAACAAACCCCACAATGAAAAAACACAAAGAAACCCACAGCAAAGCACATCACAGTCAAATTGCTGCGAGAAAAATAATGAACAAATTTTATAGCAATGAGAGAATAAAAACACATTATATACTAAGGACAAATATAAGATTCCACTAACTTCTCTTCAGAAACAATTTATTGCAGAAGAAAATAAAACCACATCTTAGAAGTACTGAAAGAGGAAACAACTTATAAATCTATTAAATCTATATCTAGAGAAAATATCTTTCAAAAAGGGAAATGAAACAAAGATTCCTAGATAAGGGCTGAGGGAATTCACCACTAGTAGACACACAATACAAGAAATGCCAAAAGGAATTATTAGTTTTAAGCAAAATGACAAAAGATGAAACCACAGGGAAGAAAAAAAAAAGGCATCCAAAATGGTAAATATGAAGTGAAATACAGAAATCCTTTTAAAACTACCTTTACATTTATATGCAAATTTTTTAAGACTATATACTGTTTAAAGTGAAATAAAAAATACTGTGAAGGATGGAGATATATATATATATATATATATTAATATATGGGGAAAAAACATCAGTACAATGGGTAAGCAGAGATAAATAAAATTATACTGTTATAAGTCTCACATTGCTCATGAAATATTATTATTTGAAGATAAACTGTGATAACTTAAAGATTCATGCTGTAATCTCCAGAATAGTAGCTATTTTAAAAATGACACTAAGAGGAATAACTGAAAGTCAAAACAGGAGACAAAACAATATATAATTGTCCTTCAGTATCCACGAGTGTTTGGTTCCAGGACTCCACCACACCAAAGAATACCAAAATCCAAAGGAGGCTCAAGTCCTTACTTGGCCTTCTGTACCTGTGGGTACCACATCAAAGGATTCAATCAACCTAAAAATTTTTGATCCATACTGGTTGAATCCACCGATGCAGAACCCGTGGATACGAAGGGTCAGGGCTGACTGCACTAAAAAATGCATGCTACACCACAAAGAAAGTAGAAAAGCAGGTACAAAGAGCAACTGGGATAAACAGAAACCAAATAATAAAATGAGAGACTAAAATCAGCCATATTAATGACTATATTAAATAATGAATTAAACACTCTAGGCTTTCAACTACTAAAAGCAGGAAGTGGGCCAAGAGAATTGAGAGAAGTCCCCTGAGATGCTCAAGCCATTCAGCTACCAAAAACCTTAAGACTCTCAGAACTAGAAGAAAGTATTCCAAGATATCTATTTCAGGCCTTCAAAGCAGATTAAGGAGAGGCAGCAGGGGCAGATATCCCTCAGAACTGTAATCTCCTGTTATATTTCATAATTTTTATACTAAATTTTCTCTTTTCAAATTACTGAGTCATTTTTTCTGTCCTCATTGGAACCAGACTGCTACGTTACCTTTTCTATATTAAGTTTCCATTTGTATTTGAGTCTAATTTTAGGCTTTCTGTTCTATTTCACTAGTCCATTTTTCTATTCATGCATTAATAGCACACCACTGTAATTATAGAGGCTTTATAATTTGTTTGGTAGGGCTAGTCCTCCCACCCCTGTGTATTTTTTTTTTTTATTCAGGGTTTTCCTGGATATTCTTGTACAGTATATAAATAAAGAATCCTACTTCACGGAAATTCATTTATTGCGGTAGAGTCTGGAACTGATTAACTGCGATAAACAAGGGCCGACTGTATAATTTTCTTTTTCATATAAATTTTAGTATCAACTTGATTAATTTCATAAAGTAACTTTTTGGTATGTTTATTAAATTTACAAATTAACTTAGAAAGAGCTGACATCCTTATAACATAGGCTTGTCCTAGCCAAGCACAAGGATGTTTTTCCTTTTTTACTTTTGAGTCTTTAATGAATGTTTAAAATTTTCCTTCATATAGGCTTTACACATTTGTTAAATTTATTCCTAAACAGTTAATCTTCTTTATTTTTATGATGAACAGATTCTATCTTTTTACCCTGTTTATTACTGTGAAGAAATTAATTTTTGTGTTAATTTTATATTGTTAGATTTCGTCTTCTTATTGACTCTCTGGGGTTTCCAGGTATATTACATCATCTGCAGATTGAGAGTTTTACAACTTTTTTACCATGATTATCTCGTATAATACACTGGCTAATATCTCTGGTACAATACTGAATAGGAAGAGTAGCAGGCACCTTTGCCTTATTAATGATTTTTTTCTGTTTCTCCATTAAGATATTGCTATATAGTTGGAGTTTGTTATATAAGCCAATTTTTAAAAAATTTAATTAGTGAGGCCCATTCACATTGTTATGGATATGTTTAGACTCAATTTTATCATATTTTATAAATAGCATATTTTTTTTAATTTTAGCATGTTTCTTTGTCCACAAGATGTATATTCTTTGCTATTTTGTTAAAAAATATTTTGGTTTTTATAAAAGTCTGCATTGTTGTTTTAGTGGTGCCTTTGTATGTTTATCTTTTTTAATTGCCTCAAGTCCTTTGTTTTCTCATTTAACTTTTTAAAAAATATGTTTTATTGATTTTTTTATAGAGAGAGGACAGGAGAGAGAGAAACATAGATTGGCTGCCCCCTGCACACCCCCTACTGGGGGTCGAGCCCCAACCGGGAATTGAACTGGGACCTCTCAGTCCATGAGATGACACTAAATCCACTGAACCACACTGGCTGGGCTCATTTAACTTTTTAATATCTGCCTTATCAGGTTCTTTAGTATTCTTTAATAATTACTGCCTACTTTCCTCTTTCCCTCTCCCTTGTGCTCCTGTTTCTAGATGCATTATTTCTAATGTTTTCACGTATATAACCATTTTCACATTAGTATTCTATCCTCTTCCCCATCTATTAGTCATATATACACACACACACACACACACTCACCATCAGTGCTTTTGTTAAAGTTTTCCCAAACATCATAAAGGTTAGCTTGCTTCTTTAGGTGTTATGGGGGGGGGGGGGGTGAATCCTCCAGTTTTGTGCTTCTTGTTGTCTTGTATGAGCCTATCCTTTCCTTTTTTTCTTCTTCTCCTTTTCACTACCCAACTGCCAAAGGAAATATTTTCCTTCCTTTTTGCCTTTTTTCCCTTCCAGAAGCAATGTATATAAGAGATCATCTCTGGCCCTGGCCGGTCTGACTCAGTTGGTTGAGCGTCATCCCATACACCAAAGGGTTGCCAGTCAATTCCTGATCAGGGCACATACCCAAATTGCAGGTTCAGTCCCTGGTTGGAGTGCATACAGGAGGCAATCAATTGATTTTTCTCTCTCACTTTGATGTTCTCTCTCTCTCTCTCTCTCTCTCTCTCTCTCTCTCTCTCTCTCTCCTCCACCCTCCCCCACTCTATCTGAAGATAAATGGGGGGAAAAATCCTCAGGTGAGGATTTAAAAGAGTATTTTCACAAACTTTAGGTAGGCAACAGTTTTGGGTAGAACATAAAATGTATTAATCATAGAAGAAGAAAAACTGATAAAATTGATCTTTATGAAAATTAAACAATTCTAATACAAAATGATGCCATTAATAAATTGAAAAGCCACAGATGGAAAAAATATTTACAGCATATACATTTGTCAAAAAACTTCTACCTAGAACATATAAACAACTCCTACAAGTCAACATTCAGAAGTCCAACAATTCAGCCCTGGCCAGTGTGGCTCAGTTGGTTGAGCGTTGTCCTGTGCACCAAAAGGTTACCAGTTCAATTCCTGGTCATGTCACATGCCCAGGTTGCAGGTTCAGTCCCAGGTCAGGGTACATATGGGAGGCAACCTATCCATGTTTCTCTCTCACAGCAATGTTTCTCTCTTTCTCTCCCTCTCTCTTCTTCTCTCTCTAAAATCTATTTAAAAAACATATTTAAAAAGTCCACCAATCCTATATATATATATATATATATATATATATATATATATATATATATATATTTGCATTTAGGGAGAGAGGGAGGAAGAGAGACAGAGAAACATCGATGTGAGAGAGACATATCAAGTGGTTGCCACCCACACGACCCCAACCGGGGCCAGGGACAAACTGCAACCAAGGTACGTGCCCTTAGCGGGAACCGAACCCGGGACTCTCTGGTCCACAGGCTGACGCTCTAACTGCTGAGCCAAACCGGCCAGGGCTCCAATATTTTTTAAATGGGCAGAAGACTCAAATAGATGTTTCATTAAAAATATATATATAAATGGCCAATAAACACACAAAAGAGTGCTCAACATCTTTAGTCATCAAGAAAATGCATATTAAAACCACAGTGAGATACCATTTCACACCAGTATAAATGGCTAAAATTAGACTGAATACTGGTGATGAAGTAAAGAAACCAGATCTCTCACATATTGTTGTTTAGAATATAAAATGTCACAGCAACTTTGGAAATAAAGGTTTGACTATTTCTTATCAAGTGAAACATAAATCTGCCCTACGACCCACCACCAATGCCACTCCTAGATAATTTACCCCAGATAGATGGAAACACATACCCACCAAAACATGTGTACAAGAATGTTCACAGTTTTAATCCTAATAACCAGAAACTTGAAAAAAAAAGTCTATCAAAAGAAAATGACTAAACAAATTATGGCATACTCAGACATGTAATACCATTCAACAATTTAAAAAGAATGAATTACCGATAAAAGCAAGAACATGAATGAATCTCAAAACCATGTTAAGTTTCTGAGAAGTTAGACAAAAATTATTCCATTTTTATGATGTCCAATTATAGGAAAGATTAATTCATGATGACAGATGTTAGAAAAAAGATGACCTGGGGGAATGGGCCAGGGAAGGGATAGAGCCTCAGAAAACTTTCTTGGGTGATGTAAATATTTGCATCTCATTCAAAAACACAGTCACATAAGTGTATACAACTATCAAAACCAAGTGCATTAAACACTTAAGAGCTGCATATTTTAATATATGTGTATTTTGCCACAATTTAAAAAGAAAAGGCCATTCACTTTATTGAATAAACATTTCTTGAGTTCCTACTCTGTGACAGACACTGTGCTAGTCTTGGGAATTCAAGATGAAAATAACATGGTCATTGACCTCAAATAAGTTCAGTACCAGTGAAGCTTTCTTGACTTAAGGAGAGAGATATAATAATTATAGCACAATGAGCTAGAGATAGAATGTTACAGGAATTCAAAGAAAGGACACTTCCTATTAGAGAAAACTTCCAATGACAGGCAATGGCTGTTTTAAAATGATAAGCAAAAGGCATCCCGTCAAGATGGTGGCATAGATAAATGCGGTACTTGCCATCTTCCCACAATCACATCAAAAATACAACTAAACTATACAGAACAACCATCATTCAGAACCATCTGAAATTTAGCTGAACAGAAATCCTACAACTAAGGATGTAATGAAGAAGCCACACTGAGACTGGTAGGAAGGGTAGAGACGTGGAACAGGCTGGTCCCACACCCATATGTGGTGGATAAAAATTGGAAGGGATATTTTAGCTGCAGAGTTCCCCCCTGACAAATGAGGCCCCCCAGCCCAAGGTTCCAGTGCCAGGAAGAGAAGTCCCTGTAACTTCTGGCTGTGAAAATCCAGAGAAGACTGTAGCTGAGTGAGACAGAGGGCTTCTGGAGTCCCAGGCAGTTCCTCTTAAAGTGCCCAAGCAAAGACTTACTTGGACTCACACTCTCTGAGTTTCAGTGGTGGGACAGCAGTTTAAAAGGCGCCAGAGACATAGGGGAAGAACTGAATTGTCCGTCTGGCATCAGGTCAAGAGCTGGAGGGACAGCTTTCCCACAGACAGAAGTGCTGGCAGAGGCCATTGTTCCTTTCCTGCACCCTTCTCCCACAGAGATGGCAGACTGTTTTGTAGCTTATGCCAGGTGTCTCCAGGCAGAACACAGGCAGCAGCTGATCTTGTCTTGCATCTCCTGGGAGGTACCAGAGCCAGCACACCTGATGGACAGCTTCAGACCACATAGAAGCACCACCCAAACACCTCCACAATCACAACACTCAAGGGGAGGACTCAACAAACCCCAGAGCCCCTGCTCCATGCAGTGGGCCCCTATACAGCTGATCCTCCACAGTGATCACTGCCAGTCCTTGCAGCTGATCAGCCTGGGGTAAATCCCTCCCACTGGCATGCCAACAGTAATCAAGTGTCAACTACAACAGGAAGGTGTACACAGCCCACATGATGGAGTGGGGGTGATGTGCACCTGGAGTGCCCAGCTCTGGTGAACAGGGAGACTCTACCACTGGAACTTACAGGACATCTACTACATAAGGCCACTCTACCAAGCCCAAGAGATGTAGCAGCTCTACTTAAGGCAAAGAAACAAACACAGGAAGGCTGCCAAAATGGGGAGACAAAGAAACATGTCCCAAGTGAAAGAACAGAACAAAACTTCAGAAAAAGAGCTAAAGAAAATGGAGACAAGCAATCTACTAGATGCAGAGTTCAAAACACTGGCTATAAGGATGCTCAATGAACTTAGGGGAAGAGTAGATGAACTTAGAGAGAACTTCAATAGCATAAAAAATGACATGGAAGCCATAAAAATGAATCAGACAGAAATGAAGGATACACTAACTGAAATGAAGATTAATTTATAGGGAATCAATATTACAGTAGGTGAAGCCAAGAATCAAAGCAGTGATTTAGAATATAAGGAAGCAAAAATCACCCAATCAGAACAGTAAAGAAAAGAAAAAAAGAATAAAATAAAATTAAAAAATGAAGATAGTGTAAGGAGCCCGTGGGACAACTTCAAGCATACCAACATTTACAACATTCACATCATGGGGGTGATGGTAGGAGAAGAGAGAGAACAAGAAATTGAAAACCTATTTGAAAAAAATGACAAAAAACTTCCCTAGCCTGGTGAAAGAAATAGACATACAAGTCCAGGAAGTACAGGGTCCCAAACAAATTAACCCAAAGAGTCCCACCCTGAGACACATCATAATTAAAATGCAAAGGGTTAAAGACAAAGAGAGAATCTTAAAAGCAGCAAGAGAAGAGCAGGTAGTTACCTACAAGGGAACTCCCATAGACTGTCAGCTGATTTCTCAACAGAAACTTTGCAGGCCAGAAGGGACTGGCAAGAAATATTCAAAGTGATGAAAAGCAAGGACTTAAAACCAAGATTACTCTACCCAGAAAAGCTGTCATTTAGAATCAAAGGACATAAAGAGCTTCCCAAACAAGAAAAAGCTAAAGAAGCTCATCACCACCAAACCAGTATTACATGAAATGTTACAGGGTCTTCTTTAAAGAGAAGAAAAAACGGTAAAAAATATGAACAATAAAATGACAATAAATATATATCTATCAACAATTGAATCTAAAAAACAAAATAAATGAAAAAGCAGAACAGAAACACTCATAAATACAGAGAACATTTTGATGGTTGCCAGATAGGAAGGAGGTTGGAGGCTAGATGAAAAAGGTAAAGGGGACAACCCACTTGGGTCCCCTCCCTGCTGCTGGGAGTCTATCTTTTTTCAAATAAATTTTGCTTTCTCTTGAAAACAAAACAAAAAAAAAAAGTGAAGGGATTAAGTAGTACAAATTGGTAGCTATAAAAGAGAAAATAGTCATGGGGACATAAAGTACAGCATAGGGAATATAATCAACAATATTCTAATAACTATGTATGGTGTAAGATGGGTATGAGGTTAATCAGGATGATCAGTTAGTAAGTTACATAACATCTAATCACTGGGGTGTACACTAGAAACTAACATAATTTTGTATGTCAAATGTAATTGAAAATAAAAGTGATTTAAGATAAAATGATAAGGAAGAATTAATTAATTTAAATGGAGAAAATCATTACAGGCAGAAAGAGTAATCATACAATAGCAAGGCACAACATACTGTGTACATAAGACACCCACAAGCAGGTTGATGTTATGAGATTATAAACTATAGGGAGAGAGGGACAAGAAAGGAGGCCAGAGAGAAAAAAAGAGGCTATATAAACGTTTTTAAAGAAAACAGACTTAATTCTGTAGGTGACAGGAGATCTAAAGGTTAAATAACCTTTTTAGATAATTCATTCTCACCGCCATGGAGAAGATGTACTGGAGAGAGGCAGCAAGAAAACCAATGAAGAGGCTACTAAGTGCCCCGAGTTTGAAGGCCTAAAGTGGAAAAATACAAGGTAAAACTGGCAGGACTGATTCTCAATTTAAATATAAGAGAATGGTAAATGTCAAAAATGACTCTTACGTGACTGATGAGATGAATGGACCACCAACCAAGACAAAGTAAATGAAAAGAATTTGGGAGACTGGGGCAGAGAAGCACCATTAGAAGCATGGGGAGTCTGAGGAGCCTCTGTGATATCTAATTCAAACCATGCAGCAAGTGTTTCACATACAAGGTTGTATTTTGAAATACTGGCTAGGCAGATTTAGGAATCATCAGCTTATAGAAACAAAATCAAATGAGACTGACCAGTTAAAGTAAGAAAAGTGAGAAAATGGAACAAAAAAAGAACTTTGGTAGTATCAATAGGGAAGGTAAGAAAAGGCAGGGAAGGGTGGGACAAGAATACCATAAAAAGACAGCATGAGATCATCAGAAAGGGATGAAGAGAACAAGAATTCTGCAGTGTTAGGGAAAACAAGGAATAGTGAATTTCAAGAAGAGGTTGACCAATACCATCCAATGTAGCAAAGAGGTCAGTTTAAAAAAAAAAAAAAAAGAGCCTGAAATGCACCTCACTGGAAAGACATTGGTAACTTCAGCAAAAGTATTTCAGTGGTGTGGAAGAAGCACAAAACCAGACTGCAGAGGGAATGTAGGCACAGATAAGTAGGCAGAAAATACAGTGGGGCAACGTAGGTTTACAGTTGTTCTTATGGAAAATAATACGATAATTAATAATACAAGAATAAACTCTGTTTTGCATACTCACAACTGTAAACCTACCTTTGCCCCATCCTGTAACATAAAGACTAGTGCAAAGAATTCTACATATAAACTCAATAATACATGTGCTCAATAGTCAAACTACAATTTTCAAACCAAAGAAAACTACCAGAAGAGGCACCCAAGATATTTTCTTAAAGCTGGGGACAGGGTGGGAGGGGATGGGGAGGAGGGAGTCAATGGGGGGGAAAAGGAGAAACATCTGTAACAAAAATAAATTAATAAAAAGAAAGAAAGAAGAAAGAAAGAAAGAAAGAAAGAGAGAGAGAGAGAGAGAGAGAGAGAGAGAGAGAGAGAGAGAGAGAGAGAGAGAGAACATCAAAGAAAGAAAGAAAGAAAGAAAGAAACTTGGGCCCTGGCTGGTTTGGCTCAGCGGTTACAGCATCACCCCACGGACTGGAGAGACCCGGGTTCGTTCCCGCTAGGGGCATGTACCTCGGTTGCAGTTTGTCCCCGGCCCGAGTTGGGGTCGTGTGGGTGGCAACCACTCAATGTGTCTCTCTCACATGGATGTTTCTCTCTTTCTCTACCACCCTCTCTCCCTCCCGCTCTATCTGAAGATAAATGCAAAAAAAAAGAAACTTGAATCTTGCAGAAAAATGTCTTGCTTAATATCTACTTATTAAACAAATGCTTTCAATATAGCTCCATTCACATTCTGGCTTGGAAATAGTACTAAAATAAGAATGAAATTCATAGTTGATCATATTAACTCAATCATGGGAAAGTTGAGAGAAGTATTCCCATCTGACAGTAATCACTGCTTGTCAATATTTTCTCAAAAGTTCATTAGTTTTAAAAAATAATGTCCTTGATACTCTTCAGAAGCCTGGATTTAAAACTATATTATGAGGAATTCCTCATCTTATTTTTAAAATCCTTACACTTAGAGACACCTTATTTATTGAAGGGAGTTGGTGAAATAGAGTAGGTAATTTTTGCTATGATTTGATATCATATCATGTTAAATCTTAAGAAACCACTTTATCAACTTACAAAGCACAATCTTTGAGGCATCCAACAAGCAAGAGTTGCTTATGAACTCTTAAGCAAAGGATGTCAAGAAACCACCAGCACTAACACTAATACTAAACAGTATTAACTGATTTTATTTTTAAGTTGGGTGGGGCGGAGGGGGCAAGTTAAGGACAGTGAGAGGAAATCGAAGTTACTCATTTCTTTAATTTCCCTTTAAAAAAAATCCAAGTCATTGATGAAGTTTGTCTCTAAAGTATTTTTTCCTTAAATTGTCCCTGCCTGAATATTGATCTCTTAACTTATCTTTTAAATAAAAGTCAGAGTGATCTTTGTAAACTCAGCAAATTTGATCATTTCATGTCCCTGGGCCTGGCAGGGGTAGCGGGGACAGACAGAACCATCAAGTCATCCACACAAAGTTTGGCCATTTGGGAAAAGAAAGCAGTTTATAGGCATACATCTCACAATTTCATATGTAAAATCATAACTTTTACAGAAAAACTAATGTATTCTTCAAAATTATTACATTCTTTAAGTATGTAGATGAGCTATAAAGATTGCATTGGTCTAATTTAGCTAAAATTCAGGGCCTGATTTTTCTCAAAAATGGCATTTGCCTATTATTGGTTACATTTGTTGAAAAGTATGTTTGCTTGTTATCATTATGTTAGTACACTGAAGTGGTTAGATGAAGAGCAGAAGTTCTGATGAAACAGGAATGTGGTTCCTATAATCAGAATGTCAAAAATGAAAAGTATGCACTGGATCCCAGGTTACATGGTAAGTTGGGGTCAAAGTCGGGGTCATTCCATAAATTTGAGGACACATATCCAAGAAGGAAAAATATGAATGAGTATGGCAACACATATTGAAAAATTGGATTTTATTAGACCCTTCAAGCCTAGTCCTCTGAACACTGCTACAAAACTTTCTCAAACCGAGGCATGAAGTTTTATTTTTCATAAATTCAGCTTCTAATCTAAAATAATCAGCTTGTCACAGATAAGTCAGGTTAATTAAAATATGATTGGCTACCAAATGTATTTTGTTATCTAAAGACAAACTTCTCTATTTTTCTCAGGACTGGTGTCTGAACAAGTTTTTCAACTTCACATCCCCTTTGTTTCCTTCCCTTAAGCAGTACTGATTTGATAAAAACTATCTGTGGTCTAGCTTTTCTATAAAATTCAAAAGTTGTCCAGGTGTGATAGAAATTCTCAATTGAAATCAATGAAGGATTTCTATCTGCTCTAGGACATAATGGAAAAGTTCTATTAAAATCAGCAGACCGTTTCAAAAACACCTGACAGTTTCACATTTGAAAGGAAGCCCCACTGCAAGTACTGGCACATGCCTATCAAGTAGTTAGGATTCACTAATCTGTGAGGCAGCTCCATTCATACCAGTCATTATGAATAAGGATAAAAACAAGGATTATGGTGATTTGGGGAAGTTATTTTTGACAAATACTGGACAAGTAGTATGTAGTATTTATTCCAACCTCAGTGTTTTTAAGTAATAATGAACCAATAGATCTATTTCATTAATTACCTACGGTAGAAATCAGCAAACTTTTTCTTCTTTTTTTTTGTAAAGGACCAGATAGTAAAAATATAGGTTTTTCCATCCATAGGATCTCTGTCATAACTACTCAGCTCTGCCCCAGAGCACAAAAGCATGTGCTAACCGAGCTCCCACGAAACTTTATATACAAAAACAAGGAATAGGTCAGGTTTGGCCCATGGGCCATAGTTTGCCAATACTTTACTTAAGGTAAAGTTATATAATCTTTCTTTCTTCAAAAATTAGACTCAAAAGATATTTCTCTCAAAAATATATTTAATCTTTAAAAAATGTATATTATCCCATAAATCTATATATCACATAACCAGCTCCAAATATTTAATTTTGAGGATTATCCCATTACTTCTTAAGCAAAATCCTTAACAACAATGCAACGTTTCAACAAGAATGTGAAATTACCTGCCTTCTGCTTCTGAGACTGATTAAATTCACATCCATAATGAGACTGCATAGTGACAGTTTCATCTCTCAAATGTCTTTCCATTCCTCTTGTACAAGTGAAATAATAATATATGAGATAAATATTCTATATGTACCATTTTATCTTTAATTTGAAACAGTAAGATTATCAAATGGTAAGGTATACTTTATAACGATTCAAAATTCATATGATATAAAGGTTTTATCTTTATCAAAGTAACCCTTTTAGAGACCATATAAGGTATTCTAAAATAAATGACACCAACTTATTCCAAAAGTGACACATCAGAAATCCATATATTTGCAAATCCCATAAATTTATTCATTGGCAACAATAAATGATGAGAGTCCAGGATTAACATACAATAGTTAGAACTGCAAATATTTACTGGGCACTCAGCATGTTGAATACAACAAAATAATTCAGTTAAACAGCTTATTTTTCCACTTTGAAAGTACATGTCTTAGATATATAAATCTATAATCATATATTTATAAAATATACTTTTGCTTAAAGCATTAAAGTATTACCAATAACTATAAACAATTCAATTTACACCTTAAAATTACTGTGACAAGGTAAAACATTTTAAAAGACCACCAACCATCCAATTCAATTTTATTTTACATGAAAATATGTTGAGACAGGAATATTGTAAACTATGTCAAGCAATGTTAGCCAATATGATAACGGCACAGATAAGTATCATAACACCAATTGTAAATGAATATTAGTTCATATTAGCTCATATCTAAAAGTATGCTAAAAATACATTAAAAGGTATTATGTCACAAAAAGCATGATCATGCTTTGATGTGCCATACTAGGTATCACCAACATGATCAAACCAAGGTTTGCAATCCCCTTTTATATGGAAATATAATAAATTCATACACACTACTTATTATTATGGAATAACATGTAATTAGGGAAAGAGGACTTTGCAAGCTGAGAAGTCCTTTACAGACATAAGATTATCACTAAAAATATTTAAGTAGAAGAATATTACAAGTAAATTATACCAAAAGGCATAAAAGGCCAAAAGTTACCTCATGCATTCATACCAATTCATGCAACTTTACCATAACTTGAACAGTATTACTGAGTGAAAATTTTTAAATGTGTCCAGATAGAACAGAACTACTTCAGGTGTGGTCAATGAATCACTTCCATTCCTCAAACTCTTTGTTACTGCTCCATGATGGGATAAGCACAGAAACTGAGGTAAGCATTTAAAAACTTTTAGAGCAACCTGGCATTATTACAAAATCTTATAGTTTACAAAAGTTTTCATCTGTGAAAAATTCGAAATTAAAAAAACTGACACTTTGAGAATCACTGAACTAGAATACATTTCTCAGTATCTCTTTCAGGTAGATGTGAGACTAAGTTCTTGGAAACCAAGGACATGATGTGTGTACCTTTTCTATCAGGAGCTGACTCTATGGCTCTCTGCTGTCCTTCCTTGGCCTACTAGCTGAAATCCAGATGTGGTAGCTACTCTACTATAACCGTGAAGACAATGACAATGCCCCAGAGTAGTGCTTCCCAAACTTTAATTTGCAAAGGAATCACTGAGAGAATCTTGTTAAAATGCAGATGCTGATTTAGTAGGCCTATGGTGGAGACTGCGATTCTCCACCATAGGTAGCTTACTAACAAGCTGCCCAGATGCTAATGATGCTGGTCTAAAGACCATACTTGGAGCAGCAGGGGTTCTGGGACCACAAAACAGTAAGATGGAAGGAGCCTGGGTCCCTAAACAACAGCACAAAGCAGAATTCACCACCACTCTAAGTGCTGTGACAGAGGAAAAAAGAGGCTACGTTCTTTATTTTATTTTACTTTTCAAATAAAAATTTAATGTTAGCTGATATCTAAAGAGTTAAGGACATTTCAAAGCATAATAGGGAATCAATGAATGCTAGTAACCAAAAGGCTAATCCTTTAGATCGCTGCAATGTGGAGTCTCTGTAACATCAGCCTAGCCTTCAGCCTAACTAATACAAAGCAGTTTTTTAAATATTAGAAAAATGTATGTTGGGCCAGTTTTTGCATTTTAATTAAAATAACATCAATGTAAATGGAATTCACATAAGTATAAACTGGTAAAACTTTAAGGCTCCATTGCCCTTTAAAGATAATCAGACTTCAGGATGCACACTGTGATTTCTATCATGTATCATTTAAATATTAAGTCATTTCTCATTACCCTGTACCCATTAAAGTCTGTACCACAACACTGGAATATCTTTTTCATGATGTTAAATCAATCTCTCAAACTTTAAAACTTTCAGTTTGTTAGAAAAAAAAAAACTACATCTAATTACATGAAGATATACTTCCATTGTAAACTATTACTGCAAAAGAAATCTTGTTTTTATAACTGGTAAAAAACGTAATGAGTAAAACATTAGGCAGGTGTCTTCGTGTAGCAAAGAACAGCTAGATCTTATTGTGGGTGGTCACTCTGCATCAGCAAGCACGTAAACACTGACACAAAAGTGGGCACTGCAATGTCATGATATTGGTATATTAGTCATGTTTTTTATTTTTTTAAAGACACTGTTGTTCCAACAGACCCATGGATGTACTTTTTTTTTAATTTTTTATTTTTTAATCCTCACCCGAGGATAAGTTTTTACTGATTTTTAGAGAGAGAGGAAGGAAGACAGAGAGACAGAGAAACATCGACCTTGCCTCCCAAACACAGCCCGACTGGGCATCAAAGCTTCAGCCTTTTGGTGTACAGGACCAGGCTCCAACCAACGGAGACACCCAGCCAGGGCAGTATATTAATCATGTTTTTAATACGTGTATACAAAATACTTTCATTATTTGGCAATTTTTTTAAATCTGTTACCCAAGGATATCTTTTTATTGATTTTTGAGAGAGAGGAATGAAGAGGGAGAGAGAAAAACATCGATGGCTTGCCTCCTGAACGTGCCCCAGCCAGGGATCAAATCCATAACCAGGGCATGTGCCCTGACTGGGAATCGAACCCGTGACCTTTGGTGCACAGGATGATGCAGCAACCAAGTAAGCCACACCAGCCAGGGCTCATTATTTATCAAAAAAAATTTTTTTATCCTCACCCAAGGACAGAAATTTCTTTTTGCATTCATCTTCAGATAGAACGGGAGGGAGAGAGGGAGGAAGAGAGAGAGAGAAACATCAATGTGAGAGAGACACATCGACTGGTTGCCACCCACATGACCCCAACCGGGGCTGGGGACAAACTATAACTGAGGTACGTGCCCTTAGCAGGAACCAAACTCGGGTCTCTCCGGTCCACGGGCCGACACTCTAACCGCTGAGCCAAACCTGTCAGGGCTCAATTTTTAATTATAAAAGAAACACCTTATATATGCCTATGATGATTAATGATGGATATGTTAACTATTTAGATGAACAAGGAAAAAATAATAAAAACAAATAACCAGAACTAGAAAAACCAGTCAAAAAATTTATCAGCAGCAATAAAATAAGAAAAAAAGTACAGCCTGATCCTATAAAACTTCAAAATATAGCAACCAAAGAAAATCTGTGGGAGTCTGGGCACTAACCTTGCCCCATCCATCCCCAAGAAGCACAACTGAGGAAAAGAAGTCAAATCAACACAATTCTGGAAAAACATCACTGTAACTCACAAATCAGAGTGAAACAGACAGAGGGAACCATCAGGCAGCCTAGACAAAATATTATGGCAAACCCCTAGGAGCAGAAGCCCCTGCCTATTAACTAACACTCAGCTCAAAGCAGAAAGGATCACTAATATCCGCCATTCTGAGCATGGTGAACTAAGGAAGGACACTGAGAAGGAGCCTACTCCACATGCTTTGTGTCCTAACTAGTAACACGTGCATGGTCTTTTTGGTGTTCATAATTGAAAGTTAACAAAAAAGCAACCTGTGCTTGGCAGAGTCTTCAGGTAAAACCCCAGTAGACTAAGACCATATGCCAGCTTACTAGACTGCAAAGTGCCCAACTGCCTACTGTTTTGCCTCATCAAAGGACCTAGAATGAATTACAATCTCATCATTTTGATGCCTTCCTAACCAGGGACTCTGAGCTAATAAGCAATTCTGAAATATCAACAACAAAAAAAGTAAAAATGTTTAGCATATAAAATATCAGATGTATAAAGAAATAATTAGGACATAGGACAAACATACTAATTTAATAAACTTCTGAACATGGTTTCTAGTAACATTGCTCCAAGAAAATTTCAAAACCCCGACAGAAACGGTTGTTCCAAGCAAAGGAAGTTTATCAACATATTATATTTCAAAATTTACATCTAACTAACTACAAGTATATACTTATGAGTGCATGTGTTTGTATTCCATTAGAAGTTAATATCAATACATAGAAAAAGCTTTGCGTAACAGGTTATTTCTTACATTTCTGTAGAGATTACAATTTTTTATTTATTGATTTTTTTTAAAAAAGAGAGGGAGAGAGAAACATGGATTTGTTGTTCCACTTATTTTTTTTATCCTCACCCGAGGACATTTTTTCATTTTTTTTGTTCAGATAAGAGTGGGAGGGAGATAGAGGAAGAGAAAGAGAGAGAAACATCAACGTTAAAGGGGCACATCAAGCGGCTGCCACCCGCACGACCAACCAGGGCTGGGGACAAACTGCAACCGAAGTACATGCCCTTAGCGGGAACCGAACCCGGGTCTCTCTGGACCACAGGTCAACGCTCTAACCGCTGAGCCAAACCGGCCAGGACATGTTCCACTTATTTATACATTCATTTGGTGATTCTTGTATGTGCCCTGACTAGGGTCGAACCTGCAATATTAGCATATCAGAAACAGCTCTAGCCAACTGAGATACCCAGCCAGGGCCAAGATTACATTACTTCATAAAAAGTTTTAACTTCAAAACATTCATTTGAGAAATAAATTTCTACTCTACAAAAAGCCTGAACAAGAATATAAAAACAATATAATGAGAGATACTGACACTAATTAAGATGACACTAATATTCATTCCTCAAGCATTTAAGTGTCTACTGTGTACCTTGTACCTGCTAAATGCAAGGAATACTATAAAAATATGGAAAGACTTAAGCATTGCCTTACAGGAACTTACACAATAATAAGGCATCAATCCATAATAAGGCATCAATCAAACTATTTAACTAATCATAAAAAGCACATATTTATTTATTTCTCTGGATCCAAAATTAGAATATATTTATAGCAAAAGAAAGAATTATTTCAGCCTGGCCGGTGTGGCTCAGTGGATTGAGCGTCAACCCATGGACTGAAAGGTTCCGGTTCAATTCCTAGACAGGACATATGCCTGGGTTTCGGGCTTGATCCGGGGTAGGGGACATGCAGGAGGCAGATGATCAATGTTTCTATCTCTCTCTCTCTCTCTCTCTCTCTCTTGCTCTTGCTCTCTAAAAAAAAAAAAAAAAAAAAAAAAAAAAAAAAAAAAAAAAATCAAAAAATCAAAAAATTTAAAAAGACATTTCTATCTTTAAAGAAAAAAAAAAGGAAGAATTATTTCATTAACTTTATCATAATTACCTATCAACCTTTTGGACACTTAAACTTACATATGCCCCTATTTCTCTCCCAAAACAAAACTTAAACTGAATCAATTTGAAAATCCATTATAAAATGTTGGCTTTATGTAGCAAGTTTTTCTTACCTCTCCCCTCTCTCTCTCTCTCTCTCTCTCTCTCTCTCTCTCTTTCACAAAGCCAGGGTGCTTGAACACAGCTTTCATCTTATCTGAACACTGAAATGCTGTTTCGCCAGATGGGGAATTGAATTATTTTTCCTTTGTATTAAATTTATTGGGGTGACACCAAATCATACAGGTTTCAGATGTACAATTCTGCAACATATCATTTGTGCACTGTATTGTGTGTTCACCACCTCAAGTCAAGTCTCTGGCCATCACCATTTAGGCCCCCTATACCATCCTGCACCTCCCGCACCAATCACCACACTGTTGTTCTTATCCATGATCTTTCTCTCTCTCTCTTTTTTTTTTTTTTACTCAATTCCTCCACCACCCCCATCCAGTCCACTCTCTTCCCCAACAGCTGTCAGCCTGCTCTCTATAAGTCTGTCTCTATTTTGCTTGTTAGTCCATTTCGTTCATTAGATTCCACATATAAGTGAAATCATATGGCACTTGTCTTTCTCTGACTGGCTTATTTCACAAAACATAAGGCTCTCCAGGTCCATCCATGCTGTTGCAATGGTAAGAGTTCCTTCTTTTTAATGACAGAGTAGTATTCCACTGTGTAAAGGTACCACAGTTTTTTATCCACTCATCTACTGATGGACACTTGGGCAGCTTCCAAATCTTGGCTATTGTAAATAATGCTGCAATGAACACAGTGGTGCATTTATTCTTTCAAATTAGTATTTCAGGTTTCTTTGGATAAATTCCCAGAAGTGGAATAGCTGGATCATAAGTCAGTTCTAAATTGATTTTTTGAGATAACTCCATGCTGTTTTCTATAGTGGTTTCAGCAGTCTGCCTTCCCACCAACAGTGCACAAGGTTTCCTTTTCTCCACATCCTCGCCAGCCCTTGTTTGTTGATCTATTGATGACAGTCATTCTGACAGGTGTGAGGTGATATCTCATTGTGGTTTTAATTTGCATTTCTCTGATGATCAGTGATGTTGAGCATTTTTTCGTATGTCTATTGGCCATCTGTATGTCCTCTTCAAAGAAGTGTCTATTCAGGTCCTTTACCCAGTTTTTAATTGGATTGCTTGTTTTTTTGGTGTTGAATTTTATAAGTTCTTTATAAATGTTGGATATTAACTCTTCATCAGATATATCATTGGCAAATAGGTTCTCCCATTCAGTGGGTTGTTTTTTTCATTTAGTTGATGGTTTCCTTTGCTGTGCAAAAACTTTTTAGTTTGATGTAGTCTAATTTGTTTATTTTTTTTCTTTTGTTTCCCTTGCCCAAGGAGATATATCAGAAAAATATTGCTATGAGAAATGTCCAAGATTTTACTGCCTACGTTTCCTTCTAGGATTTTTATGGTTTTGGGTCTAACATTTTAGTCTTTAATCCAGAGCAAGTTTTCTATCAATACTATGTTTAATGTTTCATATTAGCTAATTTACAAAATCTACCTTTATTAATTTTCAAACTTTTCAAGGTTCTACTTAGAATTTAATAAAATGAAAATGTTTTTCTTAACCTGGCCGGTTTGGCTCAGTGCTTAGAGCATCAGCTCCCGGACCGAAGGGTCACAGGTTCGATTCCTGGTCAAGGGCATTTATCTGGGTTACAGGTTCAATCTCCGGCCCTGTGGGGGTTGTACAGGAGGAAACCAATCAATGTGTCTCTCTCACATCTCTCTCTCTCTCTCTCTCTCCCCCCCCCCACCTCCCTCCCATCCCTCTATCCCTCCCTCTCTCCCTTCCAGTCTATCTAAAAATCAATGGAAAAATTTCCTTGGGTCAGGATTAACCAAAAAAAAAGTTGCTCTTAACATCTTCACTTTACATCCATGACGGAGTACCTTCTGAAAAACTGCTACTGAGTTTTATATTTAGAGAAATTTGGTGGGATTCACGAGGAATTAAGAAAATGGATCTTCAGATATCTAAATTTATAATGTTTTAAAAACTGCTCTGAATCTCTAATGTCAGCAAGTCAACAAACTAATACTGACCCAATCAAATAATCTTATCACAGAGCTCTTAAAGATATGTCCATTTTCTCTTTTTAAAAAAATTCATGATTTTCATAATGCATTCTAATGCGTTTTCCCCTCTCAGAAGCTCCCTAAAGGTGAATCCTCCATTAAAAATGCTGAAATTCCTTAGTGCTTGAACCTAGCCTATTCATACTCAAAGCTCGGTCTTTAGATCACAGATCAGTGCTAACAGAAATATAATGCAAGCCACATACGTAATTAAAAATTTTCTGGTAACCACATTTCAAAAGAGAAACAGGTAATATTAATATAATAATATATGTTACTACGATATATTAAAAATATTATTTCAATATGTAACAATATAAAAATTAATGAGATATTTACATTCCGTTTTTGTACTAAGTCTTCCAAACTCAGTGTGAATTTTTACACTTATGGCACATCTAAATTTGGACTAGATACATTTCCAGTGTTCAGTAGCCTCATGTGGCTAATGTCTACCAAACTAGACAGTGCAGCCTTAACTGATCTCATCCATGCCCTGCTTCAATCATCAGCTATACTCAAATGACTCCAAATTTATATCTCCAGTTTTCCCTTCTGAGTGCAAGATTAGTATTTCCTAATGCCTAACTGGCATCTTATTTTAGATGACTCAAAGGCACCTCATACTGAAATGAATATCCAACTTGAATTCATGATCCATCTTTCAAAAATGTGGCCCTCTTCTAATAGTCTCTATCTAACCAATTCAGGTATACAAGCCAAAGACCTAGAAACCAGCCTCTTGACACTTCCTTTTCTCTCATTCCCATATCCAATCCAGCAAAAAGTTCTGTCTATTTTACCTCCTAGATATCTCAACTCAATCTACTGCTCTCCATTGCAACCATCACCCACTCCCTCTATGTACTCCTGCCCACCTCCAATTCATTTTCTTCAATGCAATATCCCAAAACTTCTTGACTATGATGTCATCCCTACTTCAGCCCTCCCATTCCCTGATAAAACTTTTCAACTAATTTCTATATTGCCTCCAGAATAAACCCAAAACTCACCATGGTCCTCAAGGCCCGAGCTACATGTTCTAGCTCCTGAATATCTCCCAGCCCCATCTCAGTATACTGCCTTTCTGTCCTGCCCTCCTCCCATCCTGGCCCTTCAGATCTTTGTACCCACCTTTGCATGACCTTTGCATATGCTGCTTTCCCCTTACTTAGGTTATTTAATTCCCACTCATCGTCCAGATCTCAGGGAAGCATTCTCTGACCACCATAAAGACATCAAATTTCCCTTTTTGTAAGTTCTTACAGAACAATGTCCCTTCTCCTCTCTAGTATATTTTATAAATGCAATACATTTAAAAATGTAATTAATGGCTTTTTCCCCTAAGACTACCTTCAATTGTACTAAAGAAAGTGCCTGCCACAACAAGATGTTCGATAATTATTTGTTGAATGAATACACCAATGAATCCACCTTGTTTTTTCCCTAGACAAAGACCAGATGGCATATTCAACATACCCTGCTTATACATCATTAGTTCTGTAAAGCCTTCCAGACTTCCCAAGTCTGAGTTAACTACTTTCAACAACACCCGGCAAGTAAAATACCAGTGTATAAGATGTTTAAATTCTGCCTGTCTTGTACACCATCCCAACAACAAACACAGCGCTTTGTGCATAAGAGAAATATGTATTTACTACATGTATTTCAGTACAGACATTATTGTATATGGTTACATATGCCTCTGCATTATAACTATTGTTGTAAATACTATACTTTCAGTAGCACTATACCAAAGAAAGTGCCTGCCACAAGATGTCTTGACACCATATGTACCCAATAAGATGAGGGATGAGGGTAGCTATTTCTCTCTACTTTAAAGGCTGTAAAACCATAATGTGTGTGAGAAGTGCTCACATGTCCAGAGACTCAGACCCACTGAGCAGGCGTTAAGAGGGTTATAGTACTAAGATAGATGTAAGCAGCTCTGTCCAGTCCTGTAGTACAATGTGGTTCTTTCCTTGTTCTCTACATTACCAATGTGCTTCTTTTCTGCCATTATCTTTGATTTGACACCCGTGTCGATACTTTACATTATCACAACACATTTTGCCCCCCACCACATTCTCTGCTTTCTTTGTCATTCTATGCCTTCATAAATGTTTCTCAATTTCATATAAAAATGTCTGTATTGCTTGGAATGCAGTTCGCTTCTTCTAAAAATTATCTGGAGGTAAAGTGTTCTTCAGCTACTTCCAAATCCTACCCCTTTCAAAAAGTCAGAATTTCTAGAGAGATGGAACTTAACTATAACATGATAAGTCAAAATGCCCATATTCTATTGTCAAAAAGAGAAAACATAAGCCAAGAAAGTAATATAGTTGTATTTTTATGATTCTTGAAATGTTACTATGCAATTTTTACTTGATTTAGCAAATGCTGCTGTGTGAGAGGAGAAAATTATTTTCAACTTGCTGAGGTAGCAAGTTTCTTTTTATACCCCCTTTATGCTTGAGGCATTCAAGTCTACAAGCAGTTGAAACTAGATTTATAGGTTATTCACCCAAAAAAATCACTGCAAACAGCACCTTAAAACATGAAGACTTGCACAGAATATCCCGTCATTTCTAGCAGTTTACAATATGTATAGAAGCAATCAGGCAATATATAACATATTTTGAGACAGAAGGTCAAGAAGGCTATTGCCTTTGAACATTATAATTTCACAAACAATATAAACCAAAGATAGTTACAAATGCTCATTAAAGAAACAAGAAATATCTCAAAATAGAAGGATGTCTCCAATAAACTCCCCTGAAAACCAAGTACAAAGTAACTGGTTTCTTCTAGTGTTCTGCAGCATGATTTATTATTCTGTTTCATCCAAAAAGTGTTTTAAAGGTTCCGATCTTTTCCAAAACAGTAGTCCAAGGGTACATTTATATCAAAGTGGTAATGATAAAGTATTTTATAATTCTAGATAATCAAAAAGTCCTGTACTTACTACACAACCCTATAAAGAACTGCCAATAGTCTTTACAAATATACCTATGCCTACGAGTTATACTGAAATATCCTTTGCATAAACTTTTATTGTATGGCTGGTTACCAATAGTGTATTATGTGAAGGTATAGTAGTTAGTTATATTAATGATGCTGCAAAGGCTATTTCTTATCTGAAGACTGAGATCATTCACTAGCAATCTCCTGGGGAAAAGGTGTGTCAGATGCCCTGGCTGGTTTGGCTCAGAGGTTAGAGCGTTGGCCTGCGGACCAGAGAGTCCTGGGTTCGGTTCCTGCTAGGGGCGCATACCTCAGTTGCAGTTTGTACCTGGCCCCCGGTTGGGGTTGTGTGGGTGGCAACCACTCGATGTGTCTCTCTCACATAGATGTTTCTCTCTCTCTTCCTCCCTCTCTCCCTCCCGCTCTATCTGAAGATAAATACAAAAATGCCCTCGGGTGAGAATAAAAAAAAAAGAAGAAGAAGAAAAGGTGTGTCAGAAAACTGGAACCAAACAAACAAGAAAAGCACAGGGGTGGAATCCAGAACAGGAATCTGGTTTTTTTGGTCTTGATCATTAATGGGAGGAAGCTTCTGGGTGATGGGATGTGAAAAGTTCTCCTACTGTGTATAGGTCAAAAGCCAGAAATTAGAAATTCCAGCAAAAAGCCCTGGAGTTGTTCCACTTCTTTGGAGTAGCTATCTCAAGGCAACATGAAGAACAACAGGGCAAGCCCCTCAAGACAACAGAGCAACAATCACTTCATAATCCATACTGCCATCGTGCTTCTTATTTTCTTTATCCCATGGTTGTTCTCTAGTATTAAGTTTTGAAAAAGTCTTTAAATTTTGAAAAGTCTTTCTTAGTTGTTCAAAGGTGAAACAAAGGGAAGTAATTCTGGTATACACTTGGGCCAGAGGACATCAGTGTGGTGGTAGCACCAGTAACCAAAGAGAGCCCACCCAAAGGGAAGGTGAAATTCAAAGGGGCCAAGGTAAGAAGACGACCTTTGTATTCATCCTCTCTTTCACCTCTAATCCTGCCTCTCAACCAAAAACAAACAAACAAAAAAAAACTCCTGAGCACAGCCTGGTTAAACTTTGGATGTTAGAAACCTGGAGTTTCTAAGGAAATAGATTCTTTCAGAATAAAATGGAAACACACTATTTCTAAGGTTACCTTTGGTGTCTTCAACTCAAAACTACTGGATTAGGCAAAAATACACAGTATAATGCATCACCATTTTCAGATATTCTTGGACTTCAAAAAGCTAACCAGATTTTCAGATAAACTTAATCAGCAGTTAGGTGAGCCACTCCTGAGTCCAACACCATCACTCCACAGAAGCACCTTATCTTTCCCAAATAAGCAAGTAAATTTACATATCACAAAATGCTTTAAAATCCAGTTTTCAATTTTAAAATGTTCTGTTTTTATATCAACAATTTAAATTAGAAGTGGTCACCACAGCATGGTGGAAATGAGTACAGAATGTTTCTTCTGGACCTTTGGGCTCTAGGCTCTGCCACTTACAACTCTGAGAAAATTATAAATACTCTGTGCTTCAGTTTTCTCATCTCCACACTGAGGGAGTTAAGCTATACAATCAATAATTCTATGGAAAGCCCTGGATGGTGTGGTACAGTGGTTGGAGCGTCAGCCTGTGCACCAAAAAGTCACGGGTTCAATTCCTGGTCAAGGGCATATACCTTGGTTTCGGGTTTGATCCCCAGCCCCAGTGGGGGTCATGTGGAAGGCAACCAATCGATGTGTCTCTCTCACATCGATGTTTCTCTCTCTCTCCCTCCCTTCCTCCCACTCTAAAAAAAAAAAAAGGAAAAATATCCTCGGGCGAGGATTAAAAAATAAATAAATAAAATATATATTTTTCCATTGTGTGTGTAGAGAGAGAGAGAGAGAGAGAGAGAGAGAGAGAGGCAGAGGCAGAGACAGAGACACACGCTGTGGTAAGCCCCAACAAGACTTACTACCTAATCTAACTTCAGTTCCAGCCTCTCTCCTCATAGTACCGTTCTATTTACTAGATGGGATGCTGTCTGATTCATGAATCATTCAATAAAATCAATTAGATCTTTAAATTAACTTGGTTGAATTTTTGTTCTTCAATGGTTTCTATTTTTTAAAAAGCTTCAAAGGTTCATATTTATAAAAAATAAAATTCAAAAGATTCAATGGTTAGTAGAAACACACAATTTCCCCTTAAGGGAAATCTCCAAAGAGAAAAAAACAAAAAAGGCAGAGAGTGAAGTAACTCTGTTATCTAGACAAATAGAGTCAATTCTCTCAGTAAAATTATTCCACGCATATACTTAAGCATTACATAGCATCAGTGTACCTGTTAGTGTATTATTTAAACATAACCACTATACCGTAGAAGTCCCTAAAACTTTTAAGTTCAAATCAGCAAAATCTAATTCTTTGTACACATATTTTTTTATTAGTGGCCAGTGGCACAGAAAGCATTAGGCTTTGCTGATTTAAACTTAAAAGTTGTGTGTGTTTGTGTGTGTGTATGTGTGTGTGTGTGTGTGACTACTGTTGGGAGGTGCATTTTAAAATAATGATTTTTGTGGGGTTCTAATGAAGAATAAAGACTTAAGAAAAAAATGTATTTAAAAATAACAAATTAGAATAATAGATTGTTATAGAATAGTAAGAAGCTAAGAAAATTCCAGGACAAGCGGAATAGAGAATCTAAGACACAGTTAAACAGCAGTTTGCAGCCACCTAGTAAATCCTATCTTCTCTAAACCAAGGACACTTAAGAGTAAATGGTTTGCATTTCTCTTTCCCAACCAGAGAGGGTAAATAGCTTAAATAACCCTACTCATGGAGAAGAAAACAAATCTAATTAAGTGCCATTTGCCAACCACATCTAAGGACAGGCAAAATAATACAATAAATCTCATTTTGGTACATCAGTATAAAGCTGATGAATATTCTATTGATCCTCCCCTAAGACCTGCCCTAAACACCCAGCCTTTAAAACCCCTGAAAACAAAGGTCCCAGCTCACACTCACTCTCTCTGTACCTCTCTCTCCCTCTTTCCCTTTCTCCCTCTTCCTCCCTTCCTCCCTCTTCCTCCTTCTCCTTCCCTCCCTCTTTCCCTCCATCTTCCCCCCTTTCCCAGGAGCATACCCTCACCCCTCCACCCCTTTTCTTCCCCCACAGGCATGTATCTCCTAAACTCTAAGGGACCCCAGGAGACTTGCAACCCAGGGAGCAATTCATAACAGCAGCTAGTCTAGGGTTAACCCCCTGAACTTGCCTCGAAGACCCCCTTTTCTCTGACTTCCCAGGGAGCCAAAGCAGCCCAGCCCAGGCTCTCCTGTTGCTTCTTCTATGCCCTTCCCTGTTTCACTGCCCTAAGTATATTTTTGCTGTGGTCAATAAATTCTTGCTTGCTTTTCTACATTTTATCTCTTGATTGAAATCTTTCCTTCAAGAGGACAGAGGGTCTTGTCAGTTACAAGATCAGTCTATGTAGATCATCTGTGCTCCCTGAAGTTCACATTTTCAGAAACAAGCTTTTCAGTGCTAAATATTTCCCTAACCTACTATTTTAGGTAAAACTGACAGAACAGATTTAATAATAGTTTAGGTGTTTTGGCATCTGTTTCTTTTCAGGTCCTAAAAGTAATTAAATGAATAGGCCGAGTACAAAGGAAAATGGTTAGTGACAGTGACAGAGAATTCCAAGTTAGATGAAACTCAGCATGTCAGAACTGGAATGAGTTCGTCAAAGCTGCTCTATGGTCAGAAATTCTCCTTCCAGTGCTCTCCTCTGCCTAAACCTTTGAGAGTCTGAATTTTAACACTGTAAGAAGTCTCTACTGAAATATAAGATCTACTACAACACAGTCTCCTGAAAGCCTTGGAGATCCTCATCTTCTTTGGCACAAGTTCAGTCTGTTCAACACCCATCAGAGGCCCTGGCCGGGCAGCTCAATTGGTTCAAGTGTCATTCCCATAAGCCATGGTTTCAGGTTTGATCCCGGGTTAGGGCACATACAAGACTCAACCAATGACTACATAAATAAGTGGAACGACAAATCAATCTCTCTCTCTCTCTCTCTCTCTCTCTCTCTCTCTCTCTCAAATCAATAAATTAAAAAACAAAAGACCCATCAGAAATTACAGGACACTCTCCAACTCCTAGAAGGGTAAGTAGTTTTATCAGACCCACAGATTACTCCTCCCTTATCAGTCAGTCCCATAAAAGCAACAGTTTGGAGGAAGTAAAACATGTAAACAGATAATTTGTAATACAAGGTGGCACATGTCACAATGTAACATTGCTGGGGATTTATAACAAAATAACAAATGGAGGAACTCTGCCTAGGGTTGGTTAGAGACCTTGGCTAGGGAATTCTGATTGGCAGGGGCATTCCAAGGTCAACTGTATCAGACTTTACTGAGAACCTAAAATGTAATGTGCTCTGTGGCACTACAGATGCACAGAAAAATAAGATGTAGTTCCCCACTCTTAAGGGAGTCCAAAGAAGAACAATTTAGTATGTGTTTGGAACCAAAATAATGAGACTAGCTTTTCTAAAGGAGCTGGGGTCATGCTGGAAAGCAGTAAAAGACTAAGTTTGTGAATGAAGTCATAAAACTAGTTTGAAGAACTAGGGCTCAATCTAATGAAAAATGGGGAACAACTCAAACGGGAAAATGATCCAAGATGATGCAAGACAACTTTGTGAGGTAAACAAACTCAAGGAAGAGATTCCAGTTAAAAGAACAAAAATAAAACTAAACGAGGTGAGTTTTTAACTCTACCGTTTGTTATGCTAATGGTGTTCTACACAAAAACTGTAGGAACAGTAACACATAGTTAACAGCACCCTGTTTGGAACTGGCCCTCCTGCCAGGCCATTCAGCTCCACCACTTTCTAGCTATGTCATTTTTGGGGTGTTCCTCAACAGCCTGTGCCTCAGTCTCCACCTGTAAAATGGGGTGGCTGTAGAGCAAGGAGCAGCTATTTCAAAACACAAAGGTGTTATCGCATTACTCTAGTCAAAAACTTGATTCACAGTATCAAATGCACATCTTTTAGGCACTTGTAGCCTCCATAATCTGGCCCCAAACTTTCTGGTCTTAATCCTCATGGACATCCTCCCACTTCCACGAAGCATATGGATCTAGTGTAAGCTCTGCAAACCCATAAAGCACCTTCCTACTTCGGTGCCTCATCTCCAGCGGCTCGGTGTCTACAAAACCTTCCCCTCAGCCTCTTTCAAAGCCCACTTCTCTAAGAAATGAACTCTCCTTCCCCTCCAATTCCATTGCACATCTGCTGCTCCTTCCAGTTTACCACTAGTTTCCGTTTGTGCTTGTCCTTTCTAATGCCTCCCTCTCTCTTTTCAGGAAGACTGGACGTCTAGAGAGCAGGGGCAAACAGATCTCTTTCCTCCTCCTTCCCACCTTTATCTCTGTGTCGGTGCAGGCCTGGAAAAGCGTTACTGAATTAAACTGGATGTTTACAACTGCAATGGCCGCAGCTGCAGAAACCGCTTAATTTCGTATTATGTTTTACTGCGTTCAGACCCTAAAAACCTTGACATAAAACGGCTTCAAAAATCAGAACACCTCCATCCCTAGAAGAAAAGTTGTGCGGGGCACCCACACGCACTGCAAGGCGGTCACTGAGCTCGAGAAGTTGCGTGTGCCGCGGGGCTCGGCTTCCACCGTCGGCACCGTGCTCCGAAAAGGGAGAAAGGAGGCGCCCGGCAGCGCCAGGGCCGCGCCGCCCTCGGCCCTCAACTTCCTGCCGGCCCGCGGGCTCCGGCCGCGACCCTCCGTCTCCGCGCACTCGGTTCTCCAGCCCGCGCCCCTCGTCCCGCCGCAGCCACTCCCGCACCCCGGGGAGGGCGGACGGCGCTGCAGGTCCTCCCGGGCGGGCCGGCTCGGGCCTGGGCCTGGGCCGCCCTCCGCGTCCCCCGACCCCGCGTCCCCGGCCCGCCGCCCGCACTCGGGCCCAGGCCGCGCCGCCGCCCCGAGGGGAGCTGGGGGACACGGTCGGCTCCGCGTGGCGCCGGGGGCGGAGCCCGCCCGGAGGGCCTGGGGAAAGGCCAGGGGCGGGCGGCGGCCTCCGCCTACCCGACACGCACCCCACCGCCCCCAACCCCAACCTTCCTTGGGGCCCCGGTCCGCGTCCGCGGCCGGCGGGACTCACCACTTACCAACCCGCCTGGGACAACGCCGCGCCGGGGACTTCGGCCATGGTAGCTGCTTAGGCCGGGGGTAGTGGGGGGCTGGGGTGGGGGTGGGGGGACGGCCTCCTACTTGAGACTAAAAAAAAAAAAAAAAGAAAGAAAGAAAGAAAAGAAAAGAAAAAGAAAGAAAAAAAAACTCCTCTGTTCGGCTCTGCAACTGGGCATGCTCAGTGCGGCCGGCGCTTCCGCGTGCGGGTTCCGCTCGCCGCGTTTTCCGAGCGGCCGCAGGGGCCGGCCGGTGTGGGGCTGGGCGGCCGGCGCGCCGGAGGCGGTAATCAGCCGGGGACGGGCTGGCCCGCAGGTCGGAGGCCCGGTGTCAGCCAGACCACGAGGCTGCCTGCCCGGCACGGGCGGGTTGGGCTTTGTGGCGGGTCACTTTTCGGAGCTGCACACCTTGGAGACTAGCTGGGGAGGTTCCCTGCAGGGCAGAAGGGACGGCCGCGTTTCCAGCGCTGCCGACGGTCAGCCCAGCGAGCCGGACGGCCGCGGACAGGCCGGCTGCCAGCGCACTTCAGTGCGGCGCTCGCAAGGCCGTGTTTCGTGCAGTAACACTCGGAGGACAGGGTTTCCAAGCCCACTCTACATAGGGAGAAAAGTTTACTTTATTATAAAGACCCGTTCCCTTCACCCCGCCTTTGTCTGCCTGGACGCCGAGAGAATGCAGTCGATTCTTGTTCCCAGTCCGCACAAGCAAATCGGATAGTCCAGCTCGGACACCACAATGAAAGTGAGAGGTCAACCCAAGAAAACCTGCACTTAAGGGACGAGGGAAAACTGGACAGATCGGTCAGTGCTCGATTTTTTCCGTCGCTCTCCCACTAGGCACGACTGTGGCCCAGCGCTGCCTATGACGTTGACACGGCGCACCCAGACCCGGCACCCACCGCCCACTTGCGGGTGCCCTTAGCCTCTCAGGAGGGTTGAAGCGCAAAGGCGGGTCCCCAAGTGGGCATGCGCGGCGGCGTCGTGGAACGGCGCGGAGGACGCTCTGGTGTGATTGGGCGGCCGAGACCCACGCCAGCCAATCAAGAGGCACTGGGCCCCGGGAACCGCTCCCTAAAACTTGGCTCCACCCTCCACGGTCTTTCACCTTTGCGGGGGGCCCAGGAAAGAGTGGCGTTGGTTCCAGCTGCTCAGCCCCTGGGTGAGCTGTGGAGAATTTGAATCCCATCCCCGCGGTGGTTTCATTTGAAGCAATCATCATAAACAGATTTTGAGCTGCCTGCGGATCTGGGCAGAGCGGCTCCTGGGCTTGGAGAGGTAGTTGATAACAGAAGGAAGGGGGTAATTGCGGGGGGTGGAGCTAAATCCTTAACACAGATTTTTGTCATTTTAACTGGGTTATGCTGTTCCAGCTTCCCAAAAGTCATAGTTGTAAAATCACGATGCTTTCCTGAGCTCTAATGTTACTGTAATACGTTCCCAAGCACTTTTAGCAACAGAAGTAACTCTATCCTATTTCCTACAGTTTGCAGTAGTACACAATGTATATCAAAGGCCATATATATACTACAAGTATAGGGTGTCCCCAAGAAATGTAAACACAAAAATCGTGTCATTATAAAGCCAGTGTTTATTAAAATGCATTTCATTTTCAAAATGTAATAGAATCTACAGATGCCCAGTATACATTTGGGGGGAGGGGACCACCCTGTATATATTTCAATTTACAGGCACCGGTCATGGGGTCAGGAAAGATTTAACATTCTAAAGTAAATAGATGACTCAATATTAAATTGCTAATACTTTTTATTGGTTGTTGAATCTTCCCTTACCAAATATTTACATTTTACAGTTAATATAGCCTGTTAACTGAAACTCATAGGTTGTTCTAATCACCAGAATTCTTCACTGTTTAAATGTGAAGCATTCACACATTTGTACACATATGCAATATAATACAGTAAGAAATCACATTGCATGGTGTTACAATTTAATAAAATACACCCTGGCTGGTTTGGCTCAGCCACAGAGCGTTGGCCCAGGGACCAATGAGTCGCGGATTGGATTCTGGTCAAGGGCACTACCTCTGCTGCAGTTTGGCCCTGGCCCTGGTTCGGGTCTTGCGGGAAGCAACCAGTCAAGTCAATGTTTCTCTCTCTCCCTTTCTCTCACTCTCTTTCCTTCCCCCTCTATCTGAAGATCAACAGAAAAATATCCTCGTGTGAGGACTGAAAAAAAAAATTTTTTTTAATGCTCCACAAAACAATTTCCTTGCTTTGAGGTATGCTTTAAACAATGAGTGAGGATTTCCACTGGAGAAATTTGGGACAATATGAGCATCAGAAAGAATCAGTAATTACAATAATTAATTGAATAAAAAATTGGACAAAGGCCCAGGCCAATTTGGCTCAGCAGTTAGAGCGTGGCCCCCCAGATCAAAAACTCTGGGGTTTGATTCCAGGTCAAGGGCATGTACCACCTTTCCCGGCCCTGGGCCCTGGTCCAGGTCTTGCCGAAGGCAATCGATGTGTTTCTCTCTATCAGAGAATCAGAGAATCAGAGAATCAATGGAAAAATGTCCTCAGGTGAGGATTTAGGGGAAAAAAATTTTTAGATAAAGAAAATGCATGAGTTCAGGGTGCTACTAAAAATAAATAAAGGTGGGAGAATGAAAAATCTTTCAGAGGAACACTACAGATTAAATGTAGAACAAATAACAGAATTAGAAAATCACTGGTTTTCACGTCAACCACAAATAATTCAGGCAAAATTCATCAGAGAATGCTAGAAGCCACTGGGTGAAAGGTTGTAGTTCAGGATCTTCACATGGTCTTTAAGTGTCAAGCTATAACTTACTTACAGAATAGAAAACATACCTTTATCTTTTTTTAAAAAAAGCATTGCTTAAACATATGACCAAAGCTAGAATCGCTAATAATGGGACAATCTGCAATTATGTGCTTATTGATGTTATGCAATTAGAAATACACATCATCTAAGAACTATTCTTGGCAAAATTGTTTAACTTGATTTTCATCAAGCTTCTTGCCTGTGGTTCCTATCCAGGAGGTGGATCCCCACCCGGCTCCCCCTCCCCCTAACCTCCTGGGCACTTTGACAATGTCTGGAGACATTTTTGTTTGTCATAATGGGAGAGGGGGCCAGGCAGGGAAGGAGCAAGAAGAGGGTGTTATTTCATCTAATGAGCAGAGGCTGGGGATGCTGCAAAATACCTTAAAACCCACAGGACAGCCTCTCCACAACAAAGAATTATCTGGCCCCAAATGTCAATATAGCCAAGGTCTAGATATAAGCATAAATTTAAAGGATAAAAAAAAAAAAAAAAAAAGGCTACTAGAACAAATTAAACATGAGGGAAAAGGCAGATAAATCCAGAATGTGGTATACTCTACAAGAAACCTAGCCTAGATTGTTCAAATGAGCCATTGTATTTTTTTTAAGAAAAGTAGAATTCTTCCACATTGAAGAGACACAAGAGACATGACAACAAAATGTAATCCTCAATCAAGAAGAGATGTGGTAGTGTACTTAATCTTAAACATTTTATGCCAAAGCATTTATGGCTGAAGAGTTGTGGTATCTGCAACTTATTTTCAAATGATTCAGAATATATCTAGATATGTCTAGCCATATAGATAGATATATTTACATAACAAATATATGCATATGTATATGCATGTCTATGTATATGTATGAAAGAGGGAGGAGAGAAGGTAAATGTGGCAAAATGTGAAAAATGAATGGGTCTAATTGGAGGGTCCAGGTGCCATGTATATATACAAAATATATATATTAACTTTTCCCTATGTTTGAAATTTTTCAAAATAAAATGTTAAAGAAAATGTATGGATTATACTAATTTCTTTCGCATCAAAAATTTTTTATTGGAATTAGGTTCTGGGTAGATAAGTTAGTGCCCTGGAAAAATAGTAGCAGCTGACTAAATGAAAAGGTGGACTTCCATTTTTAATAAGATAAATCATTGATTTACAGAAAGTATAAAGTCTTGCAATGAGCTGAAAGTTGTAGGAAATACTAAGATGACAAAAGAGCTTAGGTATAAGAGGACAAGAAGGCAGAGTTAAATTTATTTGGAGTAAATGGAATAAATTAACAGAAGAGAGACTGAGGATCCATTCACCTGTTTTGCCCCTATCAAATCAGTGAAGAAAAAGGTTCTCAGACTGAAGAAGGATAGAAGATTATGGATAAGTAGGGATAGACACCACAACAAAATGTGAGATTGAAAGAGTACCTAGCCCCTCTGAGGCACAATAAATCATTTGTCTTTAGACCATTTACATTTCAGAGAATACAACAATAACCTTTGAATGACTTAGGTGAGACAATGTCAGAGAGCCATGAAGAACTGTTGAATTCATCAGGAGACATGCTAGAAGCCTGAAAGAGGCAAAAATATTTTTGGTTTTAAGAAAGGGAAAAAGAGCCCTGGCCAGTTTGGCTCAGCAGTAGAGCGTCTGCCCATGGACCAATGAGTCGTGGGTTCGATTCCATCCAAGGGCACGTACCTCAGTTGTAGTTTGTCCCCGGCCCCGGTTGGGGTCGAGTGGCGACCACTCCATGTGTCTCTCTCATGTCGATGTTTCTCTCTCTCTCTTTCTCCCTCTCTCCCTCCTGCTCTATCTGAAGATAAATGCAAAAATGTCCTCAGGTGAGGATAAATAAATAATAAAATAAAATAAAAAAGAAAGGAAAAAGAGTCTTTTCAACAAATAGTAGTGGGACAATTGAATATCCAAATACAAAACAATGAAGTTGGACCACTTCATCACATCATATACAATAACTTGAAATTGATTGTAGATTTAAATGTAAGAGCTAAAAATATAATACACGTAGAAGAAAATGTAGAAGCAAATCTTCATGACACTGAGTTAGGCAATAGATATGACATCCAAGCACAATTGAAAAATGAAAAATTAGATAAATTGGACTATCAACATTTAAAATGTTTGTGCTTCAAAGGATACTATCAAGACAGTGGAAAGACAATCTACTGAATGGGAGAAAATAGAGGTTGTATTGAGAATATATAAAAAATCCTTACAACTCAATAATATTAATAAAAACACTCAGTTAATAAATGGGTAAAACATTTGAACAAATATTTCTCCAGAAAAGATATACAAATGGCCAATAAGTAAACGAAAAGATGCTCAACATCATTAGTCATTAGGAAAATGCAAATCAAAGGCATAATGAGATACTTCACACCCACTAGAATAGCTATAGTTAAAAAGATAGGCAATAACAGTGTTGGTGAGGATGTGGAGAAATTGGAACCTTCGTAATTGCCAGTGGGAATATAAAATGGTACAACTACTTTGGAAAATTGTTTGGTAGTTCCTCAAAAAGTTAAACATAAAGTTACCATAGGGCTCAGCAATTCTACTTCTAGCTATGTGCCCAAGACAAATGGAAAGATGTTAACACAACAACATACATGGATGTTCATAGCAGCATTATTCATAATAGCCAAAAAGTGGGAACAATCCAAATGTCCATCAACTGATAAATAAAGAAGCGGGGTTCGACAAACTAAAGACCAGGGAATTTGCTATTAACCTTAGTCATGATTCCAGAATTTATGATTTCGTACATAAATATTTAATAAGAAGAGGAATTGAAATAGCTGACCTCTAAAGGTTGTTTGATTCCTAGAATTCTATGATTATAAATCATGTCAGATGGCCCGGCTGGTGTGTCTTGGTGGTTGAACATTGGACCCATGCACCAGGAGGTCGCTGGCTCAATTCCTGGTCAGGGCACATGCCCAGGTCGTGGGCCTGATCCCCAGTGGGGGGCATGTAGGAGGCGGCCAATTGATGTTCTCTTTCATCAGTGTTTCTATCTCTCTCTCCTTCTCCCTTTCTCTAATATAAATAAATAAATAAATAAATAAATAAATAAATAAATAAATAAATAAATCATGTCAGATGAGCCTCCTTTCATTTAAAAAAAAAAAGCTTTCTTAGTACTAGAAAGAGGGTATGGCCATCAGGAATAGACTAGGTTATGCCATGACAATAAATAACCACAAAATATTAGTGGCTTTTAATCAAAAATGTTTTTCTTTTATGTTATATATGCAATGTGAATGTCTGGAGGGTGTGGAAGAAGGCCTCTGATTATAGTGGTCATCCTCACTCCAGGACCCTAACAGAGCACTAGCCATCTCCAACTTTGCTAATCAAAGCAGTAGATACAAAGAAGGCGGATTGCACACTGGAAATTAAATGCTCTGCTAGGTCTAGACATGATAACACAAGAAGTCAATCACCAGATGCCAGAAGATAAAAAGCCAGAAATATTCTCTGAGTAAGAGTAATGGTTGTGGTTGTCAATGACGTACCAGTATATTTGTAAGAACAAAACCCTTGAGCCCTGGCAGGTTTGGCTCAGCAGTTAGAGCATCGGCCTGTGGACCAAAGAGTCATGGGTTCGATTTGGTCAAGGGCATGCATGGACCTCGGTTGCGGTTTGGTCCCCTGCCCTGGTTGGGGTTCGTGCGGGAGGCAACTAGTCAGTGTGTCTCTCTCCCACTGATGTTTCTCTCTCTCTCTCTCTCTCTCTCTCTCTCTCTCTCTCTCTCTCTCTCTCTCTCCCTCTCTCTCACCCTCCCACTCCATCTGAAGATAAATGGAAAGATATCCTCTGGTGAGGATTTTACAAAAAAGAACAAAACCCTTGAGATAACTAAAATGTCCATCAATGGGGGAATATTTAAATATTATAATGTAGGCATTACAAAAAAAATGACAGTAGATTTGGCTAAGATGTGTGTGTGTGTGTGTGTGTGTGTGTGTGTGTGGCATAACAGAATAATAAGTTTCAATATGATGAAATACTACAAATCATTAAGAAAAAGGAAAAATCTCAGTAGAAAAGTGGGCAAAATATATGAATAGGCAATATACAAAAATAAAATATAAGTAGTCAATGAATATATGACAATGTTTCATCAAAAATTAAAACAATGCGCCCTGGCCAGTTTGGCTCAGCGGTTAGAGCGTCGGCCTGCGGTCCAGAGAGACCCGGGTTCGGTTCCCGCTAAGGGCACGTAGTTCGGTTGCAGTTTGTCCCCGGCCCTGGTTGGCAGCCATCGGGACACTCGATGTGTCCCTTTCACGTCGATGTTTCTCTCTCTCTCTCTTCCTTTCTCTCCCTCCCACTCTATCTGGACAAAAAATGAAAAAATGTCCTCGGGTGAGGATAAAAAAAAAAAAAAATTAAAACAATGAGCCCTCACCAGTGTGGCTCAGTGGATAGAATGTCAGCCTGCACACCGAAGAGTCTCAGGTTGAATTCCAGGTCAAGGGCACATACCTGGGTTGCAGGTTTGATCTTTGGCCCTGGGTTGAGGGGGGGTATATGCGGGAGGCAACAAGTTGATGTGTCTCTCTCACATCAGTGTTTCTCTATCTCTCCCCTCCCCCCCACTCCGCTTCCTTCCACTCTCTACAAAAAATCAATGGAAAATATATCCTTGGGTGAGGATTAACAACAAAAATTAAACAATGAGATATCAATAAAATACCATTTTTACCGAATCCAAAGGCAAAAACTAATAGGCAATGCCAAATGTTGGCAAGGATATGGGAAAATTTATTTTTAATACACTATTCATAGGAAGGAAGTCAATATGACCACTTTGGAGAATATTTTGGCAATATCTAGAAGTACTGAAAACATGCATACTTTATGATAGAGCATTTTCATTTTTGGATACTTATTTTAGAGAAAGATGTTCATTGAAGCATTGTTTAAAATAGAAGAATAAAAACAACTCCAATGTCCACTTGGGGAGAAATAGGTAAAAATAAATAAATAACGTGGTATATTCATAAAATAAAGTATTCTATGTCAGTTTAAAGGAATACAATAGACCTCTCTATATATCAGTTGGGTGCATGTCAACATAATGCAAAATTAAAAATAAGCACACATAACAAAATCGTTGAAACATCCAACAGAGCTCTCTGCAATGATGGAAATGTTCTATGTCTGCACTGTCTAATGCAGTAGCTACTCGCCACATTTGGCTACCGAGCACTTGGAATATGGGCTAGTGCAATGGAGGAATGGCTTTTTAAAATTTTATTGTAATTAGTTTAAATTTAAATAACCACATTAGCTAGTGGCTACATACTGACAGCACAGGTATATTTATCCTAGATGTATAGAGGCATACATATGTATTTAGAAGTATGAAAATAGATTTGAGGGATACACAACAAACCCAGAACACTGGTTGGAGTGGGGAAGAAATGTAATGGACCTGAAGGTAATTACCAGAGAGGATGATTTGTTTTTATCAGTAAAGTTTGTTTCTTTTAAAAGAATAGAAGCAATTATGACGATATGTTAGTTATTGTTCATTGAGTGGTAAGAATATGGATGTTTCTATGTTATTATTTATACCTTTTGTTACATTTTAAATATTAATACTTCAGAAAAACAAGCTGTGTCACTGTTGCATTACATTGTACTTAATAATAATATACTTTTATTTTCTACAGTTTGTTTATTTTATTGTTAATGTAATCAAAATGTAAGCAATATAAAAATAAAATAAGGACAAAAAATAACTGGGAAAGGAGGGCAAGAAAAAGAGGACTATTATAGTGACCTTTAGAAATTTGAAAGACTCACATGTAGAAGGAAATTTAGACTTTTTTTTTGTCACTTCCAGAGGGTAGTCCTAGGGACCAAAGAGAAGATTTTAGCTCAATATAATAAAGAATTTTAACCTGGGGCAGTTCAACAAGGAACATCAGCCTTAGGAAAAATGAGTTCCCCCGCAATGGAGATATTCAAGCTTCTGTTAGATGATCAGTGGGTGCAAACATTATAGAAAGGAATCCAAGCAGTCCGACTGGTCCAGTGGTTTTCAGAGGATTTCCTAAGGAGCCCAAGTGACTCCACTTTGTGCCTCAAGAACCGTAGTAGTGGGCAAAAGGAAGGGTCGGCAGCTGGAGTCTCGGCTCCCCAGCCCACTCAAAGCAGAACACCACTCCTTTCATCTGCTTTATCCACTGCATTTTGATGAAAGATGCAATTTGCGTATAGGATTCAGCAAATAAAGAGAAGTTTTCAAAATAACGAGGCTAGATGAATAAACCAGTCATTCATTCAACAGGGATGCACTGAGTCCACACTATGAGCCAATCATTGTGCCAGGCACTGTGAGTGAGATCAGTAGTCATGAGCCTGCCTTTGAAGTTTATAATCTGAGGATGAAAACATTCAGTGACTTTATGCATAGTTAATTAGTTGTAATTGAAAGTGCTATAAAGATAGCCAACCAAACCCCTGAGTTCTGAGAATCCGTATTTTCATTATGAAGATGACTAATTTTGTTTAACCCAGTGGTGCGATGGAACCAGATCTACCTGCTTAGGAAAGCCGAACAGGCACATCTCCAAGATGCAGCATTCATATCATGTTGTTAGCTTGAAATTAGCCATGGTGTATTTATACTACAGCAAATGCTGATATCAGGTTTGTTTATTTTGTTGGGTGTGTGTGTGTGTGTTTCTGGAGAGCCGGTTACTAAACATTTAATTGCACACCACTAGGTACACCACGAAGAATGAGAGAACTTCAGGATTAGAAGACATGGTTTAGAAAACACAAGCACACACACACACTGTCTGAGTTCAAGAACTGAGTTCTATAGAGATAAGATGCTTTTAAAGTGAAAAGAGTCATACTACCTTCAGTTTGTAAGAAAATGATGAGGCTGCTTCTTACCCTGATAAGGCAAGGCCAACCTCGTTTAAACCTGAGCAAGCACTGCTTCAGGAAAGATGGAAACCACCCACCTAGCTCTAACAGAATTGTTTGCTTCTGTAAAATGACTAATTTTTAACTAATTTGAGTGTGTGCTATATTTTGTGTGTCTTCCTGAATGATTCTGTTGTCTATTTATTCAAATACCGTTTTAACAAAAATTTATTTACTTAAGTCCTAGGCACAGGGAAATAGCAGTGATATAAGACCAGTGGGGTCTCTGCCCTTGTACAGATTTCATGCTAATTGTTGAGGAAAGAAACCATGTGCTTTCTTTAGTAAGCTAAATATTAGGTGATCACTGTGGTTTTTGTCAACTACTACAAAATATAACAGAATATTAATATATAATTGGACATAACTGCAGCCAAATGACTTTCAAGTGAAGGAAAAGATTGAGAGAACATACGCATAACATTAGTGTAGCTTTCTTTTATGTCCTTTAAATAAATGTTTTCCAAAATTAGCATGTATTACTCTTGTAAAAATACATACAGAACAAGTAAGAATATGGCAGAGTGATTTATGTGGCTTCTTTTATTCTACGAAATCTTGGAATTTCACATATATGTGCAATATGGTTGGTAGCTATATAAATTTGAAGATTCTTCTACCCTTGCTAAGGATTTTGTTGTCTAATTATTGCAACATTTCTCATGATATATATTTCTGTTTATGTATTTATCTTTATTATTTATTATGAATGTCATAAATTATATTCTTGAAATACTATTTCTCCCATTTAATACTTTACTTGACCTAGATATCCTACCTATCCTTTTCACGTAATCATTTCTTTATAAGTCACTGAGTACTTCAAATACCCTTTATAAGTCACTGAACATTTCCAAATCTATATTAAGTAGTTTTGATATATAACTGAAAGTACAATAGATGTTGTCTTAGGATTCTTTGCTTTCAATAGTACCTAACCTAAGCAAAAGGAAATAGAATGTATAAAGACACAGAGGTTCCTACAGAAGCCAAAAGCAGAGTAGTGGACCTCAAGGAGTGGAAGCAATGGCTGACAGCTACTGGACTCCCGGGCAAAATTCAGTCTCAACCTCTCTGCTGCTCCTTGCATGTCTTTCTTCTCTTTCCTCACCTCCTGAGTTATATATTATAATTCCAGGCCACAGAGAGACTCTTACTCTTGATCCCAAAGGGAAATAGAAAAGTACTCTGGCGTGGCATGGGTAAGGAGCCCATCATGGAATGGGGTTCAGTCAACATGGTCAGAAGGAGGGGTCACATTTTACACAGAGCCTGCCAGAGGATCACGGTGTGAGAGAAACAGGCAATCAAGGGGGTACTTACCTGAGCAGACACTCCTAAGTTTATCCATCTCAGTTGTATTCCTTCTAAATATACATAAATCAAAATTTTATTATATGTCCAATTATCCAAAGTCCCTATACCTTAAAAGAATGATAGTTAACACCCACTTAAAAGATGAGTATCACTATTTAATGTAGCTTTTGGATACATTTCAACTTTCACATATTCATTTTTATTTAAATAAAATCACTGACAGTCACTTTCCAACAACTGGACATGTACACATTTCATAAGTATGCACAAGAGGAAATGGCCTGTCTTGGTTTTACATCACTGCTTTATTTTACCTATGTCCTTTCATTCACTTTCAAGCACTAAATTTTACCATGTTCCTTAGAGCCATTAAAGTTACCTGTTAAGCTATTTAGGACAGAGAACATATGTGTTTTGTGCTTACAGCATGATCTGATACGGTGCACAGGATTTTTTTTTTTTAAGGGAGAGGGAGAGAAAGAGAGAAACATTGATGTTAGAGTAACATTGATAGGTTGCCTCCTGTACACACCCTGACTAGGGATCGAACCCACCACTTGGGTATGTGCCCTAACCGGGAACCGAACCTGAGACCCTTAGGTCCAACCAGCTGGGCCACACCGGCCAGAGCAGGATGATGTGTTTTTAAGGGAAGCAGAGAATGGTTCCCCCCAAATCTTTGCAGACTCTCAGTGTAGTTTTCATACTTAGTGGAATTTCCTAAAATTATTCTGATATTTTCTCACTTTCCTCACAATTACCAAAGACTAAATATTTTACAAACCATGTATTCTCTTCAGCGCTTGCCGCTAACACCCAGCCTAACATGCAGCCCCTCTTCAGACCCGCCTCAGGACTCAACCCTGCCGTCTGTCCCTGCTCTTCGGTTCGTAGCCACTTGTCAGCTCACCAATAATACCTAACTAAACTAATTTGAATTCATTTTAGAACTAATGTTTCACAGGAAAGTACATGGAAGAAAATATAAATATACTTTATTCTTCACCTTTTTAAAACTGATGTTAACTCCTTTCTTTAGAGTGGCCAGATAAGTAAAGAAAAATTCCATTTCCTCCATCTATGTCCTTCTTTTGAAGTATTAGAAAGTATATCTATATAGAGAGAGAGATAAAAAAAAAAAGCTGTGGTACATGTACACAATGGAATACTATGCAGCTGTAAGAAAGAAAGATCTCTTATCCTTTGAGATGGCATGGAAGGACCTGGAGAGTATTATGCTAAGTGAAACAAGCCAAGCAGAGAAAGACAAATATCACACGATATCACTTATTTGTGGAATATAATGAACTAAACAAACTGATGAACAAAATTCACCCAGAGACATAGAGGTGGGGTACAGACTGACAAGCCTCAGAGGATGGGGATTGGGGGTGGAGAGATAAACCACAGAACTTATATGCATGTATGTATGACCAATGGATATGGACAACAGGGCTGGGGATGGGGCGGGGAGGATGGGGAGGAGGGTGTCAATGGGGGAAAAAGGAGAAACATCTGTAACAAAAACAAATTAATTAAAAAAAAACATTAATACAAAATGATAATGCTGCCCAGCCGGTGTGGTTCAGTGGTTGAGTGTCGACCCATGCACCAAAAGTTTACCAGTTCAATTCCCGGTCAGGGCACATGCCCAGGTTGTGGGCCCAATCCCCAGTGGGGGGCATGCAGGAGGCAGCCAATCAATGTTCTCTTTCATCACTGTTTCTATCTCTCTCTCCCTTCCTCTCTCTCTCTAAAATCAATAAAGAAAAAAAATTTTTTAATGATAAAAAAAAGAAAGTGTATATATCTATATCTATATCTGTATCTGTATCTGTATCTATATCTATAGATATATATATTTGTGGATGAGTAATTTTCATCTAAATTGGCCAAAGGTAGAGCCAAGACTCCAGAGTCTTGCGACTCTGAGGCACCTGCACTTGGCTCCTACACTCCTAAGAAACAGGGAGTGCAGTGGGATCTTTGAAAGGGAGAAGGGTGAAGTGAGTGTGCTGATTTTAGTTGTGTTGAGTATGAAGTGATGAGACGTATCAACTACCAAGTAGAAAACTGAGCTGTATATAGGCGAAGGGCAGATTTGGAGATACTGATTTTACTGATTTTGGGACTCATCTTCTTACAAGAGATTGTTAAAGACTTATAAATGAACAATTTTCTGAGGAATAGTGTGAAAACTGAGAAGAGGCTTGAAGATTCAGGATAAGAACCACAATAAACAGTACGAGAAAGAGGAAGCAGCAAAGAAATAAAGTGTAGTCATATTGCTAGAAGAACTGTGATGCTAGAAGGACACATAATGTGGATGGATTGTTAAAAACAATAAACTGAGCCCGACCAGTGTGGCTCAGTGGTTGGGCATCGACCCATGCATCAAGAGGTCGCTGGTTCGATTCCTGGTCAGAACACATGCTCAGGTTGTGGGCCAAATCCCCAGTAGGGAGCATGCAGGAGGCGGCCAGTCGATGTTCTCTCTCTCTCTCCCTCTCCCTTCCTCTCTCTCTACAGTCAATAAAGAAAACAATAAACTGAATTAAGTCAAAATGTATTTGCTTGACAATGTAATATAATTGCAAAATATATATAGTCCTCTTCTTTAGCTCATCCTGTACATTAATATTCCCATTATTATAATCATCACAACAAAATGTACTCAATGTGCTAAATATTTTCTTAAATATAAATGAGGAAACAGGATTATAGTGGTAAAATTAGCTTTCCAAGATAGCATGCCGTTAAATGACAGAGCTGGGGTTTAAATCCAGGTCTGTCCAGCACTCAGGCCATACCCTTAACCAATGCATCATTTCCAGTGTATGGGACAAGTGGAGATGGAGATCATTTCCAGATGTATATCATTAACTTGATATTATTCCTATCAGGTTTGTGGATGTGGTATTAAGTAACATTGACTGAATAGATATTTATTGAATAAATCACATAGTGAGAAAGTTGTCCCCCTTGCCAAATCTCTGTTTGTCTAAAGGCCTCAAAGAGGAGGTGTCAGTTTGGAGCAAATATTTCTAACAACTCTCTAACACCTGCCCACCTCCATTTTTAACAAAAAAAGATAGCAAGCCTTAAGGTCAAAATCTTCTGTAGACAACAATATCTAACTATAATTTAATAGCATTGCTATGTTTTCATTGCATTTTTATAGTTACTTTCTATTTATATAAAATTATTCCAGTTTTACATTTACAGTATTGAATAAAGTTTCCTGTCTGAATACACATAAGATTTTTTTCTAAGTGGCTCTGTTAAAAAAATATATGTATTAAGCAAACAATAATACAGGAAGTATGTGCGTATGGCAAAATTTTGAGGCTGGCTTTTGAATGACTAAAATTAGAAAAAACTGCATTCCGTTAAACATCTTCCCCCTTTCTGTGAAATCCTTAACCATAACCTTGGTGCCAGGGATCAGTTATATATTTTCCTCCGTCCATTTTTGTCACTCTTGATTGTAGCACTAATCCAAGCAATGCCTTCCATGCAATTATCCCATTCATATGATAGACTTTTCTTCCTTTCTTTTTTCTTTATTGATTTTAGAGAGAGAAAAGGAGAGGGAGAGAGAGATAGAAGCATCAATGAGAGAGAACATTGATTGGCCACCTCCTGCATGCCCTGCACTGGAGATCGGGCCCACAACCTGGGCGTGTGCCCTGACCAGGAATTGAACTGGCGACCTCTTGGTACATGGGTCGACGTTCAACCACTGAGCCACACCGGCCAGATATCTTTCTTTCTTTTAATCCCTGCTCACCAGCTGTAGTGGTGCTAGGTGACATACTGCACGTAGATTGGATGTTAGTAGGCCAAAGAAGTTGAGCTGGGCTTTGAGAGCTTGCTCTCAAAGTTCAAATCTCTTCACTGGCTTTCCAGAGCTAAAAAATAGGGAGAGTGCTAAACTACTAGCCAGGAGTTACCTCTGATAATTTTTGCTGTAATGGCTTTAGAAGTGGGATTGTCTAAGCCCAGGGGAGATAAAGCTAGTTTGCATTCACTTTTATGCCTAAAGTGTCTCAATAATAAATAAAAGATTGGTTATTACTTTTCAAAGCTTTAGGGGTTTTTACCCCTCTGCTTATTCAATTCTATTCAATTAACATCTGTGCTCTACTTCTGGAGACAGACCTGAGACCCAGGTCAGCTCACACAGAAGAGGATCACTTGATCAGGGATTAAGGGAGGTGCTGGGCAGATGGGCTCTGTCCAGTTAGTGCAATTTTTTGAAAATCTTGGGTCATAACTCTCCTGTGACCTAGGTAATGGGAGTTCTTACAGTGTATCTTATACCTTTCTATGAATTAGCTCATTCAATCTTAGCAACAACCTATTAGGGATTGTGTGTGTGTGTGTGTGTGTGTGTGTGTGTGTGTGTGTGTGTGATCCCTATTTTGCAGATTCGGAAACTCAAACCCAAATTTGCACAGTTGGTCAGTGGCAGAGCCAGGGTTTGAGCCTACGTTTCTAATAAGAAATTTCCACCCTCCACTGCCTGCTCAGCCCCACTCCACTTGCACACACCCCTGCAACTGCACGTTTGTGATTGTTGTGAACTAACGCTGTCCTGGATTTGAGGTGTAATAAGAAGTCTTAGACGTGAGAAAAGAGAGGTTAGGATTCTGGGAACAGCAAAGAATAAAATATAAATAGGACAGCAGACTGAAGAGGCTATGGATCTCTACATTTCAACGATAAAAAAAAATCCTATAATGATGTTTTCAAGTAGTTAGATGCTTTAGTAATATTTTTTTAATGATGATGAATGGAGTACTTTTATAATGTTCTGCCAGACACAGAATGAAGGGAAGAAAAGGTAACAGTTCAGTTTTAGACAGAAGTTATCCAAATCATTCTTCCAAATACCCTTCAGAATTTTAAGAAGTCAAATAAAATCATTGCTAATTAAATGTTAATTATAGATAATTAGTGTGATCCAAATTTTCACAGACCTTATCTACCTGTGAGTTCAAATAAGGCTACATGAGTATTTCTATGCCAATTTTACTGTCACTCTTCACAACATAACTACAGGATGAAGCATTATTTGAGTATCCCCCTGCCCCATCCTGCAATAACTAATCCTAGTTTTGCAAGGATTTCTCAGGAGCTATATGATGCATGAGAGCAACAGTCCTCCACTGTCTTCTGTTCTAGTCTCTTGTTTCTGTCCGCTGACTCACAACCCACTAGAGAAAAGTACTTGGATATTATAATTGTCCCATGACCTCTCTCAAAATGCTGCTTCTCTGTCCAGGTGATTGTTTATTACTGCCTCCAAACCAGCAAAAAAAAACCTCGCCCAGCTGGTGTGGCTCAGTGGTTGAGCATCAACCCATGCACTAAAAGGTCACTGGTTCGATTCCCGGTCAGGACACATGCCCAGGTTGTGGGCCTGATCTCTAGTCGGGGGCATGCAGGAGGCGGCCAATCGATGTTCTCACTCATTGATGTTTCTATCTCTCCCTTTCCCTTTCTCTCTCTCTAAAATCAATAAAGATAAAACATTAAAAAAAAAAAGCTCGATATGTCAAACAGCGATGTGTTTCCTCCATTGTGTCCTGTGCATAAAATGGGGAGTGCTCCTCTCCAAATCCTGGTGTTACTGGGTCACCTGGGACCCAAAGCATCTCGTTTACTCGGTGGGTCTCACAGATTCCTTTTGAAACAGCTTTTGCTTCAGCTCCCAGATTCCCTAAAGCTCAAACAAGAAACTGCATGGAACAGGGTTGAGGAACAAACATTGCACTGTCCCTCCACTCTTCTGTCTTGCTGAAAATGGCCCCATACGTCTGGCTCCGGCAAATCGTGTCAGGGAGGTCACGAGCCAGCCTGTTTATCAGACACGCCTACATGCTTTTAGCCACAGCTGGGAACACCCTCTCCCAATGTTCATCTCAATATTTCAGATTTCTCATATGTAAATGGATAGTTTTAAATACTTTAAGCCCCTTTTCTTTTTTTTTAATATGTTTTTATTGATTTTCTAGAGAGAGATAGAAACATCGATGTGTGAGAGAAACATTTATTGGCTGCCTCCTGCACGCCCCCTACTGGGGATCGAGCCTGCAACCTGGGGATGTGCCCTCACAGGGAATTGAACAGGACCTCTCAGTCCATGGGACGATGCTCAGTCCACTGGGCCACACTGGCTGGGCTAAGCCCTTTTTCTAATAAGTGAACAAACTCAAGACACATTTTATGGAATACTTATATGGTAAATTACTATAGAACTGGAATTCAGCAAACCTAGGTTTAACACCTGACATTAGAATAACCAGTGGAATGGCCCCACTCAGATCATTTACTTTTCTGGGACTCTGTTTTTTTCTTCAGAGGGTTGAATTTCTGAGTAATTGCATTATAAAGTCACCTGGACCCTCCTAATTTCTATGATGGCAAGTAATTTTACTATTTCAAATTATTGGTAGGTTGGCAAATGGTATTTCAGATGGCTGCACCGGTATATGCCACACCCCATATGCTCTTCTCACAGAGTGACATTCACACACTTCCACTGACAGGCGAGGCTGATACTTCCTACCTTTGGATCGCTGCGACTACCTGTACCATTTCAATGGGACAGAAGTAAGGCTGCTCGATCTCTGAGGCCAGGGGTCACAAAAGGCAAAACAGCTTCAGTGTAGTGCATAGGGCCCCAGTCTCTCTCTCCCTCTCTCTCTCTCTCTCTCTCTCTCCCCACCCTATCTTGTGCTTGCCCTCAGACCTTAACCATTATACTATGAGGAAATACAGAGAGGCCATGTGTAGGTATCCAGCCAAAAGCCTCAGTTAGGCCCCCAACCGATAATCACCAGCAGCTGCCAGACATGTGAGTGAATGAGCCTTCAGCTGATTCAGCCTTCAGTCTGTCTCTTCCAGTGGAGGCCTCAGACATCGTGGAGCAGAAGACAGCTGAGCCTGCAGTGTCCTCTCTGATTTCTCGTTTCTGGCCCACAGAAACCATAAGAGAACATAAGTGATTATTATTAGGGGGACCAGAAAGTAATGTCGTTTTTTTACATTAAATTCAAACAGATAAGTTTTGAACAAGTTTTCATTTTTAATCAATTATGTAATCACCCTCGTTATCCACAACCTTTTGCCATCTAGTGTGCAAATTTTCAATGCCGGATCGATAAAAATCAATTGGTTTCTGAGCAAAATATCTGGAGATGGCATTTTGGACATCATCCAAATTTTCAAATTTTTTGCCACTTAGAAAATGTTGTAGCGATCAGAATAAATGGAAATCTGATGGCGCAATATCGGGCGAGTATGGTGGGTGAGGCAATACCTCCCACCGCAATTTATTAATTTTTCCAGGGTTTGTCTTGCGCAGTGTGGTCTTGCATTATCGTGTTGCAGAATAACGCCTTTTCTGGTGACAGTCGCTGGGCACTTTTCAATTAAAGATTGATTTACTCGATGCAATTGTTCACAGTAAAGGTCTGCATTCAGTTTGTCCAGGTTTCAGCACTTCAAAATGAACGACCCCGGGAATGCTCCACCAAACACACAAAAGTGCCTTCTTGGGGTGTAAACCTGGCTCAGCTGTACTTCGTGGCTATTCTTTCAGAGAGAGCCACTGCTTTTTGCATTTTGGATTATCATAGAGGACCCATTTTTCATCTCCAGTGATCAAGTGATCAAAAAACGCTTCTGTATTGTGCCGCTGAAGCAATAAATTGCATGTGGTGGACCGGTTAGCTTTGTTTTCTTCGGACAGATTATGCGGGACCCAAACACCTGCTCTGCTTACTGTACCAATCTGCTGCAAATGTTCTTGGATGGTCAACCAAGGTTGGTTAAGAGTGTTTGACAGTTCCTGGATTGTCTGACATGGATTTACTTCCACTTCCACCCTTAACATGTCATTACTTTAACGATATTACTTTCCGGTCCCCCTAATATTATTGTAAGCCATTAAGTTTTGGGGTGCTATGTTAGACAGCCAAAGTAACCAGAACCTGGGATATGAGAAACTAACATGTACAGATTAACTACATGTATGTGCCAGGCACTGTGCTAGGCCCCTTATTTGCATCATTTCCTTTCGTCTGCACTGTGACTCAGCATTTACTTTATATGGTATTATTGGACATATCTGTGATTTATTTTACGTTGAATTCTTGGTCAATAATGCAGTTCCCAGATGCAACATTGTTTCTTGGGAAAAATAATTAATACTGGAAGATGTTTCATTTCTTAGCACTGGTCCCAGAAATGCCCTGTACTGCATTATTGTAAGGTAATAAAAACCCATTTTAGGGTTGATGTTTATGATGTTGACAGTTTTAAATATATATATATATATATATATATATTATTTAAATGATTAAAATTGAACTCCAAACTGCTTTCCATCTCTAAGAATTAATTATGTAAAATTATCAGTATATTTATATTTCAAATGCCTTCTAAAAAGAAGAATTTAAAAATATTTCTTCTAACTCTTCTCTCATAATAACTAATATTCATTTTCCTTAATTTTTGTTGAAGATAAGTATAAGGGAAGAAATGGTTAAATGAGATAGAGGTGTTCACTCATAATTTTTTAAAAATAAGTTTTATAACAGACCCTAATTTTTTTTTTTTTTTTGTGCTCACCCGAGGACATTTTTCCATTTTTTGTTCAGATAGAGTGGGAGGGAGAGAGAGGAAGAGAGAGAGAGAGAGAAACATCGATGTGAGAGAGCCATATCGAGTGGCTGCCACCCGCACAACCCAACCAGGGCCAGGGACAAACTGCAACCAAGGTACATGCCCTTAGTGGGAACCGAACCCGGGTCTCTCTGGACCGCAGGCTGACACTCTAACTGCTGAGCCGAACTGGCTAGGGCCAGACCCTAATTTTTTTACAGATAAGCAGCTGGGACTTATAGTTAGTGTTTGAGGAAGATACCTATTTCTCCAAATCAGTCTCTATTATGCAAAAATAAATTTAGTAAATATAGTAATATACTATAAATATTGATGTATGGTAATTTCATACATCCATCATGACTGGTTACTAATTAGTATCAGAACAAATATCATTGTTATAAATATTTTAAATATTTATTACAATTATTATTGTTATTATTATTATTATTATTATTATTGAGATACTTGAGGGAGAAATTCAACCCCTATTGAGTTCAAAGCAGCAATTTAAATTCTTTGTTTTATCAGTCATCAACAAAAGGAACAGATGCAGTGTTTTGTTGACAGATAATATTCAGTGGTATATTGGATCTTGAGCTAGAAACACTGGTGAATATTAAAGTCATAAATAATTCAATCCTTTTTAGTGTCAGTGCATAACCTCAAAATAACCCTTTTCAATCTGAAGCCACTGGTAATGGCCCAAAGTTCAGCAAGGCCAAATCATACCCTGCCATATATAGTAACACACTAGAATCCAGAGTTCCTACAAAGAAAATACAGTTAGCATAATAATGAGGCATTAGCTGAAATGCACACGGAGTTGTTGACCTGAAACAAAATATCTACAGAAAAAATGTGTGCTGAAGGATGCTGACAAAGTAATTAAAATAACTAGAAAAATAGACCTAGCTTAAAACTTAGCAAGTCATAAGTCCTGTCTTAGTCACTTAACCTCTAACTTATGCTCCCTGATCCTCACAGACTACTTTAATATTCAGTTATTCAATACAGTAAGTTCAGAGCATTGCCCTATTTAACTGTGCTCCTGCCACACGCACCTCTACCCCAGTACCAAACTTTGCAGGATTTCCATAATGTGCTAATGTCTTTTCCTCTTCGGTGGCTCTTTACCTACTGTGCTCTTTTCCTTTGTGCCTGAGATTTCACTTCTGGGAACCATCACCTGATTTACCCAGACACCCACCTCTGTGTTCACGTGTCATTTTGTATATCCATTGCCTGCAGCTCTCACCATACCACATTGATACCATTTCTGTATTTATCCATCTGCTTCTCTTTTCACACTGTGGGGGTGCTTAAAGGCAGGAACCATTATTTTATCCTTTTACTACGCAGCATGGTCCCAGAGCTTGGTGGTCAACAGTATGGACTTGGAAGACAGACACCCAGGTTTGAGTTCTGGCTCCACCTCTTATTAGCACTGTGATACAGGAATAGCTTCTTAGCTTCTGGCCCTCATTTTCTCCTAATGCACTGCCCTAACAGGATTGTTTGGAAGAGTAAATGAGATAAAATACAGTACCTGTTACATAGCAAGTACTCAGTAGACATTACATCCTATTACTGAATGTAATGTTTGCTGTCATCTGGTTAACTTGAAATGTTTATTCTAGGTTAGATCAGATGAATAGACTGAGATTAGTGTAGTAATACTGTTGCCAGAGAAATTTAGTTCTCTGTTGCTAGTGGGACTGGAGTTCTTGCGATATCTTGGGAAAATGAATTTTCTAAGACTCACACAGGAGAATGTGTGAATTTTATTTGTGTGAAGTTACATTCCTTGGGTTGTAAAGTCTCAGTTCCCTTAGTCCAGTCCTGGAAGAGGGGTAGCTGGGAATTCAGCAAAGCCAGGGGCAGGGCTGGTGTCTAGAGTTTCTGTTCCATGGTGAAGTTGAGTCTGGTGTAGTATCAAGCATCAGGCTAGATTCAGTCCATCAGTCCATTGTGTGGAGTCCACGTAGCTAGGAGGCACGTGGGGGAATGCAGGGGAGTGCCCCCCATACACACACACACAACAGGAGTCCCAAGAGAGCAGGAGTGCCAAGCACCAAGAGAGGGAACTTTTTTGTTCAGGAGTTTATGTACCTCAGATTTCACACCCTTGCAGTGGCCACGCCTATTCTAACCAATTATCTGTTTCAAGGTGTGACTGACAGGTAAGCATCTTCCCACGTCATCCAGACTTTACTGGGCATGCACCTAAACTGCCTCTGGGCAGTCCTTTACCCCATCGATATGTGGGGAACAGACTTGGAGAGTGTTAAGTGCAGCTTCCTGGCAAAGCTGTATAAATGGCATGCCTATATTATCCGGTCTTCCTTTTACTCCTTTCCTGTTAAACAATAATCAGGTTATTATAATTGTATTAATACCATTTGTTCTTTCTGGATTAAAAGAACTTCGCACACTTATGAATGTTATCCAGCAAATCTAAGAATCCTTAGAGGTATTATTTGACTCAGTGCTGCCACCTGTTGTAGGATGTCCTCAAAACCACAAAATGATCACCTTCACCATAATAATTATCCAATTATCCCAAATTCACTTCCCAAAACTTTTCTCTATTAATATGAGAGTGCATTTATATTGTGTTACAATTCAAATATGAAAATGAATACATTATAACCATTGTAGACAATATATTCAAAATATATCAGCTATTTAATATCTTTAGAAATTGTGATTAGTGGTAAAGAAGTAGGAATCGTGGAGGAATACTTTTCTATTGTTTTTTTCTTATATAATAGCACTGGCATTATACCTAGCCCTATACTAAATAATATGAAAGTCAATATTCCAAAATATGCACCTACAGACCCACATGAGACATAATCACACAGCAAAGGCCACCGTCAGGAGTGTGACCTGTTCAGTGTGTAAGAGGAAAAATGAACTCTGTGTGGAATCTGACTGTGCTCCTGTTACAGGGCCAGGAGCTTGAAGCATTTTGTCTTTTTCAGTATCAAACTCACCCTGAGGATGAATTTAATCTGGATAATTGACTGGATATAAGTTTACCTTATTCATGACCCTGGACAGAAGTAATAATGAGCTGCCAACTGCTTGAAGCTACAGTCCTGAATACAGGACAGTGGCTGAATGAAGTGGAATGTATGTACAGAGCAGCGAAGTCAGAAGTCCTTCTCAGGGGAACTGGAGAGTGTTTCTGAAATAGAGCAGAATGAACCCTGCCTCTCCCATCATGCCGACTTCTTTGTCCTGTAAGGAACAAAGATACTTTCCTCTCCTCCACACGAAAGTGCAAAGTAACACCAAGGACAGCTCCTCCTACTGAAAACAGCACACAGAAGGTAGGAGGTAAGAACTGAGCTGAATAATAGTACTGTCCACCATTTCCCTCCATTGTCACTGCTCTTCATTTCTTCTTGTGCTTAAGCTCTTTTCAGAAGTGTCCAGCAAGTAGCAGTATGGTATTACTTTGAAATGCACACTCTGTCTACAAATAGTGGGAGGTTTTGATCCTTATTATATATAAACTGTAAGGCTTTTAAAATTCAATGCTCTTTGTAAAGCCTAAGTAAATTCATTCATTCTCAAATTTGGACCTTCTAGCGGATGATAGCTTAAAAATTGGGTATTCTGACTTTAACAAAGCAAAATGAGATTTCCCAGTATTAATAAGTACAATTAAATGTAATAGATAAAAATGTAAATAGATTAGTAGTGCCTTGAATTTATATCGTATTTATTCATTAGACTCCAAACTATTTATTCAGTATATTTTTTGTTCTTGTTACTGCATTGTATAGGTATTCTTTAATCTTCATTTAGGTAATGAAAAAACTTTATAAATAATATATATATTACATAATTACATACACATATATATTATATACATATATATACACACACATATATACGAGAAGTTAGGTAACCATCTTCTGGTGATTTTCTGGAATGAGTTAAAGGAGAATTCAGGGATTCTGAGCAATTCAAGTCAATAAATATATTAGCTGTCACAAATTCTCAACCAATAGCTGTAGTTAAGACCTTTTTTATACTATTGGCTAACTGAAAAGAGTAGACTTAAAAAGAATTTTTTTTTCTTTACTGATTTTTTTAAACAAAGAGGAAGGAAGAGGGAGAGATAGAAACATCGATGAGAGAGAACATCAACTGGCTGCCTCCTGCATGCCCCCACTGGGGATCGGGCCCACAACCTGGGCATATGCCCTGACCTGGAATTGAACCAGCCACCTCTTGGTACATGGTTCGGTGCTCAACCACTGAGCCACACCAGCCAGGCAAGAGTAGAGTTTTTTTTTTTAAAAAAACTCATTCTTCTACCTGCAGGTGTCATCAGATGTTAATACGTTAGTGCACACGGGTATAGTTACAGGAATTACCTGTCTTATTGAAGGAAATACATTCAGGGACCTGCAGTCAAAAACTCCACAGGGGTAAAAACATTCTTCAAAGCTCCTCTTTTGCAGCAAAACTTCACCAAATACTTTCTACAATTCCTCTCATCCCATTGTCACTTAAACCCATTCCATTTTGCCCCCATTACGCTATTAAAACTGCTCTTGTCAGGGTGATCACGGACCTCTGTGTTGCCAAATACAGCGCTCAATTTTTCCTTCTCATTCTTTCTGAGATATCAGCATTGACATTAGCACATTAACCTACCAGCCTTGGCACTGGGCATAGTTGAGCACTGCTTCCTCCCTGATACACATTTTTCACTTGGTTTGCAGGATACTATACTCTCGATTTTTCTTCTTCAAGAAAAACAAAACTTCATAGAAATTGACCCATTGGAAAGATTTTTTTAATGTATCTCTGCTCAGAGAGACACTATTTTGCCAATGCGCTATAATCCAAAATGCCGGAGGGTCCAGTGATCTGAATATTTGCAATATTATAAAAACAAAATTCTCTGCACCAAACTAGAGAAATGCAAACAAAGCAGAAGGTGGGGAACACAGCATGAGATGAAATTGGCACTTTAAAAAGTCTGATGCTCAGGCTCCTACCTAGCATCTCTTGTTATGAATTCTCTACTTGCAAAAGGGGATAAATATTCTAATTGCAAATATTCAGTGGGCTTGCAGCTTGGGGGCTGAAAGCTGCCTAGTTATTGCCTCTTCACTTGCAGACCATATGTTCACTGTGCTGTGAGACAAAGGACAAGATAAAGGCCTTGACACTGAGGTCTGGGTAAATAAGGAAGAAACTACAGTTAGCTGCTAAGAAGTACAAATCCCCTGCCCATATTCTAAGTTGAAAGACTATAATTTAACAAGACCAACAGGTTTGGTAATTAACCCAGGGAATTGCAGACTCAACTAAATTCTTAAATGGAATTGCTACAGAAATCTCAAATTTAGCAACCAAACTTAGGTAAACAAAAGTTGGTGATTGATTGCTCAGCCACTAAGTCTTAAATAATTTCCTCTCAGGGATGTCCTGATTAATAGTAAAAGTGGCTGCAGGGAGGAGGACCTTGACTCACAGCATATACGGATTTCTGTGGTATAACTGCTCCCACCATGGCCATTCCAACCTGCAATGTATGTCTCTGAATTCAGAGTTGGGAAGAGATATACACAATTGGCTGTCACACCCCTGCCTTCTCTGCACCAACAGCAAGTGCTCTACTAAAGACGCACACCCATCAGAGGGAGACTCCTCCTCGATGCTCATTGTCTGTGGAGGATACTAGACTAGGCAGATCCTCTCAGAGAGAGGACCAGGGGCCGCCAGACTGCCTGACCAAGGATTTTCTTTTATTTTCTAAACAAAATATCCATATTGTTCCTTATCTGCAAGATATGATATGTACTATTGAATCAGTGACCACTCTCAGTTGTTTCAAAGAAAAAGACATTCTATCCTTTTTCCCGGTTCTATCTTCTTCTCTAGCTGAGTTCTAAACTTAAACTAGCTCGTTTCAATCTACAGCTGCATTTTTAGTATATTGGAAGGGATTAGGCTTTGCATTTATCCATGGGTTCTCAGATCATGAGCATTATATCCAGACCTATTTAACAATTTTTTTTCTTTATTGATTTTTATTTTTTATTTTTTTCCTTTTTAAATTAATCTTTATTGTTGAATGTATTACAGATGACCCCTTTTCTCCCCCTTATCCCTCCCCTCCTGCCTTCCCCACACTATTGTCTGTGTCCATTGGTTATGGATATATGACATATAAAATCTTTTTTATATGTTTATCTTTTCCTCCCTCCCCCTTCCCTTTGAGGTTTGTCAGTCTAACAACAAATTTGTACTTCTTAATCCTTTCACCTTTTTCACCCATCCCCCCAACCACCCTCCCATCTGGCAACCAACAAAAAGTTCTCTGTATTTATGAGTGTTTCTGTTCTGCTTGTTCATTTTGTGTATAGATTCAATTGTTGATAGATATGTATTTATTGCCATTTTATTGTTCATATTTTTGTTCTTCTTCTTCTTCAAGAAGACCCTTTAACATTTCATATAATACTGGTTTGGTGCTGATGAACTCCTTTAGCTTTTTCTTGCCTGGGAAACTCTCTATATGGTCCTTGATTCTAAATGATAGCTTTGCAGGATAGAGTAATCTTGGTTGTAGGTCCTTGCTTTTCGTCACTTTAAATATTTCTTGCCATTCCCTTCGGGCCTGCAAAATTTCTTTTGAGAAATCGGCTGAGAGTCTTATTGGGAACTCCTTTGTAGGTAACTAACTGCTTTTCTCTTGCTGCTTTTAAGATTCTTTCTTTGTCTTGAACGTTTTGCATTTTGATGATGATGTGTCTTGGTGTGGGCCTCTTTGGGTTCATCTTGTTTGGGACTCTCTGTGCTTCCTAGACTTGTATGTCTGTTCCCTTCACCAAGTTAGGAAAATTTTCTGTCATTATTGTTTCAAATAGGTTTTCAATTTCTTGCTCTCTCTCTTCTCCTTCTGGCACACCCATGATACGAATGTTGGCACACTTGAAGTTGTCCCAGAGGCTCCTTACACTATCCTCAATTTTTTGGATTATTTTATTTTTTTGCTGTTCTGATTGGGTGTGTTTTGCTTCCTTATATTCCAAATTGATGGTTTGCTTCTTGGCTTCACCTACTCTACTATTGATTCCTTGTAAATTATTCTTTATTTCAGTTAGTGCCTCCTTCATTTCTGACTGGTCCATTTTTATGCTCTTGAGGTCCTCACTAAGTTCCTTGATGTTCTCGCCAAGTTCATTGAGCATCCTTATAAGCAGTGTTTTGGACCCTGCATCTGATTGATTGCTTATCTCCATTTCGTTTAGTTCTTTTCCTGGAGTTTTGTTCTGTTCTTTCATTTGAGACCTGTTTCTTTGTCTCTTCATTTTGGCTGCCTCCCTGTGTTTGTTTCTATGTATTAGGTAGAGTTTCTATGTCTCCTAGGCTTCCTAGGATGGCCTGTTGTAGTAGGTGTCCTGTGTGGTCCAGTGGCACAGCCTCCCTGTTCACCCCTGCTGGGCCCACGATGTGTACCCCTCGTGTGGACTGTACCCTCTTCTGTTGTAATTGAGTCTTGATTGCTGTTGGCATGTCAATGGGAAGGATTTACTCAGGCTGATTAGCTGCAAGGACTGGCTATGCCCACTGACCACTGGCCTCTGACTACCTTGAAGGATCATCTATGCAGGGGCCCAACACACAGAGCAAGACTTACTTCAGTAGGACTCTGGTAACCACTGAGTCCACTCCTTGAATGTGTCACTTGTGGAGGTGGTTGGGTGGTAGTGGTCTGAAACTGGTCACTGGGTGTGCTGGGGCAAGGTCAGCCACTGCCTGTGTTCTACCCTGGGCCACCAGATATAGGTACAAAGCTATCTGCAGATGGCTGCTTCTTGTGCTGGGCTTGGAGGTGCCCAGGCAAACCCAAGCTGTGAACTAAGGCTGGCTGCTTCTATTGCCAGGCCTGGGGCCACTTAGCAAGAGGTGTGGGACTCACTGAGGCCAGATGCTGCTTGTTTGAGAAAACTTAGGAAAATCTGAAGCAGGAGCCAAGATAGGCCAATCCTATGGTAAAGCCACTGGAAACAGCTTGGGTGATCCCAGAAGCCGGGTGGGGCAGGGCCTCAGGGAATCACCAGGGCCAAGCAAACAGTGTGAGCCAGGTTACTGGAGTCCCAGATATGGCGCCTATCTGCCCACCCATGGAGGAAGGCTCACCAAAGGAACAACGGCCTCCACCAGCACGTATGTCCGGGAGAAAGCTGCCTCTCCAGCTCTCGCCCTGATACCAAACAACTCAGTTCTTCCCCGTATGTCTCTGGTGCCTTTCAAGCTGCCTCCCCCATACTGGATCCTGGAGAGAGCAAGACCCAGTAAGTCCATGTGCAGGTCCTTTAAGAGGAACTGCCTTGGGCTCCAGCAACCTCAGCCTCAGCCTCAGTTCCCACTGGTTTTTACAGCCAGACTTTATGGGATTTCTCTTCCTGTCACTGGAACCCCGAACTGGGCACCTGGTGTGGGACGGGGACCCCTCACTCCTCAGGGAGGACCTTCCCAGCTGAGGTGTCCTCCTGATTTTTATCCGCCACACGGGGGTGTGGGACCAGCCTGTCCGCGCCTCCACTCCTCCTACCGTCTCAATGTGGCTGCTGCTATAATTTCATAGTTGTAGGACTCAGCTCGATCTCAGGCGTTTCTGAATGATGGTTGTTCTGTAGTTTAGTTGTAATTTTGATGTGGTTGTGGGAGGAGGTGATACCGCGTTTACCTACGCCGCCATCTTGATCAGAAGTCTCTCTTTATTGATTTTTAGAGAGAGAGGAAGGGAGAGGGACAGAGAGATAGAAACATAGATGAGAGAAAACATTGATTGGCCACCTCCTGCATGTCCCCCACTGGGGATTGGGCCCACAGCCTGGGCATGTGCTCTGACTGGGAACCAAACCAGCACCCTCTTGGTACATGGGTCGATGCTCAACCACTGAGCCACGCTGGCCGGGCTATCCAGACCTATTTTAAAAACATGCATCGTCCGGATATCTTACCTTTAGAGTTAGATGCAGGAATGGACCAAACACTGAGTTGTCGCCCTTTGGAAAGGGCAGAAGTGCACATGCGAATCAAACCGGCATTGTGTGCCCAGCTAAGGCATGTTTGGAAGTGTATATATGTGAAGAAAGATATGTATTGATGTTGAGTTACCTAGGGTAGACTCCACTGATTTTCTCTGTCTAAAAGTCCTTCTCCCTCCTTTGCTAACAGCATTGTATTTGGATTCCTTTTGGGTCCAGTATTCTCCCCCGCTGTCATCCCTGCTGTGAGGTACACTTTCATCTTGTTCCAGGAAAAAGTATGTAAATCAGGCCTGTCCAGTCACAAGACTGCTTTCCTCTAGGGAATAATTTAATTTAGGCTGGGCATGTGACCCCAGTTGGTCCAGGAAGAATAAAATCTAGGATTTTTGCTGGAGTTACTGGCAAGAGATACTTTCTCTTTCTACTGGGCTTGATCTTGGAACATATAAGCATGGATAGCTAGATGCCACCTTTTGGGGCCTTAAAATGATGTTCCAAAATGGACAGCAGGGTTGCAAGAAGTAAATTAATTTACTTTTGCCCTGGATCAAGCCAAACATGAAGAAATTAGGTTACATGAACCAATAAATTCTTTAGCCAGTTTGGACTGGACTTTCTACCTCTTAAAACCATTTCAAGTACTACTCTAATTTTATTTCAAACTAAAAAGAAAAGATTTACACTGAATTATAGAAGTTTTATCTTGTAATATTTGGGCTTCCTCAGACTCCATTAGCCACAGTCTACCTCTTGAATTAAATAAAATGCTACCATTAAAAAAAAAAAAAACCCAAATCACATTTAGAAAAGATGGAATACTGATTATTTAATTCCCTATCTGCTAAGTGTTCAAAAACTCTAGAGAATTAATGCATAAAACAAACACTTGCATATTTTATGTTTAGTAAATTAAATTGAAAAAATTGAGATTTCCATCGTAGCTGGTTCCTGTGACATTGCCCCAGCCCTGTCATCTGTGATCAAACATTCTGCTGCCCTCAAGATCATGTCTCTGCTGTGTTCCATTCAATTTTATTGACCCTCAACCTGTCAGATTTCTTGTCTCTACAGAAATCAAGATGATAAATAGCTCATATAATTAAATAATTTATATTATCATAATAGGAGAAGGACATGCTCTAGTAAAATATCCCTTTTGCCATGGCATGCAGAAATATTTTGAAACAAGCTGATCTTTTGGTGTCCTTCAAATCAAAATGTTACTAGAAACCCCCACTTTGCCAAATGACTGCAATAATCCTAATGACATTTTCTTTTAAGGCCAAAGTTAAACTATGTATTGAGAAAGCATGGAATTTGGCTTATGACAAAACTTTTCTTACGTAAAACAATTAAATATCATCTCATAAAGATAAATTGTAATACATACATAAATTAATCTTTTTTTTTACATTTCATGATTTATAACATAAAATAATATATTTGATCTTTTATTGAACAAAGATGTTACACTTTCTTTTTCTTTTTCTCAAACAATGTATTTCTTTAACATTTCACATCTTCCCATTCTCACATTCATAAGAAATGCTTTGTTCCCCCTACTACATAAGGGTCAGATCAATTCTCAGGCTGTTTCTTAAACAATCAGAACTCAGTTGGTGGTCTCAGAAAGGCTATGGTTTGAATAGAGGAGGTTAGTCACCAAATTTATATCTTAAGAAATAGCCAGTGGTTGAGCATCGACCTACGCACCAAGAGGTCACCGGTTCGATTCCCAGTCAGGGCACATGCCCAGGTTGTGGGCCTAATCCTCAGTGGGGGGCATGCAGGAGACGGCCAACCGGTGTTCTCTCTCATCGATGTGTCTATCTCTCTCTCCATCTCCCTTCCTTTCTCTCTAAAATCAATAAAGGAAAAAATAAAAAAAGAAATATATGTAGGTACTGAATGGGATACAGAAATTCCAGGAACATTTGTCCTAAATTTGCTGTGCTGGGATAGACCAGTATTCATTCAGAGCTCAGAGGGCAGTTCTCAGGAAATAGAGATAAGTAAGTAAAATGCTACATCTAGTTCTTCTCCTTGAGATAGAAGTGGATTTATTGTGCCTATTTTGTAAAGTTTCCAAAAAAAGGGTATTTTAATCACAATCAGTTAAAACCACTCTCTTTCTACTCCGCACTGGAATTCTATTCTGCAGACATCGTGGGGATTTACCAGAGGAAAGTGAGTTGGGGGTACAGTTATATTTATGTAGTGTGGGCACTTCCCTAGACAGTTGTTATTGCTAGCTGTCCCATTGAAGGAGTCTTCCTTCAGCCCACTGTGCAGTCCCAGCCAGCATCACGATACAGGGACATCAAGGGCAAACTGGCTCATGAGTGCTCAGGTCAGTCACTGCCTTAGAGATCTTCAAATGTCCTGAAATCCAATAGTTCATGTATGAAAGAAACTTGATAGAGGTTTCCCCAAATTTAGCAGCAATATTAAAATTGTACATGGACTTCATCAACAAGGAATTGTGAAGCTAAAACCTTTCTAAAATTTCAATAAGAATAAACAAGTTTTAATGAACTAAGCCAGAAGAAAGGCCGAACTATCTTTCTATTCTTTGGCTAGAAATTATTGTTGTGTGAAGAAACAATTAACGAGTACGCAGCCAGAAGGTATAAAGAAAAAAGTGCTACAGAAATGTACCAAGAAATTCATCCATTAAAAAACTTTTGTTAATTTTCTGGATTTTGTGATCTCTGTATTATTTTAGACTTTGGAGACTTGTAACTTGTTGTGATTTCTACTATATTTCTAAATACTCATTTTCTTACCCAATTTTATATTCATAATTTTTTAAGCGCTCCTCTCCCCAGATTGTATAAGCTCTAGGACACAGAAACCTGGATCTACACATGTCTTCAAAATAACTATCAATACAATTCTATTTGAATGCAAAGTAAAAAATTCTGTCCGTTATCTATGAGTTTCCAAATATCTACATGATCTGCTAAATATTTAAAAATCTCTCCTCCAAATGGCTCTCTCATCAAATAGCCATAATCAATGAATGACATTCCAGGAGCAAACACATTAGAATCTGATTTGCCGCCTCTGCCAATTACCCAGGCAATAAAATATCATTTGTTTGAGGGTTCCATCCCACTAAAAATTTAAAAAGTTTTAAATTATTCTGGTTATCATGAAAATCGTGTTCTGGCCCTTTGCCTCCTTTTCATATGGTTCTTCTCATCTAAACATGCAAGTCCTTCCTTTACATTTTTATTCATTATCTTCTGGCCAAGCGTAAAACAGTCACTATCAATTGCTCACCAGCTCCTGAACATTCCTAAATTGCAATTATTTTAGAGTAGTTATTCATGGGGCTTGCAAGTTGAAATGGAAAAACACTGAAAATCAATTTCATTATGAGCTTTGAAGTACAGGGATGTTGCATCAAAAAAAATTCGACTGGTTGGTAGGTGGTATTTACTTATTTTATTTTGAAATGCTGCAGCACAGCAGCTTTTAAACCACTGGAAAACCCAGCTGGTGAGTTTCTGAAATACATTTTCTGTACACAATCAGGAAAGTCTCAGCTTGACTGGGTGTTTGCACAGAAGTCACTGAAAAGAATACATCTGTATTATTTCATGGCGGTGACTTCATTTATAACATTATGCACTTCCCTTCTCGTAGTGGATGCTTCAGTTAACAATCCCGCTCCATAGTAGGTTGGATATTTTCCCTGGTGGGTATCAAAATAGTGAGACTAACAAACAGTTCTCAAAACCCTGAGGACAGTTTGAAAATCGAAGTATTTAATGGGCCGAAAGCCTAAGGTTTTAAAGCTGTGCATACACAAGCAGTGTGAAGTGAACAACAGCCAGATATTGACACTCGGCAATTTTAATCGCCCAAAGTGTTTCTAATTCCTTGGAAAACCAGAGCTCCTAGGCCCTCGCCCCATTTACTCCAACTAGTGAAAAGAGTCAAGGGCAAATGGAGTCCCAAGTATATATTATGTACATCTTGATATCAGTAGAGGGAAATTTAGTGGAAATTGCAAAGATATCATTAAGAGAATTCAAACGACACTGCCATCCTCCCTTCTTATGTCACTGGGCTGCTCCTTCATTTTCTTCCCCTCGCTGTGACTAGCATGTCAAGGCAGACCCTGAGGGTATTTCCTCTGTGTCAACCCCACCCCACCCCAATTTAAACAGTGTAGTCCTTTGGGGTACTGGGATACCCAAGAACAAAACAGAGGCCTGTTGGCCAGTGGAATCCTCATTGAGGATGACTTAACTTTGGAGTCCAGTGGACAGCAGGGTGGGGCCAGGACAAGAAGACATACTAGCTCTTCTACAGCCCTTAAAGACAGGGCTCTTTTTCTCTGCCAAACTTCGCAGGTGAAGTCTTAGAGGGATAGGATTAAGTGTTTAAGCCAATCAAGGAAGACCAATGAGCAGGCCCCAACCTGCCTTTGGGATAGTATGAAGGAATTCTCATGGATCTCATGTGCAGCTACTGCACCATGCAGGTAGCCAGCTGGGGGATTGCCTATTGCAGTCCCTGTGGGCCTCAGGCCGGTAACACAACTGAAGAAAACCAGTGGCTCGAGTGCCGTGATGGATGACCAACGCCGCTCACGTTCAAGGTCAGGCTGACAGGAGTAAGTGCAGCTGTGGCAAACTGGAGTACCTGCCCTGTCCCAAGTGAGCAGCTGCCCCCCTACTCCAGCTGGCTGTTTCCAGGCATCCACATTTTTCAAGGAAAATTGGAAATCTGGATTTTTACGTGGAATCTTCTGATTTTTAAAATTTTGCCTATTAAAACAAACTAAAAACAAACAAACATACAAAAACATTGTGTTGACTGATTCCATGCAAGTCAAGCAAAAAATAACCACAAACTGAATGTGGTTTATACTCACTTGTAGTGTCTGCCAGGTGTGTACTCTGTGTGATGTGATCTCGATGTCCCCGTGATTCTGTGCAGTAGTAAGTTGTTGTTTGAAGAATCAAGAGAGGTGAGGTTCCTATCTCTTTGTATGTGAGGTGGAACTAACCTACTTAATAAATAATAGATTCTAAAGAAAAAATGGGACTATTAGAATTCAAAGTAATATAATTATTATATTGCATTGAATTGCACTTGAAGGTGATAATTTTGCTTTCATTTCATCTCAAACCCTGGGTAGAAAGAGAAAAACCAAAGCGATATATAGGTTAAGCTACAAACTATAGAGATCTCGGAATGGCTGGAGTGCTATGAAACACTTAGATTGACAATACCTAATGTAAATATTTGGAGGATAAGTTTTTTGTTTTTTATCCTCACCCGAGGACATTTTTGCATTTATCTTCAGATAGAGCAGGAGGGAGAGAGGGGGGAAGAGAGAGAGAGAGAAACATCGACATGAGAGAGACACAACAACTGGTTGCCACCCACACATCCCCAACCGGGGCCGGGGACAAACTGCAACCAAGGTACGTACCTTTAGCGGGAACCAAACCCGGGACTCTGTGGTCCGAAGGCTGATGCTCTAACTGCTGAGCAAAACCAGCCAGGGCTGGAGGATAAATTCTTATGTAGATTAAATTATTCAATACTCTGATTTTTAGAATAGATAATGTTAGCACCCAGAAAATAAAACAAATTATATTAGATATGGAAGCATGAATAGGAAGTTCTATCTATAGAAAATCTGAAAGTGTACCATTCTTACTTTTTTTGCAATTTTTATTAATTTTTGTTACAGATGTTTCTCCTTTTCCCCACATTGACACCCTCCTCCCGATCCTGCCCTGCCCCCCAGAATTGTTGTCTATGTCCATTGGTTACTCATACATGCATATAAGTTCTATGGTTTATCTCTTCCCTCCTCCCAGTCCCCTCTTCCGAGGTTTGTCAGTATGTACCCTACTTTTATGTCTCTGGGTCTATTTTGTTCATCAGCTTGTATTGGTCTTTCTCTGATTGGTTTATTTCGCTTAGGATAATACTCTCCAGGTCCTTCCATGTCGTCTCAAAGGATAAGAGATATTTCTTTCTTACAACTGCATAGAATTCCATTGTGTATATGTACCACAGCTTTTTTATCCACTCATCTATTGATGGACACTTGGGCTGTTTCCAGATCTTAGCAATTGTAAATACTGCTGCTATGAGCATAGGGGTACATATATTCTTTCTGTTTGGTGTTTCAGGCTTCTTAGGATATATCCCCCTAGAAGTGGGATCACTGGGTTTAATGGCAGTTCAATTTTTAATTTTTGAGGAAACACCATAGTGTTTTCCATAGTGACTGCACCAGTCTGCATTCCCACCAGCAGTGTACTAGAGTCTCCTTTTCTCCACACCCTCACCAGCACTTGTTGTTTGATGATTTGTTGATGGCAGCCATTCTGACAGGTGTGAGGTGATACCTCGTAGTTGTTTTAATTTGTATCTCTCTGATGATAAGTGACAAGCATTTTTTCATATGTCTCTTGGCCATCTGTATGTTCTGTTTGGAGAGGTGTCTATTTAGGTCCTCTGCCCATTTTTTTTAATTGGATTCTTTGTCTTCCTTTTGTTGAGTTGTATGAGTACTCTATAAATTTTGGAAATTAACCCCTTATCTGATGTATTGTTGGCAATTATGCTCTCCCATATAGTGGGTTCCCTTTCCATTTTGATGGTTGTTTCTTTTGCTGTGCAGAAGCTTTTTAGTTTGATGTAGTCCCATGTATTAATTTTTTCCTTTGTTTCTGTTGCCTTAGGCATTGTAGCAGTAAAAATTCTTCTGCGTATGATGTCTGAAATTTTGTTCCCTACATTTATTTCTAGGAGTTTTATGGACTCACGAGTCACATTTAAGTCTTTTATCCATTTTGAGTTTATTCTTGTGTATGGTATAAGTTGGTTGTCTAGCTTCATTTTTTTTCATGTAGCTGTCCAATTTTCCCAACACCATTTATTAAAGAGGCTATCTTTACTCCATTGTATGCTCTTACCACCTTTGTCAAATATTAATTGAGCATAATGTCTTGGGCCAATTTCTGGGTTCTTTGTTCTGTTCCATTGATCTATCTGCCTGTTCTTGTGCAGTATCAGGCTGTTTTGATTACAATGGTTTTGTAGTATACCCTGATATCCGGTATTGTGATCCCTCCTACTTTGTTCTTCTTTTTCAAGATTACTGTGGCTCTTCAGGGTCTTTTTTTTTTTTTTTTTAAATAAATCCTCACCCAAGGACATTTTTGCACTTACCTTCAGATAGAGAGGGAGGAAGAGAGAGAGAGAGAGAAACATCGATGTGAAAGAGACACATCGAATGGTTGCCATCCACACACAACCCCAACCAGGGCCGGGGACAAACTGCAACCGAGGTACGTGCCCTTTGTGGGAACCAAACCTGGGACTCTCTGGTCCACGGGCGGATGCTCTAACAGCTGAGTCAAACCGGCCAGGGCTCTTCAGGGTCTTTTTTGGTTCTATATAAACTTTTGGAGCATTGGTTCTAGTTCCATGAAATATGTCATTGGTATAATATTTTAATGGGGATTGTATTGAATCGATAGATTGCTTTGTGTAGTTTGGACATTTTAATGATGTTAATTCTTCTAATCCATGAACATGGTATATGCTTCCACTTTTTCATATCTTCCTCTATTTCTTTTTTCAATGTCCTATAGTTTTCTGAGAACAGGTCCTTTACTTCTTTGGTTAAGTTTATTCCTAGGTATCGTAATTTTTTTGCCACAATGGTAAATTGGATTGTTTTTTTAGTTTCTCTTTCTAATAATGAGGTCATTATTGGTGTATAACAATGCCATCAATTTCTTGATGTTAATTTTGTATCCTGCTACTTTGCCAAATTTATTTATTAGCTCTAGTAGATTTTTGATGGAGTCTTTAGGGTTTTCTATGTACAATATCATGTCATCTGCAAATAATGACAGTTTCACTTCCTCCTTTCCAATTTAGATCCCTTTTATTTTTCCTTCTTGTCTAATTGCTGTGGCTAAGACTTGCAGTACTATGTTAAATAAGAGTGGTGAAAGTGGGCATCCCTGTCTGTTCCTGTTCTTAAGGGAAATGCTTTTAGTTTTTGCCCATTGAGTATGATGTTAGCTGTAGGTTTTTCATATATGGCTTTTATTATGTTGAGATATGATCCCTCTATTCCCACGTTGCTGAACATTTTTATCAGAAATGGCTGCTGGATTTTGTTGAATGCTTTTTCAGCCTCTATTGATATGATCATATGGTTTTTATCTTTCATTTTGTTTATGTGGTGTATCAAAAGTGTACCATTCTTATATGAGGCATCACCATATGATTTAACTCAGGGAAGAACCCCAAAAATTATAGCACATATACTTCATTTTAGAAATATAAGAAAATAAGTGCTTTTACTAGGAGAAAAATCATGGATTAATTTAAAAGAAATAAGCCACAGGCCCGCTGCAGATAACTTAAAAACAACTTACTAGAAGCTCAAAAAATGTATGCCATAAATTTAAAAGACCAAATTTTTGTAAAAAAATATTCTTTATGGTTGATTGCAGTGTCTAAAACAACACAAAGTCAAAGATACTATCATAGAAAGGGAGAGAACATTTCTTTAAAAAATGTAAAGATTACTCAAGGGGGAGATAAGCTGAAAATAATAAAATTATGTGAGAAAAATATATACAGGGTTAACCTTCAATTAATATCTCAATGATATATAGAAACACACACACACACACACACACACACACGAGTACCAGGAAAACAAATCTGAGAAAGTTGATGGATTGGTCAATGTTAATGTGTTAATATCCTTGTTGTGATATTGCACTACTGTTTTGCAAGATGGTAGCATGGGGGAAACTGGGCAAAGGGTATATGAGATTTCTGTATATTATTTCTTACAACTGTATGTGAATCTACAACTATCTCAAAATAAAATTTTAGATTTTAAAACAAATTTTGCATAAAAATGTAAAATATCAATAACTTTTTAAAATATTGAAAGATAGGAATCTTGGTAGATAGGCCCTTCTTAACTGCAGTATAAAACATGTACAGAGAAGAATAGAGAGAGAACAAATGAGTTGTTTGCTTCAGTCAGAAAAAGACATTAGGGAACTTTTTATTCCATATTGTCCTTTGAGAAAGAAAGGTAGCTGGTACTACATCAAATATTGGCAACTGTATGTACTAGCCTCAAGTTAGTAGTAGTTAAGTTATGGTAGTTCAGAATCTGTAACTTGTTGCTCTCAGCCACTGTGAGCCTGAGGGAAGGCATACTGCCTTGTTATCTTTGTATACCTATTGCCTGTCAAGACTACCTGGCACATAATAGACATTCAATAAATGCTTACTTTTCTATATATAAAAAAGAAAGAATGAGGGGCTAGTGAAATGCCAAGGTAAGCTCTGTCCTCAGGAGAGAGTAGAACTCAGTAATTAAGTGAATGGCCACTGGACTTAGATTGCCTGGGTTCAAATCCTGACTGTCCCTAACTAGCTAGGTAAATTATTCAAACTCTCTAATCATTAGATAGACACCCTTGAAATGAGGATGATCACAATAACACAGCCCACTTCACAGGTTTTGGGGGCAGCTCAAAAATTTAATTCAACAAGAGCACATCATCACAGAGCCTAGTACACAATAAATGCTCAATGAACATGTTGTTACTATCCATAGGGAAGATCACAGTGTAATTTTGAGAACTATAGGCCAGTAATTTTTCTTCCATATTGAGTAAATTAGTTAAAAGTAGAATAACAGTAATTACTTGCAACTAAGATAAATAGAGTAAATGAAAGAAGATAATCTTTGGACATCTACTGGAGTTCTCCATAAACACAGTTGTTTACTAAATACTTAGTAAATGGCAGATGTCTTATGAATTATTTTACTCACCTCTACCCTATGAGATAGGTCCTATTATGATGTCCAGTTTACACATGAAGAAAACACAACAAAAGAAGTCAACTAGTTAGTCAATCAACAAAATTAACTATATCAACAACCAGTGTGTAACACTAAATAATTATCTTAGAATAAAAACTCTTTATTAAAATTAAATTTGATTGAACAAATATTTATTGACTTCAACTGGCTGCCAATCAAGGTCTGTGGCACAAGTGAGATGATCCAGGTCTATAGAGCTGAGCAGAGAGCAAGAGCAGAATGTAAATTAATGAGTCTGCCATGAGGTCCTGAAGGATGAGGGAGTATTTGTGCAGGCAGAGCTTGGAGAGCGGCCATGATGCAGCAGAGTGCACAGTGGTGGGAACCAGTGAGTAAGCAGAAGCTTGCACCTGCATCTGTGGGTAAGGACAGATTTGTGAGGATTTTCCCAAACGACTAGGATGGCCATGGTGATTTGCCCAATTTGTGCTTTCATCTTTTAGCTGAGACTCAATCATCTGCAGGAGGCAAGTACACTTTTCCCATTTAGACCTACAAGAATAGTTGTTCCCCACAATGGCCATATGTCAGCACAACAATCACTACACGGGGAAATCACAACTCTTGTTCCATCACATGGTTTACGTCCCTTCATTCCCGCCTTGCCCCCTCTGTCCTTGGTTCTTGAGCCCAAGAGATGGATTGTGAAAAAATTTTAGAACCTATCAGGCACATCTGAGTTTTAACTTTCTTTACCACAAGTTTTTGTGAATATAAGCAATAAATGTTTCAAACATTGTATTCAGTTTAGAGCAATTTACTAGTTATCACTTAAATATATTTTCTCTTAGAAATCACTAATAGAAAGAGGGGTGTGTTGCTAAGTAGAATTACAATTCATTGGTAAAACAATTAACATTTGTCAGGTACAGACATGAAGAGTTAAACTTCATACACACTGGCTAATGCAATCATTTTTATTTCTCTGCATTAACTTCTCAAACAAATTTACCTAACATTAAAATCTAAAAATTTAGTGATCTTAAGTCATTTAAAAGCAGATTAAGTGTGCTATGATTAAATCAGTTCAGTCTATAATTTAGGATGTAATTCAGAGAAATTCTTATGTAACGCATAGGACTGTTAAAACTTAACTTATACTTACTGTGCTGAAAGTAATCACCCTATTATCTTGATTTTATAATTCACTACACTTAAATACATGATTCATAATATATCAAAGGGTGATACTCCAAAATAAGAATTAGATAAGCTTATGATATGATCAGTAAATCAAATTGACTCTAGATTAAAGATAATGGGAGAAAACTATTCCTATCAAGAGATGATGAATCAAAAAGGTTAAGTATTTAGTACTTTCTGTGTTATCATTTACAAAGTATTTGTACCCTACAAGTGAGACAGAGATTGAGCCTTGATCTTGGTTGTAGTTACATAATGCCCAAACATTTGCTCCTGCTAACTTATTTTATAAATAGAGAAATTTCTGTATACCTTTGTGTGTTGGGGTGGGGGGAGGTATCTTCCTATGGACTCCTGCTCCATGAATCGACTTCTCTGGACACAGTGTGGGATCCAGGCATGAGCACTCGATGTGAGCTGTGTACTTATTCCACCTCGCCTCCCTGCTACAGTAATTCCAGGAGTTGGGCAAGTTACTCAAGATGAGCCTATCAAAAGCATCCCCAGGAGCTGAGATTTCCTTCCTTCAAATGAGAGGAAGTGAACTTCGGGTTGTGCTTCTGCTCCCTCCACGGCCCAGAAACTGACCTTGTCAGGAGTATCAACAACTTCTGGTTGCCAAAACTAATTGTCACTTTCTTCTTTTTCTCTTCCTTGACCTCTCAGCTACATTCAAAGCAGTCAAGCACTTTGTCTACCAAGTGCGTTATCTTCCTTGGAAATTTTTTCTTGACTTCTATGACATCACACTCTCTTGATTTTCCCCTACTTTACTAGCCACTTCTTCTAAGTCTTCATGGCTGGCTCTTCCTGCTCAACTGCTCTAAATGTTGAGTACTCTAGGATTCTTTCCTGGCACCCTTCTCTTTTCTATCTACACTCTTGCCCTAGAGGTTCTTATCTAGACCCTAGGGTTAAATACCATCTATATGATAATGAAACCCAAATCTCTGTATCTCCAAGTCCACTCTCTCACTTTTGCTTATTTGACATCCCTCTTAGATGTCTCTTGAATCAGACCTACCATAATGGAGCATAATTTGTGATGTTCCCATTCTACCCATCCCCCAGTCTAAGCTATCTGCTTCCCTCTCAGCTTTTTCCATCTGAGTAAATAATACCACACCATCTACCCAGACTTAGTTGGTAGCATCAAAAATATATGTATTATCTCTAATCCTTCTCATTATCTCAGCTTCCAAATCAACCAGACTTGTCAACGTACCACCAAAGCATACTCCATACCCACTCACTATCTCCATTATTACCACCTTAGTCCAAGATACCATCATCTCTTACGAGATCACTGCAGTACCTTCCCAATTAGTCCATCCACTCTGTTCTCTGTGTCCGATCACTTCTTGTCACAGCATCATCTGGCTTCTTGTCATTCTGATTTAGTTTTAATTTCACCTCCTCAGAGGAATTTTCCATGACCTGTGATCATCGGGTAGTCACCTCATCTAGTTTTAATTTTGGCATGGTCTCTCTTCTCTTCTCTCTCTCCTCCTCCCACCTCTCTTCTCTCCCTCATTAATTTACAGTTTCCCACAATTGGAACCTATGCTCTATGTCTTGTTTACCACATGCCCCTAGCATCTTGTACAGACTAAAGACTATTTAATGACTAACTGAAGGAGTAATTATGCTCCCTGGAGCTTCTCTGAATAATTTTAAATCCCGTGGCAACCCATGAACCTCAGTATATTTTACCATAGCTCTCCATACTTCCACAGTGAGCCATGAATCTTGTCCCCATCCTAAATATATTGAGCTGTTTCTAAGAAGCACTTAAGTTGACAAAACTGAGGTCTTTTATCTTTTACTTATTGATTTAAAAGTCTCCTTTTACATGAAGATACTACCTTTTGTCTATCAAGTTGTAATATTTTCCTATTTTGTTCTTTGTACTTTAAATTTGTTAATGAGCTTTAATGTTTTTATTTATATAGCACTGTATAGAAATTAAAAAATTTTTGTTACTGACCTTAGTTATGCTTAGAAATGTTTTTCCTTCCCAAAGATTATATGAATATTGATCTATTATTCTCTGATATATATTTTTTTGCAAATTGTTTTCATTTAATTCCTCTGAAACTTGCTTCACCATCTGGTGGGAAGTAAGGCTTCAGCTTTATTCTCTTTCAAACAATAAGCCAATTGTCCCAATAGTTATTCGTAAATCCATTCTTTCACCAGCAATGTGAACTTGAAGTAGTATATGTGATGGTTAAAAGGATGGTCTTGAGTACAGAGAGCAAGGGTTAAAACCAGGCTGATCCTCTCATTTACATATTATCTAATGTATCTAAAGCACAATCTCTTCATCTGCAAAAATGGGATACTAGTAGTATCTACCTCAAAGAGTTGTGGCAAGGCCCTCCGGTGTGGCGTGGCAAGAATAAGATGAGATCATTGTAATATACTCAACATGATTCCTGGCATGTGATAAACTTCATTACTATTTTTATTAATGTTAATATTACTGTCTTTATATTTATCTATTTACTATCTGGTGGGGTAACTCCCCATAACCATTTTCCCTAAACTTTTTATTTCTTAATCTAGCTTTTCAACTCCAAATAGAATTTTGGTAGAAATTGTACTGAATGTATAGATTAAATTATAGAATTGCCACATTTATTACAAGCAGTCTTCCCATCCAGGGGCACAGTATCTCTCTCATTTTTCAAGTCGTTTTAAAAGAGGTGTGCTTTCTCCCCACCCCCCCATTCTTATTAAACTTATTTCTAGGTCATATATACATGTAAATTATGAATTGCTTTTTGATATATATTAAATGGTTTTGAATGGACGTTCTCTCTCATTATGGTATTTAATTGGTTAGTTGTGCTTAAAAGTCTACCATTATTTAAAGATCTTTTTTCTGAATATGTGGTCATATCCCTTCTTTATAAATAAGATGTAGTCTTCTTTTCTCTCTTTTTTCATTGGTCAGACTGGTATAATATTTGTCCATCGTACTGGCCTTTTAAAGATTTTACATATCAATTTTATTTTATTTTTTTGTCTATTTTTTATTGCTGTTTTTAACTTAATTTTCTTATAGATTTATTAATTCTTCCTGCGTTTTTTTAGCTTATATTTGTGTGTGTGTGTGTGTGTGTGTGTGTGTGTGTCTGTGTGTTTTTAACTTTTTAGTTGTATACATCATTTATTCAAAATATAGCTCTGGTTATATCCCACAGAATTTTTTCCCTTGGGGTTTTCTTATTGCTAACTTCCAAATTGTCAGGACTTTCATTTTTGGTAATTCTAGGCTAGAAAATCCAACATTTCCATGGAAAAACTCAAGAACAAGAACTTCCTTAAAATGTTATTGATTAGATTATTGTCAATCACATATATTCACATCTTGCCCTACTTAACAGTTTCAGTTTTTAACATTTAATTCTCTCATCTTCCTAGAATTCAGGTTGTTAGGAATGTATTTGTTGTCTCTTGCTGTTTTACAAGCTATCACAAGCCAGTGGCCTGATACAACACATTTATCTCCCATTCCATGGGTTAGGAGGCCAAGCATGCCTTAACTGGGTCCTTTGCTCAGGGTCTCACGAGGCTGGAATTAGGTGTCAGCCAGGCTGTGATCCCTTCTAGACTTTAAGTTCTTTTCCAAGATTACATGGTTGTTGGTAGAATTCACTTTCTTACTATGATGAGGGTCACTCTCAACTCTGAGAGGTGCCTTCAGTAGCCCCCTTTGAGGCTCTCTCACACAGGGAGGTTTCTTTCTTCAAGGCCAGCAGAAGGCACACTGACATCAAACTTCAATTAAAGTGCTCACCTGATTAGGCCAGGCCCACCCAGGATCATTTCCTTTCTGATTAATTTAAAGTCAACTGAGTAGAGACTTTATCATATCTGCAAAATCGATTCATTTTTTCAATCTAATTACAACAATAACACCCATCATACTCACAGGTCTTGTCCATAGTCAAGTGGCAAGGATTATACAGGGTACATACACTGTGGGGCAGGACTCTTTAATATTTGGTAGAGCTACTTATACCTCACTATTCTTTTTCTTTCTTTTTTAAAAAGAATTTTTGTTTTATTCTTGCTTTAAAATGTTTCTATTTAAAAGTTAAAAACAGCTTGTGTAGATAAAAATAAATATGTTGCATTATATTGGGGCCACAATAAATAGGAAACTGATTTGAATCCTAATCAAATATAGAATATGTCTTTCTATTAATTCAAGTGTTCTATATGTGACCTTCTTTGTGCCTGAATGTTTTCCTCATATAGGCATTGAAAATTTATGAGAAAAAAATAGTTTGGAACTAACTTTTTTGAAAGAGTTTCAATAGTGTGAGAGTTATTATTATTTTTTTAAAGCTCGTCCAAAATTCCTGTAAAATTGCCTGGGCCTGGTAATGCTTTTAGAAAATTGCACTTTGACAATTGCTAGTTACACTTGAAAATTGGTATGTTTACATTTTTTTACAGTAATTTATTCATTTCATTTAGATTCTTCCATTTATTTGCATAGAGTTGAGCTGAGTCATCTCAGAATTCTTTGAATATCCTCCTTTCTGGGGTTATTTTTCTACTGTCACTTATTAATCTATGTAGTTACACTTTCCCAATATTTTTCTTTGATTAAGTTATCTAGTTTATGTACACTATTTTATTCCTCAAAGATTCAGGCTTTGAATTTATTTATTAGTTCCCTTTTTCTATTAAAATTTATTAATTCTGTTTTTATATTTATTAATACTTTCTTTTATTTTCTTTCAGTTTATTTTGTTTTATTTTTCAAACATTTTAAGTTGACAGCTTAATTCATTTATTTTTACTTTCTCTTTTTAAAGTAATTTATTTAAATATTTAGAGCTTCAATCTTTTTTGAGCATTGTTATATAATGATTTCATTATCATTATATATTTTTTATTTTTATTTATTTATTTATTTTTTGAAATAGAAATTTTTTTAAATTAATTTACTTTTGTTACAGATGTTTCTCCTTTTTTCCCCCATCGACACCCTGCCCCGTCCCCAGTTTTGTTGTCCATGTCCATTGGTTATGAGTACATGCGTACAAGTTCTGTGGTTCATCGCTCCCCTCCCCCACCCCCTCTTCTGGCAATTGTCAGTCTGTACCCTACTTCCACGTCTCTGGGACTACCCTGTTCCTCAGACTGCTTTGTTCATTATATTCCAGAAATAAGTGAGATCATGTGATATTTGTCTTTCTCTGCTTGGTTTGTTTCGCTTAGGATAATACTCTCGAGGTCCCTCCATGTCGTCTCAAAGGATAAGAGATCTTTCTTTCTTACAGCTGCATAGTACTCCATTGTGTATATGTACCACAGCTTTTTTATCCATTCGTCTACTGATGGACACTTGGGCTGTTTCCAGATCTTAGCTATTGTAAATAGCGCTGCTATGAACATGGGGGTACATATATTCTTTCTGATTGGTATTTCAGGCTTCTTAGGGTATATTCCTAGGAGTGGGATCACTGGGTCAAATGGTAATTCAATTTTTAATTTTTTGAGGTAACACCATAGTGTTTTCCATAGTGGCTGCACCGGTCTGCATTCCCACCAGCAGTGTACTAGAGTCTCCTTTTGTCCACACCCTCACCAACACTTGTTGTTTGATGCTTTGTTGATGGTGGCTATTCTGACAGGTGTGAAGTGATACCTCATTGTTGTTTTAATTTGCATCTCTCTGATGATTAGTGATGTTGAGCATTTCTTCATATGTCTCTTGGCCATTTGTATGTCCTGTTTGGAAAGGTGTCTATTTAGTTTCTCTGCCCATTTTTAAATTAGGTTCTTTGTCTTCCTTTTGTTGAGATGTATGAGCACTCTATATACTTTGGAAATTAATCCCTTATTTGATATATCATTGGCAATTATGCTCTCCCATACAGTGGGTTCCCTATCTGTTTTGATGGTTGTTTCTTTTGCTGTGCAGAAGCTTTTGAGTTTGATGTAGTCCCATGTGTTCATTTTTTCCTTTGTTTCTTTTGCCTTAGGTGATATATCAGTGAAAATTCTGCTGCGTATGATATCTGAAATTTTGTTGCCTACATTTTCTTCTAGGATTTTATGGATTCATGAGTCACATTTAAGTCTTTTATCCATTTTGAGTTTATTCTTATGTATGGTGTAAGCTGATGGTCTAGTTTCATTTCTTTGCATATAGCTGTCCAATTTTCCCAACACCATTTATTAAAGAGGCTGTCTTTACTCCATTGTGTGCTCTTGCCACCTTTGTCGAATATTAATTGAGCGTAATGTTTTGGGTCAATTTCTGGGTTCTCTGTTCTATTCCATTGATCTATGTGCCTGTTCTTGTGCCAGTACCAGGCTGTTTTGATTACAGTAGCTTTGTAGTATAACCTGATGTCCGGTATTGTGATCTCGCCTACTTTGTCCTTCTTTTTCAAGATTGCTGTAGCTATTCGGGGTCTTTTTTGGTTCCATATGAACTTCTGAAGTATTTGTTCTAGTTCTGTGAAATATGTCATTGGTATTTTGATGGGGATTGCGTTAAATCTATAGATTGCTTTGGGTAGTATGGACATTTTAATGATGTTAATTCTTCCAATCCGTGAACAAGGTATGTGCTTCCACTTTTTTATATCTTCCTCTATTTCTTTTTTCAATGTCCTGTAGTTTTCTGCAAATAGATCCTTTACTTCTTTGGTTAAGTTTATTCCTAGGTATCTTAATTTTTTTGCCACAGTGGTAAATGAGATTGTTTTTTTAGTTTCTCTTTCTGTGAGTTCATCATTGGTGTATAAGAATGCCGTCACTTTCTTGACGTTAATATTGTATCCTGCTACTTTGCCAAATTCATTTATAAAGTCTAGTAGATTTTTGATGGAGTCTTTAGGGTTTTCTATGTATAATATCATGTCATCTGCGAATAATGACAGTTTCACTTCCTCCTTTCCAATTTTGATCCCTTTTATTTTTAATTCATGTCTGATTGCTGAGGCTAAGACTTCCAGTACTATGTTAAATAAGAGTGGTGAAAGTGGGCATCCTTGTCTTGTTCCTGTTCTTAAGGGAAATGCTTTTAGTTTTTGTCCATTGAGTATGATGTTGACTGTAGGTCTTTCATATATGGCCTTTATAATGTTGAGATATGATCCCTCTATTCCCAAATTGCTGAGCGTTTTTATCAGAAATGGGTGCTGGATTTTGTCAAATGCTTTTTCAGCATCTATTGATATGATCATATGGTTTTTATCTTTCATTTTGTTCATGTGATGTATCACATTTATTGATTTGCGAATATTGTACCAGCCTTACATCCCTGGGATGAATCCCACTTGGTCATGGTGAATAATTTTTTTGATGTATTGCTGGATCCGATTTGCTAGTATTTTGTTAAGGATTTTGGCATCTATGTTCATCAGGGATATTGGCCTGTAGTTTTCTTTCTTTGTAGTGTCTTTTTCTGGTTTTGGAATTAGAATTATGCTGGCCTCATGAAACGAGTTCGGAAGTCTTCCTTCTTCTTGAATTTTTTGGAATAGTTTGAGGAGAGTGGGTGTTAGTTCTTCTTTGAATGTTCGGTAAAACTCCCCTGTGAAGCCGTCAGGGCCTGGGCTTTTGTTTGCTGGGAGGGTCTTGATTACATCTTCAATTTCCTTCGTTGTTATGGGCCTGTTCAAGTTTTCTATCTCATCCCGGTTCAGTTTTGGGAGACTATGTGTTTCTAGAAATTTGTCCATTTCTCTTAGATTGTCAAATTTGTTGCCATATAAATGTTCATAGTATTTGTTAACGATCCTTTGTATTTCTGTGGTGTCAGTTGTTACTTCTCCTCTTTCATTTCTGATTTTGTGTATTTGGGTTCTCTTTGTTTCTTGGTGAGTCTAGCTAAGGGTCCATCAATCTTGTTTATCTTTTCAAAAAACCAGCTCTTTGTTTTATTGATCCTTTGAATTGTTTTTTTTTTTGGTCTCCATGTCGTTTATTTCTGCTCTGATCTTTACTATTTCCTTCCTTCTACTTGCTCTAGGGTTTTCTTTTTGTTTGCTTTCTAGTTCTTTAAGTTGTGAGGTTAGGTAGTCAATTAGAGATTTTTCTTCTTTCTTGCGGTGGGCTTGTAGTGCTATGAACTGCCCTCTCAGAACTGCTTTCACTGCATGCCATAGGTGTTGCATTGTTGTGTGTTCATTTTCATTGGTTTCCAGGAAATTTTTAATTTCTTCCTTGATCTCCATGGTAACCCATTCATTGTTCAGTAACATGCGATTTAGCCTCCATGTGTTCAAATGTCTTTGCATGTTCTTGTTGCAATTGATTTCTAGTTTCATGCCATTGTGGTCTGAAAAGATGCTTGATATGATTTCAATCTTCCTGAACTTGTAGAGACTTAGTTTGTGCCCTAACATATGGTCTATCTTTGAGAATGTCCCATGTGCACTTGAGAAGAATGTGAATTCTGCAGTTTGGGGGTGTAATTTTCTGTATATATCTATTAAATCCATTTGATCTAGTGCTTCATTTAGAATTTCTGTTTCCTTGTTAAGTTTTTGTCTAGATGATCTATCTAGTGATGTCAGTGGGGTGTTGAAGTCTCCTGCTATGATTGTATTGCTGTCGATTTCTCCTTTGAAGTCCTCCAGGAGATTTTTAATATATTTTGGTGCTCCTATATTGGGTGCATATATGTTTACCAAGGTTATATCTTCCTGTTGGATAGACCCTTTCAATATTATGTAGTGGCCTTCTTTGTCTCTAGTTATGGTCTTCATTTTGAAATCTAATTTATCAGATATGAGTATTGCTACCCCAGCTTTTTTTTCCTTTCCTTTGCTTAGAAGATTTTTTTCCATCCCTTTGCTTTCAACCTATGTGAGTCTTTTGTTGTGAGGTGGGTCTCTTGTAAACAACATATATATGAATCATGCTTTCTTATCCAGTCAGCTACTCTGTGTCTTTTTATCGGAGCATTCAGTCCATTTACACTTAAGGTGATTATTGATATGTACTTATTTATTGCCATTTTTGTTCAGTGTGGTTAAGTTTTTCTTCCTATTTCTTCTACTAATTACAGCAGTCCTTTTAACATTTCTTGCAGTGCTGGTTTGGTGCTAATATATTCCCTTAGCCTTTTTTTGTCTGGGAAGCTCTTTATTTGACCTTCTATTTTGGATGATAGCCTTGCTGGATAGAGTAATCTTGGATTCAGATCCTTGTTTTTCATGACCTTGATTACTTCATGCCATTCCCTTCTGGCCTGTAGTGTTTCTGTTGAGAAGTCAGCTGATAGCCTGATGGGGGTTCCTTTGTAGGTAACCTGTTGCTTATCTCTTGCTGCCTTTAGGATTCTCTCTTTGTCTTTAATTTTTGGCATTTTAATTATTATGTGTCTTGGTGTGGGCCTGTTTGGGTTCTTCTTACTTGGAGCTCTCTGTGCTTCTTGAACTTGAATGCCTTCTTCCTTCACCAGGTTAGGAAAGTTTTCTGTCACTATTTCTTCAAATATATTCTCTAACCCTTGCTCATTTTCTTCTTGTTCGGGGACTGCTATGATGCAAATTTTATTATGTTTCCAGTTGTCCCACAGTTCTCTTAAGCTATCTTCCTGTTTTTTAATTGTTTTTTCCTTTTGGTTTTCTGATTGATTGATGTTTTCTACTCTGTCTTCTAATTCACTGATCCAGTCCTCTGCTTCCTCTACTCTGCTGGTCAGACCTTCCAATGTGTTTTTTATTTCTGCTATGTCATTCTTTATTTACACTTGGTTGGTTTTCATGGTGTTGATGTCCTTACTCATGCTGTTTAGTTTCCTCAAGATCATGGCTCTGAACTCTACCTCTGATAATTTGCTTAACTGCATTTCATTTATCTCATCTTCGGTAGAGTTCTCTTGTTCTTTCATTTGGGATCTGTTTCTTTGTTTCATCATTTTGGCTATCTCAGTGGGTTTTGGAGCCTGCCAAATTTTCCCTGTGGGTGTTGGTGTTCTGCTATTTGTGGCTCCCTCTACTGGGTTTGGTGAGCGTGGAGGGCCTCCTTAAACACCACTGTCCAGTCTCACTTTCCTGGGTAGATTTGCAAGCTCAGGAAATGTTCAGTTAGGCTCTAGCTTTTTGCCTGGAGGCTATTAGTCTCAGTTACTTGAAAAGCTTTAAGATCTCAGTTGAATGAGAAACTCCCTCAGGTGTTTATAGTATAAGAGGATTTCCCGAGGGTGGGGCCGATGCTGGTTGTTAATGAGCCTCAATTTGCATTTCTTTGCCTCTTTGCCTCACCTGGGAATCTCCGAGGGAGGGGCTGCCACAGCTCCGGGAAGGAGCAAACGGGGAAGGAGCAAACTTGGCTGCCGGGAAGGAGCAGACTGGCCACCACCGTCCTTTGTGGCCGAGGCTCAGCACAAACTCTGAGCGCCCTCCAAATCCCAGGTGTCCCCACGGAGTTCCAGTCCAGTCTGCCCTCCCTCTGCTGGAGCCCCAGGTGAGTGGCTGTGGCTATTTAGCGCTCTGTCCCAGCCCTCTGCACTGTGGAGCAGCTTGGGGTCTTAACCCCGAGGGTGGGCGCTGCCGCTGCTCACAGCTCAGGCCGCTGCTTACAGCCAAGGCCACTGCTGTCCGTGGGCTCCCAGCCCGCCACCCTCAAGCGCCTCCGCAGATCCTACCAGGCTCATTCAGTGTCCCTGGTTGTATGGTCCTCTCCTGCTGCTTTTCTGTTGCTTTTTCCCGACGATTTGTCTTTATTTTAGTTGTAATTCCCGTTTGGTCCTGGGAGATCGTCTGTGTAGCTTCCATTCACTCCACGCCATTTTCTCACCATCACATTATATATTTTTTAAACTGTACAATTTCACTTTATGGATCTTCTTTGACCCATGACCCAGGTTGTTAAAGAATTTTTAAATTATCAGATGATACTTAAAATTTTATTTTCTGATTTATTTCCAGTTTTATTTTATTACAATCAAATATATTGATTAAGTATTACTCTATGGCCTAATTTTAATAAATTTGCATGACTGCTCCATGGGTATTTGAAAATAAGGTGTATTTAATATATTCAGGAACAAAGTTCAGAAAGAATCAATTGAATTTTTAAAAATAATGTTGTTCAGGTTTTTTGAGGTCTTAGTCTCCTACATTCATGTATTTTTGTTAATTTCTCCATGTAATTTATATCATTTGTGCTTTATGAATGATACTGATATTTTGATTGGTGCACATATTTTCATAACTTTTATATTTTTACTGTCAAATGTCCCCTTGACATTATAAGGAAGATTTGTTATATAATGCCTTTTGTCCTGAATTCCACTTTATCTGATATTGACTTTTCAACACCTACCTTAATTTCAACTCTTCCAAGTTTTGTCTTCTTCATACAGAACAAAATTAAGTTTTGCTTTGGTCTCTAATCTGAAAATAGTTTTTCTTTTAATGGGTGAGTTAAATTCATTTACATTTACATTTTCCAATATGATAGACATGTTTGATCTTATGTCTGCCACATTGTTCTATGTTATATTATCTAATGAAGGTTGTTTTTAAAAGTTTTCAATGTAATTTGTTTGCTTTTATGTGCATGTAGTTTTTTTTATATTTAAGTAGGCCTATATTTTTATTTCTTTATTTACCTTTATTTCTTTAGACATTATTAGCTCCTTATGAGAATCAATGATAATATTAAAATATTTCCTCCTCTCCTTCTTTTCTTTGGCTCTCTGTGTTTGCTAAATTTTCATTTACTTGCAGTATTTTATTATCAACTTTAAATAATATTGACTTCCAAATATTATAGATGGGACAATCTCCCCTTTTTTCCCCCCAACTCTCCCAATTTAGTTAACCACTTAATTTCTAAATTGTGAGGCCATACAAGGTTTATTTCTGTCATATTAGTCTTCTTACTGGTTTCAGTCTTAGTTCTATAGTTAAAAATATTTAAATCTCACTGCAAGTTCTTTTGCTATTGCTTCCCTAGTCATTCTTGCTTGATGAACTTTATCCTCCAGTAATTTCCACAGTCAGGGCTCAAGGTCATTCTGATTCCTTGAGTTCTTACATGTTTTCCAAGGCCTTGAAGAACAATTTTGGTGGATATAAATTGTTAGCTTAGTAACTGCTACTAGGATATATGATGGCATTGACCATTTTAAGTCAATTTTCATGAACCAGAGTATATAGCCTTTAAACAGACTGATTCAAAAAGTTTTTTTTAACCTTAGGAATTTTAAAAAAATATTTTCCATTGATCTGGTCTTAATTAAGGACTCCAATTATGCATACATTGAATCTTCCTTGCCTGATTTCTCTATTGTTTCTTTCTCTAATTCTTTTTAACTCCTAAAAAATTATTTTAAACCTTTCCAATATCTGTTCCCTCTATCTCTTATACCCTCATGAATTTTCCACAGTATCTATTATACTTTGTTATCTTACAGTTCATTTTTGTTATTGTAATGGCTTTATCTTTTCTCTTCTTTTTTTTTTTAAGTTTTGCTACCTCATATTTTATTCATTTCTGTTATTTCAAAATATTCATATGTAGTGTTTCTTTTTTTTCCTTTATTGTTGAAAGTATTACAGATGTAATACTTTCCCCCACTCCTACTCCCCTCCTGTTCTTTGTGGTTTCTTATCACATGAATAACTTACTTCTTCTACCATTTAAAAAACATTAATTATAAAGTGTTTAAATACCAAATCTCAGCTATTCCATGGCATCTTTTTGTGAATGGTGTTCAATTCTTGACTGATATTGCTACTCCCTTTTATCTTTTTTTCCCATAATATCTTGTTTATCAATGCTATGTCAGTTTCTTTTTCTGATCAATGATTTTTAATGAGTAAAATTTTCCTATACTGGTTATTTGCAGTTGTTTCCTATGGCAGGATTCATAGCATTGCTATTCAAATCAGTGTGACTACACTGTCCAAGATACTTTTACTTACCACAGTGCAATTAGCACAGCACCTTGGACACATGCTCTTATTTTTATTTTTATTCTATCAATACTCTGTGAACTACATAGGGTAATTATTATACCCTTTTTCAGATGAGAAGATTTGGGATCAAACAGATTATAAAACTTTCTGAGTAGTAGGTGATTAGAACCTGGTTTCCAAGTCTGGACTTCACTACAAATATATCAGTACTAATACCTTCCTTTGTATAGGTATCTTTCCTTTCAGTGCTTCTAGCCCATCTTAGAACTGGCAATGAAACATAAGTTTTGTTATTGTTATAAAATTACTAGGTAAAGGAATATATTTATTGTTCATTTCTTTCTTCCTATTCTTCTTTTTTTTTTTTTTAGTTAAACCAATAAACTTAAGCTAATTTTTATTTACTAAAGATTAATCTTAGATCACATGAACTTGAAAAAACATTTAGGTTAGTTTCTATATTACTGAGAATTTTTAAATATCCAATTCCTTCTTATTTGAACTTTAGGTAGAATTTGAGATGATCTTAAGGAAATATTGTATCTATTTCCTATTCAATAGGTAATCAGCTGGTTATTTAACTGAAACAGTCTCAGTTTCTTTACCTTGAAAGTACCTAGGCTTGTACCGGAATACCTAAAACTAATATTTAAAGAGCCTCTCAGTATCCAGTAATCTGAGACAAAATCATGACATCTTGAATCAAACACAAGATCGAATAACAAGATGACACTTTCACAACCTTACCTCTCTGCAGGAAATGCAAATGTAGTGTTTCCTTATGGAAGGAAACAGCGTGGGAGACAACAGGACATCCTACAGAGCCCCTAATGTCAGCCTCAGCTCCCCCTGCACAACAGTTCAGTTCCACCCAGCATCTCACTGTAAGGCAAACTGAAACTAACGTCCAAAGTAAGTCCATGGCACAGAAAAATGAGAAAGCTCTTCTTCCTCCCTTTTTTCCTACACTTTGTTTCCATCTCTGTGTCTCTTCTCTCTTTGCCTTTCTTCGATGTAACGTTGACTGTTGTTGCATTTCTTTAACTCAACACACATGCCCACATGGCGTTAAATCCTGAAATTAGTGGTTGAGAAATAACTCTTATTGAAAGGTATAAAATTCTGATCTATTTTGAAGGAGAAAAGCTATGGAAATTTAATCAATAAAGTGGGGAGGCTGTCATACGATAGCTTATTGTTAGCTCCAATCTGGAAATGTAACAACAAGCGTACTTTGTGGCTTGCACCGTTTTTATTTATTGCATATCATTTTCTCCTTCAGCCAGATTTGTGGCTTATAAAAATAACCAAATATTTGCTTACAAATTGTTATAATGAAAATCTGTAGCCTGCTGCAGGAAGATTCATGGTCATGATAACCTTGAAAGCATTCGTTTGCATTTGGAGTGTGGGGGAATAATTTAAATTTAAATTTTTCGCATAAATTATTTATATGCTGTGTCCAAGATGCAGTGCAATTACGACAACATTTTTCAGAAGGGAGGCAGAAGTTTAAAATTTATAAATACCCCTTTACATTTTGGCGGCACTAGATATCGTTTTCTAGAAAGCTGTATTTTTTGTTGTTTGAATAGCAGTTAGCGGTTTTCACGCGCTCTAACAGATGGAACCAAAGCATTGTGAACATTTTTATTAAAACAGCAAATGAAGCTATGAAAGACATGTCACATTGCCAAGCATTCATCTTGCAAATTAAATTCTACAACTTAGCAGGTGGTTTAAGTTCCCTTTAGAAATTTAAAATCAACTTATTTCATTTCTCTGTGGTTTAACAGAGACACAGGTTCACTGCCGCACTCACTCACACACAATCTGTTTGCATGTTTCTGAGGACTGACAGTTGGGAAAATATTTGCCAACTCTCACTCAAAACGGCTCGTGATTGCCACATTCAGGTGGTTGAGTCTTCCATTTCCTCCGCCAGTAAAGTCTACCATTTTCCCAGGAATCTATTTGCAAGACCCTAATGGGTCCAAAAAATGTAAAGCCCACATTTAGTATGTTTTTTGACCATTTTGATATATATGATCACTTAGTGTACTGGCACTATACTAGCCAATATAGAAAACTCCAATATTAGATAATAATTGCTATAGACTGAAGGTTTGTGTTCCCCCAAAATGCATATGTTGAATCCTGATCCCCAGTGTGATGGTATTTGGAGGTGGGGCCATTGGGAGGTGGTCGCAAATGGGATTCGTGCCCTTATAAAAGAGACTCCAGAGAGGGTTGTTCTTCATTTCTGCCACGTCAGGACACATTGAGAAGGTGTCATCGATGAACCAAAACCCAGCAGACACTGAATCTTCTGCCACCTTGATATTAGACTTCCCAGCCTTCAACTGTAAGGGGTACATTTCTGTTGTTTATAAACCCCCCAGTTTACGGCATTCTGTTACCGTAGCTGAACTGCTGCTAGTTTAGAGAATGCAGTGAAGTCGTTGGCATTTCCACATCTCCACAGGACTGTACTGATAACTCTTGTAAACCGGACAATTAAAAAGCCACCTTTAGATGGACTACTATGCAGCTGTAAGAAAGAAAGATCTCTTATCCTTTGAGACGACATGGAGGGACCTGGAGAGTATTATGCTAAGCGAAACAAGCCAAGCAGAGAAAGACAAATATCACATGATCTCACTTATTTTGGAATATAATGAACAAAGCAAGCTGATGAACAAAATAGACCCAGAGACATAGAAGTAGGGTACAGACTGACAAACCTCATAAGAGGGGGTTTGGGGGAGGGAAGAGATAAACCACAGAACTTATATGCATGTACGAATAACCGATGGACATAGACAACAAACCTGGGGACGGGGTCGGGGGTGGCAGAATTGGGAGGAGTGTGTCAATAGGGGGAAAGGAGAAACATCTGTAACAAAAATAAATTTAAAAAATTAAAAATTAAAAAAAAATAAGCCAGACACACACACAAAGCCACCTTTAGAGGTCATTTCAGAGGTGACGGAGAACGACTGTTACTGCTTCTAACGTTACTGGCATAAGATTAATTTCACAAAAACATCATTTTTCCTCCAAAAGAGCTTTCAATGGTTTCTCACTACCTACAGAATAAAACTTAGACTCATTATTCTTATACTTCTTCAGTTTTGCCCCAAACTCTTTTTACAACAACAGCTCAATATATCTTCCTGTTCCAGGCAAACTGGTCTATTTATTTATTGTCTCCCAAGAAAGTTAGCACTACTTTGCTTACCCCTTTGTATACTTGTACCATTGTACCTTTTGTCTCCTCTTTGATTGTCTAAATCCTTCTTTTCCCTGCAAGTACAACTCAAACCACAACGTAGTGAAACCCCCCTTTACTATCCTAAATCACCCTTATGTCTTCTCCTCTAAGCCTCTCTAGCACCACTACTACACGGTAGCTTGTATTGTTCTTTATTTTCTATGCACACATTGTATCTCCCCAATTAGAATGTAAGATCCTGAGGGTAGAGATGTCATTTTACACATTGTATTCCTAGCACCCCAGTACCCAGGACCTAGTAATAAAAATATGATGTTGGTAAACAACACAGTTAGGGCTAGCCCATAGCCTTTGGGGTGTTCATTATAGCAAAAATGTTGCTTGCCCTACATGCTTTCTCATTTCCCTTCTTCTGGCTTTTTTTGGGACTCCACCCTTATACTATGTGAAGTTGTCCATTTTAGTGCTCAATTTGTCAGAACACCTTAGTAAACAACCTCAGGATATTAGTAAGTTCAAGCAAAAATTGAATTCTCACTCACACTATGTCCAGTGTGCTTGGGTCCAGAGCTCTTCTCCATGTTATCCTTACTCTGGAACCTAGACTTTGATTCCAGCCCCTACCTCGAATATTGTCAACGAAGAAGCAGAGGAATAAAGTGTGGCAAACTGTGCACTGGATTTTAAAACTTTCACATCGAAGCGACATACAAGTACTGACAAAAGGCCAAACATACAGAGATTATGAAATAGAATCAAGAGCCCAGAATTAAGTCTTTACATTTATGATCCATTACTAGTTGGCAAGGATGCCAAGGAAATAAAATGGGGAGAAGAATAGCCTTGCTAACACATGGTTGAAATAATTAGATATCCACATAAAAAATAATGAAGTTGAACAACTATCTCACACCACATAGAAAAATTAATTCAAAATGGGTCATAGACTTACATGTAAACAGTAATTATAAACTCTAAGTGTAAGATGTAAATGTAAAATATACATGTGAAATATCAAAGCTAATATTATACAATTCTTCACATAGAACTAAATCTTCATGACCTCATGTTTCCTATATAGGACACAAACAGAAAATGGTTTTTTATATATGGCACAAATAACAGAAGGAAAAAATAAGTAAATTAGACTTCATTAAAATGAAAAACTTAAAGCATCAAAGGATGCTATCAAAAAGTGAAAAGACAAAACAAAGAGCTGGAGAACATATTTGCAAATCATATATCTAACAAGAGACATGTGTCCAGAATTTATAAAGAACTGTTACAACTGAACAATGTAAAGACAACACAATGAAAGAATGGACAAAGGATTTGAACAGACATTTCTCCAGAAGATGTACAAATGACCAATTAGCACTTGAAAAGATGCTCAACATCATTAGTCATTAGGGAAGTGGAAATCAAAATCACAATAAGATACCCACAAATATAGTTAAAAATAAGAAGTGCTGGTGGAGAAATTGAAACCATTATACATCGCTGGTAGGAATGGAAAACGATGCAGCTGCTTTGGAAAAACAGTTCAGCAGTTCCTCAGAAAGATAAACAGAGTTGCCATGTGATCCAGCGATCCCACTCCTAGGTGTATCCACAAAAGAAATGAAAACGTATGTCCACACAAAAAACTGTCCATGGCAGCATTTATTCACAGTAGCCAAAAAGTGGAGACAACCAAAAGGTCCATCAGTGGATGAACGGATAGATAAAATGTGGTAAATCTATACAATGAAATATTATTCAGCCATAAAAGGGAGTGATGTACTGATTCATGCTACAACTCGGATGAACCTTGAAGACATTGTGCTAAGTGGACAAAGCCAGTCCCAAAGGCCGCATACTGTATTCCATGAAACATCCAGAATGGGCAAATCCACAGAGACAGAAGATAGATTAGCAATGGGCAGGGTATGAGGGGAAGGGAGAAATAAGGAGTGACTGCTAATGGATATGGGTTTCTTTTTGGAGTGATGAAAATGTTCTGGAATTAGGTAGTGGTGACGGTTGTGCAACTCTGTGAATACACTAAAAACCACTGAATCGCACAATTTAAGAGGCTGGATTTTGTGTTGTAAATTGTATCTCAGAAAAGCTATTTTTAAAAAGTGACATCCATCACTTTGCTCACTCGTTGGTCAAAGAAAGTCACATGTCCATAAGTTACTCCAGTGGGACAGGGAAGTACAATTGTACCACAGGCCCAGAAGGAAAGAGGAAATATTTGGTGAACAGTATTAATGACTACAAAAGGTGCCCCCAATCTCTAGATATAACGGTCGGCATGAGTGTCAGGGTAGGCCAATTGTGATACTACACCCTCCTAGATACAACAATCGGTCCAGTTGGGCATGTAACATAAGCAGGGCCAACCAATCCTTGTATGGATGGAAGTATGTTACAGGCAGGAAAGTCAGATTACTAAATAGGAGGATGGAGGGTCTGGGACTATCAGACGCCATAATGTAAGTTATCAGCCTTATGGAGAGAGCCTGCATAGCTGTGACTATTCAACTCCTACATTTTCAAGATGCAGAGAAATTCTGATAAGGAGTCATTAACATCAAAATGGAATTTTAATCTTATAATTCTTTGCCCAGCAAATGTCTCACATATTTCCTGAGAAATGCTGACAGTATTTCTTCTTTGCCACCTTCTGAAATCTGCTGTCTTCCCCACACTGCTTCCAATGCCTAAATGGAAGGATTCTTTCTCTACCTGGGCTCTCGTGATCCCCCTTACCTACAGCCTCCGGATGGTAGCCAAGTACAGCATAGGCTTAAGTAGGCTTTTTACTTGAGCAATTGATGGTTCTACAATAAGCATCTGGTCAGGTTACTGAATGATGCCCCAGCTATGTAGGACTCCACGTCTCCTGCTATCCCCCACCATCCTTCCTCACACCCTGGGGTCCAGCCATGCTGCATCCCTGGGCATTCCTTAGAGTTGCTAGGATTCCTCAGCCTTTTTAATTTGGCATATGGTTTCCTCTGCTAAAAATACTCATGACTAGGTTTCCTCATGCTTCAAAATATAGGTCATACAGCATTCTCAGAATCTCCAGGGAGGTCAGGGCTCCTCTCCACCCTGTCCTTCCTCCACAAATTCTCCCTCAAGGTAGAAAAAAATTGTTAAGATAGGCTGATTGTATTGGTCACTGTAAGAGGAAAGGGACTTTTCTCTGGGCTGAGCAAAGGTAAATCCGTGTAAAGCAGTCTTTGGGGTTTCCTGACGTGTGGCTGAAGAGGCGCACTGTGCTCAGAGACTGGTGGCCTGAGGTGGGTGGGAGTGGGTGAAGGACAGGACAGAAGGAAGCACAGAAGGACTTTAGGGCTATTTCTGTTATAGGCAATTTGGCTTGCATAATTCCCATGGTCTGTCCGAAATCACTCATTTCAACTGATTTAGGGCCAAAGCTGACCATTAGTTTCTGTGTATACTTTTCTCTGTGGTACTTTGAAAGAAGAGACTACTGGTTTTTAAAGGATTTGGTAGTAAATCCAGGACAGCCTGCCCCGCTAGCTGTCTCTCTATAAATATACACTGACATTGAATGTGATGTGTCTTTCCGGGAGGCTGTTGGTCTCCTAGGCTGAGCTGGGTATTCTCCTCTGGGCTCCCATTAAACTTTGTTCTTACATCTGATGTAGCACACTAGGCTTTGATTATTCTTTAACTCATGTGTTTCTCCACTGGACAGGGATCTTCTTGAGAAACGTGACCATGTCATTTGTCTTTGTGTCCTCTGTACCCAGTATGGTTTTGTCCCATGGAATTCTCTCAATATGCATTTAATATATGAATAAATGATCTACAATGCCTTAGTTCTTATCCAGTCTTTGTCACATAATAGCCATTGATTATATATTATCCTGAATTGTTCTGTAATAAGTTAGCATTTACAAGTCTCACCCCCACCCCATTCAGAAATCGAACTCTGTCCTCCATACTGATGTCGATTCCTGTCGCTGTGTTAACCCCCTTCAGATGGTCCTAATGGCCACTTACATCTGCAGTCTACTCTACTCAGCCTCAAACTTAAATTAGAATATAACTGAACCTGCATATCAACTTTCTCACCCCCAAGAATTAGGAGGATGCAAGCCTGAGACAGAGTTTGCTAAGTGTGTCCATGAATCCACCTAGGAGAACCCCATAAATAACTGGGGCTAGGCTACCTAACTTCTTTCTGCTTGGGTTTCTAGGATTCTTGTGTCCTGGCCAACCCCTCTCCCCCACAGATACCCATTTGCACATGCCACCTTAACCACACTGATCAGAGCCCTGGCTCCCCATGGGGCTTCGGCAGCATGTCCTGCCAGCAGCTGGGTCCACCCATTAATTTGTTCCTACCTGCCTTACTCCCAGGGGACTGGGTCCAGCCTGCCCTTCTGAGGTTGGGTGACTCGAGTGATAGAAAAGATGTGGCTAGTGCCTAAAGTATAGTAGGCAGTTATCATTTCACTTCTCTTGTGTAACCTAGAGGTCACCTGGGCCTCCCTTTCCCCTGAGCCCTGGTAGAAATTTCTATCTGCAGGCCGGAGCTCATCGGGACCCTCCATGCGATTTTCCACAGCTCAACTCTTCTAGGAAGGCTTTCACTTTTACTGTATTATGTCTTGACCATTCATCTCTATCTTACATCCGTTTCTACAAGAAATCCAACCAAATATAAGATTTTGGCTCCGGCCAGGTGGTTTAGTTGGTTGGAGTATCATCCCATACACCAAAAATGGTGGTGGGTTCAATTCCCAGTCGGTGCTTGTAACCGATCAATGTTTCTCTCTCATATCGATGTTTCTCTCTCTCTCTCTCTCTCTCTCTCTCTCTCTCTCTCTCTCTCTCTCTCCCTCTCCCTCTCTCTCTCTCTCTCTCTCTCTCTCTCCCCCCCCATCCTCTCTCTCTCTAAAAATAAAGAAATTAATAAAACAGGTCCTCAGGTGAAGATTAAAAAAAAACATTTTGTAATTTTCTATGGATTTCTTTTATTCAAGTTGGGAGGCTCTGGTAGAATGGGGGTCTCCAACACAGCCTCTACTATCTGGTTCTATCTACCTTTCACCCCTAGGTGTCTGTCCTCCCAGGTGACCTAACCCACTGAGCACAGCCCCGGGGACATGAGTCTGGCCCTCGTACAGCAGTACCTCTGCCAGGAGTTTCAGTTTAAAAAGTTTCCTCCTTCTCATTATACTTGTTCTGAATGCAGTTTCTCGTATGACTTGGCACTCTGTCTGAAAACAGTGCCTTCTCTATAAATCCCTCCACTTCCACCCCACCCTCAACAGCAAAGCCCCCCTTTTGTTTCCAACAACTGTTTTAGAACTGGGCTGCAGCTGCTAGGACTTGGATGTGTTGGCCTGTTCCCTGAGATCTGGTCTCCCTTCCCTCAGCTGATCCTGCCTTGTTTACCACTGAACCCCTGCTTTGGGAAAACCTTAACAATTCACTGGGACTGCAAAGCTTTTTTGTTTCATAGATGTGTGTGCTGAGCCCGAGGCGGTGTTTTCTTCTGAATTTGCACACAGGGAAGCAGATTAATCAAAAGATCTTAAATAGGCACTGTTTGCTTTGCATGAACAAACAACGATTGCTCTTTGTTTAAATTTAATAGTTAAAAATGAACAGTTCTAGTGATAATTACTTTTACTTTTTAAGTTCCAGAAGAACAGCAGTTTAGCTCAATTGCATCACATTTATCAAGCCAAAGGTTAAGCTTTACTACCCTTTAAAATTAGAGAAGACAGACCCTGGCCAGGTAGCTCAGTTGATTAGAGCATCGTCTGACACATCAAGGTTGTGAGTTCCATCCCCAGTCAGGGCGCATATAAGAACCAACCAATGAATGCATAAATCAGTGGAACAACTAATTAAGATTTCTCTCCCCCTCTCTCTCTAAAATCAATAAATGAAAAAAATAAAATAAAATTAGGGAAGACAATGAACCTACTATGAAAATGCCCCAAATTTATAATCATGTGTAATATACACATCTTTTGTTGGGGAGAGGGGTGAAGAGAGAAATAAAAGGAACTAACAGACTGGCTGGGTGGCTCACTTGGTTGGAGTGTCATCACATGCACCAAAAGGTTACAAGTTCAATTCCTGGTCAGGGCACATACCTAGGTTTTAGGTTCAATGCCCGGTCAGGGCTCAGGGCACATGCAGGAGGCAACTGATTAACATTTCTCTCTTCCATTGATGTTTCTCTCTCTCTCCCTTCCTCTCTCTCTAAAAAATCAATGAAAGCATATACTCAGGTGAGGATTTTAAAAAATAGGTCAAAGGAAATATGTATAATATCTGTCTACTAATATAGGGGAATACACATAGAAAATCACCGTTGTTGCTCACATTTGCATATGGCTGACTTTGGTCATTGAACCAATGAAGCATGTTTGTCACAGAAGAGACACTGCAGTACCAACCAAACGCTGGAAACATCACACCACACAACTAGTCCTACTGATGCAGCTCTTAGCACACTGTAAGTGAGAATGTTGACAGTGGCATTTTTAATAAGAATATTGTGCACTATGATCTTATGATTAATGAAATACATTGCTGGCTTAAGAATCATGCTTAATTTTAATCCTGTTTCTAACCACCACAAAGAGGAAATTTCACTTTTTCATTGTGATAATCTATTTATACCTCTCTTTAAAATGTGTCTTTCTGGTGCCTGATAGATAGGTATTTTAATTAAAACTCATCTATATGGGAGCTTCCTACCTGCTTCTAGTAAATAATTCCAATACAAATGTTTTAAAAGAGACTAAGTTATGAATGGAAAGCATTACCAATTTGGAATTAGAGTACATTTCATACAACGTGTTTATAAAAATGTGCTTTCAGTTATTTTTACTTTCAAAATGTAAGACAATGTAAACGATGGCAGCATAGAACTAAAGAACTTTACAGGTTACCAAGATCAACCTCTCCTCACTCTCCTAGACAATGTACCAAGAGGTTAACTGTGTACTTGAAACGGCACAGCTGGTGGGAGGGCGATGACGAACATAAAGCTCCTGATTTCCAGATTAGCATTCTTTCTACAACATCAGCATTCCAGTAGTAAATAAAATTAATTTGAAGTAGTAAGCTTCATTGTATTTTAATAAATCAATTTTCTAAGTGAAATTAAGATATCAATATTTCAACTAGTCAAACCATTGACTTTGTGTGGATATAGTTTCCTGTTTATCGTATTTTGCATATTTAATATTCAAGATGTTCCTTTCATAGACCTAATTTCCAATCCTTACAATTACTCAAGGTTGAGGGAAGGATAAGACATAAACTTCCTTTTATGCAAAATGAGAGTTCAAAAATTTCGTTTCAGTGGGGTTTTAATATTAAAATATGACCTGAATTGTAGAAGAATACATTAATAGGAAATATATATTCATTCTCAGATAAGTAAAATGCTTAATCCATTATTCCTAAGCTGATCTTTTTTGTTGTCTTATAAGATTAGGTTGCTGATTCCATTTTATTACAAAAGCTCTTTACAACACTTGTTGAACAATACTTCATACAAATAATCTTTCCTGAGAATTTGTAATAAATCGGTGACTTTTTGACAATTAAAAACAAAAATAGCCTTCATACATCACTGTATCAGATAAGCTGCTTTCAGCTACAAGTAACAGAAATCTTAAATTAAACTGACTAAACAACAGGGAACTGTATTAGCTCACAAAACAGAAAGTTTGCTTTGGTTGATTCGGCAGCCCAACCATGTCACCAAGGACTTTGGTTCCTTCAATGTCTGTGCATGGGTGTCCCCATGAGGAAATTTATGGCCTTAAAACGATGCCCTCATGGTCCCTGCGTAGTTGTAAAATGCCTGCCAATAATAATCAAGGCTATATTATTTACATCCAGGGGGAGAGACAGACATTAGCTTCCTGTTGCTTTCTATTAGGGAAAGAAAGAATTGTCACAGAAGTCTCTAGCACACATCTCTTGGCATCTTCTTGGACAGAACTGGGGCTCACATTCATTGTTGTACCAAACATAGGCAAGGAGGTGGGATTACTTTCCAATTAGGATGACTCACCCTTGAGTGGGGGCCAGTTCTTCCACAGTGCATTGCTGCTGCTCTATGGGGAGGCCCCAGCTCCCTCTCTGAAACACCTACCTTCTTGACTTCCATGGGACACGCTGTCAGTTTGCCTTCTAGTTCCCATTTCTCAGACTGCTTTTCAGGCTCCTCTTCCTCCCCTTCCTTCTAAATGTTGGAGTTATCCAGGCCTCAGTCTTTGGTCCTCTTCTTCTTTCCCTAAATCTCCCCCTCGGTTTTCTTGCTCATTTCTGTGACTTTGAGTATCACCTGAAGTTGATAATCTCCCACCCCAACGTTCCTCCTGAGTTCATAGATCCAGCTTTATTCCACGTGGACATTCAGGAACTCATGTTTCCTCCATTTTCTGTCTCCTCTTTCTCTTGTAACAGTGGTCCTGAAACTTGAGCATGAGGAGAATGGGTTTTGGTGGATAGTCTTGACTCCTCTCCAATCTCATATCAGCTAACCAGCAGCCACACTTGCTTTCTTTGCTTTCTCCACCAGGAGTCTTCACACCTGCCTCCACACTGCTCAGCACCCAGGTCTTAATTTATGGAAGTGACTGAGTGACAACATGAAGACTCTAATGCCATTTAAAGAAGATTTTTTATTGCTTACATTTCCCAAGAAAAAGGGGCCATACCACACAGGGCCACAGGAGAAGTGCCAGGTTTGGGTCAGGTAGCAAAGACAGGAGTAAGCAGAGAGCCTAGGCCAAAGCCTTTACTGAGGTTTCCACAAGAAAGGAAAGGCAGGGCAGAGTAAACAATTGAGGGCTGGCTGGTTCTAATTATTCTGGCAGGCTTTGGGCTATAGGAGTAGTCTCGTGTCCTAGTATCTCATGTGGGATGGTTTAGGGCAGGGGAAATATTCGCTTGGTGTGTGATGACTAGATAAAGCGTGTGTTTGGGAGTATAGATTCAGGCTGGGTGGTTTGCATATGAAAGGAATGCTCCCAGCTGGGCACTTTGCCATGTCTAAGAATTAGCTAGCCTTGGGAGGAATAGTCGTTCCCTGGATCCGCAAGGCCCCTCCAAATGTCAAAACATCCTAAGATGTAGAAAATAAAAAACACGATAATACAAATACACTCCTCTGTGTTCTGCATATGGCTGATTCATTCTCATTCTTCGGACTGAGTTTAAATGTCAGCTCTGTAGAGGGGTGTTTCCAGAAACAACTTGCTTTAAGCAGACATCAGTCTACTTCACAAATCCTTGTTTATTTCCTTCTTTTCACTCATCACAATGTATAATTTTATTTTTTAATTTGATATCTGTCTCTCTTGCTAGGAGTCAGTTTCATCAAGACAAGAACCATGCCCCTTTTATCCATCTCCGTAACTACTCATTTGGGGAGACAATTTTTGCTGGAGACTTCACACCACTTCCCGTTCCTTCTTTCTTACTAGCAGAATCCCAATTTAGTTCGGGTATTGTGAGATTCTTGATCTCAGGGAAGATGGAGCAAGTATGTAATCCAATGCGAATCACTGAGGTACAATGAGAAATCTGGAAAATCTTCTGCAAGTTGCATAGTGATGCAGTATGGAGTTGCAGCAGCCAAAATGCAACCATGAGGTCAAGAGAATTGCAGAGATACCAGTCCTGAGACCTGACATCATTAAGCTGCCATATCCCCCCTAGCAACCACCTACCAATTCTTAAGGGAGATAATAACAACCACTAAATATTTAAGCCACTTTCTGTTGAAGTGATTAGATGGGGCCAAAAGTATTGTGATTTATCATATTGCTTGAGACATACAAGCAGTATGTGCTCAATTAACACAAGTATTTGTTGTTGTTGAATGAATAAAAGACTATATAGCTAAGGCAAAATGAGAAAGGTTGAGGGAGATATCCAGATATTTTAACCTACATAAAAGATACAACTTTTTTGTTTCTTGGGTTTAAATTTATGGAGAGAAAAGCGGGTACAGGGCACATGTTACATAGCTATCTTTATTAGCCAATTTATATAAATACTCTTTCACTCATTTAAATAAAAATTTAATGAGGACTTACTCCTTTGAAAAGTACTACATTAAGGAGTCATATCACATATTGTTTGAAAATACAGGCAACTTAAATACTCAAAGAAAACCACTTAAAATCTGGTGATCCTAATGCAAGTCACTAACTCTTGCTTAACTTTATTCCTCTTTAAAAAGGAAATATTCATACTTTTAAAGGTTAATTGTGATGAGATAACACATGTGAAGTGCTCACTGTCCTACATGCCTAGCAAATAATAAACACTCAATAAATAGTTGTATTATTATTAAACATAGTTGAAAGAAATGGAACATAAAGATAAAATATATATGGCCCCTTTCCATAACTAAAATATCAGAGAACATTGAAGTAATAGAAAAGAATGGGAGGAATGTGAAGGAAGGAAAGGTCTTTCTGCCTTAGAGGATCAGATAATGCTTCAGAAGAGAAGACATTTGATCAGGACCCTTAAGGAAAAGTTGCATTTTGACATGCAGAGATGAGCAGGAAAGCTGTGTGTCATGGTGGCTGGGAGAGGGAGGCATGATAAACATACAAGCAATCAAATATGGGGCAGGAAGGGCAGGAAACCTCAGGACAGTGTGGGTAAGGCTGAGAAGATGGCTCGGCAATAGTAGAGCCTGGCAGAGGAGTCCCATGGAGATGAGCCCACGGAAGGGCTATGTCATGGAGGAGTCCCGGTCGCTAACTAAAAGGCTGGAGCTGTTTTGGCAGGCAATGAGGTACCACCGAAGGGTTTTGAAGGCAAGCAAGATGAAAGTGGGGCAAACACTGTTACTAACCCCCTACAGCCCCTCCGTCCTTTGTTGCCAAGCTTTAATGGATGAGGGCCACAAGCTCTGACAGTGTAACACGTCTGAGCAATGTAAAAATAAAACATGTTTAAAGAGAAAGAGATACAAGGAGAAAACCATTTTGCTCTATCTCCATTTGTATCTGGTCCCCCTTGCTGGACGTATGCTGTGAATTCTGTTGTGTAGGGATGAGGTGCGTAGAGCTTCAGCAGCAATGTTGGGTCCATGAGGAAGGATGTCTCTCACACACTAAGGATGGCTAAGCGGGAAGACTCAGGAAATCTGGGTCTTTGGTGACATTATGGAGCTGTTGGATCAATTCTGGGCCTGCCTACTCCCAGATGACCAGTTAAGTAAGCTGTAGACATATTATAGCTTAAGCCACTATTGGTCAGGTTCCTGTCATCTGTGGCCACACACTTCTAACTAATGCTCAGAGAAATGTTTTGGGAAGATTTATAAGGATTTCAATGGGGATGAGTAGATGAAGTGTTGAAAATAAAGGCAGGCAGCAGAAAAACAGTTATTGAGCAAATCTTGTGAAAACTTTTAAAGAACCTGTGCACAGCACTAACAATGTACCAGACGCTACAAAGCACTTTGCTCATTGACGTTTCATAAAACCTCTGTGAGGTAAGCACGACCGCTATCCCCGCTTTGCAAATGAAGAAACCGAAGCAGAGAGGTTAATAACTCGGGTCACAGGTGTCACAAAGGATGGAGCAGAAAGTCGCGGCAAGTTTCACCTGACTCCAAAGTTCAACCTGGGTACCAAATCCCCAGTGAGAAGCCATCTCCCAACACTGAGTCAAAGGCGTGGCTTCAGAAATATAAAGGGAGAAACGTCTCCAGACAGATCGTGAAGACAGGTTAAACAAGAATTAGGGGCAGCCCTGGCCGGTTTGGCTCAGTGATTAGAGCATCAGCCCTCGGACCAACGAGTCTCAGGTTCAATTTCGGTCAAGGGCACATACCTCGATTGTGGTTCAGTCCCCTGATCGGGGTCATGTGGGAGGCAACCAATCGATGTGTCTCTCCCACGTTGATCTTTCTCTGTCTTTCCCTCTCCCCCTCCCACTCTATCTGGAGATAAATGGAAAAAAGTATCCTCAGGGGAGGATTAAAAAAAAAGAATTAGGGGCAGATTATATGCTGGGGAAAGGATGAAAGGTGATTCTGTTTTTTCAAAGCTAACTTAAAACAGGAATACTGTTCTAGAAAAGGAAGTCTCAAAAATGAATATTTTAAATTTATTTGAGTGTTTTAAATGTATTTGAGTGACCACTTCAGAAACATTGTCAGCATATCCAAGAAGTTAGGATCAACTCCAAAAGCAGATTGTAAGGTGAACTAGTATGTGTTTAAGTGGCAGTTTCGATGTGCCTCTAAAAATGTCGTCCAGGAAAAGTGGGGAGCTCTTCCACTCAATCCTTTTGCAATTTCAGATACTTGAGGCAGTCTTCTGAACAAAGCTCCCTGGTACCCCACCTCCCCCCAAAGTACGTGGGACTGCCTGTCCCCAACTCGGGCCTCTGCCACTGCCACACAGTGTAGCACTCAGAGCATCATTTGTTTTAAGAACATGACATGCCACACTGCCATAGATGGCATCTCCTGAGACAAAACTATATTCACAGGGTCTCTGTGGGCTGCTTCCTGGGCTTCCCACCCAGGGCTCATCTGCACGCTAACTCCAAACCTCAATCACTATGTCTTTTCTCTTACAGACCCTTACTTCTTCTACCTGTCAGCCAAGGCAGATGATTTTTCTCAGCTTCTGTGCTCACCAGAGAAGTTTAGCTCTAGGTCAAGCCATTGGTTTGGGGTGAAAATTACTTTTTTTCATCTCCACCTGAGGCACAATTGGGTGGCCTCCAAGAATTCAGCTTCATTCACTTAATAAACTCCCATTGAGCACTGACGGAGTGGCAGGCACCATGCTGGAAGCGTAAGGTCTATGAAAGTGGTTCTTCTCAAACTGTGACATGCACAGGAAACTCCTGGGCACCTCGTTAAAAATGCGGACACAAACCCAGTGGGCCTGGGGAGGGGCCTGAGAGTCTGCATTTCCCAGGTGAGATCCATTTAGAATAGTGATGAAGGACGATGGGAATATAAGCAACTAAGTCCAAGCAATAAAGATTTATAGATACTATGATAAGTACGTGAAAAATTGAGAATGGGAGGGAGTTCCCAAATTTCTCTGGTCTGTGCTGCTTCCTCAGTAACGTCCTGATTTGTTTCAGTATTTCTGGTCCTCCTCTAAACCTCTGCCATCAACTCCTATTGTAAACATTTGCTAAACACCTACTCACAACTAATACTCTTCTCTCTGTGTCCACAAATGCATCTCTCTGTACCACTATTTCCTTGATACGCCTCCTTTGTTCCACTTGAACCCTTACAGAATTCCCTCATTCTGGCTTCTAACATCTTATTCTTGGTCATCAATCACCCCTCAGGAAATTCAATTTTCCAGGCATACAATGCCAAATCCTATGATCTCATACACTGCTGAATTCCATGATCTCATACAATGCCAAATTCTATTATCTCATCCTTATAAACACCAGTAGTATATAAATATATGCATATTAGAACTTTACATTTATATGTTGATTCTTTGTATATTATAATAATAATAACTATTAAGTTGAGCTTAAAATATGCCCAGCACTGTAATCTCATAAAAGCCTACGAGAGAGGTGCTAATATCACCTCATTTTGCAGAGTCAATATAATTGAGACAGAGAGGTTGAGGTCACATCGCCATTAACGGGTAGAGTCATAATCTGAATGTTGTGTCAGAAGTTAGGTCTTCAGAAAATAATGTCGTTAAAAATAGTTACAGTCCAATCTATTCACCGTTGTGGTAAGGTTGGGAATGTGTGTTAACCATTCCTGCGGCATGGGAAATCTCCCCCATGAACAGAAGGAATCGCACATTTCTCCTCCGACTATGAGTGAAAGGGGATTGTGGGAAAACTGGTATCTAATAAACATGCTTTCAAACCTAGTTAAGTGGCTGTGCCATGGCAACTTGTGAGTCACTAAACTCTTAATTCAGCTCTGCCTTATATAGATGAGAGATTCACTTACATTTGATGCTTTAGGTTCTGATCAAGCCTTTCAGTTGAGTGTCTCGAAATGCAAATACAAATTTTGGTTTTATAAACTCATCCAGGTTTAGCAATAAATCTGATCTCACTAGAGAATTGTATCATGTTGGGTCCCTTTTATGCTGTCACTATAATTGAATTGCCTTTTCACCAAAAGGATTATTTTGAACTCATGAAAAACTTCTTTAAAAAAGTAAATGACAATGAAAGCCCAAAGGACATTCAATATGAAACCAAATTATTACAGCATTAAAGGATCTAAGTTAAATCCATGAAGGCAAGAAAATTCAAAGCAAGGTTTTAGGAATAAAATTCCTTCAGTTTCACGCCTCGCTGCATGCACAGGGCCACTTCCTTAAACACAGAGGAGGGAGCCGGGACAGTGAAACTGCAGCCGACGACTCCCATAGACCTTCAGATCAGTGGAGGAACTAAAAATATTGGCAACAGGAGCAGAATCATAAGGGAATGGCCCAATTTTTATTTTCAAATAAAGCCTTTCATGATTACTATTCTCTTGTCTCTTATTGTCCTTGGTATTTTCTCCAGCATACTTCCTAGAAGCGACCGTTTGACCACCAAAAGGATACCACAGAAAAATGAGATTCCATTTTAAGTGCTATTAGCATCCTTTCACCCGACCTAATCACCTCCCGCCCCGAATTGTCGCTGCTTCCCAGAATCTGTCTCCTCGTCCTCGTTTCCTTTCTCCCTGTCTTGGCCTCTCCCGACAGGACCGATCTCTTTGTTCTTTTCACTTGGCCCCCTATTAAACCTCAAACCCAAATCCATTTCTTGTGTTGGTGCCTTCACCAGATCTCACGGCAAACCTGATGACCACAAGCAGCTGTTTGAACATGCACGCATATGGGTGTTCTTTTTTTTTTTTTTTTTTTTTTTTTTTTTATCCTCAGCCGAGGACATTTTTTCATTTTTTGTTCAGATAGAGTGGGAGGGAGGAAGAGAGAGAGAGAGAGAGAAACATCGACGTGAAAGGGACACATCGAGTGGCTGCCACCCGCACGACCAACCAGGGCCGGGGACAAACTGCAACCGAGGTACATGCCCTTAGCGGGAACCAAACCCGGGTCTCTCTGGACCGCAGGCCGACGCTCTAACCGCTGAGCCAAACCGGCCAGGGCACATGGGTGTTTTAATACAAGCAGGCAGGGACAGCGTGCTTGAGTCAGTGGGCAAGTGGCAGCTTTTGTCTATCGCATCACACTATTCGGAGAGCTTTGAACTTACCGATAATGGGCTTCATATTGATCCTAAAAACGAATGTTTCCTCGCTCATCCTATAAGAAATTAAATATTCTGGAGTCACTTTTGTTCATACAGGATAACTCTTTTCTGTGAGTTACAATAACCTCTGTCAGCTCCCCAGATTCTTTTTCTGTGACAAGCAGAGGGTGTCCCTGCCTTGTATAGGCTCTGGGGAGTACACAGGGCAGGTGTTTATCCAGTGTTGTGAACAATTCCCTCTCCTCTCAGTTGTGGTTGGCATCATCTTTGGCTCAGTCATGTACACAGTTTTGCAGTTCAGAGCATCAAGCATAATTTATTTCTCTTTTTATTTCTCCCTTTGTAATCAAAATGGTCTGAAATTTGGTAATACCTCTTGCATGGTCTCCATTCAGTATGTTAGCCTTGCCTTTCTAGTTATTATTCATGCTACAGAAAAATCTGGGAGCGTGGCAAACCTACCTGGATTCTATATATTTTAACATTAAATCTAGCTAAGTTAACAGAAATGTACTGATTAATCTTTATCATATACAACTCTTTAGCTCTATCTTTTCCCTATTCCAGTTTATTTAAATGAGTTAATAAAGTGCAGTTCTGCATCTTTTTCACAAGATGGCACTATAACTTTCTGTATTTATTATCAAGCAGGAAAATACAAAAATAGAATTCTAAAATTTATAGTTTAAATTACATAAACTGCAGATGAATATTAAAGGGAATATAATAGCACAAAACGATATGATGATCTAATTTTCTTTAAGATATTTTAACTCCCTTAAAAAGGTTTTCAGTGAAAATCAGAATGAACTCAAGGAAATTTGTATTTTTATTTCTCCTTTGTTTTTAGCATATATTAAATCAAAAAGGTCTTTTTTTCTTTTAGAATAATACAATATGGTATTCCCACTGCTGCAGAGACAGTAGACCTCTATTTGGTTTCCACTTTCTCGATTCAATTTTTCTAATAATGTAATAAATACTTACCTGGAGGTCAACCATTCCCGTTATTAATGTGTAAAAGTCAAAAAATGTTCCCAGAAATTTTGTTGGGAAGCAAATAATAGAACCATGAATTCAAATTGGGGACTTATTACCATCTATGAGCACAACCCTATGAAGAGTAGACATTTGAAAAAGGAGATCTAGATAATAGAAGTTATAGGGGAAATGAAAGAATAAGTAAAGAATGAGTAATTATTTAAATTCTTCTGTGTCCAGGTCCTGAGATATGCATTTCATGTAACTCTATGGAATAATAATAGTGAACATTTATTGAGCTCTTACTCTATGCTAAACACTCTGCTGAATTCTTTTTTTTTTTTTAATGTGTTTTAATTGATTTTTTAGAGAGAGAGTGGAAAGAAGAGAGAGATAGAGACATCAATGTAGGAGAGAAACATTGATCAGCTGCCTCTTCCACGCCCCCCCACTGGGGATGGAGCCAAAACCTGGGCGTGTGCCCTGACCGAGAATCAAACCCGGACCTCTCCGTCCATGGGACTATGCTCAGTGCACTGAGCCACACCAGCCGGGCTGGATTCTTTACATCGATGAGCTCACTTAATTCTCAGAGCCCTATGAAGCCCTATGAAGTGGTTACTACTATTATCCATATCTTACTTAGGAGGAACTGATGCTCAGGAAAATCACTCACTCCTTCATTTCTTCTTTCAACCAGAGATTTCTGAGTGCCTACTCTGTGACTAACGTCCGGATGTGGCTCAGGTGGAACTGAATCCAGACTCTGCTGAGACCAAAGCCCAAGACTCCTTCACTTAATTACAGAGCTATGAAGAATCAATTTCTCAGATAAGCCTAAAAGGCAATTAAGTGGTGAAAAAGAGAAAAAAAAAATTCCATTATAAATGAGTAAGCAAGTTGACATACCACCAAAGCAGCATCAGCTTCTTGCTGTGTGTTTTCCATACTGTTAGTGTGAGTCTCCCTTATACAAGATTCAACTTGGCCAGAATTTGACATATATTTCCATTAGACAACAATTCAACAAACATTTCTTGAACACCTACTCTAGAGTAAAACATACGTTGGGTAAAAATAGGCCCGTAATGACTTCTCGTTAAGACAGTAGACTGAGAAAGGAGAAACCCTTTCATCTCTCCCACAACAACAACAAAAAATAGAAATCTCCATAAAACATTTTAAATTATGCGAATAGTATGTAGCCAAGCTCGACACCAGAAAAAAAACAAAATCTAGATTACATAAATGAAGAAGGAATTTAAAGCTCAGAGCAAAAAGAAATTAAAGTAATACTGCCCGTGAGGTGCCAGGATATCATAATCAGGGCCTTAATACTTTGTGGAGATAAGACTCGAAGTGCAGGGCAGGTACACAGCAGGCACACTATTCCTGCCTAAAGGGAGAAGCGAGAAAGAATTATCCTGCCAGGAGGCCAACAGGCCTCAGAGAGAGCCCAGAGGCAGCCTGGGGGTGAGGAGGAAATAGTCCACATGGAGGAATCAAATTTATACTCAAGTGAAAGGGTCTAAATTCACACTGCCCGCATTGTGCAGAAATGTCACAATAAAACACATCACAGTTCAAAGCCTCAGCAGAGGAGAGGCAATGTGAACCCATCCTGGAGAGTTGCCTCCCAGACCCCTGTGAAACTGCCAGGAAAGATAACTCTCATGGAAAATGAATTCATAAGCAGAAATTATATGAGAAAGTTTAGTGCCCAACAAGAGGATTCTTAGTCCCAACAAAGTGGGGATTTCACATCTATAATAATAAAGCAATCCAAAGTGGACTTTGATATAAACATGTTTAAGATATTCAAAGAAATGGAATATGTATTTTTTTTAATCCTCACCCGAGGATATTTTTCTATTTATCATTAGATAGAGTGGGAGGGAAGGAGAGAGAGAGAGACAGAGAGAAACATCTATGTGAGAGAGACACATCGATTGGTTGCCTCCCGCACAACCTGACCAGGGCTGGGGACGAACCACAACCAAGACACATGTCCTTGACTGGAATTGAACCTGCAACTCATTGGTCTGCAGGCGGACGCTCTAACCGCTGAGTCAAACTGGCCAGGGCAGAATATGTATGTTTTAAAAGAGCAGATCATTAAAGCTGAAAGAAGTCGAACCATTAAAAAAAAAAAGAAAACAATAGAGTCACTTAGAAAAAACTCAATAGATTTGTTAAATAATGGTTTATGTAGAATTGAAAGATAAATCTATGGAGATAACCTAGAGCACAGCACAGAGAAATAAAAAAGATGGAAAGCATTAAAGAAGAGTTGAGAGAAACAGAAGATAGAATGAAAATATCTGGGTATGAAGAGAAAACGGGCAGATTTCCAGAAGTGAATAAAGACATGAGACCACAGACTAAAGAAGCACATTACTCTGAGCAAGATAATAAGAATAAAACCATTCTTAAACAAATAGTAAGATTGCAGGGTAATGTAATCAAAGAGGCTTGCACCCTTGTCACCTCTGCATGGTTTCTGTTCCTGGCCATTGACAAATCCTTCTGCTTGTTCTTTTTTTTTAATTGAATGGATCGGGGTGATGTTGGTTAATAAAATTATATAAGTTTGAGGTGTACAATTCTATAATACATCATCTGTATGTTGTATTGTATGTTCACTACCCCAAGTCAAGTCTCCTTCCATCACCATGTATCCCCCCTTTACCTTCTTCTACCTCCCCCCACCCCCTTTCCCTCTGGTAATCAACATACTGTTGTCTGTTACTTTTTTTTTTTTTGCTTAATCCCTTCACATTTTTCACCCAGCACCCCCCAACCTTCATCCCCTCTGACAGCTGTCCATCTGTTCTCTGTATCTGAGTCTGTTTCTATTTTGTTTGTCAATTTATTTTGTTCATTAGATTCCACATATAAATGAAATCATATGGTACTTGTCTTTCTTTGACTGGCTTATTTCACTTGGCATAATAATCTCCAGGTCCATCCATGCTATAGCAAAAGGTGAAATTTCCTTCTTTTTTACAACGGAGTGGTATTCTATTGCATAAACATACCACAGCTTCTTTATCCACTCCTCTACTGATGAGTACTTGGGGGCTGCTTCATAACTTGGCTATTGTAAATAATGCTGCAATGAACGTAAGGGTGCATATATTCTTTCCAATTAGTGTTTTGGGTTTCTTCGAGTATATTCCCAGAAGTGGAATTGCTAGGTCATTAACAGTTCCATTTTTAATTTTTTGAGGAAACTCAGTGGCTGCACCAGTCTGCATCCCACCGACAGTGAACAAGGATTCCCTGTTCTGCATATCTTCACCAAACACTCATTGTTTGTTGATTTATTGATGATAGCCATTCGGACAGGTGTGAGGTGACATCTCATTGTGGTTTTAATTTGCATCTCTCTGATGCCTTTTGATTGTTCTTAATTCTGAGTCCTGCGTACAAGCCCCTCAATCTCTTACCCATGCACCTTATTTGCACCTAGAACTTCAACCTCAGATTTACATTGTGTAGAATACAGTAGGTTAAGAGTCTGGGAAATCAAGCCCATTTGAAAGTCAGTGAAAAAATTAGTAGTGCTACTTTCTTCCAGGGACAGAGCATTTTCAAAACTATTAATAAATAACATGCAGAAAGGGGTAACATGTTTCCTGCTGACCCACCCCCACCCCAATCCCTGGCATAACTAAGTCAAGCAAGCAAAGATGTGGTAAAGATCTTTAAATAGGAAATCAACCTATTCGTTCATAACAAAGCATTTTTCCATAAAGATAAACATTCCCTCCTATTAGAGAATAGAGTGAAAAAATACACATCATTGGTCAAATAGAGTAACAAAGTGACGAAGAAGGAGCTTGGCTGACTGTGGCAGGCAGGGTCTTTTGTAGTCTGTTGAGATCCTATAGCCTCAGTACTAGAGGCAGACAACAGAGGGACCCTCTGTAAATGCAGGGAGAGGAAACGCAGCAAGGTGTCAGGCTGAGCCTGAGGCTTAGAAAGAAGCCTGCAAGAGAACAACAAGGACAAAGCAGCTACTGGGAAAAGCTGCAGCCCCTCAATTCTGTGCTGCAGAAGTGAGAAGTGTAGCAAGGAAAAAATGTGCAGAAAGGCAAAATTGCCAAAGAAAAGAGCAAGAGGAGAGAAAATTGTGCCTTCATCCAGGACATTTATACCTAGGACATCAAAGATTGAGTAATTTCCGATCATTCATTCATTCATTCACTCATTCATCCAGCAGGTTTAATGGAGCTATTATTATATGCCTGGTGCGGTGCAAGGTGCTACAGACAGATGACATAATGAAATCCCTGTCCCTCAGGGTTTGATGCAGCAGAATGACAAATAAACAAGTAGACACAACACAATGTGATCACGTGCTATTGCAGAATACAGGATGCCGTGGGAACTTAGAGGAGAGAATGACTTTTTCTTAGGGTCATAGAGAAGGCTGGAATATACTTCATAGGCAGTGTCTTTAAAGGTGACTAACAAAGCTAAGACATAGAGGTGTGGGACAGGATGCTGAGGTGCAGGAACTGCACCTGGTCCATGATGATCAGAACCCAGGTTGCCTGTGGGATAGGGCAGTGGATGAGGCTGAAGAGAGGGGCAGAGGCCAGTTTATGAAACACATGTGCCAGGACAAAGAGTCTTGACTTTATGTTGTAAGAAATGCAGAGAAAGTAAAGAATTTCAAACATGGAAAATATGGCCAGCACTTTTAAATGAATTGCCCAACAGCCATTCCCAACTTCCTTCTTCCTTGCCTGTCTCCCTCTCAGGAAGGTTAAAAACAACAATGAAAACAACAAAGAACTTCATATCCATTTTTCTGATTTCCCTTGCAGTTTACATGCTATGGGACCTGGTTCTGGTCAATATGACAAAAGAGGAGGTCTCTCAGGTAGGCTTCCAGCAAAGAGTTTTCCATCCTCCGTGATAAAAGCAGACAGGGCCCAGCCAGTGTGGCTCAGTGGTTGAGCTTCGACCCATGCACCAAGAAGTTGCCGGTTCAATTCCTGGTCAGGGCACATGTCCAGGTTGTGGGCCCAATCCCCAGTGGGGGGCATGTAGGAGGCGGCCAATCGATGTTCTCTCTCATCGATGTTTCTCTCTCTCTCTAAAATCAATAAAGAAAAATAAATAAATAAATAAAAGCAGACAGGCCTGTAAGCAGATCTCACATCACCCTGGCCACACCCTTGCTTCTTGTCTTTTAATTCTGAAGCCTGAGGGCACGGTGCCTGGTGCTATAGGGAATATCAAAACAATCACAGAAACTTCAAACAAAGGCCCTAAAACTTAGAGTTGCTGATCTTATCCCTAAATTATATGCATCCAGGCTTTTTGTTACCGAAGTAGTATTCTTAAGTCACCGTCAGCCGGAGTCTTCTGTAATGTGCAGCCCAAAGCATTCCTAACTGGCAGAGTAAGTTACTAAGAATGACTAAAATGTTGTATTCATAAAGTAAAACTTATTCTAGAATTTACTGAGGACTTTCGATCAGTATTCTACCGGTCATTAAACAATTTTGCAAAGTGTTTACTACTTACATGTTACAGATTCTTGAAATTCCTCTACCTTCTGAAGGTATCCTTTACTATCAGTCTATTAAGTGTTATGTTGGGTTGGTCACAGTTCTTAGTCACGACAATTCTTACTCTTTAACCATACAGGACTCTTGGCTTCATCATTATCACTTTAGTTTGTTTTGCATTCTTTGGTTAAGCTTACAGTGTAGTCTTATTTTCATTTGATCTATAATTTTCCAAATACTTGGCTTTCATTCATGTGTACATTGTGGTTCAGATACAATTCAACCATGTTGCCATTGATAAAGCAGTACATTTCACCAGAAACTTGTTTGTACAAGGACACTGCATTGGTGATGGACTACTATTGGAGTTGTGATTTTTTTTTAACTTAAAAATGCTATCAGGATGTCATAAAATTACATACAGCTACATAAGCTTACATAGGAAAACATGTTGTATTCTTCTCCTAAAGTATAAGCAATTCAGGTGTGTTATGAAATACAAATGTTTCCTAGCTCCCTCTTTTCCCCATTCACAGAAATATTCTCCACTCTGTACAGGTACCAGGTTTGGTCTTAGATTTCTCTACAGTGTTTCTCTAAGATTGTTTCCATAGGACTGCCCAACAGTATTGCTAATCCCCACTTGAAACTCTAACCCACAGTGCGCTCAATGGGCTGATGCCATCATCCCTGAGGGCACCATGCTTTTTGTCTCTGCCAACAAGTACATCACACTGTTCAGGTTTCTGCAAATTTCTCTGTTGGAACACTAGACCGGAAAGAATAAATTTCTAGCTAACAAAAAATTTTTATTTGAGTATCAAAAGGAAGGTGATTTGAGTTAGATTCCATTTTGATGTGCAAAAGTGGATATAGATTTTCTATTTTGAGTAACTATTCTACTTTCCTGGTGGTTCACTCATGGAGTGGCTAGGAAGATTAAGTAATAGCTCACAGCTTATAATAATAGTGACTGGGCCTGGCCGGTGTGGCTCAGTGGATTGAGCATTGTCCCATGGACTGAGAGATCCCGGTTCAAGTCCCAGTTCCCGGTCAGAGCACATGCCTGGGTTTCGGCCCGATCCCCAGTAAGGGGCGTGCAGAAGGTGGCCAATCGATGTTTCTCTCTCACATTGATGTTTCTATCTTTCTCTCCCTTCCTCTCTCTCTAAAAAAATCAATAAAAACATATTTAAGCCTTGGCCGGTTTGGCTCAGCGGTAAGAGCATCGCCTGCGGACCAGAGATTCCTGGGTTCGATTCCGACCAAGGGCACATACCTTGGTTACAGTTCGTCCCCAGCCTTGGTTGGGGTTGTGCGGGTGGCAACCAATTGATGTGTCTCTCTCACATTGATGTTTCTCTCTCTCTCTTCTTCCCTCTCTCCCTCCAGCTCATCTGAAGATTAATGTAAAAAATATCCTCGGGTGAGGATTAAAAAACAAACAAAAACATATTTAAAAAAAAAGTAATAATGACTGGCACATAGAAATTGCTACAAAGGCGTTTTATTTTGTTTGTTTTTTTTAATTTTTTTTTAATTTTTAATTTTATTTTTTTAATTTTTTTTCTTTATTGATTTTAGAGAGAGAGGAAGAGAGAGGGAGAGAGAGACAGAAACATCGATGAGAGAGAACATCAATTGGCCGCCTCCTGCATGCCCCCACTGGGGATTGGGCCCACAACCTGGGCATGTGCCCTGACTGGGAATCGAACTGGCAACCGCTTAGTGCATGGGTCGATGCTCAACCACTGAGCCACACCCGGCCGGGCTGTTTGGTTTTTTAAATAAAAATTGGAGAGTTCCTTTGACTATTGTATCTAATTAAGATATCTCCCAATGACAAATATTAATTTTTTTCTGAAATAGAATGATCAAGTTCTGTGCTGGGGCTGTTAGTTTGTTTAAATAAATGAATACATAAGTACTAAGAAGTTGAAATACTACTATTCCAAAAATAGAAATGCAGGGAAAAAACTGAGACTAGAAAAGGGCGTTGAATTATCTAAAAAAAAACAACAACAACATAGAAAGAAAATAATAAAATAAAAAGTGAAACAACAGAATGGGAAACAGAATAAGAAAATGTATGATGGAAGAACAATGAGAAAAGAGGAAGAAAATCGAATTGTTTGTTCCATTAAGCAAACCTCAGAGTTAATGAATCTAGTTTCCTGTGGATTACAGCCAGGAGAAAATGAACAACGTAGGGAACAGCCAATCCTCACTGGATGCCGAGGTCCAGAAAATTGCCAAGGCGATAGCAGCTATTTATGACATTGTGAGAAGAAAGGATATTGGAAATGTCTTTTCATTAAGCAGCTGAGACAATGGCAGGATACCATCAGGTCGTGGAGGTGAGGGACAGAGCATGTCCAAATTTCAGCAGAAATGTAGTCAACAGCAAAACGCATGTCAGGGATGCTCTGAGAGTTTCTTGAATTCAACTGCGTTTCATAATAAAAGAGATGTGAAAACTGTGCAAAGAAATGTGGAAACTGAAGGAGAAACAGAAGGAGGGATTCTGTGCTTTACATGTCTATAAAGATGGGACATGGTTGTTAGTGCCAAAAGAAAACCTGGCTTTGAATCCTGATCATAAGTCATTGGGCAATTTATTTAAATGCGCGGAACCTCTGTTTCCTCAGCGGCAAAAAGGGGATCGTATTAGAGGATTGTTACAAATTTGAATGAAATAATCTTAAATTGTCCCTGCAGGTTTTATAGTAAGTACTTTATAATTATAGACCTCTCCACCTTTCTGTAACTAAATAAGAAAGCTTTTTGTAATGGAAAATGAGAATATAAAAAAATTAGAAAACATGAAACAGAAAAAAAAAATTAATGGTATTGGTTTGTGTTTGGACTACAATTAAAAGTGGAAAACAACTAAAAGGACATTTTATTTCAGTTCTCTAAAATAAAATCAGAATTTAATTTCCAGGCATAATCCTTTGTGGTGTACATATTTGTATATTTAGGCTAATCATAGACTGTGATTGGCTTTATATTAATACTTATTATATATAACTCAAACTTATATATTCTATTTCCTAAATTACATCTTTACTTGAATATATCTCATAGGCATCTCAAACTTTGCTTGTTCAAAACCAGTTTCCTGGGTCTCTCTACACACAGATCTCTTTAGGGATGTCTCAGCATGATACATGGCGGCACCATCTCCCCTTAATTCAAACACCAAACTCAAGAGGATTCCTTGATTCACCCTTTCCTTCAGCCTCCACATTAAAGTCCCTTTTAAGTCCCTTTCATCCTACCTCCAAAATCTGTTCATTGTTCTTCTTCTCTATTGCTACCCTCTGCTCCGAGCCACCATCCCCTCCAGCCTGGGATGCTGCAACAGGCTTCCAGCTCAGTTCTGGAACCCATTCTTGCTCACTTAGTCTGTTCTTCACACAGCCACAAGAGTGATGTTTTGAAAACATAGATCATGCCATTTGGATCCTAAAAGAATTTCACGGGTTCCCTTTGAACTTAGAGTGACATCCCACTCCTTTCCTGTGCCTGCAAAGTCCTAAATGATATGGCCCATGACTATCCACCCCCATCTAACCCCACTCTCCACCAGGCTAACAGACCTTTGACAGTTTCCAGGATATTCCACAATTGTTATTTCTGGGCTTTTATGTTCGCTATTCCCTTTGTCTGGAAAGCTCTCCCCCAGCTCCTGACATAGTTGACCTCATCCTTCCATTAGTTCCCAGACAAGACTTTTTTGAACATCCAATGTAAGCAATTTCTCCTTTTTTACTTTCAATCACTATCACAACCTGTAATTATTTATTGATTTATTGCTTCAGCTTTTACTTATCTGTCTCTCCCACTAGAATTTAGGCTTCATCAGCATAGAGACAGTGTTTGTCCCATTCTGCAGTGTATCCCTTACATTCAGAACGTGACAGGCACATATCAGATGCTCAATAACTATTTTTGAAATGTTCAATCTTTAGTGTAGCTCCTATATTTCTCTTGCTGTTAACGAGGATGTATGGGTATACACATGCATACATACATATATTCACTGCTTAAAAACAAAAACAAAACAGAAGCCCCATAAGAGTGCAACCGAAAGTTTTTCTTTCTTTAGTATTTCCATCCTTTTTTAAATATTTGCATTTTGTTGTTTCTGTGATTATTCAAGCCAAACATGAAGATTAGTTTCTCCCACAGTAATTAGCTCCTTCTGGGAAAACTTTTTAGAAAAATGCTTTGTGGTCTTGCCCAATTTGAGCACTGGTCTCATGTTAATTTAAATTTTTTTTCCCTTTATATTTCATCTTAACTGGCAAAAATACTGATTGACAGCTTAAAATCCGTGTCCCTCTCGTGGAACGGGAATTGTTACAGGGATTACAAAACCCAGCACAGGGTGAGAAACCCACCTGGCTGCTACAAATTTGAAGTCCAAAGAACACCCAGGCCAGATGGTTTAAACGCAGCTCTTTACTAATAACTTAAACAAAGAAAAAAATAACTTTCTTGCTAGATAGCATGTTTCAAATGGTTTTAGAGATGGGAATTAAGGTAATGAAAGCCAGGTGAATAAACCATTTTTTCTTGTTAAAAATTCAGGTTGTGCTTTCAACTGCAGCTGCTATGTTTTAGGGGAAGATAATAGCAATATTTTTCTAATTTTACTGTTTTGTAACTTTGGAAAAGTTTCTTTTCTTTGGAAAAACCTGAAACATTACACAAATGCAAGATGTTATGATGGTTATTAATATTACTAACACTGACCTTATTATTTGTGCTAATTATCAGTTGCTGTGTAACAAATTACTTCCAAAACTCGGTCGCTTAAAGCAACGCTCTTTGTTATGTCAGAGTTTCTGAAGGTCAGGAATCTGGGCATGGCCTAACTAGGTCTTCTGCTCAGCGTCTCTCACAGGCTACAATCAAAGTGTCAGCTGGTTTACAGAAATCTCAAGGCCCAAATGGGGAAGGGTCCACGTCCATGCTCACTCATGTGGTTGCTGGCAGGATTCAGTTGCACTTGGGCTGTTGTCCGGAGAACACTCTCAGTCCCTTGCATTGCAGGCCTCTCCACAGGGCAGCTTACAACATGGAGGCTTATTCCACCAAAGCAAGAGAGCAAGGGGCAGAAAGAGTGCGCTCAAGAATGCAGTCACAGCCTTTTATAATCTAATGTCAGATGGCATCCATCACTTTTACCATACCCTATTTGTTAGACGGAAGTCACTGGGTCCATCCTACATACTAGGGGAAGGGAACACACAAGGAAAGAACACCAGATGGCAGGGATCGTTCGTCCAACTTTAGAAACAGTCTACCATATCATCATTGCACTTGGTGAGCTGAAGCAATGTCACATTATGTTAAGAGCATAAGCTTTGAAGTTAGAGGGAAGAGACTGAGTCCCAGATCTATTTTTTAGTCATAAGACTGGACAAGTCACTTCTGTAGATTTCCATTTCCTAATCTTTAAAAATCTCTCCCTAGGATCAGAAGGAGGATTAAATGAGACATCGAAATGAGCAATTAGCGCAGTACTTGGCAACTAGTAAGTGCTCAATTAATATTATCAATTGTTATTAGTATAATATGAGACCATACAAGTGGTAGGGACATTAATATTTAGAAAGGATTTGATTGTGAAAAACTCGGAAGCTGGGATGATGATGATCTCAGTATAAGCTATATTGGCAGTCAGATCAACAATCCATCATTAAATGGTCCTGTTTATTCTACCTCCAAAATATACTTTCAATCTATAGGTTTCTTTCTCCTTGGACACATTCTCTTGCCTGATGACAACAACATTCTCCTAATTGATCTCTCAATTTACCTCTTTAAGGTCTTCCACTGAAATTTCCATACAGCAACCAAGGTTATCTTTAAAATATTATAAAAACCAAATGACTCTCCAGCTTTAATATCTTTCCATGGCTCTGCATTTTACAAAATGAAATTAAAGTATTTGAGTATGATTTACAGAGCCCTGCTTATTTTTCTAATTTACTCTACTTTACCTTGTCCTATATATTCAGCCACACTGGCTTCCTTTTGAGCTTTGGAACTCTTTAAGTTCTTGCATGCCTCAGGGCCTTTGTACATGCTATTTTCTTTGCCTGAAACCCTCTTCTGCAAACACTTCATCTAGCTCACTCCAGTCATCATCAGGTCACAGCGTATATCGCTTTCTCACTATAGGTTTTGGTCACCTTCCTCCTCCAATCCAAATAGGTCTTTCCCATTATTATTTCTAATAGTATCTGGCTCTTTTCCTTCACAGTTTCTAACTGTATACTTTGGTGGGGATTGTATGTTTAATGTCTGTCTCTTGCAAGAAGGCTGAGACTATGTTTGTTTTATTCACCATTTCATATTCAATTCTAACCTAACTCATAGTAGGTTTTTTTTCCCCCTAATGTCTTTATTGATTTTAGAGAGAGAGGGAGAGAGAGAGAGAAACATTAATGAGAGAGAACATTGATTGGCCGCCTCCTGCATGCCCCCCACTGGGAATTGGGCCCACAACCTGGGCATGTGCCCTGACCAGGAATCGAACCAGTGACCTCTTGGTGCATGGGTCGAGGCTCAACCACTGAGCCACATGGGCTGGGCTCATAGTAGGTTTTTAAAAAACTTTAGTTTTATATATTTTGAGAAACACTTAGGTACACAAAGCAAGCGTTCAATGTTGAAGAGATGATGTGAACAACAGTGGTGGCTTATCTTATGAAGAATCCAGTGTCCCTTCAGAAAACTGAAGATATTCATAGTTGGTCTCCAATTTCTATTAACCCTCTAAAAATGAATATAGAAATTAACAATAGTGTGTAGTTTAGATTACTTACATGATAGAAAATATACAGTTAATTTAAAAAATACCAGGCTATCTCGCATCCCCGAGTGTGTGAACTTATTTTCAGCTGGTCTGCCCAAGACCCCCTGAGCGCCAGCCCCAGTCCCCCACGCGGCCCCTCCAACAAGATGAAATAAACTATCGGGAACCAAGAGAAACTCGCCCAACTGCAGGCACAAGTGCATGTCGGTAGGAAAGGAACTGCTCGTGGAAAGAAGGCAGTTCACAGAACAGATGTAGCAGATGATGAAAACTTCAGTTCTCCTTCAAGAAGTTCAGTCTCAACAGTATCTCTGGTATTGAAGAAGTAAACATGGTCACCAGCCAGGCAGCAGTGACTCACTTTCACAACCCTCAAGTCCAGTCATCTCTGGCGGGGAACCCCTGCAGCATCTCAGACCAGCGAGGTGCGGGCTCTGGGGGCTGTAAGGGGACTGGCGGGGCTCTGCCCAAACACGGGGGGTGGACGACCACCACTTGCTACCGGAGAGAAGGAGGAGGATGAGATTCCTGATCTTGTGCAGAATTGTGATGAGGCTTCCAAGAATGAAGCAAACTGAATTGAGTCAACTTCTGAAGAAGCTAAACTTGAAGAAGTCACTGGGAGCTGCTATTTCATATTATGACTGTGTTTACACCTTTTGTTCATGGATCTGATAGAGTCTAGATCTCTAATATTTTTAAGCCCAAGCCTCTAGGACACTGCAGCTCTTTTCAGTTTTTGCGTATACATAAATCATTCTTTGCAGCTAATTAAGCTGAAGAAGCCTGGGAGTAAAGTTTGAAACAGGTTAATCAAGTTCTTTGCCTAGATTTTTAAAAATACCAGAGAGGTGGGGACAAAAGACTCTCTGAATCTGTATAGCAAAAAAATGAATATCACTTCAATAGGGAGCGATTCATGGAGAAAGTGGCATCCTTGGAAATCAGTAGCACTGAGAGATGACAGGTCTGGCGATGAGGGTGAGATCTATAATAAGGCCCATTTCCCTGGCCTTATATTCAAGGACAAACGAACAAAACCTCCATTCTTGAACTGCAGCATATATCCTAATACTAAACTTCTCTTCTTATTATAACACCTCACCCTATTATCAGCACTCTATCCCCTATTTAAAAGGCACCTAGACTCTCTACATTTCAGGAATACCTAGATGCATTGGAGAATAGCTTTTTCCATTTCATTCTAATTTAAGGGATAGTATTTGATTTTTAAAAAGTATTTAGAGACTCAGAATAGTCTCATTTTTATTTTATATTTAGATTAAATAATAACATTGAGGTTTGTTTTCTTTCTTAAGAAATCGAATCAGTATCTCTTAATACTTAGATATGAAATGATATATTGCCGGGGAGTTGCTCCAAATGGTTTGGTGTCCTGGTGGGGGCTTCAGGTTTAGATAAAACAAACATAATTTTCGAAGCTGGGTGATGACACTTGGATGTTTGTTATACTGTTCAACTTACTTTATTTGTTTAAATTTTTAATAATAAAAAGTTAAAAAGAATCCTTATGAAATATCTTTAAAGCCTCCTAGATTCTATATGCCTGCTTTCTTTCTCCCATCCCCACCTTAGGTTACAATCCTGACCACATTGCACTTAAAATCCTAGGTATTGAGAGTATGGTCTGGTCCAAACCACTATGGTTTGAATCCTGGCTCAACCACTTACTAGCCTGTGTTATTGGTGTATGCGAAAGGAGGTGGTATAATCTTTCTGTGACTCAGTTTTACTTTGTTGTAAAGTGGAGATAAAAATACCAATCTCAAACCACTGTGAAGATAGAATCAAACAATGAATGTTAAACACAGCATCTGGCACTTAATAAGTGCTTATTCAGCTAATAATGACAATCATTTAGAAATTAATTCAATAGATTATTTATTGAGTAATTACTTTATGTGGGCTACTGTTCAAAAGATAGCTATTATTATGCTCAGATTCAGCTGTCATTGTAAATGCACAGAAACACTGAGGAGAAATGTGCAGATACTGAAGGGTAGGACTGAAAGAAGATCGACATCAAAGAATCAGAATGAGGACAAAGAAAACAAAGTGATAGGTGCTAGTTTCTGAAGGACATAAGACTCCATGAGGGTTTGATATGCAATTCTTTTTCAGGCTGCATCTAAAGACAAACCCCTCACTTCAGTCATGCATCTATGTTGTTTCTTTACCCCATAGCCACCATGGCTTGAGAAAGACCCAGCAACAAGGGCAGACAGGACGTTTTTCCTTGAATAAAGTTTCATTAACATGGTGAGAGTCACTCTTCATCTGCAGCTGCCTGGTCTGGTCTCTGCCCACTAATTCTGCCCAACCTCCGCCTCTGGTCAGAGACCTCGGACTCCCTGGTGTCTGAGCCCTGGTGTGGATCCCCCTTAGTTTCTAGTCTTCTGCTGCTTGCCTGTCCACTGGCCCACCGGTTCAAGCCCTGCAGCCCTCTCAGCCTTGTGCTGTCCACCTCTCTGCTCTCCAGGTCGGCAGTTCATGCACCTGCTGCCACCTCGTGCCTTGATGCTGTCAAGAGGAAGAAAGAACATGAATCATGACCTTGGAGACTAAGACACAGCAGTAGAATCACTGGCAGTTGTATTACAGACTAGGAAGGGAGACAAGTACATTTTTAACAGCATGTTAGTTTCTTAAAATGTGGAAATTTTGTTTAGGACAAAAATTTTAAGAAATTCTTTTGAAATTATTTTAGAATGTGTTTGAAAGAATACAGTCTATTAGAAAATAAAAACTTTTCATGAGTCTCATTTATGTTATCTAATTCAGTGTGACTTTGCTTTTCTTGGGGAGTCAGGTCCCCTCTCACCTCATCGTGTGGTATAGGACAAAAAAAGTTGACCACTATATTCTTTTTTTTTTCCCTTTATTGATTTTAGAGAGGAAGGGAGAATGGGAGAGAGAGAGAAACATCGATGAGAGAGAACATCAACTGGTTGCCTCCTGCATGCCTCACACTGGGGATTGGGCCCACAACCTGGGCATGTGCTCTGACCGGGAATCGAACCGGCGACCTCTTGGTGCATGGGTCAATGCTCAGCCACTGAACCACGCAGACTGGGTCCACCATATTCTTTTAAAAGTCATTTCCTCTTTTTTGATATGTGTCAAGATCTGAATTAAAGACTATTTATTTCTTCCTTTGTTTCTTTCATTTCTTCAATCAACTGCTAGGGAGGCCAGGAGAATCATCCCATAGATCTACCAATGACATTTGTAGCAATTACAGGGGAGAATTTAAAACTCGGTTGGGCTGATATGATCTTTTAAAAATTGCTGTGAATTTTCTAGCATAAATGACAGTGTCCAATGACCCTGTTCTTGATTTGGGTGTAGGGGAGTAGTAGAAACTGATGGAATGCCTACTTTTACAATCCTGGGGAAAATCAACAGAATTTTGTTATAGACATGCTCAGTGTTGCTCCGTAGGTATGTATCCATCCTATGGTCATTTCCTGTTGATATGTCACCATCACAGCCACTGTGGATATTTACCAATCTCCTCAACATTCCAACCCCCCTCCTCTTTTCACTCTCTGCTGCTAATATCACCTCTTTTTTGAGAAAATTAGGGCTCTAGAAAGGGAGTTTTCTCAGCCTTCCCTCTCTCTACTGTAATTCTCAATATCTGTATCATCTCAATGACAATTAAAATGTGTTTGTGTTGGGGGAGGCAGGCAAGAATTTTGCAAAAATACTAGCAGTAGTATTCTCTAGTGGGAACATTGTAAGAGATAGCTACTTGCTTCTCAAAATTTTTGTCCTCTGCAAATTGTCGGAAAAGATATTTAATAATATTTTGATTTTTTTTAAAAACCCTCTCTTTTACAAATTATGTAAAGAAATCTTCTTTCTCTTCCCTCAGCATCTCTCCTCTTTTACCTCACTGGCACCTCCTTCATCCCTTAAAAAAACAGCCAATATTAATTTCAGAGCGAAGTGGGGGAAATACCATTTATTTTGGAGACCTCAGAAGGAACAGTTCTTTCCCCTTGGCCCAGTATTTACAATTCCCACCGGCCCAATTTTTTATCTGTAGTCACAAGACTATCTCCCCTTCATTTTTAGCCCTCACCCATGGTCTTGTTCCTGGTCCCTTTTCCAGACTCTCTCCTTCATACTGTGTCAGATCTTACCCAATCCCACACTCTTTCCTGTTCTCTCTTAGCCCCTCTGTGCCTTGGAGAATTCTAGATTTGTGATTAGCAAACTTCCTTATGCCTCGAATTTCTTGATTGTACCTAGCACCTCTGGTCTAACTGAAATCTAGCTGTTCCCTGAGGATACCACTCCCCAGCAAACTTCATATACTCCTTGTATCTCAGGGCTAGAAGTAAAGCATAAAATGCTCCTCATTTCCAATCCCAAGCCATTTCTTTCCTTAAAATTCCAGATCCTTTGATTCTTCTGCCTTCTCATTTGCCACATTTCCTTCCCTTCTTTGGCTGTCATCCATTGACTCTCTACCTAGACTCCTGTCTTTGAAGATTTTTGCTCACTATCTTCTCCATCTCTACAATTGTCACCATTCTCAGTGACATTTCACATCCACAAGTATGACACACTTAGCCTCTGTGGTTGTGCTCCCAGCTCCAGTAAGCTTTTCGTTCACCCCACTTCCACCATCCTCACCCATGACGATAACCTAGTCCTCGTCATCACCAGTAAGGGCACCCCTCTGAAATCGCACTTTCATTATGCTGCTTCTAAAATACCACCTCCTATCTTTCCAGCTCACTTGTCCCACTACACACACTGTTATCATTCTTTAACCCCCTTGACATATTTAAGTGACCACTTTCTACTATTCATCATTCCTCTTCTGTTTTCACATCCCTGCTCTCTGGTTTAGATTTCATGGTCCATCACTCCCAGGCAACCAACCTCAACAAACTTCCCCCTCTCTTCTTCCATCACATTCACCTGTCAAAACTCCAACCTGCTTGAACACCTCTCTGGACCAACATTGCTCATCATTGCTAGGAGTGACGCACAAGACTTATGCGGTGCCTGGTGGCATCCAAATCATGATTTTAAATCCTAGATAAGCATCTAATAGTACCCAACAATCCTAGCACATTTCCATAATAAGTTTGCTTTTCCACTATCTGAAACTATTTTTTTTTTAAATCCTCATTCAAGGATATGATTTTATTGATTTTAGAGAGAAAGGAAGGGAGAAGGAGGAAGAGAGAAACATCAATCAATTGCCTTCTGTATGTGCCCTGACTGGGGATCGAACCCACAACCCAGGTATATTCCCTGACCAGGAACTGAACCAGCAACCTTTTGGTACACAGAACAACACTCAACCAACTAAGCCACTCTGATCAGGCTCTCTGAAATTACTCTTGCACACTTTCTTATCTCTTCCCATACTTTCTTACTCCCTCATTCCAGCTTTCTTCACTCTTCATTGATAAAATAGAATTAAGAACTCTCTCTTCTTCCTAGTACCAAATAGAAAAACCTACCTACCACTCATGTTCTCTGCTTTGCTGTATTAGCCCTTACTCTTACTATCTTCCTCTTCTTGTTTCTTATCTACCATCTCCTCTCTCCTTCTCAAAGACGTCATGCCTTTGATGATTTCCTCTTACTCCAGCATTATCAGCCTCTCCTTTCTAGTGAATCATTCCACCAGCACAACAGACATGCCCTGGTGCATCCTATTGAAACAACCACCTTCTCTTTCTTAGCATTTCCTTCCAGATTTCTCTTTATTTCTCTCTCTCTCTCATTTTTTTGATTAATCCTCACCCGAGAATATTTTTCCATTAATTTTTAGATAGACTGGAAGTGAAGGGGGTGCCGAGTGAGAAACATCAATGTGAGAGAGACACATCAATTGGTTGCCTCCTGCTTGACTCCAACCTGGGCTGGGAATTGAACCTGCAACCCAGGTACATGCCCTTGACCAGGAATCAAACCCAAGACCCTTTGGTCAGCAGGCTGACATTCTAACTGCTGAGCCAAACCAGCCAGGGTTCCTTATTTCTCTTCTATTCACTTCAAAATGTTACTGGAAAGCACCCTGAGTTGGAGAGGGACTCTCCCCACCTCAGCTCTTGTCAATCTTGTGAGAAGGAATTCAGATGAGTGACAGAAAACAGTGTTGAAGCAAAGCAAGCAAATTTATTAAGGAAGCAAAGCAAATAAATTTATTAAAAATATACTTGGTGCAAAGCAAGTGAGCAACTCAGTTAACCTGTACACATGCCTGGTGGTGGTTCAAAAGGTTTTATACCCTTCCCCCTTTAGGTTTCAAGATCCCTTGCTGGACATCTTGGGTAACAGACTAAGTTTCTAAGTGCCCTTCTATGTTACTGTGGCTTATCTTGGAATGTGGGTACATACATCTGGCCATCTTGTTTGGCAAGTTCTAAGGCATCTGATTTATTTGTTTAGTGGGTGAGTAAACTCCCCCATCTTTCCTCCTTTCCTGCCTAATATCCCCTAAGTGATATCTGTCCTTGGGTTTAGCTGGCACAAATGGCATTAATTGGGTCTTTGTTCTCTATTTTCCCAGGCCAGGGTGATTTAAGCTAAGTATTCCCTGGTTAGGGAGGAGAGGTATAAACCATTTGCTCTCAAGTGTCTTTGGTTGGGGAAGATAAGGTCTTGCAATTCACAGGCTAGTTGCAAACTGCCCAAACTGTTTGGCCTTGTTTAATTTTCTTGTCTCAGTTTCCCCATTCCACTTGCTCAGAAATTTTCCTAGCTTCTTACTATCCTGCCACAAAAATATTCCCAAATAGGTTCTACACTTACTGTTTCTATTACTACATTCCCTCTTCAAGTAATTTCAGTCTGACTTCTGCTTCTACCATCTTACTTCAATGTTTAGTGTTCATCTAAAAATTTACTTGTCCAAAGCATCACCCACCCCTTGAAATTATCTGCCTTCTAGTCTTCCATAGTTCAGATAATGGAACTACCATCTGCCCCGAGGCTTAAACCAAAAATAATGAACATTTTGCTTTATCTTATTTCCTCCTCCTCCTCACTCTAACCATTTGTGAATCCTGTTTTTTATTGCTCAAAATATATATGATCATCAACTTACAATGAATCAACTTACAATTGTTTGCTTTAAGATGAAATGAAAGCAATAAGCATAATAAATTACATAAGATATTTAACATTTTATTAAAAAATAGTCTTTGTGTTAGATAATTTGGCCCAACAGTAGACTAATTTAAGTGTTCTGAGCAAGTTCAAAGTAGGCTAAGCTATGATTAAGCTAGACTAAGTATATTACATGCATTTTCAATTTAGGATATTTTCAACTTATGGGAGGTAACCCCATGGTAAGTCAAGGAGCATCAATATATCTAGAATCAGTCCATTTCTCTTCCTATTTACTGTTGCCACTCTCTTCCAGAACAATGTTTTCTTAAATGGGTATATGCTTCCATTCCTGCCACTCTTCAATCCATTTTGCACAAAGCAGCCAGAAAGAATGATCTGCTTAAATGCAAATTGGATCTTTTAGCACACCCTTTAATGGCATCCTATTATACATGCAATACACTCCAAATCACCTTACCTCCTACTCTTCCTTTGGGCACAGCCCAGACGTCACTTTTTCCAGATATGTGTTCTTTCACTCCACCCCCAAGTATGAAAGAGTCACTGAGCAGCCTGCTCTTCCCACATAGTTCTTCCCCTATAAGTCTATGCCACTATTTTTCCTTGTTGTCTGGTTCTGTCATTATGCTGCCAATTATTTTAGAGCTGGCAATGTGCTTGTTTCATGATTATATCCCAAGCTTCTAGCACAATGTCTGGCAGATAGAACATCCTTCATAACTAATTATAATATTGCTTTGAAAAAAGAAACAGCAGGCCCCAAACGGAGTCAGTTGTACTAAGCCCATGTCACCAAACCAAGACCTTATACATAAGCTAATCATGGTTTCAGCCTTTCCCAGAAACATAACCTTTAATCAGTCAATCAGGAATTACCTGGTCAGCACTAGTGAGGGAATCCCCCATTGACCATTCTGTCTCCCATAGGAAAGTGACCTTGTCTGAAACAATCCACTCTTTCCCAGAAACTTCATTACCCTGCCCCCGTCTGCCTATAAAAAACCTTTCATTTGTACAGCTCTTCAGAGCTCGTTTCTACCTGCTAGACGGGATGCTAGCTAATTCACGAGTCATTAAACAAAGCCAATAAAATCTTTAAAATTTACTCAGTTGAATTTTGTTTTTTTAACAATATAAATAGATGATAACCCTTCCTGCTACATATGTCCCTCCCCTGTAATCACCATATTCACACTTACAAACATTACTCTGGTAGATCCTTCTTCCTACATGAAATGGATATGGAAACCTATTACTGATTTAAGTGAATGTTTTGGTCAATACAGATTTTTTTTATCATTATTTGATGAAAATAAGACAACTAAGATAAACAAGCCATTTTTTGTAGTCTGTAGAGGACTAAAGACATGAAAGGGCTCAATGAGGAAATCTTTTGCTATAGTTCTGGCCACCGTAACTACATGTGTGATGGTGACAGATACTTAGGACCTTCAGCCTTATGTTGCGAATCACACAAACATCTATTCCAAGGGCCTACATCTGGGAAAGATAATCAGTAAAAAAATAAAATTAAAGTACAGTCACAACAATGAGTAAAACTTTCAGATTGACAATTTTTCTTCCAGGTATAGCTTAAAATGTATCCAAAGCTCAATGTAAAGTGTATCTCATTTTACTCCTTTTAAACTTTTTTTTCAAAACACTTAAAATAAATATTAAAGATAAAATTTATTCTGTTTTTATTAGTTAATTTATTTGTTCACTTAATAAATATTTATTGAGAGCTTCTATGTGTAAAGCATTGGACCAGGTACTAGAAATACAGTAGAGAAAAAAGTCCAAAGGGATCTGCCCTCATGGAGCATACATGGAAGATAGATGAAATCCATTACACTAACTATACAATCCATTTTTTAGCTATAATTGTGACAAAAGCTATAAATAAGAAACATAAAAAACTATGAGAGCACATGGGGTGGGTAATCTCCATTTGCTCCTCTACATGCATCCTGTCCCTTCTCTGCTCTGTTCTGTGGTGTGGAAGGCTGACCTCTTTGAGCTACATCCATGAGTTTTCTTACTCTCTGGCTTCCCTTTGAGTTCAGCAGGAGGTAGAAGACAGAAGGGTATCCAGGCCAGGGTACTTACCTCTCCGCTCCCTCCCAGCCTGTCCATGGTGTGGAAGCAGTGGTATTGCTCTCTTCAGGTGCTGGAAACCACTTTCTTCCCTTGTCACTCAGGCCTAGGGGTGGTCACAGCTCTCATGTGCCAGTATGGCGTTCCTCACCATCCCTGTTGGTTTCCCTTAGCCCTTGTGAATCAATTCCTTGTAGAACTCATCAGTTTTCCAGTTCAAGTTTGCTGTCTATTCTCTGTTGAGATCCTGACTAACTCAGAGCTGATAGTTGGGGAATCTGACCTAATTTAGACAAAGGAGGTAAGGGTAAAGAAGACTTCCTTGAAGAAGTCATATTTAAGCAGCATGAACTTTCCTGGTTGACCCTTCTGACACCTCCTCTTTTCCTTCTGCATCAACCTAGAAACATTTACATGTCAAAAGAAGAGAATGGCATACTTTATCATTGTTCTTCTCTTTATTCCTTTTTTCCACTGCCTCCTCAACTCTAGCAGTGAACCAGAAACTGGCCCTTCTGGTTTCTCTGGAATGGATCCTCCTTGGATAGGTCTTTATGTCCTCTGAGACCTCCTCTTCTTCCTTACTCTTCCTCCCCAATCTTTCATGTCCTGTCAATATCTCTAAAATATGTGCACCCTCCCTAACGTGTCCCACAATGTAACCAGTATATATGTGCCTTCTCTCTCACTGCTCCCATATATTCAGCCACACTAGACCACTCGCTGTTTCCATGCCTTTGTTCACAGTTTTCTTTTCCTGAACCATTTCTAACCTCATCTGTCTTTTCTGTTGAAACTCTATCCAGTTTAAATGCCACCTGTCTGCAAAGCCTTCCTAAAGGTCTCAGCAGGAAGTATTCGTTGCATTATTTTTTTGTTCTCATAAATACTTCTTTTTTTTTTTAACCTTTCTTGCACTTCCCACATGATTTATAGTTTTGATATTTGTGAAAATGTCTTATTTCTCTTCCACGATTATCAGCTCTGAGAAGGCAAGGACTAGTTTGTCTTTGGAACTTCTATAACAATACATTTAATACAATGCCCAGTATCTAATACAATGTCCAACACATGGTACAAGCTCTGTAGATTTTAGTACTGACTTACACATATTTTATCTTCTATATTGTAGAAAATCATTCTAAAATTATTCCCTTATACAAAAAAATAAATAAAAACATTAGTGTGCTCTCTTTGAATGTGGTCCTTGGCATGGTTACTTTCATAATGTGCTTTTTTTTTTTTTTATAACATAATTAAATTGTATGGTTAAACCAAGCATTACTAGGGAAAATAGAGCTAAGAATATTTCCTCCAGTTACAACTTGGAAGACCTGACTTTATTCCTTCATTTTCAGCCTTTTAACATTTGTAGATTAGTCATACCAAAATGTTTATCACCTCAGGAAAAATAAAATAAAAATCTTTTAAGAGCCTCTAGAGTTAGCTGCATAGAGTTAAAGAAGTAGGAATGGGGAATAGACAGATTAATTGAGAAGGAAATGAAAGTATGTTTCTCCTAGTTTTACACTCAACACTTCAAATTGAGATTTCTAAAAGTTCTCCTCCAGGAGGCTTTTGTTATGTCTATTGTTTGATTTGATAATGTTGAAAGATGAGGAAATTGGGAATGTTAGCTTCAAAGAGACATTTCAATTCTATGTATTCTGTGAAATTGAATTTGGTTCTAACCGGTGTTCCTTTGTTTTTCAGATATATTTAAAATAAAATAATAATAATAACTACCATTTCTGAATTATCCAATAACTCTTTTAACTTACAACCAGCTCCAATGCAAATAGTATTGTCCCCATTCCGTAGATAAGGAAACAGAGACGCAAGGTGTTAATTGCCATTTTCCAGGGCATGGTTTTCAGGTAACAGCTCCTCCTTGGTCCTGTGCTCATGTTCTTAGACACTAGGCACACCTCCTCCTAGCAATATCACTGGGTGAGTGCCCGTTTGCTTGGCCATCTTCTGTACACAGTGCAAATGGCCCACAGTCATCTGAAACCTGCAGTGCCCTAGGACGCTGCTTCCTTAGAGGGGAGAGCTGCACAGAAAGCTAGGGAAGACATGGCCTGGCCAGAACATGGCAGGGAAATGTACCAGACAGGCTGTGCCCAGAGGGGACCAGCTCTACTCAGTGTCCAGATAGGTCTTTCTTTGCCTTCTAAACCAACAACGGCTAGAAGGCGAGTTTGTTAATCTGCTGGGAAGGAAAGCCTATGGAAGGACAATCGAAGGACTTTCTGCTCTGCACACACAAGTAATCATGCTCTGAGAGCATGTATCATCTTCTATTTTAAAGATCACTCCTGTGAAAGCAGGTTTTAAAGTGGTTGGGTGGTAGATTTTTTTACACTGCTTTTTATGCATATTTAAATACATCTTCCCTCAGTTGTTACAGAAGTTGCTTAAACATGAAAAGCCTCAAAGACATAGAGATACAAGAAAAACATTTTTTATTGAAGCTATATTTTTTCATCGAGAAAGCAGTCATCTAAGTGGTTTCTCCTATTTTCTATCTCACATGTAACAAAACACCTCAACAATAACATGAGAGACACTATTCAGAAAGCAATTCCAAACACATTAAAAGAGCTGCTTTGGAAAAATGAGTCAAGTGAGTTTTTCCTTCTAAAGACCACAAAAAAGAAACACACTTCTTACAGGGCGATAGGTTGAAAAGGGGATAAGAGGAGGAACACAATATCTCATCTAAAATCTTTCAGGCAAGAACGTTTATTACTGCAGGAAGCAGAAGGTGAGCCTAGCTTATAAATGAGGTCCTGCAGACGAGGAAGATGTATCTTGCTGAAGTATTACTGTACAGAATGAACCTTTAAAGCCTGCACTCGGTAGGCATAAACCATTGTCAAATAAATCTAAACTGATGTATTCATTTTTAATAAAAGAAAATGCGACATAGCATGGCCACAATAATATGTAATCTCATCCTTGCATTTCAATTCTCAAGGGTTATTTAATTTTCCTTAAAACATTACTGAAAGTGGCAAGGGGTTAGATGAAAATAAATATTCTCTCCTAGAATGATATTAATTTCATCAGCACTTTCCCTGCCATTGAGAAACAACAGTAGAATACTTAACTATAAAAGCCCATCTATGGTTTATCTATATAATTATTTTAAATACCCAGATTGACAAATAGGGTAAGATATGGCTAATTATTGTTTTTAATTACTTAGGGTTCTTTTATCTGGATATTTAAGTTTTCTACAAAGAATGTAACTCCCACATGAAAGACATAAATATTAATTGTGAAAAACAGAGAATTGAACAGACATAGGAGAATTTTATTTAGAATGGTTCTCAATATGAATAATCCATGGGCTTAATTGCAGCCTTAAAATACACGACTGCCAAAGCTGTTTTTAAAAAATGTTTTCCTCCTTGCATTCCTTCCCTGCTTTTTTAAACATAGAATTTAACTGTTATACTAAAAACACATAAGCCAGGAGGTAAATTAAATACAAATACAAGTAACTTGAAACTAATGACTGTACTACAGTCCTCTGTGAAGATTGTAGAATCTTTCTGTGTCACTGACAAAGCTCAGTGAGTTTTTTGGGTACTCAGAGGATAGGCATTCTTTTCCAATGAGCAGAGTAACCAGTTACTTCCCTTCTACCAATGCCCGCATACCAGAAAAAATTCTAGTCACTATTACATGATGGTATTTGTAAGGATGCTTTTTGTGAAGCTCATATCACTCAAAGGAACAGATATAATTAATCAAATAATGAATGAGTTTGGTTAAAAAATCTGGATACCATTCAAGGAAAACTGACTTTCAAGGATATAGTGTCTAAAACTTTAGTTTTTATGCTGAAGAGAACCTGAAAAAGTTTAGGAGGAAAGCAGTTTAGTCCTTCCACAAGTTAAACATAGAATTACCATATCACACAGGAATTCTACTCATATGTGTATACCCAAAAGAATTTAAAACAATTACTCCAACAAATACATGTACATGCATGTTCATATCAGCACTACACCTAACAGCACAAAGGTACAAACAGCCCAAATATCCATAAACAGATGAGTGGATAAATTGTGATATATAAATACAATGAAGTATTAATAAGCCATAAAAAAGAATGAAGCACTGATGTATGCTATAAACATGGAGAAAACCTTGAAAGCATGCTAGGTGAAAGAAGCCAGACATACAAGGACACAGATTGTATGATTCCATAGATATGAAATATCCAGAAGAAGTAAATCCATAAAGACATATGCAGACCTGTGGTTACCAGGGGCTGGGAATAGGGAGCAACTGCTTAGTGGGTACAAGGTAATAAAAATATTTTAGAACTAGACAGAAGCAGTGGTTTCACAACATTGTGAATCTTCTAAATGCCACTGAAATATTCACTTTAAGAAGGTTAACGTTATGTTGTGTGAATTTTACCTCAAAAAGAAGACAGGGAAGGAAGGAAGGAAGGGAGGGAGGGAGGAAGGAAGGAAGGAAGGAAGGAAATCTTCCAGAAAAAGAAATATTAAGGAATAAAAACTCCAGGTCCATCATGCTGACACAAAAGGTAAGATTTTCTTCTTTTTTACAGCTGCATTGAATTCCATATGCCACCCAAGGACATTTTTCCGTTGTTTTTTTTGTTGTTGTTGTTGAGATAGAGTGGGAGGAAGAGAGAGGAAGAGAGAAAGAGAGAAACATTGAAGTGAAAGGGACACATTCAGGGCCGGGGACAAACTGCAACTGAGATACATACCCTTAGGGGGAACTGAACCCGGGTCTCTCTGGACTGCAGGCCGACGCTCTAACCGCTGAGCCAAACCGGCCAGGGTTGCCACAGCTTTTTTATCCACTCATCTACTGATGGACATCTGGGCTGTTTCCAGATCTAGGTTATTATAAATAACACTGCTATGAACATAGAACTGCATATATTCTTTTGAATTGGTGCTTCATGATTCTTAGGATGTATTCCCAGAATTGGAATACAAAAGGTAGTTCCATTTTTAATTTTTTGAGGAAACTCCATACTGTTTTCCACAGTAGCTGCACCAGTCTGCATTCCCACTAATAGTGCAGTAGGGTTCCTTTTTCTCCACATCCTTGTCAGCACTTGTTGTCCGTTGATTTATTGATGGTAGCCATTCTCGCAGGTGTGAAGTTTGATCTCATGGTTGTTTTAATTTGCATTTCTCTGATGATTAGTAATGTCGATCATTTTTTCATGTCTATTGGCCATCTGTAGGTCCTCTTTGAAGAAGTGTCTTTTTTCCTTTATTTTCATTGCCCTAGGAGACATATCAGCAAAAACATTGTTACAAGACATGTCTGAGATTTTATTACCTATGTTTTCTTCAAGGATTTATAGGGTTTCACGACTTACATTTAAGTCTTTTTTCCATTTTGAGTTTATTCTTGTGTATGGTATAAGTTGGTGGTCTACTTTCATTTTTTTGCATGTACCTGTCCAATATTCCCTACACCATTTATTGAAGAGACTATCGTTACCCCATTATATGCCCTTGCTTCCTTTGTCAAATATTAATTGATCCTAAAGGCATGAGTTTATTTCTGGGGCCTCTGTTCTGAACTATATGCCTGTTCTTATGCCAGTACCAGGCTGTTTTGATTACAATGGACTTAAAGTATAGTGTGATATCATGTATAGTGATACTTCCAACTCTGTTCTTCTTTCACAAGGTTGCTGAGCCTATTTGCGGTCTTTCCTAGTTCAGTATACATTTTTGGAATGTTTGTCTTAGATCTGTGAAATGTGCCATTGGTAGTTTAATAGGAATTGCATTGAATCTATAGATTGCTTTGGGTAGTATGGACATTTTAATGATGTTAATTCTCCCAATCCATAAACATGGTATATGCTTCCACTTATTTGTATCTGCCTCAATGTCTTTCTTCAGTGTCCTATAGTTTTCTGAGTACAGGTCTTTTACCTACTTGGTTAAATTTATTTGTGGTTTTATATATATATGTATATTTCCTGCAATAGCAAGTGGAATTTTCATAGTTTCTTTTTCTGACAACTCATTATTGGTGTATAGAAATGCCATCAATTTTTTAATATTAATTTTGTATCCTACTACTTTGTTGAATTCATTTATTAGATCTAGTAGCTTTTTGGTGAAGTCTTTAGGGTTTTCTATGTACAATATCATGTTATCTGCCAATAATAACAGTTTTATTTCCTCCTTTCCAAGTTGGATGCCTTTTATTTTTTCTTCTTGTCTGATTGCTGTGGCTAGGACTTCCAGAACTGTGTTGAATAAGAGTGGTGAAAGCAAACATCTCTGTCTTGTCCTGATCTTAAGAGAAACGCTTTTAGTTTTTGCCCACTGAGTATGATATGGCTGTGGGTTTGTCATATATGGCTTTTATTACATTGAGGTGTTTCCTCTGTTCTCACTTTGCTGAGAGTTGTTATTATAAATGGGTGCTGGATTTTATCAGACGCTTTTTCTGTATCTTTTAATATGATCATGTGGTTTTTATCCTCCATTTTGTTTATGTGGTGTATCATGTTTGTTGATTTACAAACATTGTACCAACTTTGAATGCCAGAATAAAGACAATTTGATTGTGGTGTATGATCTTTTTAATGTATTGCTGCATCTGATTTGCTAATATTTTGTTGAGGCTCTTAGCATCTATGTTTATCAGGGTTATTAGCCTATAATTTTCTTTCTTTGTTGTGTCTTTACCTGGTTTTGGTGTTAGGATAATGTTGGTTTTGTAAAAAGAGCTTGGAAGTCTTTCCTCCTCTTGAATTATTTGGGATAGTTTGAAGAGAATAGGTGTTCTTCTTTGAATGTTTGTTAAAAATTTCCTGTTAAGCCATCAGGTCCAGAACTTTTGTTTTCTGGGAGTATTATTATTATTATTATTATTATTATTATTATTACAGCATCAATTTCATTAGTTGTAATCGGTCTATTCAAGTTTCATGATTTTTCCTGATACAATTTTGGAAGATTGCATGTTTCTAAGATTTTGTTCATTTTGTTCAGGTTGTCCAATTTGTTGGCATATAGTTGTTCATGATATTTTCTTACAATCTTTTGTAGTTCTGTGATGTCAGTTGTTACTTCTCTTTCATTTCTAATTTTATTTTTTTGGGTTATCTTTTTTTTTCTTGATGAGTCTTATTAAAGTATCATCAATCTTGTTTATCTTTGCAAAGAATCAGCTCTTAGTTTTACTGATCTTTTGTATTCTTAGTCATCTATTTCTGCTCTGATTTTTATTATTTTCTTCCTTCTACTTACTCTGGGCTTTGTTTGTTGTTCTTTTTCTTGTTCTTATATGTGTAGGTTAGGTTGTTTATTTGAGATTTTTCTTGCTTCTTGAGGTAGTCTTGTAATGGTCTGAAGTTCCTTCTCAGGATTGCTTTTGCTGTGTCCCATAGATTTGGGGTTGTTGTGTGTTCATTTTCATTTATTTCCAGGAAATTTTTATTTCTTTCTTGATCTCATTGGTAACCTATTCATTGTTTAATGATATGCTATTTAGCCTCCATGTGTTTTTTGTCTTTTTTTAAATATTTTTTATTGATTTTTGGGGGGAGAGAGAGAAAGAAACATCGATGTGAGAGAGAAACATCGATTGGCTGCCCCCTGCACACACCCTACTGGGGATCGAGCCTGCAACCTGGGTATGTGCCCTGACCAGGAATTAAACAAGGACCTCTCAGTCCATGGGACAATGTTCAATCCACTGAGCCACACCAGCTTGGCTTTGTGTTTTTTATTGTAGTTGATTTCTAGTTTCATGCCATTGTGGTCCAAGAAGATGCTTGATATGATTTCAATCTTCTTGAATTTATTAAGACTTATTTTGAGTCCTAACATGTGGTCTATCTTTGAGGAGACGTCTGGTCAAGATGGTGGCATAGGTAAACACAATACTTGCCTCCTCCCACAACCACATCAAAATGACAACTAAACTACAGAACAACCATCATTCAGAACCACCTGAAATTGAGCTGAATGGAAGTCCTACAACTATGAAATTAAAGAAGAAGCCACATGGAAACTGGTAGGAGGGGCAGAGGCACAGACGGGTTGGTCCCATACCCATGTGTGGCGGATAAAAATCAGGAGGGTACCTCAGCTGTGTAGATCCTCCCTGAGGAGTGAGAGGCCCTGTCCCACACCAGACACAGGGTTCCAGTGCCAGAAAGAGAAGTCCCCATAACTCCTGGCTGTAAAAACCAGCGGGAACTGAGGCTGAGGGAGGCTGAGGCTGCTAGCGCCCCAAACAGCTCCTCTTAAAGGGCCCACACATAGACTTACTCGGACTCACACCCTCCAGTCTCCAGCATCAGGGAAGCAGTTTGAAAGGCACCAAAGACATATGGGGAAGAACTGAGTTGTTTGGCATTGGGGCAAGAGCTGGAGGGGCAGCTTTCTCCTGGACAGACATGCTGGCAGAGGTCGTTGTTCCTTTGGTGAGGCCTTCCCAGGGGTGGCAGATGGCCGCTATATCTGGGACTCTAGCAAACTGGCTCACGCTGTTTGCCCTGCTCTGGTGATTCCCTGAGGCCCTGCCCCACCCAACTTTTGGGCCCACCCAAGCTGTTTCCAAAGGCTTTACCATAGGATTGGCCTGTCTTGGATCCTGCTTCAGATTTTCCTAAAATCTCTCAAACAAGCAACATCTGGTCTCAGCAAGCCCCATTCCTCTCACTGAGTGGCCCCAGTCCTGACACTAGAAGCAGCCAACCTTGGTTCACAACTTGGCTTTTCCTGGGCACCTCCAAGCCCAGCACAAGAAGCAGCAATCAGCAGATCACTTTGTAGCTTATGCCTGGTGGTCCCGGGTAGAACACAGGCAGTGGCTGACCTGGTCCCAGAGCCAGCACACCCAGTGGACAGCTTCAGAACACTGCAAAGCACCACCACCCAAACACTTCCACAAGTGACACACTCAAGGAATGGACTCAGTGGGTACCAGAGCCCTGCTGAAGTAAGTCTTGCTCTGTGTGGTGGGCCCCTGCACAGCTGATCATCCAAGGTAGTCAGAGGCCAGTCATCAGTGGGCACAGCCAGTCCTTGCAGCTGATCAGCCTGTGTAAAACCCTCTCATTGATGTGCCAACAGCAATGAAGACTCAATTACATCAGAAGGGTGTAAAGTCCACATGAGGGGTGCACCTTGAGGGCCCAGCTGGGAGATCAGGGAGGCTGTGCCACTGGACGTACAGGACACCTACTACAACAGGCCACCCTAGGAAGCCCAGGAGACATAGCAACTCTACCTAATACATAGAAACAAACACAGGGAGGTAGCCAAAATGAGGAGACAAAGAAACAGGTCCCAAATGAAAGAACAGAACAAAACTCCAGGAAAAGAACTAAGTGAAATGGAGTTAAGCAACCTAACAGATGCAGAGTTCAAAATACTGCTTATAAGGATGCTCAATGAACTTAGTGAGCACTTCAATGAACTTAGTGAGGGCCTCAAGTGCATAAAAAAGGACCAGTCAGAAATGAAGGAGGCACTAACTGAAATAAAGAATAATGTATGGAGATTCAATAGTAGAGTAGGTAAAGCCAAGAAGCAAACCATCGATTTGGAATATAAGGAAGCAAAAAGCACCCAATCAGAGCAGCAAAAAGAAAAACAAACCAAAAAAATGAGGATAACGTAAGGAGCCTCTGGGACAACTTCAAGTGTGCCAACATTCGCATCATAGGGGTGCCAGAAGGAGAAGAGAAAGAGCAAGAAATTGAAAACCTATTTGAAACAATAATGACAGAAAACTTCCCTAACTTGGTGAAGGAAACAGACATACAAGTCCAGGAAGCACAGAAAGTCCCAAAAAAGATGAACCCTAACATCGATGTTTCTCTCTCTTCCTCCTTCTCTCCCTCCAGCCACTTGGTGTTTTGGTTCTGGGCCTCTTGGGAGGGACTTTGGTGCAGGGCAATGTCTGATGTTTTCTGTGCCTGGCCCTTGACAACCTGCTATAAGTTATCCACAGTTTGTGGCTACCTCTGCTGCACTTGGCTGCACATGGGAAGGACCAAGTTATGCTCCAAGGCCAGTTTTACCAACACCAGGCCCTGGGGTGAGTCAGCAAACATTGCAAAGCCCCCAGGATCTGCCTCCACCTGTCTACATCTGCTGGCTGCCTGTTAGGCTCAGTCACTGAAAGAGCCTCTGGCAACATTGGGAGGATGGTGCTAGTGGATATCCTGTGAGGGGGAGGTGCTGGTGAGACTTCAGGGAAGGTGGTGGCTGTGATTCCCTATCCCAGAGCCATAAAATTAAGACTGTCTCAGACTTTTCCCTGACCTGAGCAGGGCAGAGCCCCTAGTAGTCAGGCAGGTAGGGCCTCCATATCCCAAAGTTTGGGTCTTCCAGAAGCTAGGAGGGTATCTCTGTGGGATCTCCCGAGAGGGAGAAGTGCCAGTCAGGTTCATTGGAAGGTGGGGGGAATGGCCCCACCTGAAAGCCAGTCACTGACACCTCCTGACTTCTACACCCTGGCCTATGCTGCTGACTCCTCAGCAGGGCTTAAGATCTGCAGAGTGGCCTGAGAGTGATTTCTGATGGTGGGGTAATAGCTTTTCCCCAGGCTGATGCTGCTTGGAGGGGATTGCTCCACCCAAGAAAAATGGTTACAATGGTATCAGAGAATGACTCAGCACAGGGTTTTGGTGGCTATCCCCATGTTTCTCCCCAGAGACATCAACCTCTAACTCTCCTAAAGTGACTCCAGTCCACCCCACCATTCCTCTGCTGGAGCCCAGCATGAGTGGCTAGTAATGAAATTTTATGCATTGTCCCTTTAAGAGGGTGCCTGTGTCTCCAGCAAATTCTGCTTCTTCTTAGTAGACAGAAACCCTGCCACTTTTCACAGCCAAGTGGGTGGCTCTTCCTGGCTCTGGTGCTATGGCCTGGGGAGCCCAGCTTGGGGTTCATGCCCCACAGCTCTCAGGGGGGAACCTCTGCAGCTGAGATATTCCTCCAGAATCTCAGCCCTCTCGTGTCTCTGCCCTTCCTACCAGTCTTGATGTGGCTTCTTCTGTAAATCCTTGGTTATAAGACTCCTCTTCAGATACTTTTTAGTTGGTTATTTAGGGTGATTGTTCTGAATTTAGTTGTATTTCCAGTTTGGTCTTGGGAGGATGTGAGTGCAAGATCCACTTACTCTGCTGCTATCTTGAAAGTTCTCCAGAAAATCAGAAGCTCTTTTTAAATGAATGAAATGTATAAAGTAGATATGCTTTTTAATTTTATTTTATTGAACCTATTACCCAGTAAAGGTCCTAATTCAATTGTTTTGGTTGATAAATAGATAACTCACTTATAGCTTATTAAATTATATGATTATTATCAAATGTGTAGCATAATTCAGGGAATTTAAATATGATTACTCAGTCTTATTTACAGTACAGGTTTGCTTCAGACAGCCCATTTTTAGAAATTAATATATAGAAAATTTTCAGTCTATCTTAATCTGTTGTCAAAAAATAATGAGTAAATTAGTTTTAAATATTTTTAGCACAGTTAACAAAGAACTATATCACATAGGGATGTGGAAAAATTCTTAAATACAAAAAGAATATAAAAGTCTACATGTTGGTTCTGAGTTATAGAGATGGTATGATATTATTTCAAATACTTTTAAAGATTAGGGTAAGTTAATCTGAAAAAAAAAAGGAGAGAAGCAATTTGAAAAAATGGAAAGCATGTTGAGTACATTACAGAAGGATAAGAGAGCAAATAAGAAAAAGAAATGGAAAGTGTTCCGGAAGCAATTACTGGCTATCCCAGGGTTCTGTGGATGATCCGACAGTAGGTACCCCTGGAGTGGAAAGGGGCCACTGTGAGTGAATAGGACCTGAGGGAAGTAATCAGAGATAAGAATAACGACTATCAGAGGCACAAGACACAGAATAGAGAGAGAGAGAAAATGACCAAGTTTACAGCCTCAACTTCAAAGACGCTGCACAATGAGAAAGAAAGCTAACGCTGAGCATTGAATAAAGGGTATGCTCACAAACGTTATGAACACGTAAGATGACGGAATACTAGCTCTCCGAAGGAGGCAGTAAGTGTATGTGAGAGTACACCCAGGAATGATGTATAAAAAGTAGTAACATTATCTAGAGCATAAATGAATTTGTAGCCTTCATGTTCAAATGTGTAGATAGGAAAGCTAAATAGATGCTGCGGTTTGGAATATAGCTCTCAGGAAAAAACAGTTTTGAGAAAACCACACTGTCAATTTAATCAAAATAGAAAATTAGTCACTGACAATCATAGATATACGGGGCCCAGAGTTTCTCTTCCAGAAGTTTTAAGGAGCTGCAGTTAATAGAAACTAAAACAGAAAATCTTAGAGCTGTGCCCTGGGGGACATACCTAACCAATAATACAAAGTAAATACTGGGAAGAAAATAACTAATAAAAATAATGTAAGAAATATATTACTATATATCACATTCATAAACAAATGTGAAAATGAGGGAGCAAGTGTAACCCTTTGATTTATGCCAGAAACAGTTTTACCACTTCACAACCCCTTCAAAATATTTACTTGTACTTCTGTATAAATATTGGTGTCAAGCCAAGTGATTGCCTTGAATTACTGTTTTTAATGTCACATAATACAGGTTTACATGCAGCTTTGTCTCTTTCCAGCTGTTACTTAATATTCATAAGTCTCAGTTTTCTTATCTGTGGAAAGGAGCTAACGACACCCGCAGTATATGCCACTTGTATTGCCATCAAAAGAACGATATGAGATAATGTGGTGTACTCTGCATTTGTGGAACACTACATTAATATTAATTTTGCAGTCACTATCGTTATTATTTGTCACTGATGGTCATATTGCCTCAGTCAGATCACACGGAGAGTGGAAAAAAGGTTATACTTGAAATCACTGTAATGCTTATTTGGTGGAGACTTAGCATGATGCTAGGGAAAATAACAAGCTCACTTTTCTTACTGCGGAATTTTTAAAACTACATGCTCTATTTTATTAACAACCAAATTTTTGTCATAAAAGAGGAAAGGTGCACACTCAAAAAATGCTTCAAACAGAAATTAGTCCAGTGTAATTAGTGTGAATGATTAAACACCAGCGTATAAAAGCATATGTGCCCTATTGTAAAAACCAGGTGTTTCAATAAGATAAAACCGCCTCCGGAATCAAGAGGGGACTTGAGTTGAGTCGCGCTTTTCAAATACAGAAAAAAAAAAAATTGTTTCTAATTGCTAATTTTATAGGTACCAAATTTGTACATTTTATAAAAATATTTCAAAAAACTATCGATGCAAAGTGAACATTTGTATGCATATCAGCCACTCAGGGTCTCCTTGGCCCTGACTAATAAAAGGGAATTCAAATATCAATCTAGTATAGAATAATAGGTGGGAAAATGCTAACCAGAATGGCAGAGAGAAAATTTCTCCCAGAATCCTGAATTTAGTACAGAAATTTCTGCAGAGAGTTTGAGTCCTAGGGAGGGCCTAAAAGATGGAACAAGGTCCTGACAGACGCAGGAAGTGGCTGGCTCGAAAGACAGGTGGAGGGTTTGACCTTAAAAAGGAGGAGAACACACCAGAGCCTCAGAGACAGGGTGAAGGAAACAGTGTAGGTGTGAATGCAAATAGTTTATAGATAGTGGGGTTAGGATCTAAGAAAGGTCAGGCTCATGGCCTCAATATTTTTGATTAATTGGGAGGCAAGACTGTCTTCTGAGAGTGGGGCAGGCAGAGGCAGGTGGGAAAGGCTAAAATTAAAAGCAAAACCAAATAAAGCATTAGTCACTGTCACAGATCCAGGACTAAAATTAACCCTAAGAAATGTTAAACTTTTTTTTTTTTCCTTTTTACATCTTTTCCCAGAGATATAAACTATTACAATCCAGAATCCTGTTTTTTTGTTTTGTTTTGTTTTGTTTTTACGTGGCCACTAGATTATCCTTTGTCTTGTAGATTCCATACTTTCTCTCATAAATATTCTTTACTAAACCGCCAAAGATACACATAGTTTGTGTTTTGCTCTGGTTGAAAAACCAATGCATTAATTTCTAATTCTCCCAGGTTACCCATGCTTACAAAAATTGGTTCTCCTCAGATTGATAAGAGAGGTCATTTCCAAGGCCCTATATATGCATGAGTCTATCTCTTAGCAATAGCATCATTATGAAATCCTAGTTCCTGCTGAATATCTTAATCTCTGAAGATAATATTGTGAGGGGAAATGCCTGCAATTTCTATTCTAATTACTAGTGTTCCAAAGGAAGCTCTCTTTAAGGGTGAAGTTAATTTGTTCTCTTTCATGTTGACAGGAAACAACTTAAGGATCTGGTCCCGTCCATATTTACCAAAAAAAAAAAATTGTCAGGTAAAGAAAATATTTGAATACCTTGCAAACAAAACTTACCTATCTGGTTAGCAATAATAAGCATCTTTTTGCCCCCTAAACATGAACAAAGATTCTCTCTTTGACCAAATTCCAATCAGGCTCCTCTGAGCTCTTTTTAAACTAGGCCTCAACTTTTAGACTTCTTTGTTTACCTCTGCATTGTCCAATTTTAACAAGAATCCTTGAAGTCAGTGTAGCCAGAATCCCTCATACTCTACAACTGATCACCCTCGGTGTCTAATCTCATCCTTCACCCTCTCTCCAAGTGATGTCTCATCACCCTGACCTGCCTTCAGCAAGAGTCCTGTTAGGTTGAGTTAGCCCAAACTCCCCATCACCTCTGAAGTGTTCTCTCAGCAATTTTCCATCCACTGACCCCCACCTTGCTGTTGACTCAAAATTCTTAATTTTTCTTGTTGTATTTGGCGTTGAGTATTTTCTCTTCTTCACCGCAAGACCCCATTGTAGTGGTCCCTACATCTATGGTGACAGCTTCTCTGAACACTTCCTTACCGTTCTTTAAGTGTAATGATTTCTTTTTTTACAGCAAGAGTTAGATGTGGACTTAGAAAGGTGATGCAAGTCTCAGTCTACGTAACACAAATTTGTCAAATCACAGTATAGTGCGACCCATGATATTGTGGCACCTGGTGAAGTAATTTACACAAGTGAATCCAAGGTAGCTGTGTCAGTTTATGGCTACATTCAAAGCAGACAAGATGTTGGAGCCTCCAGGAGAGAAGTCCTCTGCCACTTCTCATAGGGAGTCCGCTTGAGTCTTTGATTCATCTCCATGGAGTCCTGGAAGAGTTGTTTAAAACAGCTGGTACAAGAAAGCATTTAGACTGCTGGGGATGGAACATATGTGAAACTATTGAAGTTTAATACCACACATCGGTGAAGAAGACGGGAGAACATACACCACCTGAGCCTGACCCATACTGAAAGCATCACCCACTTCCATTGATAGCCAATTCACATGGAAAGCAAATCTGGGGATTGTGTAGACTGCAATAATAAAGCCCTAGATGGATGGCGAGGGGAAGGCAAATGATGACGTTGTATGAAACCCTACAAATAGCTGGGACTGATTCAAAGAGATGGAAGCCCGATTAGCTAGAGCACAGCCTGTCTCCTTACTAACAATCCGCCCAGAAGAGCCGGTTGCTGTGGCTGCTCCCACAGGTGTCTGAGCACTGGGAATCTGCAGTTTGATAGTGTGCGTTGATTTGAAAGTCACACGTCTCAGAGATCAGCAAAGACCCCAGGACCTAACCAAACCTGAACACCCAAGGAAAGGCGCAACAAGATGGATAATTGGATTTAAGCGCATTTGACAACTCACTTTCCAACCATCCCACCATCAGTAATTGGAGTTCTTTAATAAGAGAGGAAATGCAGAGAAGAGGTGCTGCTCCGAGGCACTTTGTTTTACCCTAGGCAAAAGCAAATGAAATCTAAGGTGGCATTTCTTCCTTTGTTGTCATGAAATAAGATCCTTCTATCTGTCACTAGTAGTATATCAGTGTCTACTTCTTGATTTTACTAATATGGTTATGCAACAGGCTATTGTTGGGGAAAGCTGGGTGGAGGATACACAGGAACTCCTTTGCAACTTCTTGTGGGTCTTGTATAAAAAGTTTTTAAAAATAAACCAAAAAAAGTGAAAGATCCTTCTGCCTAAGAGTTTACCTCAAACTGTCCCCAGTAACCTATTAGTGAGAAAAAGATTAACTATTAGCAGAGGCTCCTTCTCTATCCTGTTCTGGGAGATGTCCACATTACTCTGCTTCAGACAGTAGTAAAGGCGGTATGAAGAATATGTCCAGTCTGTGCAGGTGCAGCATGAGGGTAGAAGTATATAAGGCCTTCTGTGTGTTTTTCAGTTGTGGGGAACAAATAGTATAGAACCCATGGTTTATGAGGGGTGGCACAGGTGGGCCCAGACTAAGAATCTCTTTGCACCCTAGTTATGTCCCACACCTGAAGGGGTCTCTGGTCAGGCCCAGGGACTGGCATCCCTCTCCAAGATCAAGGAGAGAGGGAAGGCCAACTTACCAGGTCTTCTACCTCCTCCTGTATGTCCCTGTCCTCCCCACCCTGCTAACTACCCCCACCACACATACACATACACACCAGCTACACAAAACCAGCCCAGCCCTAATGGGCTCACCCACCCACCCAGAGGCTGATTAGAAAGTGTTCTTTGAACTGGATAATGCAGATGGATTTTGTAATCCCCACTGCTCCAGCCCCACCCCCACCCAATGGCCAAGACCTTCTCCAATGTCCCACTAGGCCAAAGCAAGGTCCTATTATTAGAAAGAGTCTATCTGTACCTTTTCCATAGTGTTTAGCCTAATTTTAAAAAGGCTTGGTGATCTCACTCATGAATACTTCAAGAAATACATAAGCTATGTCATGTCATTGATTAGTTTATTGTGGAGGAAAAAGAAATTTTCCTCTACTCTCAAGGTTCTTTTGGCTGGTCTAATAATTAAGTAGACATGAGACAGATTAACAAGAAAAAAATAATCAAATTTAATACATACAGATGTATGGGACCTGCATAGATGAGAGAGCTGGAGACCCCACATGCAGGAGAGTTTCGGAGATAGAAAGGAGGATTGAGGGGTGTAAGACATTCTGATCTAGGGATGAGGGAAGGCACCTTGGGGGCTTCAAAGGGTTGTTGCAGAATGATTGGAAGAGCAGATGTGTAATAAATAAAAGTTTGCCCTTCCCTATATATCGGTCAAAGAAGTTATCTCTGACAATCTCTTGTATTATGGGCAAGGCCCCTAATTCAAGTTCTTCTAAGTAACTTAAGGGAGGGGTTGAAGTTTCTCCTGAGCTGGCAGCTAAAGCTGCCTTTAGCTCAAAAGACTCCTCAGCCCTTCCACAAGGTCATGCCAAGTTAGTACCAGTGCCTGGAATCTGGCCGCAACCTTAGCTGCACCCACGGCCTCCCACTGCTTCCAGACCATGGACCCCCGCAAAGTGAGTGAGCTTTGGGCCTTCGTGAAAAGGTGTTAGCAGGATCTGAGCATTCTGCAAACCAAGGATATGTACTTCCTCAGGGAGTGGGTAGAGAGCGTGGGAGGTAAAATACCACCTGCTGCTCATAAAACCAAACCAGAAGAAAATAAGGAAGAAAAAATGGATAGCAAGAAGATGAAAGAAAATACCAAGTGAGAAAAGTGATCCAGAAATTGACAATGAGGTTGTGATTGAATCAGACTACTGGGACTGTCCAGCCAGTGTGGCTCAGTGGCTGAGAGTTGACCCATGAACCAAGAGGTCGCTGGTTCGGTTCCCAATCAGGACACATGCCCAGATTGTGGGCCTGATCCCCAGTGGGGGGCATGCAGGAGGCAGCCAATCAATGTTCTCTCTCATTAATGTTTCTATCGCTCTCTCCTCTCCCTTTCTCTCTCTTTAAAATCAATAAAGGAAAAAAATTTTTTAAAAAAACAAAAACACAAACTACTGAGACCACTAGTAGAGGAGTAGGACCTGGGTAGGGACTAGAAGTGCTGGGCAGGGCAGCAGCAATCTTACTACATTGGATATAACATGTACCCTTGTGCAGATGCATTTAAATCTTACACTGTGATGAAGGGATGGTTTTTATAATGCTGCAGTAGAGTTGAATTACTTAGCTCTGTTCTTGTCTGATATATAAGATAAATGTTTCATATTATTTCCACACAGGGGAAATAAGGGAATACTTTTCTTTTTATATTTCTATGTTTAAAATTACTTTTCTGGTCAAAAAATGCCCAACTCTTTGTCAGCTTTTTACTTGTTTTTACATTTCCCCCCTTTACTCTTGAGCTAAAGAGAGTCCTTTTTCACTAGTATCATCACTGCCATCATTCACAGCATAATTGTGCAAGCATCTTTAATGCAGGGATTAATTTAATATGTAATGCATGGTCCGGCCGGTGTGGCTCAGTGGTTGAGTGTCGACCCATGCACCAAGAGGTCGCCGGTTCGATTCCTGGTCAGGGCACATGCCCAGGTTGTGGGCCAAATCCCCAGTGGGGGGCATGCAGGAGGCGGCCAATCGATGTTCTCTCTCATCGATGTTTCCATCTCTCTCTCCCTCTTACTTCTTCTCTCTCTAAAATCAATAAAGGAAAAAAATATATATATGTAATACATGTAGTGACTGACTATGCAGGGTAATACCTGTCAACAGCTGTAATTTCTTACTTGGCCAAGAGATTTTATATTTAAGAATTAGATTTCTACTTCAGTGAAATCTTATCATATCGAAAGATGTTGGAAGGAGGGATTCCCTTTGATGTTTGGTCTTCTACCTAGGCAATACCAGTTGAGTTTATATTTGTATTTTTGAGAAAGTATGAGGTTTGAATTAATTGAGATATATAGAGGGGCACCCGAGTTTTTGATCCAGCATGAATTATAAAGTTGATGACATCCATGGTTGTTCTTTATTGTATAAAAGATTCATTGTTCTCTGGTGCAGCTCTCAAATACTGCAGCCATATTTCCTCTTCTTTCCCTCTCCAAGGATAAAGAAAATAAATTTTCTGTGGTATATTCAATTCCTATATTAAATAAGACTAAGTCCAGACACTGTACCAGGAATTTCTAGGTTTCTACCCATCTTTCAATTAAGATGCTACTGTTTAAAGCAGTTTCAAGGGATGAGGCCTTACATACTTTGCTTATTTGAAGAATCAGTGGTAGGAGCAGTAAATTCCATGGAATACATTTTTTAAATAGCACATACCTGAAATCTTAAGTCAATTCAGGTTCTAACCTTTTGTTGTACACAAGCAGACAGAAATGCATCAATTATATAAGTGAGAGAAAAAGCTTCATGTTAATTGAGCATGCTTTTTAAACCCTTTAAAAATACTCAGCATATAAACTAGCATTTGAGCTTGCCAGTGTTCTTTTTATTAATGTGCGTTCTTTCTCAAAATTTCCAATGTATGCTGTGAATAAATCAAGAAGACCAATTGCTTTTGAATCCCTCATTTGATTTGATTTACTTAATTATACATTACCTAAGTACATTCTAACATTGCAAATATTAACCATAAATGGATAAAAGTAAAATTGGTCTTCTGAAAATGTGTTCTGTGCAGACTTTTAAGTCCTACAAATAAAAAAAAAAATACGTTCATTTTCATAGGAAATAAAAGAACTCTCATACCACAGAGGAACATCTTGGGGTGACTCATTCTGAACCCCCACATTATTTGTTCATTTAGTCATTCACTTAACAATGATTAATTGATCTTCTACTACGTGCCAGGTGCAGTTCCAGGTGCTAGTATTCAGCAGTAAGCAGGATATTTAAAAATCTCTGCCCTCACAGAGTTGACATTCTGATAGAGACAAGCAATAAACAAATTATATATAGAGATAGATAGATAGATAGATAGATAGATAGATAGATAGATAGATATACATATATACAAAGATACATACACACACAAAAACATTGAATATGTATAGTATGTTAGCAATATATATGTACATGTGATATTGCTATGTTATTTGTATGATTATATATGTATGTATGTATATATAGTCAGATATTAACATGTTCTATGAAGAAAAAGAAATAGGAAAGGAAGTTACAGAGTGACAGTAGGTTATACAATTGTATACAACTATAAATCAGGTGATTAAGAAAGTCTTCATTGATAAGTTGACCTTGGAGCATAGAATACAGGAGATGAAGTAACCATGAGGTTATCTGGAAGAAGAACTTCCAGAAAGAGGAAACAGCAAGTACACCAAGGTGACTCAAATGAAGTGAGCAAAAGGGAGAGTAATTGGAATAGTCAAAGGAGTAATGGGAGCCATATCATACAGGGCAATGCAAAGCTTTTGTCTTTTACTCTGAGTGACAAGAAAGCCCTTGGCATGTTTTGAGCAGTAGAGAACTATGCACCGATATATATATTTTAAAAATCATTCCTAAGCAGCTTTAAAAGCTTGTAAGAAGTAAATGGCAGAATTGGAAGAGGAGATCCTGGCTGGAGGTACTCATGTTTAAAGGATACATTATGAGCTAATTGTGTTTTAACATTGGGCGGTGCTTCTTTAGAGAGTGCCCTGTGTTTATTCGTGGGAGAATTTATTGACAAGGAATTTGCATGTTTATTCTGAGAGGAATTTTATTTTACTCACACAAATTAGAATTGATGATTTAAAATCAAAGTGTTTTCAAACAGGTCATACTAAAATGAACCCTACACTCTGTGGATCAACATTTCTCTGCCAGGATTATACATAAACCCCATGTCATACTAATCACTTGGCTAAGAGATTTCATATTTAAGTATTAGATTTCTACTTTGGTGAAATCTTGTCATATCGAAAGATGTGGCATCAGTTATCAAGGAAAGGGTGATTGAAATAAAAATGCAGCCTGGGGTCTACTCCTTAGTGCTATTAGGTTTACAGGGTTGGAGAGAAAGGTATAGTTCATCTTAAAGAATATAGAGGGATTCCCAGATTTACCATTCCTGTCCCATCAAATCCACACTTTGGGGCCCACCCATAGGAAGAGCTGGGTTTGCACAGCCAACCTCAGCCAGCCCCATGGTGGACCACAGCCTCCCTTACTATCTACTGAGGTAGCTGAGGGAGTGCAATAGAGCCAAACTCTAGGCCATGCCTGAGTAGTCACAGTTCACGCTACTGCTCAGTGTGGGGTAGGGTCAAGACGTTTTCCCCTAAAGAGTAGAGTAGAAGTCTCTTGCCCGTTAAGAAAATGAAAGGAGTCCTGTACCTAAAATTTTACTTGATTTCTTGGGGGAACAATTTCAGATCATTCTGTTGAAAAGTAGCTGCATATAAATAAGAAATATGTTGACTTTTAATTTCTCCATCAAAATTCATCTGCACTTACCTCAATCTCTTATCATTTATTTTATTTGCGTGATTATCACTTTATATCTTTGGAATAGTTTGATATAATCTCAATTTTAATGAGTTATATATTGTTAATGTTTTCTCAATTATGACATTGTCATCTTTAATTAAAATATTTACTCTACATTAAAAAAATAATCACTCCTGCTATTCTGTTGAGCAAAGGGAGAGGAGCTAGACAGCTATTAATTCAGGGGAATGCAGGGAAAAGAGTAAATGATAGTGATGAAATGGTGAGAAGTGGTCAGATTTGAGAGCTATTTTAAGGGTAGAATGAATAGGGTTTGCTGAACGATTGGACGTGCGATGTGAGAGAAACAGAGGATCAAGGAAGACTGAAGTCTTTTGTCTCAACAATTGGAAGGATGAAAAACAGTAAAACAGGACACTGCAATAATAGAAGCAGTTAGGGGCTGGTATGAGGAGGTAAATTATGAAGAGCTCGATTTCGAATCTGTTAAATTTGAGATGTCTATTAGACATCTACAGGTCATAATATGATTGCAAACCAAAATTAAATTTAAACTGTAATAAAGAATAAAGGGCATGTATTTGAGCCCAAAGAAGCTGCAGACCAGGAGACACAGGTTCAAGGAGCAACCTAAAGTGTGTTCCACGGAGGCGAAGGGGAGGCATTCTTGTATCGCAAAAGTTCCCGCCCAGGTTCTCACTCAGGTCCGTTGTATCCAAATTGTGCAGTTCTTATTGGACAGGGCAGACCTTTGTCTGTTGGGAGAAAGGTGAAAGCAGGGTTTCCCCGCAGTTGTTGACTGGAGGGCGTAAACACGCAGCGCGTGGTGCGGGCAGGTGCGGGTTCAGCCACGTTCCTGCCGAGACACAGAACACGGGGGAATCTGCTCCACAAATGGCCGGTGGGCTCTTCCTATGTATAAAATCTGGACCCTGGTTGACCATGGAGAGTCCATCTTAACAGATAATTTTTTTGGGGGGGTTCACATCAAATGAGTTTGTGTTCACAGGGTCCACATGATAATATTCATTTCAGAGCCAAGGCCACAAATATTTTCATATATTTATAATGTCTACACTCCCATAAATGATTGCTTGTGTGTTTATATAAATACCTTGGTTATTTAAAATTAATTTCAGGCCCAGCTGGTGTGGCTCAGTGGATCCAGTGTCCTCCCATGGACTGAGAGGTCCTGGTTCGATTCCTGGTCAGGGCACATGCCTGGGTGGTGGGCTTGATCCCCAGTAGGGAGCGTGCAGGAGGCAGCTGGTGGATGCTTCTCTCTCTCCCTTCCTCTCTCTCTAAAAAAAAAAAAAAAAAAAAAAAAAAAAAAATCAATAAAAACATATTTAAAAATAAATAAAATTAATTTCAGTTTTATGTTAGCCCATATTTTAACATATTATTTTTCCAAATGAACAGGAATTATAACAACTTACTGTAAAGACAGTTACACAAGAATAAGCAAAGGTACAGTTTGATCCAACTGATTTTGCATGTCAATCACGTAATTTGGAAACCTTTGCATTAAAAATAAAACAAACACTTTCTTCCATTCTGGCTAATGCTGATTTCACTTCCAAAGTCATCTGTGTTGTCAATACTATGAAAATTAAAAATTATCGGTCCCACATTATCCACATGTACATGAGAAATAAAATCAGGCTTATTTCAGATTTTTATAAATTCATGAACTTATATCTGGTGTTTAGTCATGCAGGACTATAATTTGCCACTCTTAGCTTGTCTACATTTTTTTTTAAAGTTTAGTTTATTTGACTCTCCGGTATCAGAACAAATGTGTCCAGAGCTTTCCAAAAGCATGCATGTCATCCCTTTGCGTTTCACAGAGTCCCAAAGAAGCCAGAATCTGAGCCTGGGGCACTGAGAACACAGGTTGAGCTGACCTCAGCCCAGAGGGTCACAGCAGTCGTCACAACTGTGGATCAGAGACAAATGGATATTTGGATATGAAAGCAGAAATACAGTTATATTAAGCAGAGCATTAGTTCTGTGATGGAACTGGTTTAACTTGGGCATTCTATCACATCTATTATGTGTTTCAACAGCTTTTCGGTAAACAATAAAAGGATCCTGGATTTCAGTTGGCAGGAAAAATTCTTGGAGGGTGAAAGGAAATGAGGGAACAAGGACGTTCAGGATAGAATATCTTTAAAAGGAAAATAAAAAAGAAAGAGGTGAAGGAAGGGAGGGAGGGAAGGAGAAAGGGAGGGAGAGAAGGGGAGAGAGAGAACAGACCAGGTACCACTGCCAATCCAGGTTTGTATTTATTATATTTTCCCCACTTTTTTGTTGTTGTTGTTGCCTCTCCTTTCCTAACTGCTATCATGCCAGGTAGTTTTCAGATTCTGATAATGCTGACTTTGTGATTTCTGTCCCTCTATTTCCTGCCTCCCCCCACACCCATTTCTTTCTATTAACCCTCAGAGAGCTTTGAAAAAAAAAATAGGCATGCCTATTAACCTAAATACAATATTCTGATCTAAGTAAAAATCCAAAGTGAGTAGCAGATTATATAAATAACAGCGTACTCCATTTTAACCTGGGGATCATCAGGCAATCCTTCCCAGCACCTTCTAAGAAAAGAACAGATCCCTCCTGGTCAGTGACAACTATAATAAATCTTCAATCTTATGATTGGCCTGCTATATGAAAGTATAAAGTATTTGAAAAGGGCAGGCTGCAGACTAGTATTTTTAAATTAAATTATCCAGATAATTGCACAATTCTTCAGATCATTATGCTATTAACACATTAAGCTAAAAACGCCTAGACCAAGCAAAAGGCTTGTCTACAACGTTAACTTTTGATTCTGCCTAGGTGCAACCATTGTGCTTCCCTATATTCTTCTTAGCTGCTAGATTTAAGAGAAAAGTAAGCAAGCAAAAAAAAGCAAGAAAGAAGAAGGAAAGATGAGTGATTTGATCATCACAAACCCTAGAGCCCTGTTAAAAAGTATTTGTACTTTAAAAAATCTTTTTTTGCTGAAAGCTTTTTCGGGAGAAATAAATTATACTGACTCTATATAAATAAAAGCAGAAAGAGCAAAGACAAACATGAACATATATTACCAATGCCATTCATCAAATATAGTTGACACTTCAATCTAATCCGGCAAATGAAAACACAGGAGTTTATAGAGTTATAGGAAGTAAGCAATTTAAACATAGCAGGGCACAAGGTCATCTAACAACACAAGTAGGAAGATGTTCCCTCTACTTTTCTCTCTTTCATCCGTTTGAACCTCTCAAATACTGATTGATATCCATATTCCTCACAGGGTGAGGTGATCTTCAAGTCAGATCATTAATAAGAGCCATCCTAATGTTCCTTAACAAGTGCACCTTTCTCGAATGTCATAAAATAAAAGGACAATTCATGCATTTCATACCATCATTATGGTGCAAGGTTTCTCTTTCCATAATAAAGTAATGCATTTCTTAACTAATTAGTTCATTAATTTTAAATGCGATTCCCAGTAAAAACTCTTTGAGGCAGTTCATCTTTCTTAAAAGTATGTGAGGCTGTAAAACACAGTTGTCAGAGCACTGTCACCACAGATCAGGCGCGGTCTGAATGGGCGAGGAAATGCAGACCTGTGAAAACACATCTCGTTTGTGTTTGGAAGCAAACCTCCAAGGCCGCTTGATAACCAGAAATCATATCCGTGTCATGCAGATGCTGTGGTAAACTTTACGGTTCCAATTAGGAAGCGACAGTTTGCAATGCACTGCTCAAACACTTTGCTAGTCTATATGTAAATACTTCACTAAAACCACTCAACGGTGATGGAGTTCAATATTAATATCGCAAATTAAAGATGACATCTGAGTGCCTACTATCCAGAAGAGCGATCAGAGCTCGTGGCAAGGCAATAATCAGGGGCTTAAGCAAGTTTCAAGCACCGTGGGGAAAAAAACAAATGCGATGGAGCCTGGAAATGGCAATGGTGCATGAAGAACATACCGCATTAAAAAGCAACTGCTGATTGACCTGGTGATGGAGTGGAGGATATGACCATATGCTTCCATAAAGGACATTTGGAAATGGCTTTGTGATGATCCCCTGAGAGCTCATGACTATTACCTGGTGTATTCCCATTAATTGACAATGTAAACTTTATCTGGAACAGTGAAGTAAGCTGTCAAAATAACTGCCTGTCCTCCTGGGAGGAAAAAAATTACCTGAATAATTATCAGGCCCAGCCTGTTTTCCCAACAGAAATATCAAAGGGTTGGTATGATGGCGGATTTCCCTGAAGTATTGTGGTCATTGTCTCGGAAAGAGGAATAGTTTCAACATCTTTCCTCAGATCACTTGGATGGGAAAACAAATATGTTAACGTGGGAATAGGAATATAAAGTTATAGGAGAGGTAAGAGATGAAGTCAATGAAGAGTTTAGCAGGAGGCCTCTTGCCATATGTTAAAAATACTATTCTGGGCCTGCTTTATTTACTAAGTCATGTTTTATTTATTGACACCTATAATAAAGAGCATGTCAGGGAACATGCTCTGATGACCCCAGACAAGCCTAAATCCAAGAGTCTCCACAAAGCAAGCTATGCCGTTCCCAAGACTCTACACCACCATTTCTTCCTTTACATTAGGAAAATGGCAAGAAGTAAAGATGAGCCCAGGTGTAAAAGAATGTTATTTCCCTGTGACAGTGTGTGCAGGGGTTACAAGAATAGTCTCTGGAGTCAGGCTTCTGGAATTCAAATCTCAGCTCTGTTACCTACCAGCTGTGTGGCCTTGGGCAGGTTACTCAACCTCTCTGTGCTTCAGCTTTCCTCTGTAAAATATGGCTACCTCACAGGTCAGGGCCTGGTACATGCTCTGTACATGCTGCCTCTTACTATTGTCTCCCTGGTCCTAGAATAGTCTAAGGACATGTTTGGGGAGCAAATTAAGAGCCCAGTGGTTGTTCTGGCCTCAGTTTGTCTTCTCTCTGCTTCAAAAGTGAGAAGGAGAACTTTGAGATTCCCGTGTATAACTCCTTTTGGCTGTGTCCCTGGCTCCACTGAAGAAGCCATACCCTGGGTTGCTGTTTCGGCTGCACCTGGGCCAGGCAGGGTTGTCCATCACAGACACTTCTCTACCTGTGGCAAAGACTCGGGCAGCAGGCCAGGGCCACAGGCACTTCTTGCCCCACTGACTTTCTTTGCTTCCAATCATGGGGAGAGAGATACAGCACGACACAGAAAATGGAGTCACCCCACTATAGAGACCCGTCCCCCACTCTTCCCTCAGAACTACAGAAAGCACCACACTTCTGACGCCAGGTGGCACCATATCCCCTGGCTTCCTGGGCTCGCCTCCTAAATAAACAATTTGCATTCGAATTTTTGTCTAGGGTCTTCTTCTGAGGAAATCCGAACGAAGACACTCAGTTCGTGTTCTGTTCTGTTTGTTTTGGTGGTGTCACCGGGGCCTGGCATAGGTGGGGACTGCAGTGGTTAACTGCTTCAGGCGTTCCAGACACGGCTCCGAGGCAGGCACCTGTCAGCAGGGAGTGAGAAATGACCACAGACACTGGCATCTTATGCTAATCTTCATGACTTTTATTTATGGCTTACTCTTTTTCTGAATATTCTTTTGCTCCAAGAGGCTTTCAACTAGAAGTATTAGCAGTTTAAAAAAAGAAATAGAGAGAGAGGGGGAAGCAGTAGCAAAGACAATGTTGCTTCAGACTATAATTGTGAGCATCGAGACAGATCATGAAAAGCAGGTGCCACGCTGGGCTGGGATTTGATCCCCCGCGCCGGGTCTAGGAGGCCGACGCACACAGGAGGGTACGACAGGAGAGCAACCCCCTGTAACGTCACGGACCACAGCTGTACAATCCGTAACAGCTGTCACAGAGAGCAAACAGTAATAAAGGCACATTATCTCGCCCCTGTGAGATCCAACAATGTTGAGGTTGATGGAGGGCACATGTTTAGGTCTCCTGAAAAGTCCATATTTCTGGATATTGCTGAACTACCGAGACTTTTCCTAAGGTAAGGTTAAAAAAATGATTGTGGCTTGGGCATCTATTTCAAAAGGAGAACAAACTGCTATTGGAGTTCTGTGAGAGAACAGAGACCCTAAGTCCAGACGGCGTCTCCGGCCCACTGTATAGCACAAGACAAATAAAGATGGATTGTCCATTAACACCTGCCTCGAACTCAGTAGTAGTTGGAATGGGCAGGACAGGCGGGAGTTATTATTATTATTTTTTAATGGCTGCTCCAACAGAGATGTTCAAGTGAACGTTCTTGGGGGGAAAAGCTTCCATTCTGTACGGTACTTATCACACTCCAATTAAAAACAGATTTGCTGTTAAGAGGTAGGAGAACATTGGTTTCCTTCCGCCTGTATTTTGTCTGTTGTTGCAAATCTTACATAAAGAAAAAGTTAAGGCCCGAGAAGAGCTTTTTCCTACGTGCAGAGTGGGGAACTATGGCCACTTAAGAAATATCATTTCTGAAAGAAAGCAGAGGTGTCAGAGACAAAGGGGAAAGAGGGGGACGTGTCAGACAGTCGACAGTGTTTATCGAACACTCACTGTGTGGGGAGGACACAAAGGGCATGATACACTCAGTGCTTGATGTCCAGGAGCCTGGAAACGAATGGATGGACCGCAGTGACACAGGACACACTTTTTTTTTTTCTTCAATTTTTATTAATCTATTTTTGTTACAGCTGTTTTTCCCCCCCTGGACACCCTCCTCTCCATCCCGCCCCCCCCCCCAACCTCCCAGCATTGTTGTCTATGTCCATTGGTTACACATACATGCATATAAGTTCTTTGGTTCATCTCATCCATCCCTCCCGCCCCCTCCTCTGAGGTTTGTCGGTCTGAACCATCCTCCTTTCTATGTCTCTGGGTCTATTTCGTTCATCAGCCCACCTTGTTCATTATATTCCACAAATAACTGAGACCAGACGCAGGAAACATTTTTAAAACATGTGACTCATTGCAACTTTACAGGTTGTGTGTGAATGAGTGTGAGAGTGTGTTTGTGTGTATGTTTGAAAGGAGCTTGAAAGTGAGAAACAGCCGCGGTAATGAAATCAGAGAATGAACGCCGCTGAACACAGGAGAAATGATACAAGAATACAAATGACCCCGTAACACGTTTGTCTTGCAGCCAACTCTCCTCTGAGCGTAAATCAGAAGTGGAAACACAGCACCGGATACCGTCCTTGTCACTGGGACGTCGAGGACCTGGCAACCTACCATGTCTGATCGCTAACGTTTCAAAGATCCGCGTCGCATGCGTTACTGTTCCACCTCATGGAAGTGATTTGACTTGAAAATGCAGTGACAGGGTGCCATCCTGGGGAACAGAAACTGTTCACGTCACTGCTTGGTCTGCGGGTGAATCCAGGCCTTCCTTTAGAAGCCGTTATTTTATAAACTGCACAAAGGGATTTCCAAGTTGTCAAGCTTTGTTTGTAAAAAATAAAATAAAATAAAAAAGATATGATAAAAATGTCTGGCACAAGGTTTTCTGGCTTTAATTTTTTTTCCTCTCCATATCATTCATCTTCCCAGTCATAGCAGGTACTCCATCAGCTGTGATAGCTGCTATTTTCTCTGGATTTAGATCAAACAACCTCAGAACATCCATCAGGGCCATTTTTACATCCGTTCTCCTTTGATGCCAACCCCCAAAGATTCCCCATCACGTACAGTCTGTAAGTTGTTGGACTGACAAGCATTAGTAACCTTGGAATGTCACCCAGATACCAGCTTTCATCCTGAAAGAAGCTAATGAATTTTGCTGCAACCAACTTGGTCTTGAAATAATTTTTCTTTAGGTCACCTTTCATAGTTAAAATAGTTGGCTTTCTTATAGTTTACTTTTTTCCTGCTGAGTCAGAGCGGCAGAGAGGATTGAGCCCCAGGGCAAAAAAAAGTCTGGAGTACAAGATTATGATACCTGCTTTTAACATTGTATACTTTTTAATCATCTGGGCAAAACCCTAATTTCTTAGTGTCCTTATCTGCTAAACATGATTATAAAACTATAGTTCACAATTCAGGGTTTTCAAGTTTTTAGGTACAAGATTCCATTTAAAAATAATTATATGCAATATACACACATTTAATATACTTTTAATATATATGTGCGTATAAGAAATTAGAGTTATTCCCAGATGATTAAAGAATATAATGTTAAAATCAGGTATCAGAATGTTGTGCTCTAGAGTCTAGACTCTCTTCAGGTTCAACCCTCTCTGCCACTCTAACTCAGCAGGCGAAAAGTAACCTACAAGAAAGAAAACTAGTTTAACTATGAAAGTGACCTAAAAAAAAAAAATCATTTCACACACATGCACACACACACATTTTCCCATGTAGAATTGATTACCCATTTGGTATACCTTAAAGGTGAAATGCAGAATAATACAAAGCTAACCTAATGCAATTTTCAATGAATATATATTTTATTAAACACGATAGCAATTCCACATACTCTTTAACAGGATAACACACAGATAGGTGATACTCACCAAGTATCAGTGTAACTTGCCATGCATAAAAATTTGCCTGTTCTTCAAAATAACTGAGTTCCACGGATTTAAGAGCCCCTGGTTTGGGGCTGTAACACACCGTAACTATTTCTCCATCTGTACTGTGCTCACGCCAAGAAGAGTGTTACTGTGGCCCAAGTCAAGTGTTCAAAGGCAGGATTTGTGCATTTATGTAATTAACATTTGTTGAAGAATGACCACATGCATCCCACCTGTTTACCCACTCGTGGCTTGGGGCTACACAGGCCTTCAAAATTTCAAATCGTAATAATGAATGGACACAAGTATCCTAAGTTTTCCACCTTCTCTCCAGGTAATGGTTCCTCGTGGAGATACCTGGATAACTGATATCTCCACTGGCTCCTGCCCTCACCAGCATACTGCAAGCCCTCAGTCCCTGACAAACCCAGTCACCCAGCATTTCCTTGTGTGTCTTCACGACTCGACTCCTTTCCTGGTCTCGCTCCAGTAGCGCCCACAGATCCACTTGAGGGCGCCAGCACCCTCCGTGAGAGGCACTGCAGAGGACTGTCGCATCCCTGACGACTTCTCACAGAGGCTCACCGTGTTTGTCACAGGCGAGGAGGGAATGCCCAGCTTTCCACTTTGTGTCACACTTTATCAGCTGGGCGTCCAAACAGCAGATGACTCTCCTAACCCCGCATAAAATCGGCTCCCTCCGGTTCACCTTCAGCCACTATTCCACTGAGGAGGATCTGTGGGAGATCTGAAATGTGCCCAAGCTGTCCTCCCAGGCCTGCCTCCCCTGCGCCCCCTCCACACTGCCATTTCTTGGGGGCAACTACGCCTGCCTTCCGAGCTTTTAGGCATCGGAATCACCTGGGGGTTTTGTTAAAATGCAAACACTGATTTAGTAAGGATGGGCCTCAGCACAAAATTTAAGGGGATGACAAAAACTCAGTAATCAAGATAAAAATATGTTAATACAATATTAATAATAGTTAATACATTTAAAATATAATATTTATTTTAATAAAATTATTTTATATTATATTAGTTATATTAATATTCATTAACAAATATCACTACAATAAATACTTCATTAATGCGATGGTGATAATATTTAATGCAATATTTTGAAAAATACAAATTACTACCCAAAAAATCCATGATGAACAAAATATCCAAACTTTAAATGTGGAATTAAAGATTCCAAGCGATGTTGATCAGAACACATTTTTAGCAGCAAGGTCTTATATTCAAAAATATTTTAATTTTTTGTGAGAGGTCACAACCCCCCATTTTTCCAATTATGCACCAATCTGCTCTTTTGGGTGCATGTTAGATGATATATATAATCTCATCTCATCCTTACAACAACCACGTGCAGAAATTATAATTAGCCGAGGAAACATACTCTAGGGCCGTGGTTCTCAATTTGGGGAGATTTGGCAAGGCCTGGAAACATTTTTGGTTCTCACAAGATCTGAGGATCTATTGGCATCTGGTGGGGAGATGCCAGGGATGCTACTAGGCACCCACAGTGCACAGGAGAGCTCCCCACAAGAAAGAATTATCTGGCCTAAAATGTCGATAGTGGCAGGGATGAGAAACCCTGCTGTAAAAATGCTATACCAAAGATAATAGATGTCATAACTGGGTGTGAACTCAAGTTTTTCTGACTTTTACATTTTTTTCTACTCATCGTCGTCCTTCACCAGAAAGAAAGCATTTCTGCTTCTGACACTGGGTGTTGACTTAGTCACAGTCAATAAATAATACCTCTCTTATGTATAAAGGTACAGTATAAGAACATTAATATTTGGAGGTTTAAGGGGAACAGCCCATTGGATGACAAATAGAGGATTTTAGGAAGAATTGCTACCTGTGTCTACATTAGAGTCAATTAGGGATGCAAGCCCACTGTGGTTACATAAAAAGTTGTTTTCAATTATGTTTAATGAAAGTAAATTTTGAACCACATTCTCTGGTGTGGAATTTGGAAAACTTCACATACCCCTAAGTTTTGTGGCATTTTAGATTTGAAACCAGTAGAAACTTATCTTTCTACAATTTTTTATATGTTAATTGATTCATAACATCAGATGCAAAAAATGCTTAGAAACATCATTTAAGTGAGTATATGAATTAATACAACATCAATACGTATATTTTCATCTCATAATAATATATTTAGAGTATCACAATGGATAGGATCCAGCCTTACTCTGTGCCCTTTGTGATCACAAAGCTCCAAGGTATAAAACAAATATAAATGGTTTTAAAGATCTTAAAGTACAATTTTCCTGATTTGTACAAACCTTTAAACACAAAGATACTATATTAGTTAATAATTATTGCAGAGCTGTGGATGGATGATGTGCACATTGTCTTGCAACTCCAAAGCCACCTTTCTATGAGGTGATGGGGCTGGGATTCTACCAAGTGCATTTCCCAGGCTCCCTAGGCATGGACCCTGTTAGGTTCTTTAAGGGAAGCACAGATGGGAGGCTGGAAGACACAAGGAAGGGAGGCGGTATTTCTGTCTTCTCCAGCTTCTGGGCAGCTACTGCTCCAGCCTGCAGATTCTATTGGCTCTCCCAGCAGCAACCATGTTATCCCCACTCAGGGACTGACACCAGCTGTGGGGTTAGGTGGGGGCCAACACAGAGCTCCTAAATTGTGATGACCTCTTTGCTCTTTTGTTTTCCCAGGCCCAGGGGTGGTAGCTGCTCCCACAAGGTACTAATATTAGGGCAATTTAGCATTTCATCTCTACTCTTTCAGACTTCAAACTCCTGTGGAAATAATTCCCTGTATGAAATTCCCTCTGCTTGAAATGCCTATTCTTGCTTCTATTTTCCAGACTAGAACCTAGATATAGAATATATAACATAGATAGGTAGGTAGATAGATAGATAGATAGATGATAGATAGATAGATAGATAGATAGATAGATAGATAGATAGATATAGATATAGATGATAGATATAGATATAGATATAGATATAGATATAGATATATAGATATATAGATATATAGATATATAGATATATATCAATCAAAATATAGACTAAGATACCACAACAAAATGCATGCAAGAGTGCTGATTATAGCTTCTCATAGACAGCTGATCAGTTGGGCATTTCTCATTGACCCTACGAGAAATAACATAGAAAACATTTTGTTGCAAGCTTGGAACAGAGTAGGTGCTCAGAAAGCGAGTATATTCCTTTGCCATTCATGCTTTCTTTTTTCCCTGCTGGGGGAAGTTGAACATTAGGCAGATCAAAATTATTTAAAAAAAAAAAAAAAGATTCCAGCTGTTTGACATAAAGAAGCAGTGTCTGTAATGTATTTCAATAATGTATCTCAACCAGATGTTAACTAGAGTTTTCTCCTCTTTAAAGAGCAACGATGCCTGTCCAGGAGAAACACTTTAATCATTCCACTCTCCCTTTGGGACTATGGAAAACTGTCACTAGCAAATGCTGCAGGCCTAATTGATAATGGGTGAGTGCCTATATGTGACTGTGTATAATTTATGTTATTCAATTTCTGATTTGCCTGTTTATTTTAAAGAAATACTTCTCCATTTTTCTATAAATCCTGGATGTTCTTAAGTCTTAAAAAAAATCTTGAATATTTGCGCAGCCTGGCTTCAGTCATCTAAACCATACTATGTCATGACTGAATATTTTCCCTAAAACACAGAATTCTAGGAATGTTAAAAATTTCTGAATATTCTGACAATTATTTTATTCTATACAAACACAGCAGTTAGTGATTCTACACCAATTTCAATGACATTGGGCATATAGGTAGAAGATAAATGTCTTATTTTGTTATTAATTTTTTTCTTTATTGATTTTAGAAAGAGAGGTAGGGAGAAGGAGAGAGAAATAGAAACATCGATGAGAGAGAACATCAATTGGCCGCCTCCTGCACGCCCCCCACTAGGGGATCGGGCCCACAACCTGGGCATGTGCCCTGACCGGGAATCGAACTGGTGACCTCTTGGTGCATGGGTCAAATCTCAACCACTGAGCCACACCAGCCGGGCGAAGATAAATGTCTTTATTTTATAAAACCAGTTAGACATCTTAAAAAAATATAATGCCTTATTGTTCATAATATTCATGCTAGAGAAAAATGTTTTCTTACCTTCATTCACATGACTGCATTTTGAGTGATGTCTACAGTTACTAGAACTATTTGCATGGCTACTTCCTGAAGGTCACCAGTGATCCAACACCATGAACTCTCCAGTGAATGCAGAACGACATCTGGGATGCTCGTTACAGTACCAAGGGAATGTAAGATATGGGCCTTGCATTATTAATCACTAGTCTCAAGCAGGAAGGGGTGAGATAATCATGTGTCTTTATATCAGTGTGATAAACTTTGTAAATAATGTACATATGGAGGGTTCTTTGTGCTGCACTGAGACAAGTAATACATAATTCATGGTGCACGGGCCATGTGGAAGTTAGAGGAATAATTGCAGTGACCTGTGATATTAGTCTGTTGTCTTAGCCTAAGTTCCTCCCGGGAGAAAAAAGTCTAAGACCTACATTTTTGTGGAGGTAGTTTATTTCAGAAAGCAATGCCAGGTATCAGGAATGAAGGACCAGAGACAGTAAAACCAGAAATGAGGACAGGCAAAATCAAGTGTGCGTTATTGAATTGTTCACTGTCAACAACTGGAACTCTACTCTGTTGGTAACTTCTGAGTGGCTGAGTAGAACAGTCCACCCAAAGGGTCACAGCAAGAATCATTTATCCATTGGCTCTTGAATCTCTCTTGGCCCTCTATGCTGATTAACATTTTTATAAGGAAATATCTGTCAATAGTCCTGCTTTATAGTTTAGTATTTTTGTAAACCATTTCGTTTTCCCAAACATTTCACTACTAAGAACTAATTTACTTCTTAGCTCTTGGGTAAGTGATATGTTATCACCTTTGAAGAAAGGAAAATGTTCTTGTCTTCTTTTGATTGGCTAGGATTGTGATCCTTATTGTCTACCGTAATTACTCAGAGGGCCATCCTTACCTTGGGAGGAGGAGCAAGTATTTTTTCCAAAGAGCTACTCTCTATATAGACTATTTGAATTACCCCCAGCCAGGTTTTAGCGCCATCCTGATGGCCCATGCAATCTTATAAAAGAAATACTGAACCTCAAGCAAAAATAACTTGCTCACCAGGCTGCCCTCCAGGAACTGGCAACTGGTCACAGGGCTCCAGGACAGCCTCCCTAATGTGAGTCCTGGAGCTCCTCACAGCATCTGGCTGACCCCACATTTGTGGGGAGAGGGTTCGAGAGCACCCCAAAGAGAAGTAATGGAGTCAGGGCTACACAGAATGGTCTGGCTCAGGGCACCCTCCTGGGATGGCACTGGCTGGTCCCAGCCACCAGAGGAGGACTTAGAACATTTTGAGGAAGATACTCCAAAACACAGGAGAAGGAGGAGGGAGGAACTGTTCCCCTTGGCCAGGACCCAGAGATATTTCCACTGTAAAGGCAGTGCTTGTCGTCCTAGTAACCTGCTCTTTCAATAGCATCTTTCCTAGAGACCAAATCACTGTTATTCTAGCAGACTAACACTTGGAGAAATGAACTTTTCCTTTGTGTGCTAATGCCAACCATTTATAAATTGTACTTTATGCAGCACAGAAATATGTATATATACATTGGAAGCCCATTTTTATCTGCAATACAACCAAGGAGCAACTCATTAACAGAATTAAAACACAATCTTCATGCTTTATATATTACTCTCCAGACATCTGTATTCCACTTAGAATGTACTCCTGGTTTGAACAGAATGGGACATATTTCACTTTCATTTGATTTGTGACAGACTCTATGGGTAACATTGTGTGTTTTCATCTTTTCTTTATTTTTTAAAGCTGACTCTTTATTATTTTAACACTTGGCTAATAATTCTTACGACCCACATTTAATCACAGATTCCACAGGAAACAACATTTTCAAGGTCGGACAGTGCAGATTTTGTCACACATACCCTTTCTTAAGAAGACAGCATTAATGCTGCTGTTACGATTAAACTGTTTCTGTTTCCATGAGGTTAACATATAAAAATGTATTATTCATGAAACAAAATGCATTACATATATTTTGCCAATTGTTATTATTGTTCTAGAGGGGGAAATAAATGAAAATGGTGGTAGTCGTAGAAATGCATCCTTATTCAGAACTTAATATACAATACCAATTTAGACTACTTACCTTCTTCAACTTTAAACTTCCCATTAAACTGCAAAGCTTGATGTCAGCTAAACTCTATAAATGTTAATTTAAGGTCAAGGTGCTCCTGGGAAGCATTTGAATGCTTAGAGCAGAGCCCAGGAAAACTTCTTTTCAAAGATTTATGGGAGGATATGGCTCCTTTCTGAAAAATAGGAACTCTATTTCTACTTTTTCCAATCACTTTCTATTTCAAGCTCTAGGACACACTTTCCTTTATGAATCTTTCTGAGATATTTAATAGCATTCTGGAGATGTTAAAATGCAAATTTTTTCCATGTGTAATGTATAGTGTCTCTCCAATTTAAACTTCATTTAGTAATGCCAAGTGCTCTGTACAGCAAGGAATGAATCATCCATAACTCAGGACCACCTTCATCCATAAAGATAGCCAAAACACAAATGCATCCTCTTCAATATCCAAACTATCCTGGGGAGGTTTGTAGCCAATAACCGCTTTTTCTGAAACTAAATCATGTACCAAAATGCATTTAAGGTTTGGTTCAAAGAGGCCCAGGCTCTATTTTTTATTTGCTCCCTAAGTTACTGTATAGAATAAAGTTGGGCACGCAGGAATCTAAATAGGTTCTCCTTTTTTAGGCTACCCAGGTCTCTTTCTAGAGGTGTCTGGAATCTTTGGGGGGAGTGGTCAGAAGAATCAGCACCATTCATTATTTGCCTGGAAGCCACCAGATCACTTATTCTATGCGTGAATACGAAGTGCTGAGAGTGAAGACTTCTAAGGAGAAAAGAAGCATCATCCCCACATTCATCTCTGAAGTATGAACTGGACAGGCCAAAATTTACTGACTCTCCTAGAAAGTTCCCACAGCCACTGGTCAAGAGAGGCAGGGAGATCTAAATGGTCCCTGAAGCATTTTATATAACATGTTATATAACACATCATCTCTTAGAGCAAGTGATGAAAGGCCAGCAAATATATGGGCTATCCAGAGGTTTATTAGGTGGTTTGACACCGCCGCTTTGTCCAGAAAGGCACAATGTTAATTAGGCAGGGCAATGAGATTTTTCTCTCAGAAAAGTCAACGGGAAAAAAACAGACAGAGTTGAGCAATTAGCAGAGGGGTTGAAGGTGAAAGAATGCACAGAGAAGGCTGGTTTTGGAGGCCATGAGGCAATAAAGGTTATAAATGAGCAGAAACTCTAAAAATGGCAGAGCCATATAATAGAAAATGGGCATGTAGAGAGAAATTCCTCAGAAACACGAGGATAAAGAAGTTAAGTCATGTTAATTACAAAATACCAGAACATAACCCATCTCAATGAGGCCTAATGTTAAGCCTTTTCCTAATTCCCTGAAATACTTATTGTTCTCATTCCTTGTGTGTGTTTTTTTTTTCCCACAACAAATGTCTTGTTAATTGAAATAACCTGAGTTCTTTGTATAACACCAACAAAAGTGGGCATGCTGGTAGCACACGGAGCTTCCAAGTAAGGCTATGAAATTGACTAACAACCGTATCTTCTGATAGGAGGACTCAAGATTCCATGACCGACAAGAGATTGAATCATGCAGACTTAACAACAGTCTCTCATTCCTGAGAAAAATTTGGCCTAAATAGAAGCAATGTTTTGGTGTGAGGGGGCAGCTGCAGGTTGGTGTGGACGTGACTTACAACAGGAATCCAGGGAGAGGCCGAGTCACTGCTACCCTGACCACCTTGGAGAAGGATGTCAGTGCTAGACTTACCCTAGTTGGTGCTCTGAGGCCTGGTTTTCTAGAGAAAAGCACATCCTGTGGCCTCTCTCCTGGTTATCCGAGCATAAAGAAAGACTCCAACATGAACCAGTCTTTTGGAGACCATCACACCACAGATTTGCTGCAACCAAAATTGACTTTCCAACAGAGACTCGTTCTCTAAGGGAAAATCTGGTCCACAACCCACGACTATATAGTTAATTAATATGTGACAAAGGAGGCAAGAACAGACAATGGGGTAAAGACAGTCTTTTCAATAAATAGTGTTGGAAAAATTGGATATATACATGCAAAAAAAAAGAAAGAAAGAAACCAGACCACGTTCTTACAAGAATAAACTCAAAATGGATTAAATACTTAAATGTAAGACTTGAAACCATTAAACACCTAGAAGAAAACATAGACAGGAAAATCTCTCTCATTTCTTTTTTTTTTAATCCTCATCTGAGGACATTTTTTCCATTTTTTGTTCAGATAGAGTGGGAGGGAGAGAGAGAGAGAAACATCGAGGTGAAAGGGACACATTGAGTGGCTGCCTCCCGCACAATCCCATCCAGGGCCCGGGACGAACCGCAACTAAGGTACGTGCCCTTGATGGGAATTGAACCCACGATTCATTGGTCTATGGGCCAATGTTCTAATCGCTGAGCCAAACCAGCCAGGGCAATTCTCATTTCTTTTATATATATATATATATATATATATATATATATATATATATACACACACACACACACACACACACACACACACACATATATATATATATATTTTTTTTTTCCTGAGTTATCTCCTTGGGCAAGGGAAACAAAAGAAAAAAATGAACAAATGAAACTACATCAAACTAAAAAACTTTTGCACAGCAAAGGAAACCATCACCCAAACGAAAAGACAACCTACTTAATGGAAGAAAATATTTGCCAATAATATATCTGATAACAGGTTAATGTCCAAAATTTATAAAGAACTCATACAACTCAACACAACCCCCCAAACAATCCAATTTTAAAATGGGCAGAGGACCTGAATAGACACTTTTCCAAAGAGGACATACAGATGACCAATAGATGAAAAAATGATCGACGTTACGAATCATCAGAGAAATACAAATTAAAACCACAATGTGATTAAACTTCACACCTGTCAGAATGGCTATCATCAATAAATCAACAAACAACAAGTATTGATGAAGATGTGAAGAAAAGGGAACCTTTGTGCACTGTTGGTGGGAATACAGAATGGTGCAGCCACTGTGGAAAACAATATGGAGGGGTCTCAAAAAATTAAAAATGGAACTGCCTTCTGACCCAGGAATTCCACTCTGGGTATAAATCTGTAAACCAAAACTCCAATTCAAAAGAATATATGTAGACCTGTGTTCATCGCAACATAATTTACAATAGCAAAGATATGGAAGCAACCCAAGTATCCATCAACAGATGAGTGGATAAAAAAGTGGTGGTTCATGTATACAATGGAATATTACTTGTCCATAAAAAAGAATGGAATTGTACCATTTGCGACAGCATGGATGGACCTAGAGGGCATTATGCTAAGTGAAATAAGTCAGAGAAAGACAGATACCATATGATTTCACTTATATGCGGAATCTAAAGAACAAAATAAACAAAATGAAACAAATTCACAGACAGAACAGACTGATAGTTGCCAGAGGGGAGGGGTGTTGGGGGACTGGGTGAAAATGGTGAAGCTATTGAGAACTACAAATTGGTAGTTACAAAGTAGTCATGGGGACGTAAAGTACAGCACAGGGAATATAGTCAATAATATTGTAATAACTATGTATGGTGCCAGGTAGGTACTAGAAATATTGGGGGGAACACTTTATAAAGTATATGATTATCTAGCCACTATGTTGTACAGCTCAAACTAATACAAAATAATATTGAGTGTAAACTGTAATTGAAGAATAAAGAATTTTAAAAATATTTTTAAAGAAAGAACATCTAAAATAGAGTCCCAACAACTTCAAGCATGCCAACATTCGCATCATAGGGGTGCCTGAAGGAGAAGAGAGAGAGCAAGAAATGGAAAACCTATTTGAAATGATAATGACAGAAAACTTCCCTAACTTTGTGAAGGAAACAGACATACAAGTCCAGGAAACACAGAGAGTCCCAAACAAGTTGAACCCAAAGAGGTCCACACCAAGACACATTATCATCAAAATGCCAAAGGTTAAAGACAAAGAGAATTTTAAAAGCAGCAAGAGAAAAGCAGTCCATTACCTACAAAGGAGATCCCATAAGACTGTCAGCTGATTTCTCAAAAGAAACTGCAGGCCAGAAAGAAGTGGCAAGAGATATTCAAGGTGATGAAAAGCAACAACCTACAACCAAGATTACTCTATCCTGCAAAGCTATCATTTAGAATCGATGGACATATCAAGAATTTCCCAGACAAGAAAAAACTAAAGGAGTTCATCACCACCAAACCATTATTATATGAAATGTTGAAGGGCCTTCTTGAAGGCGAAGAAGAACAAAAATATGAACAATAAAATGGCAATTAATACTTATCTATCAACAACTTAATCTACAAACAAAATGAGCAAGCAGAACAGAAACAGACTCATAGATACAGAGAACTTTTTGTTGCTTGCCAGATGGGTGGGGCTGGGGGGATGGGTAAAAAGGATGAAGGAATTAAGAAGTACAAATTGGTTGTTAGACTGATGAACCTCAAAGGGAAGGGGGGAGGGAGGGCGGGACGAGATAAACCAAAGAACTTCTATGCATATACACATAACCAATGGACACCTACAATAGTGTGGGGAAGGCAGGAGTGGGGCGGGATTGGGGAGGAGGGGGTCAATGAGGAAAAAAGGGAGAAACATCTCTAATACATTCAACAATAAAGATGAGTTAAAAAAATAAATAAATAAAATAAAATAGAGTCCTGAGGGTAGGGGTGAAATTCCACTGAACCCATCCAGGCTTATTTGTGAGGTGATGGGATCTGGTAGAAAAGCGCTGGGTTAGGAATTGAGAACCTATCTGTAACTGAGAGTGCCTCATTTCCCTTCTCTGGGCTTCAGTTTCTTCTTGGGTAAAATTGGGGGGTGGGATTAGATAAACATGAAGGCCCCAGTTGTAAAAGCTGGGGTTTCTGACTTGTCTCTGACAATCCACGGGTCAGAGCTCTGCTCTCCCTGCCACGAAGTCAGGGATGGAAAGGAACACTTTTTGGAGAAGAGCTTTGCAATTGTTGGCTTTAATTATCATGTGGTCAAGTTGAAGGCTGTGGATAGCTTTACAAATATTGAGCCACAGTCTGCTCAGACTCAATAATATTTTGGCCTAATCAAATTTATAAGATACACACATATGAGAAAGGGTATGATTCTCCTCAGTAGCCAATCCACAGCTGACTGGGCAGTGGAAGAGCCCCAAATTTGACTTTCTTCTTCGACCTCAGCTCAAGCATAGACTGACCGGAGGTGGGATATAACTAACTGCCCCTCGGGTGTTCTGCCCTGGCTCCCAGAGTTCCCTTGGTGGGACTTGGCTCCAGCTGCCTGCAGTTAAACAACTTCTGAGCCCTCTGGCAGCGCCCGTCCTCCATCTCCCACCTGCCTGACCTAATAACCTCTCTGGAGGAGGAAGGCCCCTCGTAGTAATTCCCATCTGTCTTAGGCTTCTCTGACAGGTTCAGGCTCCAAGATGAGAGGGCATGTGCTTGGCGGCTGTTGTCTTTTTTTTTTTTTTTTTAATTTATCTTTATTGTTGAATATATTACAGTTGTTCCTCCTTTTTCCCCTATTGATCCCCTCCTCCCCACTCCTGCCCCTCTCCTGCCTTTCACCACACTGTTATGCACATATGCATATAAGTTCTTTGGTTTATTTCTTCCCACCCCCTAACCCCACTTCCCTTTGAGGTTTGTCGGACTAACAACCAATTTGTACTTCTTAATCCCTTCACCTTTTTCACCCATTCCCCCAATACCCCTCCCATCTGGCAACCAACAAAATGTTCTCTGTATCTATGAGAATGTTTCTGTTCTGCTTCTTCATTTTGTTTGTAGATTCAATTGTCAATAGATATGTATTTATTGCAATTTTGTTTGTTTATATTTTTGATCTTCTTTTTCTTCAAGAAGACCCTTCAACATTTCATATAATACTGGTTTGGTGGTGATGAACTCCTTTAGCTTCTTCTTGTCTGGGAAACTCTTCATATGGCCATCGATTCTAAATGATAGCTTTGCAGGATAGAGTAATTTTGGTTGTAGGTTCTTGCTTTTCATCACTCTGACTATTTCTTGCCACTCCCTTCTGGCCTGCAAAGTTTCTTTTGAGAAATCAGCTGACAGTCTTATGGGAACTCCCTTGTAGGTAACTAACTGCTTTTCTCTTGCTGCTTTTAAGATTCTCTCTTTCTCTTGAACCTTTTGCATTTTGATGATGATGTGTCTTGGTGTGGGCCTCTTGGGGTTCATCTTGTTTGGGACTCTCTGTGTTTCCTGGACTTGTATGTCTGTTTCCTTCACAAAGTTAGGGAAGTTTTCTGTCATTATCGTTTCAGATAGGTTTTCAATTTCTTATTCTCTCTCTTCTCCTTCTGGCACCCCCATGATGCGAATGTTGGCATGCTTGAAGTTGTCTCAGAGGCTCCTTACACTATCCTCATTTTTTTTGGATTCTTTTTTCTTTTTGCTGTTCTGATTGGGTGTTTTTTGCTTCCTTATATTCCAAATCGATGGTTTGCTTCTTGGCTTTACCTACTCTACTATTGAATCTCCATACATTATTCTTTATTTCAGTTAGTGCCTCCTTCATTTCTGACTGGTCCTTTTTTATGCACTTGAGGCCCTCACTAAGTTCATTGAAGTGCTCACTAAGTTCATTGAACATCCTTATAAGCAGTATTTTGAACTCTGCATCTGTTAGGTTGCTTAACTCCATTTCACTTAGTTCTTTTCCTGGAGTTTTGTTCTGTTCTTTCATTTGGGACCTGTTTCTTTGTCTCCTCATTTTGGCTACCTCCCTGTGTTTGTTTCTATGTATTAGGCAGAGTTGCTATGTCTCCTGGGCTTCCTAGGGTGGCCTGTTGTAGTAGGTGTCCTGTACGTCCAGTGGCACAGCCTCCCTGATCTCCCAGCTGGGCCCTCAAGGTGCACCCCTCATGTGGACTTTACACCCTTCTGATGTAATTGAGTCTTGATTGCTGTTGGCACATCAATGAGAGGGTTTTACACAGGCTGATCAGCTGCAAGGACTGGCTGTGCCCACTGATGACTGGCCTCCGACTACCTTGGATGATCAGCTGTGCAGGGGCCCACCACACAGAGCAAGACTTACTTCAGCAGGGCTCTGGTACCCACTGAGTCCATTCCTTGAGTGTGTCACTTGTGGAGGTGGTTGGGTGGTGGTGCTTTGCAGTGTTCTGAAGCTGTCCACTGGGTGTGCTGGCTCTGGGGCCAGGTCAGCCACTGCCTGTGCTCTACCTGGGGCCACCAGGCATAAGCTACAAAGCAGTCTGCAGATGGCTGCTTCTTGTACTGGGCTTGGAGGTACCCAGGAAAAGCCAAGGCTGGCTGCTTCTAGTGCCAGGCCTGGGGCCACTTAGCGAGAGGAATGGGGCTTGCTGAGACCAGATGCTGCTTGTTTGAAAGAATTTAGGAAAATCTGAAGCAGGATCTGAGACAAGGCCATTCCTTTGGTAAAGCAACTGGTAATAGCTTGGGAGGGCCTGAAAGTTGGGTGGGGCGGGGTCTCAGGGAATCACCAGGGCGGGGCAAACAGTGTGAGCCAGGTTGCTAGAATCCTAGATATGGCGGCCGTCTGCCTGCCCTGGGGGGAAGGGCTCACCAAAGGAACAAAGGCCTCTGATAGCACGTCTGTCCAGGAGAAAGCTGCCTCTCCAGCCCTCACCCCAATGCCAAACAACTCAGTTCTTCCCAGTATGTCTCTGGTACCTTTTGAGCTGCCTCCCCCATGCTGGAGCCCGGAGGGTGCAAGTCTGAGTAAGTCTGTGCGCAGGCCCTTTAAGAGGAGCTGCCTGGGGCTCTAGAAGCCTCAGCCTCCCTCAGCTTCAATTCCTGCTGGTTTTCCAGCCAGAAGTTATGGGGACTTCTCTTCCTGGCACTGGAACCCTGAGCTGGGGGTCTGGTGTGGGACGAGGACCCCTCACTCCTCAGGGAGGACCTTCCCAGCCCAGGTGTCCCTCCTGATTTTTATCCGCCACACGTGGGTGTGGGACCAACCCATCGCGCCTCTGCCCCTCCTACCAGTCTCAATACAGCTTCTTTTTTAATTTCGCAGTTGTAGGACTTCCATTCAGCTCGATTTCAGGTGGTTCTGAATGATGGTTGTTTTGTAGTTTAGGTGTAACTTTGATGTCTGGCAGCTGTTGTCTTAGTGTGGATTTTCCCTGGTGGGGAGGGGGATCACTGATTTTTCTAGTTCTACCATTTTGCAACTGTAAGCAACATTTTAAGAACGATTTTGTGTTTAAAGTCTTTTCAGAGCTCTTTTCTCCTCTTCCAGGTTCGACAGCCTAGTCCTTTTAATGGTTCTGTGTGCAACTTGGTTTTGAATCCTTCACCATTCTAGTTCACCTAATTATGCTAAACTCCCAGGACTGTGCATTGCACATCTGGAATCTTGAAAGAGAAAAGCCAAGCTCCAGAAGGCAAGTGACCCTGGAGAATCCAACCAGTATCTACCTGCTGCCTGCCTGATCTCTTTCTCCCAAGGCCAAGCTAGAAACTAGTGCAAAAAGAAAGTCCTTCAGGGAGTTAACAGTTTCCCCATACACTCTAGAGTAATGTCCTCTATATAAAGATTGGGGAGAAGGAAGGAGATGGAGACACTGTGGAGGAAGGGTCAGGTGAGCAAGAGTGGATCCAGCCACCTTAGCAAAGAGGAAAATCAACCAGTTGAGATGAGAATCCAAGAGCGTTTGCATCACAGTCTATCCCTTAGGCTGACAAACACAGAATATCAACTTCAATCCCGCTCACAAATTCCCAACCACCTCTTTCCCACAAAACTAAAGTATTTAACATTCCTTGTATAAGCACATACTTTCTAGCAGGAGAGGGACAGCAATGTTGAAGAATAAAAGTTTCATTGTTCTGTTGCTTCTAAAGTAAATGATGGAAATTATAAGCTAATTTACATATGGGAGATTAGCAGAGTATCCCTTTATTCCTATTAATATATTTTCCCTTCCTAATTATAAAGATTTGAATCTTTTTAAAACAACTTTATACAAAACATTTGTGTCGATATAAGAACTGCATGTTAAATGCTAATTCTGGATGAGTTATTTGCATAACCTTACAAAGGAGCTAAATTGCTTGTATTTAATAATAAATAGAGAGTTTAAAAAGGATTGTGGATATCTTGAGAGAATGTGAAACAGAGAAAAAAGTTGCTTCTATTTTAAGATATGGGATTTTTTTTCCACTTTGAATTTAAAGCTACTCTCCACCCTCTTGGGAAAACTTGCCCTAACTTTCTGATAAACTTAATATTCCAAGGCTCCTGCAACATGACAATTCAAATACATTGAAGGTGAAGAGCTAATATGTTTTTAAATGAACATGGATAATTTTCAAAAGATAATAAACTGCATCTAAAACAGTTTTACATTTGGAAAGTGGAGGCTTTTGAAGATGATCGATTCTGCATATAATAGCAATATGGAGAGCACTGTAGAAGTTATTCAAGAATTCAGGGAGAATCAAAATTCATAAGGAAAGATGACAGACTTTTCTTTAAAGTATATGATTTGACAATGTTTGGGACTCAGAAAACAGTTGTCATTTCTGCGGGTGAGCAGGTAAAATAAGAGAAATAACAAAGATGATAAATACATCTAATTTTGATTTGATGTTCATGCTTTTTGAAATCAGGAATCAGTCTCTTACCAGCATTCAATGTAGTAGACATTTCATACTTCTTTCTCCTTCGCCCCTTAACTCTTTGCTGAATTGACTCCATATTCTTTCGGTTTTCCTTTTATCTCTTTGCCTGTGCATTCTCTTCAGATTCTCTTCAAGACCCCTTTTCCTCTTTGACCTTTAATTGTTGACCTCTAATTCCATCCTGAGCCCACTTTTCTTTTTCTCTTATCACCATCTCTCTAAGTGATCTCTTTAGTTCCCATGGCTTTAAATGATATCTTTATGCTCTCCAACTACCAAATGGGTATCCGCAAAATTGTCCTCGAGTTCCGGTTTGCAGGTCCTTGCCAGCCATCACCTCTCAGAGGTCTGCCAGCATCTCACATGCAACAAGCCAGTCCAAAGCTGTATTCTCCACGTGGCCCACCCCCCACATCTCACCAGACTGCACTTCAGCAACTAGCACCATTCTAGCTGCTCAACATCCACAGACTATCTCTGCGACTTCTACACTGACAAAGCATGTCAAATCTTCCTCCTGTGCATCTCCTCCACTGTCACCTACTCTAAGCCACCATCTCACACAGACTATTCTGTTGGCTTCTCTGCCAGCTACTGACACTCATGTCCCCTTAAACCAGTTTTTCCCACAACATCAAAAAGGTCATCTTCACCTGTCATAAATTGTTGCCAGCAGCCTTTCCTTAAAATTAAGAAGCAGATTCTATCACCTACTGCAAAATGGCTGCTCTGGGTTGCCACAAGTTTGACCTGATCTATGAACATGTTACTTTTCTATTAAAACCTTTTCAATGGGTTCCCATTACATAAGAATAAAGTCTAAACTCCTTACAAAGGTATTATGGACTGAATGTTTATGTCTCTCCCCCCAGATTTGATATGTTGAAATACTAACCCCTAATGTGATGATATTAAAAGGTGGGACCGCCCAGCTGGTGTGGCTCAGTGGTTGAGCATTGGCCCATGCACCAAGAGGTCACCAGTTTGATTCCTGGGCAGTGCACATGCCCAGTGGGGGGCATGCAGGAGGCAGCCCATCAATGTTCTCTTTCATCAATGTTTCTATCTATCTCTCCTTCTCCCTTCCTCTCTCTCTCTCTCTAAAAAAAAAAAAAAAAAAAGTGGGACTGTTGGGGGGTACTTAAGTCATGAGAGTAGAGCCCTCATGAATGGGATTGGTACCCTTGTAAAAGAGACCCCAGAGAGCTTTCCTGCTCCCTTCTGCCATGTCAAGACAGAATGAGAAGACAGCCATCCATGAACCAGGAAATGGACCCTCACTAGACACTGTATTAGCACATTGATCTTGGACTTCCCAGCCTCCAAAACTGAGAAATAAATGTTTGTTGTTTAAGTCACCCAGTCTATATATTCTGTGAGAGCAGCTTGAATGAACTGAGACAGATGGCCCACACAGAGCCTATATGATCTGGCCCTTGCTTGTCTGGCACGATTCACCCATCTCCTGACCCCTCCAACTTTCTCACTTCTCTCCAGGCACATTGACCTTCTTTCAACCACTCAAATGCCCCATGCTCTTTCTAGTCTCCGAGACTTTGTGCATGCTGTTCTTCTACTGGGAATACCCTTTTCCCTGCTTTTCATGTAACTGATTCTTTTAATTCTCCATTTAAATGCCACTCCCTCAGGGAGGTCTTCCCTGCCTACCAATTGTGAGTAAGCTCACCTCTACAATGTACCATGTATCACTCTGCCCTGTTTGTTTCCTTTAAAGCACTGATTACAATTTGTATTTTATATTTTTTTTTTGTTTACTTGTCTATTGACTACCCCTTCTACTAGACTGATAATACCTTAATGACAGGAATTGTATTTTCTTTATTATCTAAAGAGCTTAGTACAGTGCCTGTCACATACTAGGCCTTCAATAAATATTTGTAGAGTGAGAGAAGAAATGAATAAATGAATGAGCTGAGGGCCATTACAGTGGTAGTTTTCCACAAAATTCCCGGCAAGTGAGTGAAACTAGTCAATTGCTTCATATCTGAAAATTCAGTGTTGAGTAGCTGTAGTTGGCTACTTTAGGACTTGATACACTTTATGATCTATTGCAATATTTTCATGTCTAAATAATATTAAAAGTTTTGGAATGTAGCCTTTCAAAATGTCAAGTGTTGCCAAGTCGGTGTGACTCAGTGGTTGACTGTCGATCCATGCACCAAGAAGTCACCCGTTCAATTCCTGGTCAGGGCACATGCCCAGATTCTGGGCCTGATCCCCAGTGGGGAGCATGCAGGAGGTGGCCAACTGATGTTCTCTCTCATCGATGTTTCTATCTCTCTCTCCCTTTCACTTCCTCTCTCTCTAAAATCAATGAAGGAAAAAAAATTTTTTTTTAAGTCAACTGCCTATTGTATTGACATTTTTAATGTTTTTGAGTGATTTAAGTTAAAGTTGCATTCTCATTATTTACTCACAAAAAACATGCATGGCCCCAAGGAAGCGAGTCAAGCCCTGCAGATGAAGACAGGGATGTTAGCACATGAAGACTGAAATGGGCTATCTATACAGATCTCCAATTTTCCTGAAGTGAGACTGATAAACATCATGGCCAGGTGACTCTAGAGTACAATTACTCACTGTTGTGGTTTAGAACAAAATGACTTTGAGAGTATATAATTCAATGAGTCCCAACATATTCAATGAGTTGATATGACTTCTATGCCACTTTCTCTGTTCAATATAACTTTTCCTTGAGTCCTAAATATTGCTTCTGGAATTATCCAGAATAATTACTAATACAAAGATAATGAAAACCCTTGGCAATTAAAAAAAAAAAAGTATTTTGATCTGCCAGGGAATAGCCTCTGCCCCGCCGATTTCTTTGAGTGACATTTCAAAGCTGATTACTTAGCCCTATTCAGACAGATATCCCACCGCAATCAACAGCCTTCTTGTGTTTGCCTCAATAGGGATTTTGCTTTAATAAGAAATACAGAATTGGGTTCTTAGTGATAATTATGATAATAATTTTCAAAGGACAAGTATTTTTCTTAATAAATAATCCTTCTCTAAGAGCAAGCATCCTTGAATCTTATCTCTGCAGTTTTTCAAATGAACATTTTAAAAAATCAATTTTGATACTTGAGACTTATGCAAGGATAAGTGCAACTCAGAAATGACAGATTCTGCTTTTATGTAGATAGGAATGTGCACCTAATGTCCACGGTAGGGGGGAAATAAGCAAATTTTAAAAATTAAGGTCTTCTTTAATCTTTCAATGCCAAAGATAACCTCAGATTTATATTGAATAAAATATCCCACCTTTGTCCTACACTAATTAAAACCAACAGAGGCTGCCGTATCAACATATTGTTAACATTGCGGTTTCATACAAGGCAGGTGGTGTTTGGGTGGCTTGAGGTGATTTAGCACCTTCTGTTTCCATCCACTATCCCCAAATCCATGTCCAATAGTGTGTAATTAAGGAAAAACAGAGCTTTTGCTAGGCTGAAGCTATAAGTTCCCTACCCTCCCTAAATTCACATTGCTGCCTCTAAGCTGCTCGTACGAGGGAATTCAGGACCCACTGTTGCAGACAGAGATATGATGAGGTAGCTAAAACTATACCAAGGTTCTGAAGGTATACAAAGTAAAATGAGTGGGAGTCCATGCAGACTTCTCATGACACTGTCTCTACACCATCACAGTTCAAGGCAGATGGCTGGATTTTGCTGTTGCAAAGGTGAGAGCACTGGACAAAGAGCTGACAAAGCAGGGATCTGATTCAGCCATGCCACTTTTAGCTGTGCATCCTTACCCAAGGCTTCAATTTTCTTGTTTTAAAATTGAACATTTTAGATTTCTGCTTCTGGGAAGATAGAGTAGACATTGTTTCCCTAGTTGTCCTGTTAAATGCAACTTAAAAACCCTGGACATTATATATAAAACAACATAAGAAAATAATAGAATTTGGAGAGAAGAAGGCAGATCACTAAGAGACTTTGGGATGTGAGAAAAGACAGAGAGGTGATATTTTTCATTTGTTTTTGTTTGCTTTTAGCCTCATATATTCCAGACTTGGAGTTGAAGAAGCCAAGGATGTTGGAATACCAGTGGGGGCAAGAAAAACAGCCAAAACAAAGACCTGTTGTCTCTAGCCAAAGGACCAGAAAAAAGCAGTTCAACAAGACAGAAAACTTTTAGACAATAAAAGATAGCACTATGGAAATGACGGTGGTCCCAATCCCACCCATGCTGGCAAAGACTGAGTAGAGTGAGGATCTGAGACTTCACTTCACACACAACCATAACAAGGTGCCCCAACACCCCACTAGGGTGATGATGCTTGAGAAGGCCAAGTAGGAAGCCAGGACATTCATCTCTGCCAACCAGAAATGGATCACCCCACGGTATCACTGGAGACCCTGTGGAAGTCTGCAGTTCCATCTCCATCCAGTCATAATGAAGCACCTGTCCCCCTCCCTGCTGGGGTGGTGTCGGAGGAGGGCTATAGTAGTGTCAGGACTCACACCATCAAACAGCAGTATCAAGGTCATCTCCACTATGGTGTCCATGGAAACACAAGAGAAGCTGAAGTTCCCCCCCCTCCAGCAGCAATGAAGATCCCCCCTACCAGGTGTCAACAGAAGCTGGATGGCTACTGAAGTTACCTCTACTGGGCAATAATAAAGAGGTACCCTTCCCTTTCTCTGAAAGAGCAGTGTCAGAGAAAGAGAGTTAAAATAAAAGGTTTAAATAAGATCTAGAGTCTCATAATAAACTTAAAAAGTCCAGACCAAGAATAAGATCTTAAACTGCATTTCAAAAGACTATTGATAGATGCCAACACTGAGATGGCAAGATGTGAGACTTATCTGACAGGGATTTCAAAGCAGCCATCATAAAAATGCCTCAAACAATTACCAGCACTCTAGAAATGAGTGAAAAATAGAATGCTTTAGGAAAGAAATAGAAGATGTAAAATGAACCAAACGGACAATTTAGAACTGTGAAATATATTTACCAAAATAAAAAGGTCACAACAGCAGAATGGAGGGACAAAGGAAAGAATCAGTGAACTGTCAGGTAGCAATAGAAATTATTCAATCTGAACAACAGAGAAAATAGACTGAAAAGTAAAATGAACAGAGCCTCAGAGACCTGGGGAATGATAACAATAGATCTAACATTTGAGTCATCCAAGTCCCAGAGGAGAGGAAAAATAGGATGAGATTGAAAAAGTACTCAAAGAAATAACAATTGGAAACTGCCTAAATTTGGCAAGAGACATAAACTTACAGATTTAAGAAGCTGGGTGAAGCCCAGTGAAATCCATTACAAGATCATCATCATTAAACATCTGAAAACTAAAGTCAAAGACAAAATCTTGATAAAAATGACAACCAGATTAAAATGACACATTACCAGTGGAGAAAAATAATTCACATGACAGTGGATTGCTCATCAGAAATAATGAAGGTCAGGAGAAAGTGAAAATCAAAAAATATATTGTACAGCATGAAAACAAAAATAAAACATATCATAATTTTTGTGACACAGCTAAAGCAGTGCTGGGAGGAAAATTTATAACACTAATAGCATATGATAATAAAAAGGAACACTCTCAAGTTACTATAACATCTCACCTCAAGAACCTGGAAGAAGAAGAAAATAAATCCTAAACAACCAGAAGGAAGGAAATAATAAAAAGCAAAAGCCAATGAAATTCAAAACAGAAAAACAATAGAGAAGATCAATAGAACAAAGAACTGGTTCTTTGAAAAGATCGATAACACTGACAAAGAGAAAAGAGAAGACAAACTACCCATATCAAGAATAAAACAGAAGCTATCCCCCAAAACCCTGCTGATATCAAAAGACAATAAGGAAATAATAAAAAGAGCTTTACACACATAAATTTGACAACTTAGAAGAAATAGACCACTTCCTCACAAATCACAAATTACCACAGTTTACCCAATATTAAATAGGTCATTTGAACAACGCTATAACTATTAAGGGAACTAAATACATAATCTTAAAAAACTACCAAAAAATAAATCTCCAATCCTAGGTGGTTCTACTGAAGAATTTTACCAGTTTAAAGAAAAATTAACACCAATTCTACACACAATCTCTTCCAGAAGATAGAAGAGCAAAAGACATCTCAATTCATTTTATGAAGCTAGTATTACTCTGACACCAAAACCATACAAAGACAGAAAAAAACTGTAAACCAATATCCCTCATGAATATAGATGAAAAATCTTTAATAGAATATTAGCAAATAGAATTTAGCAACATATAAAAAATAATTATATACCATGAGCAAGTGAAATTTATTCCAGGGATGCAAGACTGGTTCAATATTTGAAAATCATTCAATGTAATCAATTCTATGTAACCCACTATATTTAAAAAAGAAGAAGAGCCCTGGATGGTTTGACTCAGCAGTTAGAGCCCGTGGACCAAAGAGTCTCGGGTTCGATTCCAGCCAAGGACATATACCTCAGCTGCGGTTCAGTCCCCAGCCCTGGTCAGGGTCGTGCAGGAGGCAACCAATCCATCTCTCTCTCTCTCTCTCTCTCTCTCTCTCTCTCTCTCTCTCTCTCTCTCTCTCTCTCTCTCTATCTCTCACTCTCGCTCTCGCTCTCTATCTGAAGATAAATGGAAAAATATCCTCCGGTGAGAATTTTTAAAAAGATGAAAAAATAACATCATCAAGTCAATTAATGCAGAACAATCATTTGTCAAAATTCAATACCCACGCATGACGAATAGGAATAAAGGGGAATTTATCCAACCTGAAAAAGAACATCTACTAACATTATATGTAATGGTACATTGCAAAAATGTCTGCTTTCACCACTGTTATTCAATATAGTGCTAAAATTTCTTAGTGCTAGTACAATAAGGCAAGCAAAGAAAATAAAAGGTATACAGATCAGAAAAAAAGGAATACAATGTCACTATTATAGGAGACATGATTGCCTATATAGAAAATTTTAGATTCTACCAAAAAAATCTCTTAGAACCAATAAGTGAATTCAGCAATGTAGCAAGATACAATCTACATACAATAATCAATTATATTTCTATATACTAGCAATGAACATGTGGTTACTAAAATTAAAAACACAATGCCTGTACAATAACTTAAAAAGAAAAAGAAATACTTAGGTGTGAATCTAACACACCTCTGTATAGGATTTGTGTGCTAAAAATATGCAATGTTGATATAAGTCATCAAAGATCTGAATTAGTAGATAGAAATAGCCATTCATGGATTAGAAGAGTCAACATGGTAAAAATATCAGTTCTCACCAAACTGATATACAGGTTTGACACAATTCCTGTCAAAATTCCAACAAGAGTTTAATGGAGATTTTATATATATATAATTTTATATGGATAGGCAAAGGAATTAGAACATTTAAAACAATTTTGTAAAAGCAGAATAAAGTGGGAGGAATCAGTCTGCTCTGTGTCAAGACATATAGCTACATTAATCAAGACTCTGTGGTATTGATGGAGGGATAGACAGATCAATGGAACAGAACAGAGAACCCAGAAATCCACACAAATATGCTCAATAGATTTTTGACAAAGGTGCAAATGCAATCCAATGGGAGAAAGACAATCCATGCAACAATAGTGCCACAGGAATTGGACATCTGTAGGTTAAAAAAAAAAAAGATCTCAAGCCTGGCTGGTGCATCTTGGTGAATTGAGTGGCATCCCATGGACTGAGAGGTCCCAGTTCGATTCCCTGTCAAGGCACATGCCCAGGTTGCAGGCTTGATCCCCAGTAGGGGGCATGCAGGAGGCAGCCGATTGATGTTTCTCTCTCACATCAATGTTTCTATCTCTCTCTCTTCCTTCCTCTCTCTCTAAAAAATCAATTTAAAAAAACATATTTTTAAAAAATAATTCAAAATGGACAACAGACTCAAATGTAAAACTATAAAACTTTTAAGAAAAGAAAAAAAATTGAAAATTTCAATAACATGGGCTAGGAAAAGTCTTCTTTGAATTGATACCAAAAGCATGAGCCATAAAAGGAAAAACTGAGAAATTAGACATCATCAAATTTTTAAGTGTTTGCTTTGTGAAAGACCATGTTAAGAAGTTAGGCGGGCAGTCTAACTGACTTCTGTCCAAGGGTTCCAAGATGAGAAATCATGTCCTAATAGGAGGCAGCAAGTCAGAAAACAGGGAACACAGGAATTCAACCCATACTCCACCCAGAACAAGCCTGGAGAAGTTCCCCACACTGTTGGGCATAACTGAAGACACTCATATAGGGTTCCTGTGCTTATACTGTAGCTGAAGGTTCCAGATCAGTTCAGACACGATTATTTGACAGATATTTACTGTGAGCCTCCTGTATGTGTCAGACTTTGTGCTAAGTATCTGGGAAGCAAAGGCCAATACGTGCTTACAGTTCATTTGAAGAGAGGGGTAGAGTAGCCAGGACCAAGGCCTGTGAAATGACGGAGTGAGACGGATGCCCTCAAAGAGGCATTTCTGTTGTTCTATGGGCTGTGGTAGCAGAGGGATGGAGAGGGAGGCAGGCCAGAGAAAATGTTCCCAAGACTGCCACTTGTACTGTATCTTGAAAGGACAAAGGAAAGGAAAGAAAACCCTGGCTACGTGGCTCAGTTGGTTCGAGTGTCATCCTATACATGAAAAGTTTGCCGATTCGTTTTCCAATCAGAGCACATACCTAGGTTACAGGTTCGATCGCTGGTTGGGGTGCATGAAGGAGGTAACTAATCAATGTCTCTCTCTCTCTCTCTCTCTCTCTCTCTCTCTCTCTCTCTCTCTCTCTCTCTCTCTCTCTCTCTCCACCTTCCTTTCTTTCATAAAATCAATGGAAACATGTCTTTGGGTGAGGATTTAAATAAATAAATAAATAAATAAATAAATACTTTAAAATAGAACTAAGAAAAGAAAAAGACTTGGAAAGAAAGTTCATGCAGAGAAAAGGAGAAAGAATCTGTGTGTGATACTCAGGCTTTAAAATCTATGATGCCTCTAGGGAAATTTCATTTCTGAAGACATTGACCAATTAAAGTTGAGGACTCAGGGGACACTGGACAGAGCCACTGATGATGGTGAGGTACAGAACTGAAAGCAAGGGCATTAAATGGAAGATTTAACAAGGAAAATGGACCTTTAAGCCCTGCTCTACGCTCAGAATGCCAGCCTCCAGGCTCTATGGCCCCAGGCAGAGATTTATTCTGGACCAGTGATTCTCAAACTGTAATGTACATATAATTTCCCTGGGGATCTTGCTAGAATGCAGATTCTGATGCAGTAGGTTTGGGGAGGGTCTGAGATGCTACATTTCTAATTTGCCCTGGCTCATGTTCATTCTACTGGTCCACGGACCACACTGTGAGCAGCAAGGGTTTAGAGTGCACTCATCTCCAGAGTGGACATGGAGACATTTCACTGGAGTGAGGGAAGAGAATGTTAGAACTCACCATTATCAAAAGGTAAGAAATTAAACTTTGCTACCATAATATACAGATGAACTCTGGCTCCTTCACTCCCTCTGTCCGCTGGACAGTGGACAGGTGTGCTGTGTAAGCTATACTAGAGGAGGGGTGGGCATTCGATAACTGGGAGGCAGTGACAGTGTCACCTTTCATCCAGTGTCAAATTTCACTTATGACCACATACCACAGTTACAATATATTGTTCAGTGGATATCTAGATTATATACTCTAATGTTAACTGCTCTTCATAAAATGGAAAAGTGACTTAAAAGGATCTCTACACACAAACCACTGATTTAAAATAATATTAGGAATATAAATATGACTGAATAATAAAGCAGCAATGATAATACTTCTACTGCTCCTGAAATGAGCCCTCGGTGGCCACACAGTGACATAGAAACAATGATTCCAACATCTTACTCCAAGTTGGTTAAAAATGAATCAAAATTGCCCAGCCGGTGTGGCTCAGTGGATTGAGCGGTACCCCATGCACCAAGAGGTCGCCAGTTCGATTCCTGGTCAGGGCACGTGCCCAGGTTGTGGGCTCGATCCCTAGTAGGGGGCGACCAGGAGGCAGCCGATTGATGTTTCTCTCTCACATCAATGTTTCTATCTTTCTCTCCCTTCCTCTCTCTCTGAAGAATCAATAAAAACATATATATATATTTTAAAATGAATCAAAATTATAAATAAGACTATATGCAGTATAGGTTTACATATAGTATATTAGCAACTACTCCCACTATGAGTGTGTATGGTTCCTTGGAATATTAAAGAAACCATCACAATTAGCAAGACTTTTTAAAAAATTATTTTAAAATTTTGTCTTTATTTTTAGAGAGAGAGGAAGGGAGAGAGAGATAGAAACAGTGATGAGAGAGAACATCGATTGGCCGCCTCCTGCATGCCCCACACTGGGGATCAGGCCCACAACCTGGGCATGTGCCCTGACCGGGAATCGAACCGGTGACCTCTTAGTGCATGGGTCGGCGCTCAACCACTGAGCCACACCAGCTGGGCAGCAAGACTTTTTAAAACAAAGCATCTCCACGAAGCTCATCTTTACTATTATTCAGCTACATTTAAAGACACGCAACACTCAATCTGGGACAACATTTTATTAAGTTTGATGACATATTTTAGAAACTGCTTTTGCATTTCCTTATATGATAACTAGGCAAAAGTCACATGGTGAGGAATGGCTTGGACTTTCTGCTGGAGTAAAAAGTAGCTGGAAGACTACATGAGAACCAATATGGCAACCACCCACATGGAGTACCAAACAGTGATTCAAGGATGCCCACTCTCCTAGGTTTCAGTCATCTCCATTCAGCTAAAAGTCGGAACTAGTTCATGGGAGATTTTGGTAGGCCTAAAAGTGGCTGACGTCACTTTTGCTCATATTCCATTGGCCTGAACTCAAAACTTGATGGCAATTAATTGCAAGAGAGACTTGGAAATATCATCTACTAACATTTTAAAAAGAGCTGAGTTAGAAATCACTGTCTCTGTTGAGTAAGGCTGGAGGCTGAGAAGTAGGCCAAGGAACTATTGTGTATCATTATATTTGATGGTTCAACTGTGTGCATGTTAGCTTTTGAAAAATCATTTCCAAAAAAATTATTTTTAAAAATAATAAAGCCATAACATAAATGGACATTCAGTCAGGCTCTTAATACTGGCGACCAATCTGTTTCGGATAAGTGATTTTCTTTCTTTTTCTGAAGATATACCAGTGCCTAGACCTATTTGAAAATGTAAATAAAGAAACAAACAGGAAAATAATGCCTAAGGTCCATGTTTTAGTCAAAATACATATAACTGAATTTTTACTAGATTCCTACAAAAAATATTGACAACATTAATAGATATTAGGGTGGCCCTGGGTGGTTTGGCTCAGCAGTTAGAGCATCGGCCTGCGGACCAGAGAGTCCCGGGTTCGGTTCCACTAAGCCTTAGCTAAGGGCATGTATCTCGGTTGCAGTTTGTCTCCGGCCCCCGTTGGGGTCGTGTGGGTGGCAAGCACTCAGTGTCTCTCTCACATCGATGTTTCTCGCTCTCTCTTCCCCCCTCTCTCCCTCCTGCTCTATCTGAAGATAAATGCAAAAATGTCCTTGGGTGGGGATAAAAAAAAAAGATATTAGGGTGTATTATGAAGACTAAGCATTAAAATATATGAATCTAGATGGGTTTACTTTCTTTGAAAATTAGACTATAAACTACTATATAAAATATCCATTTCTGAATGCTTAATTGATATCTAATAATAGTCTCCAGAATTTAGGGAATTAATCTAATTAATTTTGCTAGGCTGACAACAAAAAGCACAGAAAACAAGAAATGCAGACCATATAACAGATGACTGTTCTTATTACCTCTGGAAATAATAATTCCCAGGGAAGATAAAACGTTCATCATACTGTTGTAAAATGAAAGAAAGCTGCAATTTAAAATTCCAAATCCGATAACATAACTGTACGAGAGAGGAAAGTGGAATTTACAAGAAACAATTAGAAAAATTATAAATACTTAGGTTTTCTAAAATTATTTTATAATGCATTTGATCACTGAGCTATTAAGATTTTTCTCTTATGAAATTATAATAAATTCTAGACAGGCTGAAAATCCTATCAGCAGGAAGCATGTGTCGTTTTTTAATGCAATGTGGCTTTAAAATGAGCAATTCCCAATTATTAACCTTAAAACAACTTAACAGACAGACATAGAGATAAATGCTTTGTTTTTCCAGAGCTCCACACCAGGCATTTTCATCCTCCCCTCCTTTCTTCGTAGGAAGCAATTCAATCTCTGCATAGAAGATTTAGTCTTTGGAAAAGCAAAATCATTAGAACAAAACACTGTGGCCATTTGAAAAGAGTATCAGGGAAGGTAATAACAATTGAACTTTGAGTTATTAAAGCAATACATTTTTTAATCAATTTGGGAAGTATGATAAGTATCTGAAATCTTTACTTGGTCTTAAATGATTTTTCTCTCCTAAAACAAGCATTCTCAGACTGACCTCTTAAGGTGTCTTCAAGACCTAACTAAATTATTATCTTTTTTCCTGAGACTTCCTAAAGAAATCAAGTATTTTAAAAAATCAGGGTGGTATATTTTTTTAAATTTATAATTCTTATGGAAGTTTGCTGTCACATAAGTCTTATGACACTTATAAACATGCTTTTTCTTTTTAACCTAGTATGGTCGAGAGTTGCTAGAAGCAATGACACCATCATCTTTTGCTCTAAGTAGAGTTAAGGTTAATACATGGTGATGTTTGGCAGGTCATAGTTGATGACTCATGTTCGGATGGTCCCATCAACAAAAGAAGGAAGCAAGGTACTTAACAGGTCCAGTTTTAAAGTAAGCATACTTGAGGTTGCAAACAGGATCTGAAACCAAGATTGGAATTTGTTTCAAGTCTTCTGGGAAATTCTTTTAGCTCAAGAGAGTGCAAACACCATGAAAAAAAAAGCTTTCGGTTGTCGAACAGTTGAATGCTGATGAATGTGCACCTGAAGTGCTCACACAAGCAGATTTGCTGGATATGGTACTGTTTGGGGGAGTCAGCACAACGCTGTGTACTCAGGACCCACCAGAGTCCAAGGACAGGCTGCAGCCCAAAAGTACAGACAGCAAAAGATACAGTGCAAAAACATACAGCTCTGGGACATGATCAATTCAAAAATGCTCCAAAATATTTTCAAAGGAATGGAACTGATATCATTGTAATGGACCCAGTTACTAATTAACAGAAAAGGAGCAAAAGGAAGGCCAAATAGCACATGCCCAGTAAAGTCTGGGTGATGTAGGGAAGATACTTGCCTCTAAGTCACACCTGGAAACACCAGGTCATTGACCAGAACAGGCGTGGCCACTGCAAGCGCAGGAAGAGTTGATATTTAAGCTCCTGAACAAAGGAGTTCCCTCTCTCCTGCTCTCTTGCTCTGGCTGCATGCGGGACTCTCATGCTCTGCACTCTCCCTCATGACCCACAGCCCTGTGAACCCCCACACGCACTTGGCTGATGGACTGCAACTGGTCGGATGCTGTGCCAGACCCAAGTTCAACATGGAATGGAAACTCTGGACACTGGCTTTCCTTCTAGCTCTGCTGAATCCCAGCTGGACCTCTTCCAGAACTAGTTTAAGGGAAAAGGGACTTTGCAAACCGAGGGATATAATTCCACACAAATAGAAATCACTCATCCTCCCATGTGAGTCTTAGAAAATTCTTTCTCTCAAGATATTGTAAGGACCCAACCCCCAGCACCCAGTGGGGAAAGGGATCCCCCACTTCTACCAGTGGACACCCCACATCCACCGATAATAGAACCATCTATTTGGTGATTACATTTAACAAAACAAACAAAAGTCCTTGCCATTCCGCCTCTATCCTTGACCTAATCTGCTATGGTCTAAAGTCATATGTTGAAATCCTAACCTCCAAAGGTGACAGTATTAGGAAGTGGGGCCTTTGAGAGTGTTAGGTCAGGAGGGTGGAGCCCTCGTTAATGAGATTCATACTTTTATAGACACCTCAGGGCTCCCTCGCTCCTTCTGCCACAGAGGACACAGAGAGAAAGTGCCAGCCATCTACCAGAAAGACGGCCTTCATCAGACAGTGACCATGCTGGTGCCTTAATCTTGTGCTTCCCAGTCTTCAGAAGTGTCAGTAAAAAATTCATATTGTTTATAAGCTACCCAGTCTGATATTTTGCTACAGCAGCCCAAATGGACTAAGACACGGTCCTTAAATCTCTTGCCAGGATTACTGACACGGTCCCCATCTCCTTCAGTCTCTTCTATGACTTGTCAAATTTGCATGTGATCTCTTGTCAAGCTAATTTTCCTAAAAAGATATTTTCACTATTTTCTTATCTTTTCACAACTTCTGTACTTTAATGAGGTTAGCCCATGTGAAAGACTGTTTTGCAAAAATAGCCACTCCCTGTGGTCCACACCCTTTGTGGCTTCCTCCCTGCCCCCCCCCCCCATTAGAAGGTGGAGTCTAATTCCCTACCACTTTAATCTGGCTTTGTGATATGTGTGACCAACAGCATGTGGCAAAAATGACAGTGTGCATGCCCAGCCCGTGTGGCTCAATGGATTGAGCATCCTCCCATGGACGAAGAAGTCCCAGTTCGATTCCCAGTCGGGGCACATGCCCGGGTTTTGGATTTGATCCCCAGTAGGGAGTGTGCAGGAGGCAGCCAATTAATGTTTCTCTCTCACATCAATGTTTCTATCCCTCTCTCCCTTCCTCTCTCTCTCTAAAAAAATCAATAAAAACATATTTAAAAAAAATAATAGTGTGCCAGGTTTAAGTCTAGGCCTCAAGAGGTATTGGCATGCTTCTGCTCTTGTACCCCTGCCACGAGGGAAGAACAAGCACAGACAGCCAGCTGGAGTGTGACGATGTGGAGACAAACTTGGTACTTGAGCCAAGAGCCAGCCAAAACCAGCCAGGAAGCCTCACATGGAAGTGAGTTATTCTAGACCAGCCAGCCCCGAGCTGACCTCCTAGCTGGCTGCAGCCCAGATGACAGCAAGCCCAGTTGAGACCCACTGAGTCTGGCCCAGATCAGCAGAACCACCCAGCCAACCTTAGAATAATAGGTGATAGCAAATAGCTTCATTTTAAGCTGAGAAATGATTTGTTACATAGCAATAACCAACACATTCCATGCTTTCCCACGTCTGTGTTTATACCTACACATTGTTCTTTCTAGAATGTCTCCTCTTTCCTCCACTTTTATCTATTTACTTTTTTCCTTTTTATTGAATTTATTGAGTGACACTATTAACAAAATTATACAGGTTTCAGGTGCACAATTCCACGACACATCATTGTACACTGTATTGTGTGTTCATCACCCCGAGTAAAGTCTCATCTATCACCATTTATCCCCCTCCCCTCCTCTTCCTTCCCCCATCCCCGCCTCCCCCCAGCAATCACCATACAGTTGTCTGTGTCTATGAATTGTTTCTCTTTTTTTTCCCCTCTCAGTTCTTCCACTCAACCCCCGCCCCCTCAACAGCTGTCAGCCTGCTCTCTGAGTCTGTATCGATTTAGCTTGGAAGTTCAATTTGTTCATTAGATTCCACATATGAGTGAAATCATATGGTACTTATCTTTCTTTGACTAGCTTATTTCATTTAGCATAATGCTTTCTAGGTCCATCATTGCTGTCACAAAGGGTAAGACTTTCTTCTTTTTTATGGCTGAGTAGTATTCCATTGTACAAATGCACCACAGCTTTTTTTTATCTACTCATCTACTGATGGACACTTGGGCTGCTTCCAGATCTTGGTTATTGTAAAGAACGTCGCAAGACACAAGTCAAGTGTTATCTCACAAAGCCTTCTTTGACTACTTCAATCCATATAAATACTATCTCCTTTAGTTCTGTAAAAGTATTTTCATTTTTCTCTGTAATATTTTATATATCCTGTATTCAATTATACAAACTCTGAGTTACCTCAGCCCCTAACACAGAGCTAGCTCACCATGAATGTTTAATAAAAATTTGCTAGCCAAAAGCAAACAGGCTTGATATTCTCCCCAATCTGTCCAACCAGTGGCCTGGTTTAAGCATCAATATCAGCTCCTTCAATGGACTGTGCCTTGGAACTGATTAATGACAGCAAAATTTCCCTGTTGAAGATCATTATAAAAAGAATTGATTGCTATATAAATGTAGTTTACTTGAACCATCAATTTCTTTTAAATAAAATAACTATTGATAGATTTTTATGTACATATGAAATATATATGTATAAATAATATATATGTATATATAAAAAATATATGTATATATATAAAGCTTAAGAGAACCCCCCTTTGTAAGGGCTATCAGTTTTTGTTTCTACTTATTAAAGATGCACTTTATATTCATTTTACTTGACAGTACAGGAAATTGTGCATGCCTCAGGCTACATAATTCTGAACTTATTTCTGAGATGCTTTGTCTATTATTTCAAACTGTCATAAGGTTGGTTGATTCTTTACATGCAGCAGGTAAAATAAGAAATATGTATATACATACTAATTTAAATACCACAATAAATTTTATATTCAGTGTCATTCATGACCAACTCATGTTTTCACATCACGCTTTTTCAAAAATAATGATACTTACACATGATACTACAAATGTTAAAGCAATGGAGTTTTGATGCAATAAGCAATCATAGCATATTTACCACTTTGGATTCATTATCACCTCAATACAATCCATTAATTAGACTGCGTAATTTAATAATTTAAAAATTAATTTCTTTGAAGTGTAGTTTTTGTTTTTGTTTTTTACCAGCTTTTCCTTAGAAATCAAGAAATGCATGCTGATTACTAAAAAAACTTGTCTCTTGCCTGGCCAGTATTGCTCAGTGAGCTTCAGCCTGTGAACTGATGGGTCGCTGGTTTGATTCTCGGTCAAAGGCACATACCTGGGTTGTGGGTTCATTCCCTGGCCCTCGGTTGGGACACATGCAGGAGGCAACCAATAAATGTGTCTCTCTCAAATCAATGTTTCTCTCTGTCTTTTTCTCTTCCCCTTCCTCCCTCTCTTCCACTCTCACTAAAAAAAAAAAAAAAAAAATCATGGAAAAAATATCCTTGGGTGAAGACTAACCAAGAAAGAAAGAAAGAGAAAGAAACTTGTCTCAACACAAACTCTTATGCCAAGATTAGTGTTAAGTGTGATATTACTGAGTTCTGATCAAGATGTCAGATAGGTACTCGCATCCTCCCACAACCACATCAAAATTACAGCGAGGCTACAGAACCACCTGAAATCTAGCTGAACAGAAATCCTGCAACTAAGGATATAAAGAAGAAGCCACATCAAGCCTGGTAGGAGGGGCAGAAGCAAAGACGCTGAGGAGACTGGTCCCACACCCACGTGTGGCAGATAAAAATTAGGAGGAATATCTCAGTTATGGAGATTCCCCCTGAGGAGTGAGGAGTCCCAGCTCCACACCAGGCCCTCCAGCCCAAGTTTCCAGTGCCAGGAAGGTAACTTTCCATAACTTCTGGCTGTAAAAACCAGCGGGGACAGTGGCTGAGTGAGATGGAGGGCTGCTAGACTCCCAAGCATTCCTCTAAAAGGGCACAAGCATAGACTTATTTGGATTCACTCACTCTGAGCTCCAGAGCTGGGGCACCAGGAACATACAGAGAAGAAATGAATTGTCTGGCATCAGGGCAAGAGCTGGAGGGGCAGCTTTCTCCCAGACAGAAGTGCTGGCAGAGGCTATTGTTCTTATTCTGAGCCCTCCTACCACAGAGCCAGAAGGCAGGTACCATACCTGAGTCTCCGTCAACCTGGCTAACACTGTTCACCCTGCCCTGGTGATTCCCTGAGAAGCTGCCTCACTCATTTGGGTGGAAACACCCACCCAAGGTGTTTCCAGTGGCTTTTCCATGCCAATGGCCTGTCTTGGCTCATGCTTCAGACATTCCTAAAATCTCTCAAACAAGCAGCATCTGGCCTCAACATGCCCATACCTCTTGTTAAATGGGCCTGGGCATGGTACTAGCGGGAGCTGGCCTTGGTTTGCAGCTTGGCCTCTCCTGGGTACCTCTAAACTTAAAACAGTAGTAGCCATCTGCAGGTTGCTTTGTAGCTCATGCTGGGTGGCCCCAGGCATAACATAGGTGGTGGATGACCTTGGCTTACACCTCTCAGGAAGCCTCAGGGCCACTTCCACAAGGGGTGGCTTCAGTGGACACCAGAACCCCCCTGAAGTAAGTCCTGCTCTATGGGTAGGTCCTGCACAGCTGTTCTTCCATGGTCAAAGCCAATCCTTGCAGCTGATCAACCTTGGGGTAAATCCATCCCACTGACATGCTAACAGCAATTAAGGCTCAACAACAACAGAAGGGTGTACATAGCCTACGTAGTGGAGACACACCTAGAGTGCCCAGCTCAAGTGAATGGGGAGGCTATGCCACTGAACCCTACAGGACACCTACTACATAAAGCCACTCTACCAAGCCCAGGAGACATAGCAGCTCTACCTAATACATAGAAACCAACAAAAGGATGCTGTCAAAATGAAGAGACAAAGAAACATGTCCCAAATGAAAGAACAGAACAAAACTTCAGAAAAAGAACTAAACAAAAATGGAGACAAGCAATCTACCAGATGTAGAGTTCAAAACACTGATTATAAGGATGCTCATGAACTTAGGGGAAGAGTAAATGAACTTAGTGAGAACATAAAACAAAGAGATAGTAAACATAAAAACAGAACTAGAAAACAAAACAACAACAAAAAAAAACCAGTCAGAAATGAAGAATACATTATAGAGAATCAACAGTGGGGTAGATAAAGCAGAGATTTAGAAGATAAGGAAGCAGAAAACACCCAATTAGAAGAGCAAAAAGGAAAAAAATTTCCCCCAAATGAGGACAGTATAAGGAGCCTCTGGGAGAACTTCAAGCATACCAACATTTGCATTATAAGGGTGCCAGAAAGAGAAGAGAAAGAATGAGGAATTGATAACCTATGTAAAAAATAATGACGGAAATCTTCTGTAACTTGGTGAAGGAAATAGACATACAAGTCCAGGAAACACAGAGAGTCTCAAACAAGATGAACCCAAAGAGGCCCACACCAAGACACATTATAATTAAAATGCGAAAGATTAAAGACAAAAAGAGAATCTTAAAAGCAGCAAGAGAAAAGCAGTTAGTTACCTACAAGGGAGCTCCCATAAGACTGTCAGCTGATTTCTCAAAAGAAACTTTGCAGGCCAGAAGGGATTGGTATGAAATCAAAGTGATGAAAAGCAGGAACCTATAGCTAAGGTTACTCTACCCAACAAAGCTATCATTTAGAACTGATGGACAGATAAAGACTTTCCCAGACACAAAAAAGTTAAAGGACTTCATCACCACCAAACCAGTATTACAAAAAATGTTAAAGGGTCTTCTTTAAGATGAGAAGGGGGTTAGGGAGATGAGGGAAAAAGGTGAATGCAATAAGAAGTACAAATAGGCCCTGGCCGGTTTGGCTCAGCAGTTAGAGCGTTGGCTTGCAGACCAGAGAGTCCTGGGTTCGGTTCCCGCTGGGAGCACGTACCTCGGTTGCAGTTTGTCCCCAGCCCCAGTTGGGGTTATGTGGGTGGCAACCACTCAATGTGTTTCTCTCACATCGATGTTTTTGTCTCCCTCTTCCTCCCTCTCTCCCTCCCACTTTATCTGAAGATAAATGCAAAAATGTCCTCAAGTGAGGATAAAAAAAAAAAAAGTACAAATGGATAGTTACAGAATAGTCACAAGGATATAAAGTACAGCATAGGGAATGTAGTCCATAACATTGTGGTGTCAGATAAGTACTAAATTTATTAGGGTGATAACTTAGTAAGTTATATAATATCTAATCATGGGGTGTACACCTGAAACTAATATAATATTGCATGTCAACTGTAATTGAAATATAAAATTATTTAAAGAAAAAAGGAATCACTTGGAAAAAACGTAATGGTATTACTGAATATTATATACAGGCCACTGAATAAGCCAATGTTAGCCAATTTACAACTTGGCTCATACAGAAATTGTCTATTAGAAGTGCTATTGGCTAGAAAAAGTATCTGGTTAGAAAAAGTAAGAGTAGCTCTTTTTTATTAAAGGCAACCATTTACTGAGTTTTTGCTATGTGTCAGGTACATGTAAAGAACTTTGGCTTTATGATCTGATTTAATTCTCACAACAACCCCACGAAATAGCTGCTAGTATTAGGCTCATTTCTGTGACTAAGGAAACTAAGGTTCTGAGAAGTAACTTACCCCTAATCACATAGATAATGAGCCATTTTTTAAACATTCCTCTTTAGACCATTCTGATGGCAAAGCTTCTTCCTGTTTTTACACCATATCACCTTTGTCTAGGTAACTGACACCTCCTTGAGCACACTGAGCACAGAGCAGTGGGCATGCTGAATGTATAGTTACTTCACATATACAACTTTAATGCTTGTATCTTGATTTAAGTTTGCTAAACTCATTAGTACTAAATTATTAGAAATTTGAGTGTTAAGTCTTTGAAAAATATTTATGTTTTTAAAGAAGATAACCAAAAATGAATGACTTAATCCAAAGGAAGCAGTTACTAGTGGTAAAATTTTAGGCAGGTGTGAGGATGTTAATTAGAACAGTGGTTCTCAGTCTTGACAGCACATTAGAATCACCTGTAGAACTAATTCTTACGCAGCAATCCCCAAAGGCCAAATTCGATTATTTTGTTGGGTGGATACTGGATACCAGTGTGTTTTGTAAAAGCTGCCAACAGTCCTGGCTGGTGTGGCTCTGTTGGTTGAGCATCACCCCATGCACCAAAAGGTCACCGGTTTGATTCCCACTCAGGGCACATGCCCAGGTTGCGGGTTCAATCCCTGGTCAGGGTGCATGCAGGAGGCAACTGACTGATGTTTCTCTCTTACATCCATGTTTCTCTGTCTTTCCCTCTCCCTTCCTCTCTCTCTAAAAACGTCAATAAAAACATTTTTTTAAAAAAGCTGCCAACAGCCCAGCTGGTGTGTCTCAGTGGTTGAGCATCAACCCATGCACCAAGAGGTCACCAGTTCGATTCCCAGTTAGGGTACATGCCCAAGTTGTGGCCCTAAGTTGTGGCCCTAATCCTCAGTGAGGGGCATGCAGGAAGTGGCCAATTGATGTTTCTCTCTCATTGATGTTTCTATCACTCTCCCTCTCCCTTCCTCTCTCTCTTAAAAAAAAAATCAATAAAGAAAATATATTATTTAAAAAAATAAATAAAAAGCTGCCAACATAATGATAATGGTCAAACAGGGTAGAAAACTAATACTTTGGATAAGGGCATCACAAAATACCTACATCTCTAAAAAATTGGATCTGGCCTTGGTTTTCCTCAGATGGTGTGTCAGTCTGTGGCATTGAGTGGGCTCTCCCAATAAAACAGAAATTTCTCACCACATAACAGTGGGTGCACTTCAAGATTCCTTAAAAATATGTACTTTGAAAGTGCTAGAAGAAAAAAAAAATGGGGAGAAATCTTTGTAAATCTACCTGAGTTAGATATAAATCCCAGAAGCCGAAACAGGAAAAAAAAAATTGATAAATTGGACTACAATATAGTCAATTATTTTTGCATAGCCAAAATAACCATAAACTCAAAAGAAAAACCTGGAGAAAAGCTTTTTGCCATATTTTGACAAATGGATCATTTCTTAAAATATAAAGGGCTTAAAAGGGCTAAGAGGGACAGGAGCATACCTAGCAACCAAATCTTCCATGGAAAGTTTCTACTTACCATCCTCCATGAAAAGGAACGAGGCTTCTTAGAGAAATGGCTGGTTCCAGGGCCAGAGCAGCAAAAGGACAGGATAAGCCTGAAACATATTGTTGTGCCAGAAAGTAAGGAAATGCTGAAAGAAGGATGGCGGCATGTGAAAAGAACACAGGAAGCAACTTTAAGAGGATCACACTGGCTAAATATAGGACAATTTGTGTATCAAAATAAATATGATAAGCTATTATAAATATAATATTTATTGATTTTTGTATCAAAATAAATATAGTAATATATAAAATAGGAATCCACAACTCCATACTAATATAAACAAATAAATAAGGGACAAGGTATTTACATAGTCTTAAAGTATCTCCCCACATAATATTAATTAAAAAGGGAAATGTAACTTTACAGACAAGTCTGGCAGACACTACTAGAATCAGGTGATCTAAGTAAACATCATCAAATGAGATAAATCAAAATCATATTCCATCTGATAGAATACAATGAGAACACAGCATATTTTTGTGGCATTTCTGCCAAAGATGCATAATGTGAATCTAATTATGAGGAAATAAAACTGAAGGGCATTCTATTAAAAAAAACTCGACTGACCGGTGCGGTTCAGTGGATTGAGCATCCCCATGGACTGAGAGGTCCCGGTTCGATTCCCAGTCAGGGCACATGTCTCAGTTGCAGGCTCGATCTCCTGTACAGGGCGTGCAGGAGGCAGCCAATCGATGTTTCTATCTCTCTCTCCCTCTAAAAAAAAATAAAGACACATAACTAAATGCAATACTTGATTCCAAACCCAATCCTCTTTCTATAAAGAACATCAATGGCAATGACACAGTTGGCAAAACTTTAATGGAGTCTGAGGATTAGATAGATGGTAGTAAAATATCAACTTTGATCTTCTGATTTGGGTATTTGTCTTGCCTTTGAACTAAAGTATTTAGGGATTATGGGACATCATGCTAACAACTTACTCTTCAATGATTCAGAAAAAAACAAAATGTTTTTGTACTGTATCATTTTTCTGTAAATTTGAAATTATGTAAAAAAAAATTAAAATGCACTGGAATGTGTTAGGAAAGCTCAATGAGGTGGAGATGTGAATCTATGTACTTTCCTTCAAGGAAAGCAAGAATAATTACAACTATCTATATACTGAATATGGCTAAACTACATGAGAATTTGCTGGGTAAGTATCCACAATCCTACCTCGAGGTTCTAACCACTGGCATCACCTTGCCTTCTAACATTTAGGACTGTTGAGAGTGGAGGAACTTCTTTTAAAGAAAGTTACTTTTATTTCCTTTTCAAAAGTCAGTAGAAGAATGAAGGAATATGCAAAGAGAAAGATATGTAAATAAATAAAACCCAAATTTCTGCAGTAGATCTCTAGCAAATTTGAACATTTAACTGCAGTTAAATTTTTTTTTAATCCTTACCTGAGAATATGTGTTTACTGATTTTTTTAGAGAGAGAGAGAAACATCCATGTGAGAGAGAGAGATATTGATCGGTTGCCTCCCATACACACCCCACCCAGGGATTGAACCTGCAACCTAGGTATGTACTCTGATTGGAAATCACACCTGCAACTTTTTGGCATACAGGATGACGCTCCAACTAACCTAGCCTCTGGCCAGAGCTAAAAAATGATTTAAAGTATAGACATTTATGAAGTTTCAACAAATAATTCACAAGCACAATTTTTTTCAGAAGTATTCGAATACTTTTTAGAATGCTACCTCTTCTAAGAGATAAGAAAAACATACTGTTCATTGAATTGGACCTTAAAGCGACCTCTGGAGCTCATCTAACTCAAATGCATCCTGCTGGATTATTACCCCCCATCCCTTTTGCTCTACCCTGGTGGGTATAGAGAACAGAAGAAAGTCATCCTCTGATCCTGTGAGCTCCAAGGTCTGCAGATAGAAAGGCTGCCCCCTGTGCAGGCTGTGCAGGCTGAGCCATGCCATGCCTGCTATCCTGCAGATCACCCACAGTCGATCCCGTTGATGTTTTATGGTCACAAGCTCCACGGGCAACAAGCTCCTCAGGACAGCAATGCTTACCTCCTGGCTGGTGTTGTTAATCCTCCTGAGTTGTGTTGCTGTGGACCAAGCTAAATGTGAAAGGGCGAAAACTGCTTTTCATTACACTCTGGGGATATTTATGGGACACACAATGTCATATGTCACCCTTTCCCAGACTATAATCATCTCTGAAACAAGATTGCTTCATAAAGTCACCTGTCCGGCTTATCTTCCCAGACTTCACCTACTCTGCAGAAAGAACATACATTCAGTTTCATGCTTCTCCTCCTGTACCCTGCCCTCCTATAAGATGTGTTCACCAACCATCAACTGGTTTGAGTAAATTACCCCTTCATGTTTTGCTGTCATCGGGAATGAGATGAGAGGGACCAATGTGGGGATTGCCACAGGAGAGGGAGACCAAAGACAGAGATCATGCTAAAAATAGAGAAATAACCAGAGAAACCAGTCCCTGGGTAACTTGAATTCAAATGTTTTATACCTGAAACAAACCACAGGAAAGCAATGAATCTTCATAAAACTGCAGAGTGGGAAAAGATTTCATACTCACTTGTTCTAGCGGAATTACTGTTCACCACTGATATTCACAGAAGTGTTTGAGCTATGATCCACACTCTTCATTTACAAAAACGTTTTTCTTTCCTCCTTAGATCCAGAGGAAGCAGGTTTGTGGAGTCTGGCCTGGTTCCTATAATTTACTAAATCCTTACCCTCTGCCTGGATAAAGGATATACAGACTCTATGTTTCTTAAGCCTCTCAACCTCCCTATGAATTAGGAGCTATTCTTTTCCCCATTTCTCAGATGAAAAAAACTGATTCTTAGAGAGGATAAGTGCTTTATTCAGGACCACAGAGCCTGTGAGTGGCAGATCCAGGATTTAAAGCCAGAAATGTCTGATTCTGACAAATTATTTTGGTAATTGCATTTTTGAAAACGAATCATACTAATTGATGCATACAAGAGAATATATGTAACCTGTTTATAATATTCTGGTTAGCTATTGCACAATAAACCACTTTGAACTTTGTGGCTTAAAGAGTACTTTATTACTCTCTCTCACAGTTCTGAGTGTTGATTCAATTTAGGGGGGCAGTTTCCACTGGGAATTTCTTGTGTCATTGCAGTTAAATGGTGGCTGGGCTGGAGTCTCTGCAGGCTCCACTGTGCTGGAAACCTATGATGGCTTCTTCACTCATGCATTTGGTGTCTCCGTTGGTATAGCTGGAAAGACATCTCCCTGTTTCCTTGCAGCCCCTGCATGTGGCTAGCTTGGGCTTCCTCACAGTATGGTGGTCTCAGCATAGCTAGACTTCCTTCAAGGTAGTTTGCTTCCCCAGAGTGTGCATTCTAAGAAGCAAAGAGGCAGCTATGAGGCTTCTTGTGACTTAGTTTGGAAGCCACACAGTGTTACCACTGCAGCATTCTCTTTTTTTAAAATATTTTTAATTGATTTTTAGGGAGATAGGAAGGGAGAGGGAGGGAGAGAGAGAAACATTGAAGGAGAGTGAAACATCCATCTACTGCCTCCCACATTCTCCCCACTGGGAATCGAGCCCACAACCAGGCATGCACCCCCAACAACCCCTCAGTGCAGGGGACAACTCCCAACCAACTGAGCCACACCAGCCAGGGCCTGCTGCATCCTCTTGATTACACCCCCAGATTTAATGTGGGAGGGGACTACACAAGAGCATGAATATCGACAAGCATGATGCATTGGAAGGCCATCTTTGTAGAATGGTTACCAAATCTAAGTTATGATATATACTCAAAACACCAACAGCCATTAATCCACCACTCAACTAAAGAAATAAAACATTACCAACACCATTGAAGTTATTCATGTGTTTCCTCCTGACCAGTCAACCCTTCTACTGGTGGTAAATGCTATCCTGAATTGTGTGTTTTTATTCTCTGCTTTGTTAAAAAACAGTGTGTGTGTACAAACTGCTTAATTTTGCTCATTTTAAAACTGTTTGTATGGTATCACATAGTATGTGGTCTTTCACTACTTGCTTTTTTACTCTCAAAGCTCTGTAAGAGTCACCTATGCTGTCGCATATGGACTTGACTTACTCATTTTCTCGATTGTAGAATATTTTGTTGTGGGAAGATACCACAGTTTATCTATTCTCCTGTTAGTGGATAGTTGGACTGTTCCTGGTTTTTTGCTACTATGTACATCATGCTGTGAACATTCTCATGCTTTACTCCCGAGGTACATATATTAGAGTTTTTCTCAGACAAATACCCAAAAGGGAATGCTGGGTCATGGGTCACAGGGAAAATCGTCTTTTAATGAGTCTCCCTGTCTCCAGGCTCACACTCCTCTAGTCCAATCTCTACATCCTTGCCAGAATGATCTTTCTAAAATATAAATCTGGTGTATGCCCTTACTTCAGGGCCTTCAGTGGCTCCCCACTGACTATACCAGTTGTTCTCAAACTTTTGTGTACATTAGTAGTACTTGAGAAGCTTGTCAAAAACATTAGTGTCCTGGTCCTGCCACTGAAGTTTCTGATCCATCACTAAGGGCAGACATGAGTGTTTTAACATGCTCCCGAGTAATTCTGTTGCACATCAAAATTTGAGAGTCACTGGATACACGATAAACTCCCATGTCCTTACTCTAATGTTAAAACGACTCCACAGTGTGTTTCCTGCCTGAAAGTCCAGCTTTATCTTTTGCCCCACCTTGTCAGGTCCCTCAGAGCCAACAAGACTAAAGGGCTTGAAGTTCCTGAAATGCCTCCTCCTGCTCCCATCCCCATACCATCTATTTCTTATTGTTGCACCTATAGTTCTTTATTGTGGTTCTCTTCTACTGTCAGTCTTCTTCACTGAGAAGAAAGGTCTTGAAAGTCAAGGAGTCTTTCCTAGCACCAATGTATTTCCAACAGTTTGCACAGTACCTAGGTACTAAAAGAATATTTGTCAAATTTATTTATTTTCCCAAGTCACAAAAGCAGTACATCTGGGATGAAAACCTGGAGTTCTTTAATTCAGTGATTTTTCTATAACATGCCATGGGTCTTAATGACTAAACATCACATTCCTAGTGTCTGGACTAAAAGAAGAATGACCTTCATTCCTTATTCTTAGGAAAGGAGTACAAATTGGATCCTGAAGAATTACATCAAAAAGAGTGTTAGCCCTGGCCAGTTTGGCTCAGCGGTTAGAGCGTCAGCCTGCGGACCAGAGGGTCCCGGGTTCGGTTCCTGCTAAGGGCACGTTTCTCGGTTGCAGTTTGTCCCCGGCCCTGGTTGGGGTCGTGTGGGTGGCAACCAGTCAATGTGTCTCTCTCACATCGATATTTCTCTCTCCCCGCCCCCCCACCCCTGCTCTATCTGAAGATAAATGCAAAAATATCCTCTAGTGAAGATTTAAAAAAAAAAAGTGTATAACTATATGTAAATTCTCATCCTTCAATTTCTTCCCAAAGGACTAAGTTATAGTTCTCCAAAGCATAGGAAAGTTTGATTCTATTCACTTTGGTAAATAGCTTAACATTGCAAATCTACCATTGTTTTTAAAGGTTGCCTTTGGAAAATTCATATCTATTTATTTTATCACTCATATTGTCTCTATTTGTTATAATTTCATTTACCTTCATTTGCCTTCCATTGTTTTAATAAAAACCCAGGCAGGCTCTGAGGAATCTATACAAAACTACCCATAGTTTATAATGTGTTTTTGGGAGATGTCTTTTGGAGATTCCCCCATAGAGCAGAATGTAAATGGAATTGTTATTGTATTTGTGTTGTGGTCTTGGCTTCTCTAGCGTTAGAATTCCTTCTCAATCAGACTTCTTAGCTCTTGTAAGATTTATTGTTTTCATGCTTCTAAATTTCTGTTCTTTTTAGAAAAGCCATGCTGTGTGCAACTTCAAAGAAAATATAAACAAACAAACCAAAAAATAAAAAAAAGATTTATCTGGAAAATCAATTAAGGTGATTGTTGGTTAAATCAGGTTAATTCCACGTTGAAATAAGGCAAGATACTTCCCTTTAGTGACAGATCCTATTTTACTAATATGAATTCTTGCCCTGACAGTGAGCCACAGCAGACAACTTGAGACGAGAATAATTAATTAACAGACGTTTCATGAAGCAGATGACACTGACAGAGTGAAAAATAAGCAAAGCAGAAAGCAGAGCAGAATTCACGATCTAAAAATGAGGCACTAAAAATAAAATTCAGTCCTTTCCAGTGATACAGGTATTTTCTTCTGATGCACAGAAATGCAGAAGGCAATTCAACCCTTTAGAGATCTGTTTTTCATCATCTTTGATCTGAAAATTGAGACAAGTGTTTGGAGTACTGTCTCTGATAAGGAGGCAAGCGAGGGCTGGAAGCATACTTGAACAGAATGTGGTTACTCACACCCTGAGTGATTAAACACTCTCTGCATTTTTTTAAAGGCAAATTCCACAAGTCACACAGTTTCAGAAATCATTACACAGAGAAAGAACACCACACACAGTACTTTCATAAGAGCAAAGGCTGTTATGGCCGCAGAATACCAAAGCATAGGCTGTGCTCACATTCCCAGTTTCATCTTCAGTGTCTCTTGTTTGTTTCTAGACACTGTTCTCTCTGCCGACAGTGCTTACAGGCTCCGGCTGTCACATAAGGAAACAAAAGCAGAAACCCTTCCTTCTGGAGGTAGAACTTCAGAAAGATACCGACAGAGCTGGGTATGGGACTCCATTTTGTGTTATTGTTATTGTTATTCTCTCCTGAAGGAAAGTTATTTCCTTGATCTCCCATCCTAAGGAATCCAGGTTGTTGGCAGCTGAAAGGTCAAATTCATAGACCAGTGGCATAGTTGAGATGTAATCCAATGAGACCCAAGTCATTATTGACATTTGCCTGCTAGAAGAGGAAGAGACATCCCATGAACCAACTCCTCATTGCAATTCTAAAACCTTAGGGTCCAGGCCCTGGCTGATCTGGCTCAGTGGTTAGAGCGTCAGCCCACGGACTGGAGAGCCCCGGGTTCGGTTCCCACTAAGGGCAGGTTCCTCGGTTGCAGTTTGTCCTCGGCCCCAGTTGGGATTGTGTGGGTGCCGGCCAGTCAATATTTCTCTCTCTCTCTTCCTTTCTCTTCCTTCTCGCTCTATCTGAAGATAAATGCAAAAAAAAAAAAAAAAAATGTCCTTGGGTGAGGATAAAAAAATTAAAAAAAAATAAAACCTTGGGGTCCAGAAAAGACGTACAGTGATAAAGAAACTTCCCCAGTTGGCCCGGGCTCAGCTTGGGGAAAATCTGAGTGTTTTATTCAGTGCCTCTGAGTCTTTGGGAGGTAAGACTTCACACTGCACAGCTGAAAAACAGAAACGCTCACTTAACCACCGGGCTTTAGCTTCCCCTTCGCATTAGCAGAATGTGTGAAATCTCTTGAGAGTTGTACCTTTTCGGTATCTGTGCTACATGTGCCCGCGTGACAAAGAACTACAGTTAATGAAATCATTTCAACATCACTCAGCACCCACTGTGTGGCAGGCATTGCAAAGCACTGGAGACGTAAAGAGCACTAAAACATAATTATGCCAGGCCTCAAGCCGTCGCGGTCTAGTCGGGGAGACAGGTCCGCAAACACCTACAGCAATGTGGTGACATAAAGTGGCCGACGCTCTAATTGGGCCTACGCAGGGAGCTGCAGGAGCAGAGAGGGGGACGGACTTCCTCTGCTGGGTTTCCAGGAAAAGGGGAGCCTGGACCATGTGACAGAGGGAGTGATGGATGTATCAGCTGAGCCGGAGTGTCCAGGTAGAGAAGGCACAGAAAGCCATCCTGGAAAGAGGAGCTGGAAAAGCCAAGGCTGGCTGAGTGTATGAAAGGTGTACGGGAAATAACTAGTTTGAGAAGTTTGTTATCAAGTGACGGCAATCGATTCGGGGAGACCTTGGAGAAGAGAAGGAATCCTCAGGTCTAACGCTGGCGAGGGAAACTGAGGCAACAGGTCGGGGGGCAGAGTGGGCGAGACGGCCGGCGCCCTTCTTTTCTCTGCTATTTCTGTGTCCTGACATCTATCTGGTGGATTCTTTTTCATTTTTCACACATTACCCTGGTCATCAATCTGGTCTCTTAAGTAGCTCTGAACCCCTTGAGCGACTGGGTTCATGGATGTGTCCGGGCCTCGTCATGCCCGAGGGACAGTGTTATCTAAATCCCAGGAGACAGACTAGGCCAGAGGGCCCCTCGGAAGAACAGAAATAGAAGAGAGACAAACACTGACTCTGTGGACTTTGGGGTCCTAAGGAGGCCAACACTTTGGAAGAATTGAGCCCCTGACAGCAGTAAATTGGGGAGAAAAGCAAAGGCCTGTTACCCTTATGATCTGGGACACCTATCCAGAATTATTACTGATGACAGGTGTAGTGACTGAGGAGAGAGAATTTCCAGTCTAGTCAGGGGCCCTCCGAAAAGACTATGGGCAGATTGAAATTTGAATAGAAGAAAGATTTCTCAGGAAAGCCTTCCCTTTTCCCACACAGTTCATTTGTTATATTATCTCCAAGAAACCACCCCTCTTACACAATGACACTTAGCTCAGTTTAGATCATTCAGTTTCGTTGTATGATGATTTCCGTAACGTATTTCCTCTTCTTGTTAGACTATGTGCTCCAGGAGAAAAAAACTCTATGTTTTTGTTCATTAGCATGCTCCTGAGTGCCTAGCACAGAACTTGGCACATAGTAGGTGCTCAATAAACACTTGATAAATGACTGCAATATTGTTTCCCACCTTTCAGGAGACTGATCCACAATTCTGTATGTTGTCATGGCTGTAAAATGGCTGGTAGGTGTTTGACCTGTGAGTATGCTGCAGATGACTTGCTGTCAGGAGATAAAGAGGAGGATGGAATTTGCTGAGTCAAAGCTTCCAGGGCGGAGCTGGAGTTCTCTGGTAATTGTACTGAAGGCAGGTGGCCTTCATTCACTCTACCTGTTCTCCACTCCACCCTCCACCACATGGGATTTCTTTCTGTACTTTGAACATGACATGTTCTCACTTGTTTCTAAGTCTTCACACAAACGATTCCTTCCTCCCCAACTGACACTATCATCGGTTTTGATCATTTTAAATGAAACACAGCTCTGCTCATTGATTTACATATTGTCCATGGCTGCATTTTCGCTACAATGGCAGAGTGCTTGTGGCAGAGCACTTATAGCCCATAAAACTTAAGATATTTACTATCTGGCCCTTTCCAGAAAAGTTTACCAGCCTGTGTTCCAGATCTATCTCATAATTTCCAGAAAATATAGTGGATATAAAAGATCAAGTTATATGGTACAACAACAAGGCAATCAGTCAAATCCAGAATGTGGCACATTCTACCCCAGTTTCTTCAACAAACCAATGGCATTAAAAAGAGAGGAGGGACACTGGAGTACACAAGAGACTTAACAAACCGGAGATAAATAAATGGGTAAAATTTACCAAATATAAAAAAATCTGGAATGAGTGGCAGGGCCTACATGAATTCACATACAAGTTAGAAAAATTATCATGGCCCCCAAAAAACATGTTGACTGATTGAATTTCACTAGACACAAGTAACTGGTGAACTCTCATGTGGATGGTGACTGCTCCTTAATGCAGTTGATTATTATTATTTATTTATTTCTCAAGCTTTTTCAAATTAAAGATCTGTGATTTTATTGTATTAGTTACTAATAGGTCTATTTATTACTCCCAAACACCATGGAATTTTATCCCCTTGGGTTTCTTTTGACTTGAAATACCAGCATTTTCCCCAATGAATGTTGGTAGATGTTTTCTCCGAGACTGATCACATCATGATTGTCTACCCACACATTCCTAGCTTTGCTAGTTCCAAATACGTATAGTATTCTTTTTTTTTTTCTTTATTGTTTTTAGAGAGAAAGGAAGGGAGAGGGAGAGAGATAAAAACATCAATGAGAGAGAACATCGATTGGCCGCCTCCTGCATGCCCCTCACTGGGGATTGGGCCCACAACCTGGGCATGTGCCCTGACGGGGAATCAAACCGATGACCTCTTCGTGCATGGGTCGAAGCTCAACCACTGAGCCACACTGACCGGGCCAAATATACTATTCTTTTGTTGCAAACATCTTGTTTAGTACCATCTGCAAAGTTTAACAAACTCTTTATTTGTTCTTCCTTAGAACTAACAAGAATATTTAAAAACCTTTTTAATAATAACCAGAAGCTGCACAGCTCAGCCTTTGACTAGGTATGCGATCTTAGTAAAGTTGTTTAATCTCTAGGTACTTCTCCATTTTGGTACTTTTCTCCATTGCTGCATTCTTTGCACTTATTTATTACCTCTAGTGCAATGAATAATGAAGCTATTTCCTCCTTTTTATAAGAATGAGTGTAGTCATGGAATGGCCAAGTTGATATACCTTCTTTTTTAAAAACATTTTTTGTCTGTTCTCACTAAGTAAAAACTGTATAATATGTAAGTTAAATAAAACCATATAAGGTAAATGAAAATTTATCATGTGAGCAGTAGAATATGTATACAATTACAAGTGATACATCCATAAAAAGATGCCTAAACAGCCCCTTTGAAAACTGAGGAACAAAAACTGAATAGAAAAATGGGGGAAAGACACAAACGACAATTCACCAAAAAGGTATAGAAATGACCATAGAGCCCTGGCCAGAAGGCTCAGTTGGTTGGAGCGTTGTCCATACACCAAAAAGGTTGTGGGTTCGATTCCTGGTCAGGGCACATACCTAGGTTGTGGGATCAACCCCAATTGGGGTGCATATAGGAGGCAACAATTGATGTTTCTCTCTTACATCAAGATTTCTCTCCCTTCCTCTCTCTTTAAAATCAATAAAAACATATCCTCGGGTGAGGATTAAAACAAATAAGAGTCCATATATGCGAAAATCTGTTCAATAATATGTTTCTCACTCCAAATTAGAGAAATTTAAAACAATACTGAGAGACAAGCTCTCACCTATGTGATTGGGTGATATTAAAAATTATGAGAACATATTCTGTAGGCCAGGCTATTGGGAAACAGTCACTCTCATACATTGCTGAGAAGTAAACTAGTAAAACCATGTGGTAATATTGAACAATAGTATATAGTCAATTACCTTTGGACCTGATAATCTCACTTCTAGAGAATTTACATTGATATTATATCTCCAACAGTATGAGAATAAACCTACTCCCAGTTATTCATTTCAATAGCATTTACACTGGAAAATATTTGCAACAACCTAACTAACTGCGCATGCATACAAAAAGTTGAGCCCTGGCTGGTGTGGCTCAGTTGGTTGGGCATCATCTTGTGTACCAAAGGTTGCACAAAGGTTCCATTCCCAGTCAAGGGCACATGCCCAGGTTGTGGGTTCGATCCCCAGTTGGGGCACATATGGGAGGCAATTGATTGATGTTTTTCTCTCACATTGATGTTTCTCTCTTTCTCTCTCTGCCTCTCTAAAATCAATAAAAACATATTTTTGAAAAATGGTTGAATAACTATGGCATGTTCACATAATGAAGTACTATGTACCTGTTAAAAAACAGTGAGATTAGCCCGGCTGGTGTGGCTCAGTGGATTGAGCATCGTCCCATGGACTGGGAGGTCCCAGTTCCATTCCTGGTCAGGGCACATGCCCGGGTTTCGGACTTGATCCCCAGTAGGGGGCATGCAGGAGGCAGCCAATCGATGTATCTCTTTCACATCAATGTTTCTATCTCACTCTCCCTTCCTCTCTCTCTAAAAAATCAATAAAAAACATATTAAAACAAACCAAAACCCCAAAAAAAAAACAGTGAGATTAATTTCCAAAATATACTTCCAAGTATAAAAAAGTCAAGTGCAAAAAGTATTATAGAATGTATACTATAGTAAGAGAAAATACACATATGTCTTAATTTTTGCAAACAGAAGCACAGGAAGGATAAAGCAGAACTAAGAAGATTGGTTGCCTAAAGGAGACAGGCAGGGATTGGATGGAAAGAACAGGAGAATGGGCTGAGGGGAGACAGACCCTCCTCTGAGTTCTGACTTCTGGAATCATGGGAATTCCATTAGTAGTGTTATTCATACTTAATGAATAGTCCAAATTAATCGGGAAGTAGAGGAAACCCCAAATAGAATATATACAGCAACCATTTTGGAAAACTATTGTAAGGCTGAAGACAAAATGAGTGTACAGAAATATTGTTACCACATGTGTTTGTCACTAGGGTATTGGTTAGCAATTCAATAACTTCTTTACGTGTATTCTAGAGCTGAGCAAATCAGTAAATATATTGTGGATAATGAGAGTCTGGTTTCTCAGTGTTGGAAAGAGAAATGAGTCAGGCTAGAAGGCACCCTGCGGTGGTGGTTTAGAATTAGAGGTGTCAGTATGAACTCATTGTGGTCTTTAATATAATTTGGGGATCGAGAAAAAGAGGTCAGTGAGTGTGTGTGGAATGTATGTGTGTGTAGGCATGCACATATTTCTCATCTCTTTTCTCTACAAGAGCCTTAAACAGTGACACCTCAGCATTTAGCCCACGTGGCACTCAGATCTTGTTTTTGTTTTGAAATCATTTTCTCATCAGAGGAGCCAAGTCTCCTTGGCTGATTCCAGTGCTGAGGCAAGAAAATACAAGAGGACCCTGAAATAAGTTATGGTGCCAGACAGTAAGGAAATGCCCCAAAACGGATGCGGGCATGTGAAAAGGACACAGTGTTTACTTGAGGGAGACAGATAATTCACTGAATACACTATTACTTCACTAGTCAACAAACACAGGGGAGAGCAGAAATAGGTTTACAGTTGTGAGCACACAAAACACCGAGTTTGTTTTTGTATTATTATTTATTAAATATTGTATTATTTATTTGTATTTCAACTGTCAACCTACGTTTTCCCGCCTCTGTATTTACCAAACACTCACCCTAGCCCTGGCCCTGTGTTAAATGGTGAGGATGAATAAGATTTAGAGGCAAATACACGGTAGTAGCTGCCCTCATGGGTTTTGCAGTCAAATAGAACACGACAGATGTGTAAGTAAGTATGCGCCGCAAAGTAACCATCTGTTACCAGGTACATTGAGGCAAAAGGAAGGTCAAGTAATTCTACTGAAATTATTGAGAAAGACTTTACAGAGAAACTATCAATTTGAGCTAAGTCGGAAAAATAACCTAGCAGCAGCATGAAGAACAGATAAAAAGGAGGCTTGATTGCAAGCAGGACCGGTTAGGGGACAACTGCAAGAGTCCGGGCTGGAGACAGTGAGACCTGGAGCCGCAGAACGGACAGCACCCAGCACTGTGCTGGGCTCATAAGAAGGGCTGAGTCAATACTTATTAAATATGTGCAAGCGGGGACTGATAGAGAGAATAAATGTTAAAGTTGATGTGACAGGAATTAATCATTCATTCATTTGACAAATATTTATTGTGCATCTATCTACTAAATGTCAAACACTGTTCTAGGTGACAAGGATATAGAGTTAATGAAACAAATTCTGCTTTCAGGAAATTTAGATTGTAATGGGGAAGCGAGAATAAACAAGTAGACAAACATGTATGTCAGGTGTGTCTAAGTGTTCTGAAAAAAAAAAAAAATGAAGCAGGATAGGAGCCCTAGAGAATAGGACAGTGGGTTTCCGTTTTTGTGTCAGATGGTCAGGGAAGGCTCCTCTGACAGTTTTATGTCAGCAGAGAGCAGAGTGAAGAAAGGTGGGGGCCATGTGAGCATCTGGGGGAGAAAGGTCCAGGTGGAAATAAGAAAGCTGGAGTTTCTAGCACAGAGGCAGCAGATGAAGGCAGAAAGGAAGAATATGATGAAGTGATCCTGGGTAGATGGTGATGGAATGTCTTTCCAGGAGCACAGGTGTCCTATAGTTTCAGGGTGCAGATATCAAAGAGGAGTCTTAGGGGCCTCCCTCTGTGGGCAGCTCCATTGATGGTGGAGGCGGTATCTACAGGATGGCCCTAATCCAGTGAGGAAAGGGAAGACTCGAGTGACTCCAATAAATGTCCACTGATGGATAAACAAGTTTTTAAAAAGTTTTATATAAATATAAATGGTACACACACATATATATATGGTACATATGTGTAATATATATGTGACATATGATATATAAAATTCAGCCATAAAAAAGGAAATCTTGCTATTTGTGACAATATGGATGGACCTTGAGGGCATTATGCTAAGTGAAATAAGTCAGACAGAGAAAGCCAAATATCATATGAGATCACTTATGTGTAGAATCCAAAGGAAAACTGATAGTTTCCAGGGACGCTGGGTGGGGTAGGGGAGGGGAGCTAGGAGAAGGTGTTCAAAGGGTACAGACTTCCAGTTATAAGATGCATAAGTCCTGATGATAAAATGTGCAGCATGGTGACTACAGGTAACAATACTGTATTGCATATGTGACAGTTGCTAGGAGAGTAGATCTTAAAAGTGTTCATCATAAGGAAAAAAAAATATGTTTAACCATAGGTGGTGATGGATGTTTAACTAAACTTATTGTGGCAATCATATATACATGTATCAAATCATTATGTTGCATACCAACAATAAGTACAATGTTATATGCCAATTACATCTCAATTTTTTTAAAAAAAAGTGACCCCAGGATTCTTTATTAGATTCTTAATGCCATGAAACCTGAATAGATATATAGTGTAGGAAAATGAGACTGGCGAGGTGGCTAATGATTTCAATTTGGATATGTTGAGTCTGAGGTGGGTGGTTTATTTTTTTATTTTTATTTTTTTATTAATTTATTTTTGTTACAGATGTTTCTCCTTTTTTCCCCATTAACACCCTCCTCCCCGACCCTCCACCCCTTCCCCAGCTTTGTTGTCCATGTCCATCAGTTATGCATACATGCATATAAGTTCTGTGGTTTATCTCTTCCCTCCCCCCACCCCCTCTTCTGAGGGTTGTCAGTCTGTACCCTACTTTCACATCTCTTTGTCTACCCTGTTCCACAGACTGTTATGTTCATTATATTCCACAAATGAGTGAGATCATGTGATATTTGTCTTTCTCTGCTTGGCTTGTTTCGCTTAGGATAATACTCTCGAGGTCCCTCCATGTCGTCTCAAAGGATAAGAGATCTTTCTTTCTTACAGCTGCATAGTACTCCATTGTGTATATGTACCACTGCTTTTTTATCCATTCATCCACTGATGGGCACTTGGGCTGTTTCCAGATCTTAGCTATTGTAAATAGTGCTGCTATGAACATGGGGGTACATGTATTCTTTCTGGTTGGTGTTTCAGGTTTCTTAGGGTATATTCCTAGAAGTGGGATCACTGGGTCAAATGGCAATTCAATTTTTAATTTTTTGAGGTAACACCATAGTGTTTTCCACAGTGGCTGCACCAGTCTGCATTACCACCAGCAGTGTACTAGAGTCACCTTTTCTCCACACCCTCACCAACACTTGTTGTTTGATGATTTGTTGATGGCGGCCATTCTGACAGGTGTGAGGTGATACTTCATTGTTGTTTTAATTTGCATCTCTCTGATGATTAGTGATGTTGAGCATTTCTTCATATGTCTCTTAGCCATTTGTATGTCCTGTTTGGAGAGGTGTCTATTTAGTTCCTCTGCCCATTTTTTAATTGGGTTCTTTGTCTTCCTTTTGTTGAGTTGTATGAGCACTCTATATATTTTGGAGATTAACCCCTTATCTGATGTATCATTGGCAATTATGCTCTCCCATACAATGGGTTCCCTTTCCACTTTGATGGTTGTTTCTTTTGCTGTGCAGAAGCTTTTGAGTTTGATGTAGTCCCATGTGTTCAGTTTTTCCTTTGTTTCTGTTGCCTTAGGTGATGTATCAGTGAAGATTCTGCTGTGTATGATGTCCGAAATTTTGTTGCCTACATTTTCTTCTAGGATTTTTATGGATTCACGTGTCACATTTAAGTCTTTTACCCATTTTGAGTTTATTCTTGTGTATGGTGTAAGTCGATGGTCTAGTTTCATTTTTTGCATGTAGCTGTCCAATTTTCCCAACACCATTTAGTAAAGAGGCTGTCTTTGCTCCATTGTATGCTCTTACCACCTTTGCACAAATATTAATTGAGCATAATGTCTTGGGTCAATTTCCGGATTCTCTGTTCTGTTCCAATGATCTATATGCCTGTTCTTGTGCCAGTACCAGGCTGTTTTGATTATAGTAGCTTTGTAGTGTAACCTGATATCTGGTATTGTGATCCCACCTACTTTGTCCTTCTTTTTCAAGATTGCTGTGGCTATTCGGGGTCTTTTTTGGTTCCATATGAACTTTTGGAGTATTTGTTCTAGTTCTGTGAAATATGTCACTGGTATTTTGATGGGGATTGCACTGAATCTATAGATTGCTTTGGGTAATATGGACATTTTGATGATGTTAATTCTTCCAATCCATGAACAAGGTATGTGCTTCCACTTTTTTATATCTTCCTCTATTTCTTTTTTCAATGTCCTGTAGTTTTCTGCAAATAGATCCTTTACTTCTTTGGTTAAGCTTATTCCTAGGTATCTTAATTTTTTTGCCGTGATGGTAAATGGGATTGTTTTTGTAGTTTCTCTTTCTGTGAGTTCATCACTGGTGTATAAGAATGCAGTCGATTTCTTGATGTTAATTTTGTATCCTGCTACTTTGCCAAATTCATTTATTAGGTCTAGTAGATTTTTGATGGAGTCTTTAAGGTTTTCTATGTATAATATCATGTCATCTGCGAATAACGACAGTTTCACTTCCTCCTTTCCAATTTGGATTCCTTTTATTTTTTCTTCATGTCTGATTGCTGTGGCTAAGACTTCCAGTACTATGTTAAATAGAGTGGTGAAAGTGGGCATCCTGTCTTGTTCCTGTTCTTAAGGGAAATGTTTTTAGTTTTTGCCCATTGAGTATGATGTTGGCTGTAGGTCTTTCATAGATGGCCTTTATAATGTTGAGATATGATCCCTCTATTCCCAAATTGCTGAGCGTTTTTATCAGAAATGGGTGCTGGATTTTGTCGAATGCTTTTTCAGCGTCTATTGATATCATCATGTGGTTTTTATCTTTGTGTTTCTTTTAATGTGGTGTATCACATTTATTGATTTGCGAATATTGAACCAGCCTTGCATCCCTGGGATGAATCTCACTTGGTCATGGTGAATAATTATTTTTAATGTATTGCTGGATCCGATTTGCTACTATTTTGTTTAGGATTTTCGCATCTATGTTCATCAGGGATATTGGCCTGTAGTTTTCTTTCTTTGTAGTGTCTTTTTCTGGTTTTGGAATTAGAATTATGCTGGCCACATAAAATGAGTTTGGAAGTCTTCCTTCTTCTTGAATTTTTAGAAATAGTTTGAGAAGAATGGGTGTTAGTTCTTCTTTGAATGTTCTGTAAAACTCCCCCGTGAAGCCGTCCAGGCCTGGGCTTTTGTTTGCTGGGAGAGTCTTGATTACATCTTCAATTTCCTTGGTTGTTATTGGTCTGTTCAAGTTTTCTATCTCTTCCTGGTCCAGTTTTGGGAAACTATGTGTTTCTAGAAATTTGTCCATTTCGCTTAGATTGTCGAATTTGTTGCCATATAAATGTTCATTGTATTTGTTAACGATCCTTTGTATTTCTGTGGTGTCTGTTGTTACTTCTCCTCTTTCATTTCTGATTTTGTGTATTTGGGTTCTCTCTCTTTGTTTCTTGGTGAGTCTAGCTAAGGGTCCATCAATCTTGTTTATCTTTTTGAAAAACCAGCTCTTTGTTTCATTGATCCTTTGAATTGTTTTTCTGGTCTCTATGTCATTTATTTCTGCTCTGATCTTTACTATTTCCTTCCTTCTACTTGCTCTGGGGTTTTCTTTTTGTTTGCTTTCTAGTTCTTTAAGTTGTGAGGTTATAAAGTCTATTAGAAATTTTTCTTCTTTCTTGAGGTAGGCCTGTAGTGCTATGAACTTCCCTCTCAGAACTGCTTTCGCTGCATCCCATAGATTTTGTGTTGTTGTGTGTTCATTTTCATTGGTTTCCAGGAAGTTTTTAATTTCTTCCTTGATCTCCTCGGTAACCCAGTCATTGTTTAATAACATGCTATTTAGCTTCCATGTATTCAAATGTCTTTGCATGTTCTTGTTGCTATTGATTTCTAGTTTCATGCCATTGTGATCTGAGAAGATGCTTGATATGATTTTAATCTTCTTGAACTTGTAGAGACTTCGATTGTGTCCTAACATGTGGTCTATCTTTGAGAATGTCCCATGTGCACTTGAGAAGAATGTGAATTCTGTAGTTTTGGGGTGTAATTCTCTGTAAATATCTATTAAATCCATTTGGTCTAGTGCTTCATTTAGAGTCTCTGTTTCCTTGTTAAGTTTTTGTCTAGAGGATCTATCCAGTGATGTCAGTGGGGTGTTGAAGTCCCCTGCTATGATTGTATTGCTGTCGATTTCTCCTTTGAAGTCTTCCAGAAGATTTTTAATGTATTTTGGTGCTCCTGTATTGGGTGCATATATGTTTACCAAGGTTATCTCTTCCTGTTGGATAGATCCTTTCAATGTTATGTAGTGGCCTTCTTTGTCTCTAGTTATGGCCTTCATTTTGAAATCTATTTTATCGGATATGAGTATTGCTACCCCAGCTTTTTTTTCCTTTCTGTTTGCTTGGAAGATTTTTTTCCATCCCTTCACTTTCAGCCTATGTGAGTCTTTTATTGTGAGGTGGGTCTCTTGTAAACAACATATATATGGGTCATGCTTTCTTATCTAATCTGCTACTCTGTGTCTTTTGATCGGGGCGTTCAGTCCATTTACATTTAAGGTGATTATTGATATGTACTTATTTATTGCCATTTTTGTTTAGTGTGGTTCTGTTTTCCTTTCTATTTCTTCTACTAATTACAGCAGTCCTTTTAACATTTCTTGCAGTGCTTGGTGCTAATATATTCCCTTAGCCTTTTTTTGTCTGGGAAGCACTTTGTTCGACCTTCCTTTTTGAATGATAACCTTGCTGGGTAGAGTAGTCTTGGGTTCAGATCCTTGTTTTTCATGACCTTGATTATTTCATGCCATTCCCTTCTGGCCTGTAGTGTTTCTGTTGAGAAGTCAGCTGATACCCTGATGGGGGTTCCTTTGTAGGTAACCAGTTGCTTAGCTCTTGCAGCCTTTAGGATTCTCCCTTTGTCTTTAATTTTTGGCATTTTAATTACTATGTGTTTTGGTGTGGGCCTGTTTGGGTTCTTCTTACTTGGGACTCTCTGTGCTTCTTGAACTTGAATGCCTTCTTCCTTCACCAAATTAGGGAAATCTTCAAATATATTCTCTAACTCTTTCTCATTTTCTTCTTCTTCAGGGACTCCTATGATGCGAATATTATTACGTTTCCAGTTGTCCCACAGTTCTCTTAAGCTGTCTTCCTGTTTTTTCATTGTTTTTTTCCTTTTGGTTTTCTGATTGGTTGATTTTTTCTACCCTGTCTTCTAATTCACTGATCCGGTCCTCAGCTTCTTCTACTCTGCTGTTTAGTTCTTCCAATGTGTTCTTCATTTCTGCTATGTCATTCTTCATTTCCAATTGGTTTATTTTCAATATTTCTATGTCTTTGCTCATGGTGTTGATGTCCTTACACATGCTGTTGAGCTTCCTCAAGACCACGGCTCTGAATTCTAGTTCTGTTAACTTGCTTAACTCCATTTCATTTATCTCATCTTCGGTATAGGTCTCTTGTTCTTTCATTTGGCATCTGTTTCTTTGTTTCACCATTTTGGCTATCTCAGTGGTTTTTGGAGCCTGCCAAATTTTCCCTGTGGATGTTGGTGTTCTGCTGTTTGTGGCTCCCTGTACTGGGTTTGGATGAGCGTGGGAGGACCCATGTTATACACCACTGTCCAGTCTTAATTTCCTGGGTAGATTTGCAAGCCCAGAAAAGGTTCAGTTATCCTCTAGCTTTTTGCCTAGAGGCTATTAGTCCCAGTTACTTGAAGAGCCTTGGGTTCTCAGTTGAATGAAAACCTCCCTCAGGTGTTCAGCGTGAGAGGATTTCCCGAGGGTGGGGCAGATGCTGATAGTTAATGAGCCTCAATTTGCATTTCAATGGCCCAACTGGGTGTGGCTGAATCTCCGAGGGAGGGGCTGCCGCCTCTCCCCAGAGCCCTGGGAAGGAGTAAGATGGCCACCATCCTTCGTGGCCATAACTCAGCAAAAGCTCTGAGCGCCCTCCAAATCCCGAGTGTCCCCACACAGTTCCAGTCCAGTCTGCTCTCCTTCTGCCGGAGCCCAAGGTGAGTGGCTGTGACTATTTTAGCGCTCTGCCCCGGCCCTCTGTGTTGTGGAGCCGGCTCAGGCTTTTACCCCAAGGGCGGTGCTCACAGCTAAGACCACTGCTGTCCGTGGGCTCCCAGCCCCCCTCTCGCACCTCCACAATCCTACCAGGATCGATTCAGTGTCCCTGGTTGTATGGTCCTCGCAAACTGCTTTTCTGTTGCTTTTTCCTGACGATTTGTCTTTATTTTAGTTGTATTTCCAGTTTGGTCCTGGGAGATGGTCTGTGTAGCTTCCATTCACTCCGCCACCATTTTGGAATTTTTTTCACGTGGGTGGTTTATATGGGACTCTGTAGCTCAGGAGATATATTGGAGTTGGACAGAAGAGTCATGTGCTTCTTTGTGACAGTGATATCTTGGGAGTTGATTTGGTCACTGAAGGAGGGGTGAAAGGAGAAGAGGATTAGAGTCAGCACCTGAGGCTTACCAACATTTTAAGAAAGGGCAGAAAGAAATGAGTTTTCAAAATGACTGAGAGGGAATGTGTTAGCAGGAGGAGAAGTAGTAGGGATGTAGAATCATCGAAGTCAGAGAAGAAGAGATTTCTTAAGAAGACAGAGATAGTCAACATTGTCCAATGAGGAAATGCCCGCTGGGGGGTGAGAACAGAAAGATATGGAGTATTGATTATTTTTTTCAAGAAACTTTGATGTAAAGGGAAGCCCTGAGTGGGGTATTAGTCAAGGGGGAATCAAGGCAATTGAGGTGAGGTAGTTCTTGCTTTGGTTTTGTTTTTAAGGTCGTTGAAATTTGAACAATTTGTAGGCTTTGGAGAAGCCTTCTTTAAGAGGCAGCTGAAAATCTAGAGAGGAAATATTAATAGCTACCTGAGCAAACTCTCACAGGAGAAAATGGGAGCAATAGCATTCCACTGGTTTACAAGTGAGAACTCCCACGCTTTTTAATAAATTAGGATCTCATCATTATTTAAACACGTAATATTTCCTAAATTGTGGGGTTTTGCATTACTTTCATTTTTCAAAACATTGCATTACAATATTTTCTTGTTTGTGAACTTTTTTGGTGCCCCTTAAATTTTGCACCAGAAGCAATTGCCCTACTCTCTCACCCTCATTTGACACAGACACACACCTTATCCACCCATGAAAAGTTGTTAGGAGTAATCATCCTGGAGAGAGCTTAATTCTAGAACAAATACTGGGGACTAGGGATATAGGACTTAGGTAGAGAGGGACACTGTCTGGGACTCAAGGGCATGACAGGCCTGGATTCCAGGAAAGCAGAAATGCTCAGACTTCCTTTCAAGAACACTATACAGAAAGGTACCCACAAGGGATCCCTTGTTCAGATGGGCCTAGGTTTGAACATGAGCACATATGATAATAGCCCTTAGGTGTGCACTAAGTCATTCTTCTATGATCTAACCCCTGTATCTCAATAATGTCTTCTTTCTAGTAGTGACAAACTGTTTACTGCCAGCAAAAGTACCCCAGACTCTTCCTAATGATCTCACATTATTACCAAATTATGAATCCATGCAGTACATTTCCTTATTTTAGTACGTCTTCCTTGAAAAGTCACATAGCACAATTTACATCCTTCTTCTTGTGACAGCTTTTTCTCCATCTCTGCCTCATATATTCATATAATAGATTTATGAGTTTCATATCTTCATGATTTTTCTAACAGTATAAAGTGATACCCACACAGTTGATTGACATTGTTTTTATTTCTTGTTGAAACCTTACTTAATTCTTTATTGCTGCTGGTTTACAATTTCCACTGATGATAAAGAAAGAATGAGGGAATCCACTTGTGAGTATCAGAGTTCACAATGGTATAAAAAGAGCTAGTTGATGGCAAAATGTCATGTAAACTTAAGTAATTGTGTTGTCTGGTAACACAAAGAAATAGACATCTATTCAGGCATTCCTTGCCCATGTGTGATGGTAAACATTTAACAGCTGGTTCTCCAAAAAAATAAAAAAGCCAGCCTGGCTGGTGTGGCTCAGTGGTTGAGCGTCGACCCATGTACCAAGAGGTCGCCGGTCCCGGTCAGGGCACATGCCTAGGTTGTGGGCCCGATCCCCAGTGAGGGGCATGCAGGAGGTGGCCAGTCAATGTTCTCTCTCATCAATGTTTCTGTCCCTCCCTCTCCCTTCCTCTCTCTCTCTCTAATATCAATAAAGAAAAAAACTTATTTTTAAATAAAAAAGCCCTACTTTTTTGTGTGTTTACCAACTTCCATGGTATAAATACTCTTGCTGTGATTGATTGATCGCAAGCTGCCAACTGAACATCACTGACTGTGGAATGGGAGAGTTGCATCGTACCACACTATTATGTGATATTTACACCTAGAGATACAATGAATGTAAATAATCTCAAGAGTATACATGGTTGTAAAAAAAAAAAAAAAAAAGTAGAAAGTGATAAGTTATTGAGACTTCATTATTTCAGAAAAATTTTTATTCTAAGTTTACACAATTTAATTTTCAATGATGGCTTGCAAAATTTCCGAACATTTCACAATCAGCTTTCATGAGCGGGTGCAATACAGCTCCGGCTCCACTGCTTCTTACTAAGCTTAGTGGGAAAGGGTGGGTTATGAGCAGAGATACCTGAAGCATAAGAGACCTGTTTATAGGACTAGCAGTGCTCTGAAGAATGGTGACTGCTTGCATTGAAGAAATAATGACAAAAACTGGGAGACTTGGGAAAATCTGCTTCTTAACACAAGGGTAAGAGACTAGAATATGTTATCATGACTGTCTTATCCTCCGAAGAGCTCATGATGCTTTGACTCACCTAGTTTTGAGCTGCACAAGTGTGGCCACGCTACTGGTTCTGCTCTACTCTCCTGCTCTGCTGGGTAACTTTGTTTAGGAACTTGAAATGTTTTTCCTCTCTAGATTTGGCGTTGGAAAATGGGGGTGCATTGTAAAGATGGTTAGTCTCAAAAATAATACAGGGGGTTGTTATTTGCCGAGTAATGCCTCTAAGATCTTTTAGCAAAGTAAGATTTGGCATGCTTGGGTTGGAAGACAAGTGCCATTCTGCCCAGTTTTGTCAAAGTCTGAGTAATTGAGAACGTCTTTATACTGTCTCTGATACAGGTTTCTTCTAGATGGGCTATACTCTGGACCCACATTCTTGGTGTTTGGACCAGTCCCTTGGGATCGAAAGGCCTGGACCTAGGACATGTCCAAATTCTAGTTACTGGGAGGACACGTTCGGAAGAGAGGCAGGAGAGCCAACTACATAAGTCTAGAGCTTAGCCCGCCACACCTGGAGGAGCGTGGGGTAGGCACACTTGGCATTGCAGTCTTGAACCTGAGGCCATTTCTATTTCTAGTGAGAAAGCATAATACTGTAATGCAAACTTACGTGGGTGTGGTCATTATGCATTATTATTATTTTCTATTGATGTGCTACTTCATGAATTTTCATTCTTATGAGCAAATTACATTCGGTTGCTCCTCTCTTCTGACTATGAAATCTGCCGGTCAAACAAAGCATTCAGGGGTATAGTGCAGCGGGTTTCCAATCATCTTCCAGGTGGGAGACACTTCCTGAGCAGTTCGACTCTGCCTTTGGGTACTGAGTAAAATTTTATTTGATAAAAGGGTTTTCTCAGCCCGGCCAGTGTGGCTCAGTGGTTGAGCGTCAACCCATGCACCAAGAGGTCATCGATTTGATTCCCGGTCAGGGCACATGCCCAGGTTGTGGGCCAGACCCCCAGTGGGAGGCATGCAGGAAGCAGCCAATCGATGCTCTGTCTCATTGATGTTTCTCTCTCTCTCTCCCTCTCCCTTCCTCTCTCTCTCTCTAAGAATAAATGAAGAAGAAAAAATTTTTTTTAAGTTTTCTCGTCTCAAAAATCAAGTTTGTAAAGCATCAGTAAGAGAGACCAGAGGCTGTACTTGTGCTACATGACAAAAGTAAGAAAGAATTCATCTGTGAGCTTTGGAAAGTCACGGCTGGAATTCAGACTATGATACAAGCCCGTGGTTTAAAGCTAAAAGAAATGTGGAAAAAAGCTCTCAATATTAAATTGAAGATTGTTGTCCTGATATTATTCTCACTCAAGGACTATTGATTTTCTTTTAAAAAATCAAGCCGTTTAAAAATGTTGTGCTAAGGATGAAACCATATTCAATGACAAATGGACTGCATAAACTATCTTCACTGGGCCTTATCAAAGCTTTTCACATGGTGCTTGGATGGTTTGTTTTGATGGGCAGAATCGAGTCCTGCAACCTTATCTAGCTTCATTATTATGGATATGAACATGGTTCGGAGACTCTCACTAGTTCCACAAAAGAAGATTTTGTAAAATGCAGCCTGATAAATTCTCCATTCAACGAGAGAGCTGAAGGAAGAATGTTTTATTCCACTGGACTGTAGTTTAAAGATATCTGACCTGAGTTTCTACAGGAACATGTTTTCTATAATATGTGTGTTTTTTTTTATTATTGATGTAAGAGAGAGGGGGAGAGGGAGAGAGAGAAACATCGATGCGAGAGAGAAACATCAATCAGCTGCCTCCCAGAGGCACCCCACCAGGGGGATTGAACCTGCAAGCTAGTTTGTGCCCTGACCTGGAATCAAACCAGCGACCTTTGGGTGCACTGGATGATGCTCAACCAGCTGAGCCACACCGGCCAGGGCTGCAGGAACGTGTTTTTAGAGGGAGAATATGTAGATTACAATCCTTGACTATTACTCTTCCCTCTTCTCTTTCTCCAGACTGAGTTTGTATGCTCCCCCCACCACACACACACACACACACACACACACACACACACACACACACACACACATTTTGTAGTCCAGAAAGACCTAGAATGAAAGAGATTGGGAAAGAATTTGAGAGCTGTGCCAAAATCGAGAAATGCATTTCACAGAAACACAAAGCTCACTTTGTCACTGTGTTCATTCAGATCAGTCTGACTCACTTAGGGGAAAAAGAGCAGTTTTAGATCTGAAACCCCTGGCACCACAGTTTCTACCACGGAGGCTCCCCAGTTGTTTCCTTCTGTTTCTTTCTTTTTTATTTTATTTTTTTTATCTGTAACTCAAAAGTTAGAAAGGACTTAAGTTGTAGGTCAAGAAAGAAAGAAGCCTGTCCTTGGGTGAGCAGTATCAGGCTTTCAATTTACTGGCAAAGGTGTTCACTACAGGCTGAGCATTATGCTAAGATTATCTGATTTATTTCTTATAATAATTCCAAAGAAGAAAACTGATTATTCTAACTTTGTAGATTAGAAAATTGAAGCTTAGAGGGATTACATGATTTACCCAAGGTCACTCGGCTGGGAAGTGGTAGAAAAAGGACATGAATCCAGGCAGTGGTACCCAGGGCTAGAGCATTCAACTGCTACCATACAGCTGCAGAGTCGCAGGGACCCGGGGAGGGGCCCCGGGGAGGGGACCGCAGCTGCCGTGGTGCAGGGAAGGAGGCCCCGGGACACAAAGAGCCTTGTTCTTTTTCTGGTAGGGGCTATTTGGGGCCCTGCTTTTTAGCACTGTCCATGGAAAAATGTCCAGACCTGTGGAAATTTTTTTATAAGAGTTTGTTTGAGCCAAACATAGTGCACACCTGGAAGGAAGATAGCAACAGACTGAGAAAAATGCTTCCCAAAGTGACCGTCTGCAGTTTGTCTTATACAGTTGGAATTTAGGAGGGGCTGTAAGGAAAAGTGTATGAATGAGGGAGAAAACCAGACAGGGAAATCTCTCTGATTGGATTACAGGATGGTTATCAAGAATGTGTGCCCTCTTGAGGGTGGTTACACTTGGGGGCGGGGGGTGGTCTGAAAAACAGGCTTTTCAAAAGTGTGTTAGCCCCGACCGGGGTTGCTCAGTGGTTAGAGCATGGGCCCTTGCATTGAAGGGTCACGGGTTCCAGTCAAGGGCGTGTACCTAGGTTGCAGGTTTGATCTCTGGCCCAGATGGGGTGGGTGCAGAGGGACAACTGATCAATGTGTCTCACATCGATGTTTCTCTCTCTCTCTCCCTTGCCCTCTCTCTCTCTCCCTTCCACTCTCTCTAAAATCCAATGGAAAAAATATCCTCAGGTTAGGATTCATAACAACAGCAAAACTGTATTAACCTAGATGCACAAAAACAATGGGCGTGATTTGCTTCAGGCAGGGGTAACCTTTCACCAGGGAAGATATAGGCCAGAGGCATGACTACCCACCGTGACCTGCCCAGTTAGGAAGATATGATCAGATCACCCTGTAAGGTTACTTTCTGTTAGATTTATTACAGCCCCCCCTTTCCATCCATAGTATTCATCTCTACATAATGCAAAACAGTCTACATCTCTAAACTGATGTAATCATTTGTATAAGGGCGAATTTGCACATGTCAAGTGTTTCTAAATAGAAAGAGAAAGGGGAATGATGGGTAAGATAGATTTTTTTTTATTTGGAGGTTAAGAGGTGAAGAATTATAGGGGCCCTGCCAGTGTGGCTCAGTGGCTGAGCGTCAACCCATGCACCAAAAGGTTGCCAGTTAGATTCCTGGTCAGGGCACATGCCCAGGTTGTGGGCCCAATCCCCAGTGGGGGCAAGCAGGAGGCGGCCAATCGATGTTGTCTCTCATCAATGTTTCTATCTCTCTCCCTCTCCCTTCCTCTCTCTCTAAAAATCAATAAAGAAAAAAAATTTTTTTTTAAAGAATTGTAAGGAATAAGGAAGTGAAAATGGGAAGAAAAACAGAAATTTTATGAGAAAGGAACAGTAATCGGAAAGTTATTTCTTACTCAATTATAAAAAATGTTTGTGTTGGCCTGGATTCTGCTCACTTCTTTTTTCTTTCTATCTCCCTTCTTTTCTTCCTTATTTCCTTTCTTCCTTCCTTGTTTTGTTACGCTCTTTCAGATTCTTGGGATCATAAATGCACTCAGGGCATCTTAATTATGGTAGTTATTTTCAGGGTACTAGAGAAAATAAGAAAAGTTTAGAAAGTAAGGAAAAACAGAAAAAAAATCTAGCAGCTAAACCACCAGGCCTTGGGGATAACAGACCCTGGGGTACTCAAAGTCAGACCACAGGGAGAACTGAAACAGCATTCAGCTACTAACATAGTAGTATCTCATTATTTGCCTTCCTCTCATCAACAGGCCTCCAGCCTTTCTCTCTGTCTGTCTGTCTGTCTGTCTCTGTCTCTCTTTCTGTGTGTGTGTGTGTGTGTGTGTGTGTGTGTGTGTGTGTGTGTCTTTCCCTCCCTCTGTCTCTCTCCCTCTCTCTCTCTCTCTCTCTCTCTCTCTCTCTCTCTCTCTCTCTCTCTCTCAGTTTTATTACCATCACTGATTCTTCTTACTCTCCTTTCTACCTCATGGTCTGTCCTTACTCTTGACTTTGCATCATAGCCGTGCCTTCTTTCTTTATATATGTTGATGTGAGAAACATCCAAACCTGCAGAGAATTTTTATAAGATTTTATTTGAGACAAACTGATGACATATGCTAGGGAGTAAGATCTCAAATGCTCCAGAAAGTAACAGTTTTGCAGCTTTTGTGTGTGTGTGTGTGTGTGTGTATGTGTGTGTGTGTGTGTGTGTGTGTGTGTGTGTGCGCGCACATTTTAAATTAAGGATGGAATTGAAGGAAGATTACAGGGAGGTGGAAAAAAGTAAGGCAAGGACTGGATTACAGGATGGTTAACAAGATTATGTGCTCTCTTGAGGGTTAATGCCCCCTTCGAAGGGTATTCTGCTATTTCAAAGATGTGTTAACCTAGATGCACAAGAACAATGGATAAGACAGGGCTGGCTTAAAATCTTTCACTAGAGAAGTTATAGGTCTTGGGCATGACTACCCACCATGACCTGCCCAGTTAAGAATTTATGATCAGGTCACCCTATGAGGTTACTTTTCATAGAACCCCTTTTATTCATCAACATATATCACAGGTTTTGCCAAACCATCCAAGTAAGTCTAATTTATTCAGTCTTTCACCCATTTAGCTTGGGCTAGACACCTCTCGTATGTTCCCTTGACACTCATTTCTTCCCTGTACTGAATATTTTTTAGAATACCTGATGAACTCACAAGGATCCCCTTAACTGTCCTTATCACCCCCATAAATGTGGACCCAAGAGTCATTTTGTACAACATAATCCCACTTCCCTATCAGCCAGCCTCATCCCAAGATCAGCCAATCAAAGTCTCTTCTCCTGCGATTTGAAATCCTCAAGAATGGAGAGAGAGTCTCTCCAGGTGGCTGAGCCTTTAACTTTGTAACTTGGCTGTCCTTGAGCCTCACCTATTCATGGACTGTTTTGTTTTCCTACAACCCAGACAGAATTTAGCATTCTCACTAGTTTCCATGAAAATATCTGATCATCTTGGTTATTTGATCATTTTTGTAGTCTCTACTTGAATGCGGTGAAGGGGAGAGAGGTCATTCAGTCTCACCCCTCCCTCTCCTTCCTGACTGTGTCTCTGGGTCACATTCATCCTTCCCCCTGTTTTATGCATAACAGTTTAGAGTAATCATCTTTGGCAACTTTTGCGTGCCCTGAGGGCTCACCCACTAAGCCAATCAGCTTATCGAGGTATTACTTTCAAACTAGATATTCCTCCTCAGGGGAATTCTTGTCAATATAATTATCTTCTCCAGAAAGGTTTGTACTTGGAAGCTGTGACCAGCTTTATAACAGCACTTATGTTAGTGAGCAGAGAAGTCAGTCTTTGGAAAAAATTAAGAGAAGCAGAAAGGAGAGTCAGAAAGAAAACACTGCTTGTGTAGAAGATGGCTCTAATTCCTGGTCCCTGTCCTGCCGAAGGTCAGGCTATGTTCCTCCCCTTGTTCTGCAAAATAGCCCATTACCTAACACTTCCCTTTTTAACTTAGATTAGCTAGGCTACATAGCACTTGTCACCCAATAACCCAACTTAATATATTCTCCTATCAAAAAAGCTTCACTGTGTATTGCCTTTGACAGTTATCTTGTCTGAGCTCTTTACTTGAATGAAAGCTTCTTAAGGGTAAGGACTGCATTTGTCTTGTTCTCTGTTTTATTGTCACCACTTAGCATGTCTTCCAGACTGATAATAACTATATTTTGAATGATTATATACAGTTATTGATGGCCAAGTGTGGACTATGCACTGTGATTCTCAGGATGAAAGACACTATCCTTGACCTCACACTGCTTCAAGTCCAGATTGCTCCCAAATCAGCCCAGTTCTTTTTCTACGTTCATCGTCCCATGTCTTAGATAGGGCTCTGAGCTATGGTGAAGGGGGCAGAGTTGGCTCAAGAAACCAAATCTCACAAGGGGCAGGAATAAACCTGGGCCTTGAGGACAGCTGGACCCAGGGACGAATGTGGTCAGGACTCTTCTTCCTCTCTTACCTCTATAGGTTGACGTCACCACGTCAAACTTATTTCCTCCTGAGTATGTTACAGTAACCAACAGCAGTTTTCACACTTACCTTATTCCAGCTTTATTATGATTTTCAATGGCTCCAATCTGAAAAAATCCTGGGGAGATCCTCCAATTGGTTCAGCTTGTATGAAGTATATTTCTCTGGGCCAATTGTGGTGGAAGGAAAGCACTAGAATTATTTTAGTTTGGGCTTCTGTCTCTACATCAATAATGACCAGCAGGATCTATAGGATAGTGGCACCTTACAATCCTAGCCACATGGATGGGGCATGGCCAGAAAGAGGGTGTGTGCTCTTCCAAGCAGACAAAACAAAATACGTCTGTTCATCTCCTCAGCCTCACATTCATCAACTCCTTTCCCTGAATTTATTTAATAATATCTATCAAATGCTCATTTAGCATTTAGTGCAAAGCAATTTGCTCTGCTCTTAGACTAAGCATTTACATTGTATGTATCAAAATTAATTTTTTAAAGGAAAATAAATGTCTCTTCTTAATCCCTGTAATCATAACCCGATTTTTCCTGCATTTATTTTTCGGTCACAGCATAGCGAAACCTTCAAGCACTGTTTAATCCGGACCATCCCAGAGCCCACGAATCAGGCGATTTTATCTTTTGTTCCTATCCTTGCCATCCCTAATCTGTCAGGCAGTCCTGAATCTATACCATCAGGCTTGTTTGTTCTACTTCTCTATCCTTTTATCACGGTTCCATTAACTCACATCTAAGGATGTCAAGAGAATAAATAGCCCAATAAAACAGAAGAATATACTTCCAGATTTAAAAAGAAAGAAACATACAAGAAATACATAAATCATACGGTATGACAATAGCCCAGAAGATTGCATGGGAAGATCTTCGTGTTTTCTGTAGAAGAAAAGAAAAATGGAGTTTCCATCCGTTGCATCAGCGTTTGACAGCTGCAGCTATTGTATACTGGGCACCGAAAAGGAGGGCTGGGCATCAGGAAAGACTTTACCTAGAATAAGCACAATTCCATGGAGGATGACCACACATTTTCTCTGGTGATTATCTTATAACCAAGGATAATTTAAACATGAGTCTAACCAACGTGTTGTCTAAGAAATTCTTAATCATGACCATTTCCTCCTTATAAAACATGTTCCCTTGCAACATGGGCTTGGCCTGCCAACTTCCTATCACTTGGTGTCACACCTACATAATGGAGACTCATGTCTCAATGAACTCTTCCCAGATAAACAGAAGGCGCTGTCCAGGAGTAATAAACACCTGCCGCACTGGTTGCTCAGAGCGCAAATAAAGATAAATTTGTTGGCCTGACCTAAATGTTCTCTGGATCCTCAATTAATCTAATGTTACCTGACATTGGGCACTTTCTCTATCTAAACCAAAAAGAACCCTCTTTGGTCAGGGTCTCATCACTCTTTTTCAATAGTAATTGTGTACCTGCTGCTTCAGTAGGTACGTCGTGACTTCCAAGTTTGGCATCCAAACTCTAGCAAAACATCATTCTAAGTCATTCTAAATCAAACGTTTGGTTCTTGGAGTCAATACTAATGTAAGGCTATGCCTAACATCAAAGGGAAACTCTTTTTGTTAAGATTCTCTACATGACTTGAATTAGAAATGAATTATTTTAGCATTTAAAAATGCACTTTAGAGATCTCTTAAAGTCACGGACCTTAGTGACAGAGTGCTAGCTTGCACCAGAACATTATTTTGTTTTACCTTAATTATGGAGAAAGTAACACTATTTAACTGTTCAAAATATATTCTATACATTTTAATACATTTAGTTATGACAAAGACATTATTCTGTCAATAGAAAGCTGGATAGGCAAACAGCCAGCAATATTGATTCTGTATCTCCCATAGATGCACAAGTTAGTAAATACTTACCTTTTCAGGAAATAAAGATCCAGTACACCAAGCTTGGAGAGGCAGAAGGCTATGCAGAGGGCGGGACGGTGAGAAACCACTGAGAAGATCACCAGCCTCAGATGCAGAAAACACCTGCCTTGATCTCCCCATCAGATAAGAACAGACTTATACTACTAAAATTATTACTACTATTGCTATTATAATTTAACATAATCTAACCTCTGATGTCCTCCCAGAGCAAGCTCTGAAATGCAGTTTATAGCTCTTAGGAACCTAATCTCTTTTTCTGATCAAAGCCTCTCTGCTATTGTCTGGAAGCCTAGGTTTTGCAAACAGCTTGCTGACAGACTGGAATAAAAGCTTTTTCTCATGACTCTCACTGGAACCTACCCTGATCTTCTGGCTGGAACAGGAGAGATGGCTTTATAGTAGGACAGAAGAGACCACTGGAATCACACCTCATGTGCCTCAAACCGAAGAGTCCAAAGGGCTGTGTGATCACTGTGTTTGTTCCCTGCAAACCCTTCCTGGCTTATACATTTCCCTTGTTCACCATTTTGACCAGCTGGTCAATCCCTCTCCTTTCTGGCTCTGTCTACCCTCGCCACAGGATTACCATACAATGCCACAGATTTTCCCAAACATCTGCCCATTTTATTCATTCAGAAGTGACAGCTCTCGCCCTGACTAAGGCTGATCTCCTAGAGGACCAAATGCTCTTAGCGGAATATTTTTTATTATTTCAAACTTTCTCCTCTTAAGACAGATTATTTAATCAGATGTATGTTTAACATCAGAATGAAATTTAAGTAAAAGGAAATTCACTGTCATTTTATATGTTCTGCAGGAAACAGATTGTAGAAATTGTAGATCCAGTGACAATACTACACAGCAATGAAAAAGCATGAATTCCATCTATGTGCACATCATGGATCAACCTCCCAGACATAGTGAATCTCCCAGGTGGGCAAGAGAAAAGGGGACACAAAAGAGTACATGCTGAATAATTATCAAGTTCATGGGCTGCAAATTTAATCTATGGTGATACGAGTCGCAGAGTGGCTGCTGTTGGTAGGGGAGGAGTATCAAGTGAGAGTGGGCACCAAGAGCCTGTTGGTGCTACCAGGAAAGTTCTGTCTTGATCCAGGTTGCAAAATTAATTTATACTTCTTTCAATATTCACCCAGTAGCAGACTTAAGATTTGTCTACTTTTAGCCCGGCCAGTGTGGCTCAGTGGTTGAGCGTCGACCCATGAACCAAGAGGTCGCCAGTTCAATTCCTGGTCAGGGTACATGCTCAGATTGTGGGCCAGATCCCCAGTGGGGGGCATGCAAGAGGTGGCCAATTGATGTTCTCTCTCATCAATGTTTCTATCTTTCTCTCCCTCTGCCTTTTCTCTCTCTCAAATCAATAAAGAAAAAAAAACTTTTTTTAAAGATTTGTCTACTTTCCTATATATAAATGTATATATAGTATGCTTTTATTTTTAAAATTATAAAAGTATGTTATACCTGAATTTTTTTTAAATATATATTTCAAGATCCAGTGACTTGCTAGTCTCTGATTTATATAAGGAACATTCTTTAGGGTCACCATTCCTGTCATTACAAATTTCCTTTTTAGGATGCAAACAGTCTGTATTCCTAGCCTTTGTCAGTGGGAAGGCCAATGGCTTCCTCCAGTTCGGTTGCTCTTCTGGGGCGACCACAGCCAGGCTACTCTGCGGAGAGGGTAGCTCCACACCTCCTCACTGCACTCAGCTGGGTTGCTATGATCACCTGGTATCTTCTCATCAGCTTCATCCAGAGTGTCTGCACATCTTTCTGAAAATGCCAGATATAACAAAAAGAACACTCAGAAATCCTCCTTCAAATATTTTAAAATTATTTTTAGAACAACAGCATTATAATAGCAAAGTATATGATAGTCAATTCATAATCCAAACACAACTAATTCAAGAAACACAGGAGTGGGATCCCATAATTATAGCACGCTAACAAATCCCTTGTTGTCCCATATCCACTTTCTTTCTTCATCCTTGTTTATGTGTATAAATAATGTAAACGATTTTAGAAGATATAATTCTATTTATAACATTTTTATTTAACAATGCATCATCCAATTTTGAAAAATATTACATTAATGTCCTATTATTTATTCTCACTTGGTAAAACATTTGATGTGTTTTCAGTTTTTTGGTGTTATGAATAATGAATATCTTCAAGGGTGTAGCTTTTTTTTTTGTTTCGATATTGAGCACAGTTTAAAATTTCAGGGACAGGATACTGGATGGGAAGACTTGGGTGGCTCTTGGAACATATAGGTACATTTGCTTTAGAAAAATATTACACTGATTTCTAAGCTGCTAGCAATGTATAATGGTACCAATTTCAGCGTAGTCTTACCAACACTAATTTCTTTTTTTTCTTCTTCTTTTTTTTTTTTTTTTTGAGATATCATTCACATACCACCCATACCCATTAGCAATCACTCCCTATTTTCCCTCCTCTCAGCCCTTGACAAAAACTAATCAACTTTCTGTTTTGGGTTTTTTTTTATCCTCACCCGAGGACATTTTTGCATTTATCTTCAGATAGAGCGGGAGGGAGAGAGGGAGGAAGAAAGAGAGAGAAACATCAAGTGAGAGAGACACATCAACTGGTTGCCACCCACACGACCCCAACCGGGGCCGGGGACAAAGTGCAACCGAGGTACGTGCCCTTAGCGGGAACCAAACCCAGGACTCTCTGGTCCACAGGCCAACGTTCTAACCGCTGAGCCAAACCGGCCAGTGCTCAACTTTCTGTTTTTATGGATTTGCCTATTCTAGGTATTATGTATAACTGGAATCATATAATATGTGATCTTATATCTGATTTCTTTCACTGAGGCTAATTTTTTTAGGTTCATCCATGTTGCAACATAAATCAGTATTTCATTCTTTTTTATGGCTAAAAAATTTTCCATTGTATGGATGTAACACTTTTCTTTATCAATTTATCAGTTGATGGACACTTGGATTGTTTCCACTCTTTGGCTATTATAAATAATGTTGTTATGAGCATTTGTATACAAGTTTTTGTGTGAATATGTTTCAAATTCTGTGTTACATAAGTCGGAGTAAAACTTCTGGGTTATAGTAACTCTATGTTTAACTTTATGAGGAATTGATAAACTGTTTCCGAGAGTGGCACACTGTTTTACACTCCTACAAGCATTGTATGAGCATTCCAATGTCCCCACATCTCCCATTCCTTGCATTTTCTTTTTAACTTTCTTGATGGTGTCCTTTGAAGCACACATTTTTTATTTTGATGGAGTCCAATTTACTTACTTATTCTTTTTGTGATTTGTTATTTTTATGTCATACCTAAGAAACTATTTCTTAATTCGAGGTCACAAAGATTTACATCTATGTTTTCTTCCAAGAGTTTCATAGTCTTAGCTCGTACATTTAGGTCTATGAACCATTTTGAGTTCATTGTTGTGTATATTAGTGTTCAACTTTTATCTTTTGTGTGTGGATGTCCAGTTGTTCCAGCACTATTTATTGAAAGACTGCTCTTTCCTCAATTTGACTTGTCTTGGCATTCTTATTCAGATCAATGGACCCTAAGTGTAAGGGTTTATTTCTAGGTTCTCAATTCAATTCTACTATGCCTTATGCCAATAACACACACACAATTTACCTTTGTAGTAAATTTTAAAATCAAGGAAGTTTTGTCCTCCAAGATTGTTTTGGCTATTCTAAGTCCTTTGGTTTTCCATATGAATTTTAAAATAAGCTTGTCAATTTCTATCCAAAAAAAGGGCAGCTGGGATTTTGATATGTATTGTGGTGAATCTGCAGATTAATTTGGGGTATGTTGCCATGTTAACAATGTTAAGTCTTCCAATCCATGAATGTAAAATATATTTCCATTTATTTAGGACATCTTTAATTTTTTTCAACCATGTCTTCTGGTCTTAAGTGTACAAGTCTTACACATTTTTATTAAATTTATTCCTAAGAATTGTATTCTTTTGATGAGATCACAAATGTTATTACTTTTAAAATATCATTTACAGATTGTTCATTGATAGTCTATAGAAATACAGTTGATTTTTGCATATTATCTGATATCCTACAACTTTGTTAAACTCATTTATTACTTCTGATAGTTTTTTGGCACGTGCCTTTAGATTTTCTATATAAGATTATGGCATATGCAAATACAGACAATTTTACTTCTTCCTTTCCAATCTGAATGACTTTTAAAAAAATTTACTTTCCTACTTGCTTAAACTAGTACCTCTAGTACAATGTCGAATAGAAGTGGTGAGGGTGGGCATGCTTGTCATGTTCCTCATCATAAGGGAGAGTATCTAACCATTAAGTATGATGTTAGCTATGGGGTTTTGCAGTGTGCCTTTATTAGGTTGAGGGAGTTCTCTTTTATTTTTAGTTTATTGGGTGTTTTTCTCATGAAAGGGAATTGTTTTTTTCTGTGTGTATTGAGGTGGTCATGGGTGGTTTTATTCCTTTATTTTATTAATGTGGTATATTATATTGATTGATTTTTGTTGAACTACCCATGCATTCCTAGAATAAAACTTACTTGGTCATGGTGTATGATTTTTTATATGTTACAAGACTTGATCTACTAGTATTTTGTTGGGGATTTTTGCATCTATATTCATAAGAGATATTGATGTGTAGTTTTCTTGTAATATTTTTGTTCAGTTTTGGTATCTGGGTAATACACACTCATAGAATGAGCTGGGAAGTGTTCCCCCCTCTTCTATTTTTTAGAAGAATTTGTGAAGAATTGAAGTTAATTCTCCTTTAAACATTTAATAGAATTTACCAGAATATAATTTCTTTTACATGTAAATGGTATGGTATTAACACAGTGTTATTTTGGCTTCTATTTCGTTGAAAACTAACAAGGTTAAACATTTTCCCATATGTTTGCTTGCTAATTATTTCTGTTGGTATACATTGTTTGTTCATGTCCTTTGCTCATTTTCATATTAGGGTTTCAGTGGTCTTCTTATCAATTTTAATGAGCTTTTAATAATAGTAACCCTCAGATCATTATATTTTAATCTAGTAATATTTCATTGTCCAGACGTCTTAATGTATTTTAGTCAGAAGGAGAATAAGTCAAGTTTTAAAGACACTGCTGTTTATAATAATTTTCTCACAATTTTATCCTGTTGGCATACAAAATTATTCTATATTTCAGGGGGGAAACAGAAGGCTACAAATCTACTTAAAAATAAATTTATGTTCCTTGATGCCCAGACAAAATTTAGAATTTATTTTCTTGCATATTTATTTGTTTTTACTACATCAAACTAGGCTTACATATTAGACATCAGATCCGTAAGGTTTTATCCATTTTCTGAGTTCCTGCTGATGGTTCCATTTAGTGAATTTGACTTATTGAGAACCACACCTATATGCTCAGCTTAACATCACATTCAACCTCCTCTGATTTGTTGTTTAACCCCAGAAGACACCAAAGTGATAATCAAACCATTTAACTAATATGTATATTAAAAAAATTAATTCTGTTTACCATGCTAATGAAGAGCTAATGAAGAGGACTTGATGAGTCCTCTATAGTGTCAAACATTTGATTAAGAAGACCAGTTCACATGCAGTCTGATTAGAGGATTTTAAGATAAATATCATTCCACACAGGCTTATCACAACACCTGGACATCCCCCATTAAACATGTATTATAAATATAGAAATATTTATAATAGTTAGATTTACTATACACTTGTTAATATACCCACATGCATTCCTACAAATTAGCTAAGAGGGTGGAATATTAGGACAGCCCAGTAAGCTCTGTTCAGAGTCAGGGACACCTCACAAAAGGGAACAGCCTACATGAGCAGCTGTACCTATGGAGGCTATGAAGATTACTCTACCAGCCCTGGCCGGTTTGGCTCAGTGGTTAGAGCATCAGCCCATGGTCCAGAGTCCCGGTTCAGTTCCCGCTAAGGACACGTACCTTTGTTGCAGTTTGTCCCTGACCCCGGTTGGGGTTGTGTGGGTGGCAACCTGTGTCTCTCTCACATCAATGTTTCTCTCTCTCTCTCTCTTCCTCCCTCTCTCCCTCCCACTCTATCTGAAGATAAATGCAAAAATGTCCTCAGGCGAGGATTAAAAAAAAAGATTACTAGTCCCCACTTGATACCCTGATACTTCCTCTTGGCCTCAAGGCACTTTGAGTCATATTCTAACTTCCTTTTCTGGATTCTGGCATGCGACCCTACTTTCTGTCAATGGAGAGAGAAATTTGTGATTGGATCTGGAAAAATTTTATTCCACATATATTTCACCTGGGTCATATATGTGTGAAGTTGGGTAGATGAGTTTAAATACATAAAAAGCAAATGAAACACACAGAGGCGCAAAGGTGCATTTTTGCTAGCACAGACTTAGAACAAAATCACTCTTAACATCTGCCATAAGAAAGTAATTTAAACTGTCTAGCGTAGCCCGGCCGGTGTGGCTCAGTGGTTGAGCATGGACCCATGCACCAAGAGGTCACCAGTTCATTTCCTGGTCAGGGCACATGCCCAGGTTGTAGGCCTGATCCCCAGTGGGGGACATGCAGGAGGCGGCAGGCCAATGGATGTTCTCTCTTATTGGTGTTTCTATCCCTCTCTGTCTAAAATCAATAAAGAAAAAATAAAAAATAAAAATATACTGTCTAGTGTAGAAGATTTTACTTGGCTCTTTACACTGTCACCAGAAACAAAACTACCATTTGTGTTAGGAGATTATTATTTCCTACTCTCTTGTCACATTAGATGCGTGTACATACAGTTATACAACATCTTTTCCTTCCAGACCTGCAGGGACAATGTCCATGCTAACTATATACCCTCTATTATAGAGGGAAAAAAGTTTCATCATTTGTTTTAATCATTGTGTTTTCCCTTCTTCTTTAGTCCATTTCTTCTGATCATACATGTCACTATTCCCATAAATGCTATTCCTTTAAGAAGCATCCCCACAGAATAATGTATATATCTATATGTGCTATTTAATCAAGTATAACTATCACTAGAAGCTTGTATAGTAGTAATAAAATACAAATAGACAATACGTATATTTTTAATGTGTTTTTATTGATTTTAGAGGGAAAGGGAGAGAGAGAAACATTGATGGGAGAGAAACATCAATTGGCTTCCTCCTGCACAACTCCCACCAGGGATGGAGCCCTGAAACCTGGGCATGTGGCCTGACCGGGAATCAAACCAGTGACCTCTCGGTGCATGGGACGATGCTCAACCAACCAAGTCACACCAGCCAGGGCACTAGACAGTATATTAAATAAAAGTCACTTTTTCCTAAGTTATTCTATTTCTTTTCTTTTCTTTTCTTTTTGAAATAGACAAGGCTACAGGCTCTATCATTTACGTCTACATGATCCTTATTAAAAAAAAAAAAGGTACCTAACCTCTCTGGGTCTCAGTTTCCACATTCTTAGTAGGAGTACAATTCATCCCTTTTAGTATTGTTGAAAGGGTCTACCAAACATTTGTTCCAGCCCTCTTAGCAAATGTAGCAAGAATAGAGGTTATTAGCTAAAGGGCAGATAAAAGGCAGCGTAGGACAGAGGAGCATCATCAAGGATCCTGCCCTGTCTTCTCTCTGCTGCCCAGATGATTCCTAGCCCTTGCTCGTTAATGGAAAAATCACCCTGGGTGAAGGGAAAGAGAAAAGAAAGAGAGAGAACAAAATCCTGAAATGATGTGACTATACAAAACCATGACTACCCAAGCAAAATGCTGGTGTGACTATGTGCACCGTGTATTAGCCACACTGACTTTTTTTCATTAGCCTGCAATTGCGAGGCTCCTTCCTCGCAGTCTGACAGATACCACAACCTCTTATTCTCTTCAATCATAGTTGGATTTAGGTCAACAGAAGAGCTGGAAGATTTGGGGTGGAGGGTTTAAAGACTGTCTGCACACTTTCTTCTTATTATTATATTCTCATGGATATCCTAACCATTATTATATTCTAAGTGTTGAAAACACTCAGAAAAATTTATGAGTCACTGCTTACAAACTTTTCTCCAACCTAAAGTCACCATTCATGCTTGAGCTGTTGCTAATGAAAACATTCTACCCAAAGTCCCGGATAAATGTACCCTTTACTCACCTTACTCACATAATCATCAAATTATGAAAGCATCTACAGTCCTGACTAAATGTATCAACATTACAATTAATTGCAACTAGGTCATAAGAACTTGAAATAGATACTAAGTATTACCATTAGCAGGAGCTCAGACAGTGGAGGTCAAGAGTTGGGTTTTCATACAAACTAAAGGCTTCTAAAAGCTTTAACGTAGGAAACTGTTTATCAACTCTTTACTTCCAGTGAGATGGATATGTTTTATTTATCTAGGGATTACACATTGATGCTGTGTAGGAAGCACTTTCCTTCCTATAGACAACTTGCTTATTGCCATTAGTGATGAAGCTTCCGATAAGAGTCAAGGCTGTGCCTTCACATTATCTCTTTCTACAACTGTGAACTTCTCTCCACACATCAACAAGAACAGAAGAGTGAAGAGCAAATGAAAACCCAAAAACAACTGTAAGGGACAGAAGCAACTTGTTTCTCATTACGGATTTTAATTGAGTCGAAAAGTTTTCTCTAAATTGGTACAAACTCATTTGGCAGAGAAACCTGAACTTATATAAGACTGTCTAAAGACTGTTTATTCGACTTAGTATGAATGTTCATTCATTTCTCTGCAGAAATAACAATGTGTGTGATTACAGAGCACAGATTTGTTGGGGATGTTATATTACCTATGAGTTTATTACATGTTATATGCATTAAATTATCTTCCTGAAACCTAGAAATTTCTGAATTCTAAAATACTTCTAGCCTCAAAGGTGTTAGATAAGGAAATGTGAATTTGTACTAGTTTTCCTACTTAGATTATATAGAATTTTTCTAGACATTTTTATTTTATATGGCATTATGTTTGGCCCATATTTCCAACACTGGTTTCCTCGTCTGTATCCGTAAATTATAACATATCTCATCTTAACCAGACAGCTAGGTAATTAATGATAGCTAAGTACTTAAAATAATATGTGTGTATGCATATGTAAAAACCATATATGTTTATGTGTATACAATACATACACGCACACTTCTATGGCAAAAAACTTGAATTTAGTAAATACAGATTTCTAATTGATACTTTCATTCAGCGATCTGGTTCTCAGAGGCAAAGCTCTAAGCAAGAGCCCTGGCAGGAGATAGGAAGGAGAGCCAATGAAATGTCTGGTTTTAAAAAAGCTATCTCCGGGCAGGGAACACACACAGCTGTCCAAATTCCTGAACGTCTTAAAGGAGGCTGATATTCATACTGGAGACCAATTTATCTATATATTGTTTAAAGAGCTTGTAGGTGATATCCATATTCTACACTGAGCACTGCAAGTATTTCTTCCTCATTACAGGAATAGGTTAGGTTTATATCCTGTTTTTCAAAGAGCTGCAATATATATTGTCTATATTTGATTTTACATATTGGGGATAATAATAATAATAGCCACATCAAGAGTTGTTTTGAGGATTAGGTAACACATTAAATGTCAAGCCCAGTCAGTGTATGCCACATGATACTGCTGTGAGGTAATACAGCTCGCATGATTATCCCCACTTTTCAGATGAGGCCCAGGTATTGTAGGTGGCTTGCCCAAGGTCACATGACTAGTAAACCGGAAAACTGACACTTAATGTTATTCCATTGGCATCAAGTTTGATGTTCTTTTCATACCACCTCACTGTCTAAAGTAGATGATGGTATCTTTTACCACAGCTTTTTGATACATGAAAATGGCTTTGTTATTTTTACTGGATATTGAAATAATACATGCTTATTATATAAACTATTGCACAGATCTAAAACTGGATAAGCATAGAGAAAAAAGTACAAAAAATTACTCATCATGCAATCACCCAGAGAAAAACAAGTTTGATGAGGAATATAATCTTTAAGACATTTTTCTATGCATAAACAGATGTAAATGAAATATCACAATTAAAATGGGATAATGACATATCCTGTTTTATAGTATAATTTTTCATTTAATAATACATTTAGACTTTTCCATATCAATAAATGTTATAGTTATGAATTTCAAAATATTTATTAAGATGTGTAAAACTACACCTAAGATACTACTTTATTTATTCTTAACATCCACAAATAGTAGAAAAGACCATCTGGCCAAATTGTGGTGGACTCTCTTTTCTCCTTCACTTCATCTGGGGCAATTTTTCAATTCACGGCAAGGGCTAGGAATCATCTGAGAAGTAGAGAGGACACGGCTGGGTCCTTGATGCCGCTGCTTTGCCCTGTGCTGCCTTTTATCAGCCCTTCAGCCAGCGGCTTTCATTCTCACTACATCTTCTAGAGAGTTGGAATCATTCCTTGACATATGGCTGTCAGATTATAGAGTCCCCAGTCATCTTATTCCAAACACAGGACCCCCTAAAGTCTTCTCACCATTCCACCAGTCTTAGTCTGTTATAACCAAAATACCAGAGGCTGGGTGGCTTAAACAACAGACATTTCTTTCTCACAGTTCTGGAAGCTGGGAAGTCCAAGATCAAGGCACCAGCAGATTTGGTGTCTGGTGAGAGCTCGCTTCCTGGTTCTTAGAGGGCTGGTTTCTCACGATGTCCTCACTTTCCAGAAAGGTCAAGGGAGCTCTCTGCGGTCTCCTTTATTAGGGCGCTAATTCCATTCCTGAGGGCTCCACCCACATGACCTAATCACTTCCCAAAGTCCCTATTTCCTAATACCACTACCTGTGGGTGTTAGGATTTCACATATGAATTGGGGTGGGGCACAAACATTCAGTCCATAATACCATCTGTGCTCTCTCAGCTGCTGCCCCCATGCCAAACTGATGTTGCCCTTGAGACCACCTCCTGACACATCTAATACAGTCATTGCTATTCTACTGCCAGGGTACCATGCTATGGTAGACTGAATAATTACCCCAAGAGATATTCACACCCTCATCCCCAGAACTTGGGAATACATTACCTTACATGGTATCCCTTTGCAGATATGATTAAGTTAAAGATCTTGATATGAAGATTATGCTGGATTATCCTGGTGGGCCCAATGTAATCACAAGGCCCTCATAAGAGGGAAGCAGGATAATCAGAAACAGAAAAGGAAATATGATGATGGAAGCTAAGAGAGAGAGACTGGAAGATGCTACACTGCTGGTTTTAGAGATGGAGGAGTCATGAGTCAAGGAAAGTAGGCAGCCTCCAGAAACTAAAAGAGGCAAGGAATAGATTCTCCCCTAAAGCTTTCAGAAAGAATGCAGCCCCTCCAACCACTTTGATTTAAGCTCATGCAGACTAATTTTGGACTTCTGATATCTAGAATTATAAGATAATACATTTGTATTGTCTTAAGTCATTCACTTTGCTGACATTTTATAACAGCAATAGGAATAAATATAAATACCAAACATAGACTTCCTTTAAAAGGCCAGAAGTGTCCCTAGGCTATCCTAGGGAAGCAAAACATAGGTACTCCTTCAATTGGTGCCCTCACCCAATAGAAATTGGACTTCTATTGTCCCTATTCACCCACCTTCAATTCTTGACAAACAGGGATACAGAGAACTACATTCCTTCTCAGAGACCACCAGCAGCAGCCAAGTCTATTACTCTAGTCTCTGTCTGTGGAAAAAAAAAAATCTGTTTCCCTGTCTCAGAAAGAGGAAAGAACCAGTCAGACAATCATTTTTCCAGATCTACCATTTGTTCTTAACACTTCAGGGCTTTGGCCTCTAATATGCAAAGCCAAACTTTTTAAGCTCAACATCTTTCTCTCACAAAGTTCATCTCTCGCAAACCTAAAGCTTCTTGTTTAAATTTTCATTCACAAACATATATGTCTGTTATATTTGTCTTCCTCTTGAGCCAATAAATACATTGATTCAGTGATTGGTGGGGATGCAACCTGGGTTAATGTCACTAGTTATATTATAACCCTGTCCATATAGATCTCCATAAACATTTTTAGTGACTGCATAATATTCTATTATATGGTTACTCCAGAATTTATTTACCTAATTCCCTATTGATGGACATTTTTTAAATTTAATTTTATTGTTAAGAGTGTTACGATGTCCCCCATTTTCCACAGTTTGCCCCCCTCCACCCATCTCCCATCCCACCCCAGAACTTCATTTGTCTATTGTCTGTGCCCATGGGCTATGCATATATACATATAAGTTCTTTGATTAATCTCTTCCCGCCCTCCTGCCCATCTTCCCTCTGAGATCTGTCCGTCTGTTCCATGCTTCCATTTCTGTGGATCTATTTTGCTTATCAGTTTATTTTGTTCCTTAGATTCCACATATAAGTGAGATCATGTAATGTTTGTCTTTCTCTGACTGCTTATTTCACTTAGCATAATAGTCTCCAGTTCCATTCACACTGTCTCAAAGGATAAGAGATCGGTCTTTTACACAGCTGCATAGTATTCTATTGTGTAAATGTACCACAGCTTTTTTATCCACTCATCTATTGATGGATGCTTAGGCTGTTTCCAGATATTAGCTATTGTAAATAATGCTGCTATGAACATAGGGGTGCATATATTCTTTGATTGATGTTTTGGGATTCTTTGGATATATTCCTAGAAGTGGGATTACTGGGTCAAGTGGCTGTTTCATTTTTAATTTTTTGAGGCCCGACTGGTGTGGCTCAGTGGTTGAGCATCGACCCATGCTTAAGGAACCTCCATACCATTTTCCATAGTGACTGTACCAGTCTGCGTTCCCACCAGCAGTGTAGTAGGGTTCTCTTTTCTTCGCATCCTCACCAGCACTTGTTTGTTGATTTGTTGATGGTAGCCTTTCTGACAGGTATGAGGTGATACCTCATTGTGGTTTTAATTTGCATTTCTCTAATTGTTGCCGAATTTTTAGTAGTATAAAAATGCCAAAATGAATATAGTCATCTCTCAGTGTATCTATGAGTGGTTGGTTCCAAGGACCTCATGAAGATATCAAAATCTGCAGATGCTCAAATCCCTTATATAAAATGGTGTCATATTTGCATATAACCTATCACATCCTCTTGTATACTTTTAATCATCTATCTCTACATTACTTATAATACCTGAAATACTATAAATACTATGTAAATAATTATTATACTACTGTTTAGGGAATAATAATAAAAAAGAGTGCACATGTTCAGTATAGACTCAATAGTCATAGGCCTAACTATATGGTACACATCAGCAACAATGTAACATTTTTAATATATTTTTGATCTGCAGTTGGTTGAATTCATGGATGTGAAACCTTCAAATACAGAGTGCTGACTGTATTATTGTATATACATCTTTGATCAGTTATAAAATAATTTCTTTAATGAAAAGCCCTAGGAACAGATTTTCTAGGTCAAAGTGTATGCATATTTTATGTTTAGAAACTTTCTTGCCAAATTACTTTAGCTGAAATAAAAGAGGAATCATCCCTTTGATTGTTCCTAGTTTATCCACACTCTGTTCAATTATAGGTGTTATTTTTTTCTGTGTATTCAATGGATCAAAAATAATATCAAATTGATATTTTACTTTATATACCTTTGATTATTAATCAGGTTCATTCTTTTTTACTAAACATTTTTTTAAATGTTTACTGGCCATTTTTCTTCCTTCCCCACATTCACTAATCAAATTCTTAGCTCATTTTTCTTTGTAGTCTTCATATTGCACTTTATAATCCATCACAAAAATTTCTCCCATGCTTGTCACTTGTCTTTCTATTTTTAATTTATTTTTACTTTTTATTTTACTTTTATGGTTTCTCTGCTCCCATGAGATTGCCAAGTATGTCAATAATTCTTTAAATGTTCTGATTTAAGTGGTACTCCAGATTTTAATTTTAGTGCTGTTTGTAATTTGCAGAATGTGATATCTGAATGTTTAGATTCAGTGGAAACATTTAAAAGTACAAACATTTCATTGATACATGTCAACAGGCTTTATTTCATAATAAATAAATAAATAAATAAATAAATAAATAAATAAATAAATAAATAAATAAATAAATAAAGGTACTGTGATTTAACTAAAGATTCGGGGTCTTTAAAAGCTGTCAGGGCCCTGGCTGGTTTGGCTCAGCGGTTAGAGCATCAGACTGCGGTCCAGAGAGACCCGGGTTCAGTTCCCGCTAAGGGCATGTACCTCAGTTGCAGTTTGTTCCCGGCCCTGGTTGGTCGTGCGGGTGGCAGCCACTCGATGTGTCCCTTTCACGTCGATGTTTCTCTCTCTCTCTCTCTTCCCCTCTCTCCCTCCCACTCTATCTGAACAAAAAATGAAAAAATGTCCTCGGGTGAGGATAAAAATAAAAAATAAAAGCTGTCAGGTATAATTGAATGACTTTCTGAAGTTATACAGTAATGTTTATAACAGCTTGTCCCCAAGAAAGCACAGTCATTTAATGGCTAGAGTGTAACAAATGAATTATGTTTCACATTTCGGATCTTTTCCCTCTATAAACTAATAGACTCTCTAGAACCCATTCACCTGAGACTTCTGTTTCTGCCAACCCTGTTGCTTGCAGAGTTGTTTGAATTTTCAAGAGAATTTGGAACACTTAGCTCTAGACAGTTTCTTTCAATGTAACCTCTTGTTATTCAGACCTGGATGATAAGAGTCGGATCACTGGTGAGCAAACAAGAATTACCTCTGTGTCTGCTTACATCTACTTTGTCAGGTAGGTGTGTATCTTGTCTCTCTGAGGGAAATGTATCCTCTGAAGTAACAAGAGGGGAATCCTGGTACAATGTCTACTCTAGACTACCAGATCAAACATTTTGACTAAAATGAATGGTCAATTCAGTTAGACTATTTAACTGGCAGTTAAGCAAGTAGTTGTTTGTGTGGATTAATGAATTTAAGCAGTGATTTGGTATTTTGTGATCACAAACTTTATTTTGGATTCTTTAAAAGTGAAATCATTGTCATGGCCTTGATATTTTATTTCAACGCATTGTTACTCTTGAGTCTCTCAAGTGTGTGTGTGTGTGTGTGTGTGTGTGTGTGTGTGTGTAGTGTGTGTAGAGTCAAGCATATAATTGTTTTATAGGTAAAAGTATTTTAACATGGGATTTTTTTCAATTATCATTAATTCTTTCAAAATAATTCTTTATGATCTGATAATAATAAGTAATTCTCTATATAAACACTATTATCATTATGTTCCGGATAACCTAAATATACCTATTTAAAATAACAAAGTAAAAGATACTATGGAATATTACACAGCCGTGAAAAAGAATGACTACAACTTTAACACTTCTATTTGTTGAGGTTATTCTTCATAATGTACTTCTATCAAGTTCATCTTACAGACAAACATATTAAAAATTGTTAAGCTATGAATAACAGTAAAATCAATGCATTTCTTTTTTTTTTCTTGGAAGGGAGAGTGAGAGACAGACAGAAACATCAATGAGAGAGAACATTGATTGGCCGCCTCCTGCATGCCCCCCATTGGGGATTGGGCCCACAACCTGGGCATGTGCCCTGACTGGGAATCAAATCAGTGACCTCTTGGTGCATGGGTCAATGCTCAACCACTGAGCCACACCGGCCAGGCTCAATGCATTTATTTTTTTAAATTATAACTTCTGGCTCAAAAATATATTTAATATTTCTAAATGTCAGATAACTGGAATGCTAGAAATCTTTACTTTGATTTTACTAAAACATTTTGGTTAAAAAGTTCAGTCCATAATTACTGTTTTTCCCCTAATAAATTAAAATAGCTTGTATAAAAAATATTTGATATATTTTCATCTTATAATCTTTACTACAGACATTCAGAAAACTTTGATTCCTCTTGACCACATTCTATCTAAATCAAATTCATTTTTGTCTAACAAAAAGTTCAGGCAGACTGCACAAAATATTATTAATGTTGAAATACTAGGCATTTTCTAGATAATTCTATAAAAATGATCATTCTGAGTATGGTTTTTTTAATCTTGATAAGGTGCTATTGTTTATTTTTCTTGGAACCATTTTTTTCTCCTGATATATAGTTTCTCTCCTGTGATGGTAAATCCACTATTTTGCTAATAGTTAACAATATATCTCCTAGATGATCATTCCCTCTGCTTTGTTTCCCTGACCTTTTTCTTCAGCAGTGCAAAATTTTTTTCAACAAATTATTTCTAAAGATATCCACTAGCTTTAACAATGAGATCTGCAAGGAACCCAATAAGCCCTGTGTCTAATTGCTTTTCATCTCTGACTAGCTTGTCATGTTTGGCTGCTGATTTATGTGTGTCCAGAATATCTAAATTCCTTATCATGTGTGTTTTCAGTTGTTACTTTGACAAGATCTTTATTAGTTTTAAATTGTACAAATTCCATTTTATTATTCTTGTTAAAGAGAGATTTAAAAAAAAAACACAACTTCAGTGTCACAGGCATCTAAGAGACATAATTAATTTCATGCTTGTCCTCATTTATTAGCAAACTTACTTCATTTTTTTTTGTTTTTCCTCCCCCTGATATATTTTAACACCCTACTGATTAGTGTTAATCCTTTATCTTATTAGAATGTTTCGCTCACTCACAAACACATATCATTTCAACTAAAGTCTTGGATCATCTGATGTGTTCACTTTACTTCCTTGTCATCATCTTATTTCCCACACAGATTTTGTCAAAATCTTTTAGTGGTGCATACTCAAGGCATTTGTTCTATAGAGTTCTCATTTCTAAAGGAGTTAAAAAATATACTGGGTTTATACTAAAATCTCTTAGACTGAACAATTCCTCTATACCTCTAGGTTTTAAACATTTTTTTTCCCTCTGAGCACTTGGATTATTTGGGATTCTTTTTCATGAATTATTATATAGTCAAAGTTCTGCTATTATACTGGAGTCAATAATTTTCCTCATCCATATCTGCTTATAAATCCACAATGCTGTATAAAACATTTATATTTTATCAACAAACTATCCTTTAAAAATTCCTAAAAAGACAGACATTGTCCTCTAGTGCTGGTAACACCTGAGAATCTAACATTTAAGATAAAGAACTAATTTAAGACTATAATCATTCATTCTTAGGATTATCTGGATATGGATTTTTTCTTTGTGCATGATTACTTTCTACTTCCTTAGTAGCAAACAACTTGAGGTGACTTGTTAAAATGGAAAAAACAAAATCTATTTTTAAACAATGTTTAACTCTTGGTACTGTTATTTACTAGCTATGAACTTGGATGGACTACGTAAGTGATCTGTGTCTAGTGTCCTCATCTATAAATGGTAATATAAAAAGTAATTTTGAGAGGAAAAAAAAAGACTATGTCACTGAATGAGCTATGTAAACTGTAACACACTCTGCATAAATTAATACTTATCAAAACTCCCTCTTCTTTATGTGAGGGATCATAACACGTGGTATTAATTGATTTATACATAAAGTTTTGATCTGGGGGGAAATGTAAGATTTGAAAGCTTTAATTCTCTCTCTCTCTCTCTTTTTTTTTTTTTCACTTCTGAATAAAGTTAATTAAGAGAATCTCTCAATCTCTCCTACCCTCTCTCTTTTCGATCTATCTTCCTCATATTTTAGAGCAGTTGTGACCTTGAGCAGGAGGACGCAATCAAGTCATTGACTCTATAGGACAATGTGTCATTATCACTGCCCTGGGGGCTTCTTAGACATTTTTATAGCTAGTCTTCTCTCCCTCCATAGAAGTTTAATACCACAGGTTTATTGTATATCTGTTTCCCTTTGTAGAGCTACTAACCATTGTAACTCTCTAAAAACAAATTTTGGTGGAAGAGGGCATAGAGGTGATAAATGGTGATAGAAAAAACAAATTAAATTAAATTTAAAATAAAAAACTACAGTCCAAATATTTTTTAAAAAAAATATTTTTTTTGGCCCTAAGTACTAATTTTCACCCTCTGCAGGGTTTTCATTGCCTCCATGTAGCTATGGGGACAGATGGGAGAATTCGTACTTCAAGCTCATCCTCCTCCTTCTGTCCAGTCTCAGAGTAAGGCTCCCCTTAGCTGAAAACTAGGAGGCAAGGGAGTTCACAGATGAGGTCTATACAGGTCAACCTCCTAGGACACAGAGCCGGATGAAGAAGAGTAAATAGTAGGTCTAGATGGGTGAAGAGAAGTAATTAACACAGACAGTAAGCCAATAGTCTTAAAATACATCTTCTATGTGCAGTGGTTTTGAGAGCAGCAAAGTCAAAAGTCAGAGGAGCTGCTTTAGAGGAAACAGAGCAAACAGAAAACCAGAGTAATAAACAGAGAGGTTAACACAAAAAACAAACCACACTGGTTAGGTCAACTCAAGACCTAACTCTTCTTCCCAAATCTAAAATGCGTTTGGCACTCTCCTGCTGGTGTCCTAATGGGTTCTTTGTTCATTCAAGTTGTGCCAGGAATGTGGCCCAAAAGGGCTGAATACATTTCATTTAATAGAAGGATAAATGGGGCTCAGGGGAAGAACTGAGGTGGAAGAATTAGATAGAACTTGTATCTAAATCTCTAAAATACCCCAGGACTACCCAGGCTGGTTTGGCTCAGTGGTAGAGCATCAGCCCGCAGACCAATGAGTCTCTGGTTCGATTCTGGCCAAGGGCACATACCTCAGTCGTGGTTCGTCCCCAGCCCTGGTTGGGGTCGTGTGGGAGGCAACCAGTTGATGTGTTCCTCTCACGTTCATGTTTCTCTCTCTGCCTTTTACTCCCTCTCTCTCCCTCCCACTCTATCTGAAGATAAATAGAAAAATATCCTCAGGTGAGGATTTAAAAAAATAAAATAAAATAACAAAAAATAGAAAAATGATAAAAAAATTAAAAAAAAAATACCCCAGGACTTTCCTGGTATATCACATGATACCTCCACATTTCTCTTGCTGACTCAAATTTCCCAACTCTTTCCTGAAAGCTTCTATTTAATTCTTTCCCATTTCATTTGCCTTCCCTTCGCATTTTACAAGTACTGTTCAGTTATAAAGATTTATTTTGGGACATCATACCTGATAAATTATCCTTAAGCATTCACATATTTGACTAATTATAAATGACCCTAAGTTTTCATGCTATGTAGTAATTTGTAACTTTGCTGGGGGTATTTATGTTACAGGGTAGTTATCATGAGCTAGTAGCTAGGACTAGCTTACTGTCCTGCATTTATATTCAAATCTGCTTTGTTGCCCTGGCTGGTTTGGCTCAGCAGTTAGAGTGTTGGCCCATGGACCAAAGAGTCATGGGTTCGGTTGTAGTCAAGGGCATGAACTTCAGTTGCAGTTTGGTCCTGACCCTGGTCGGTGTCGTGCAGGAGGCAACCAGTTGATGTGTCTCTCTCTCATCGATGTTTCTCTCTCTCTCTCTCTCTCTCTCTCTCTCTCTCTCTCTCTCTCTCTCTCTCTCTCTCTATTTCTCCCTTCCTTCACTCTGTCTGAAAATAAATGTAAAAATATCCTCGGGTGAGGATAAAAAAATAAAATAATAAATCCTGCCTAAAACTGTAAATAAACAGTAAGATCCTGGTAATTAAAAAAAACAAAAACAAATCTGCTTTGTGTTTAGCAACTTCCACACCCATTCACAGAACAACTCATAAACACAAAACCTTTGTGTATAGCGATTCATATGGTCATTGTATGGCAAAAATTAGGCATTATGGTGGTATTTGGAAATTGAGGGATTTGCAAGGATATGGTTAAGGGTTCACTGTAGTTGAAAATCTAAGGCTATGAAACATAAAAGAATGAGATATCTTATGGGGTTTCAGTTTTGTTATTTTTTAGATGGCACATAAGAGAAGTCTTCAAAAAATGCAGTTAGAAAAGAAAGAGGAAGGGTGGGGGGATGGGGAGGAGGGTGTCAATGGGGAAAAAAGGAGAAACATCTGTAACAAAAATAAATTAAAAAAAAAAAAGAAAAGAAAGAGGAGACTTAGTCATTATTCTCTTCTTGATAAAGTCTTAAAACAAACTGAATTTTCTCAGTTTATCTAGCACCCTTTACAAGAAGCACAAAGGGAAACACATGGTAATTTTAAGAGCATAAATATTAACTCTGTTCTGCTTAAAATAAAACTATATATTCTCTTGTAAAAGAAAAGATGTTAGAGTTAGCACAGAAGAATGAATTCATGTTAGTAAGAATTTACAATTAAAATATTAAAACTCTTACATTTTAGAAATGCTCATAAACCCACAACCATCATTTGATGTCAGAATGATACTGTAGGCATTAAAAATTAATATTACCTAGAAATTCCATTCTGAGCAAAGAAATTAGAAGAAATGTGTTAAATAAGATCAGCATTCCTAATTTGAAATCTACTTTGAGTAACTTTTGCTATTGTGAACTATAAATATGAGCATTAAGTACATATTTAAACCTGGTGAGTTACATTTATTGTTTATTTAATTAAAATGTAATATGTTACATTTACATCACATATTAAAATGTTAATATGTAATTAACATATTAAGTTCTGCAATTTGTAGGAAATACTAGAAAATTTATATTCAGAACAGCTTTCAATGTTTATGTGCATATTTAAGCATTTATGTTTTAATTTTTATTTTTTAAATTGATTCCAGAGAGGAGAGAGAGAGAGAGAGAGAGAGAGAGAGAGAGAGAGAGAGAAACATTGATGCTGCCTCCCACACATACCCCAACTGGGGATGGAACACACAACCTGGGTTATGTTCCCCGACCAAAATCAAACTCATGACCTTATGGAGCATGGGAGGACACTCCAACCAACTGAACCACACTAGCCAGGGCCATATTTAAACATTTTAAAGAAACATTTCTTAGCTATATGACATTTCAATAAGCACTATTTACAGGGCGGGGGTAAAAGTAGGTTTACAGTTGTTCATATGGAATATAATACAATAATTAATAAATAATAATAATACAAGAATAAACTTGTTTCATATATCACAACTGTAAACCTACTTTTGCCCACCTTGCATATAGTCAGCTTACCACTGTGGGTTAATTGTATTCACCTGTATGTTCATCAGTAAAAGCAGAATAATATATATTTACATTTGTCTACATAGTACAGCAACACTGACAGATAGTCACCTTTAAATGCAAGTCTGAACCTATCCCTTAGCTTTACTTTATCTGGCATTAGAAGTAAGTATCAATTAGTGATACAGTTTTTACAGAGATGGAAATATGTAATATAACTGCAAACTTATTTACTAATACTAATATATTTATTCACACAAATGATAGTATAACAATAAACAAATATTTTTAAAGTATATTTTCTCTTATGCCAAGTAAAATAGAGCAAGTTATCTATAGCCATTGTGAAAAAGCAACTTTTTTTATTTGCCATGTTTCCTTCTATTCTGGAGTCTATGCATTAGCAATAAAATTATCAGACTTTATTAATAGGGATAATATTCTGTAAAAAATATCTTTTTTTATGGTGAAGAAAACAATATTCACTACTGTACAGATCATGACATTTGGCTTTATCATACTAGAAATGTGGAAACAAGGATATCATAAATGGGCTTGTTTTTAAATTTTAGGGGACAGTTAAATTTTGTATAACAGTATTATCATTTTCAATATACTCCAGTAAACCATTATTTTTCACTATCTTTATATATACATTCTCTACAGAAACATGTTTTGATATCTCAGGGTTCATTGTAGTTCTATTGCAAATAGAAACATCTTTGCAAATTATACTACCACATTTTTTTCTATACCTATTTTTACCCACAGTAATATGCATGTCTTTTTATTAACTATCTACCTTAATTTGTAAACAAGACAAATTTTTAAGTTCTGCTATAAGAATATTTTAGTTACTAATAAGTAGAATGTCCTGAGACATAGGACATTCTGGCCCCAGTTATTTATTCTAACACTATGATTAAGAGTTACTAAGAATTAACATTAAGAATTATGATTATACATTATATGATTTATAATATATGATTATATGTTAACAATTGACAATTAGTATTTTCCTTTTCACTGCTACCTACATAACAACTTTCTCTTCTCAGTCAACTATACTTCCTCACCTCTCCACAGTCTTTCTGAAGTCCTTCCATAGTCTTCTATAAACCTTACCCAATTAAGTAGAATTGGACAACTTCCTTTCCCAGTAAATGGCATTGATCAATGAATATTGGTCACTGTGGAAGGGAGAATAATGGCCACTGAAAGGTGTCCATGTCCTCATCCCTGGAATCTGTGAATATGTTACCTTACATGGCAAAAGAAAATGAGGGGTGCAGTGGACTTAGAGTTGCTAATCAACTGACTTTAAAATAGGGAGATGATAATTATCAAGGTGGACTCTTAAAAGCAAGAGGGGAAGACTGAAGAATCAGTGAGAGATACAATGACATACAAAGAGGCGGGCACGATTGGTAGCACGAGAGGAACTTGGTCTGCTGTTGCTGGGTTTGAAGGTGAAGGAAGAGGGCCATGAGGCCAGGTGTGCAGGGGTGTCTAGAAGCTGGGACCAGCCTTCAGCTGACAGACCACAACCAAATGGGAACCTTAGTCCACAACAGCAAAGGCATGGGTTCTACCAAAAACTTGCATGAGCACAGACATGAGTTCTCCCCTTGAGCCTCCAATAAGGAATGTAGCTCTATTGATGCCTTAATTTTAGGATGGAGAGACCCATTCTGGACTTCTGACCTCCAGAATAGTAAAATAAATTTCTGTTGTTCTAAGCTTGGTTTGCAGTAATTTGCATAGTAGCAATAGAAAACTAATGCAATCACACTCACCTCAAACCATTAATTTATTTATTAATCCAGTTACCCTACAAGCTTTTACTAACTGTCTTGTAGACAGATGGGATTAATTCTTTTCCACTATAGCAAGCTAAGTGAAAGGGTTTATCACCCTTTTTCTCCCAAAATTCTATTGAAATATTAGTAAAGTAGTAAGTAGGAGAATATCTTTATAAAAGAATAAAAAACAAGTGTGTGAACATCAACAGAGTTTAATGAATTTGTAGAAGATAGAGAGTAAATAGAAGCACAGTGATGAGTAATCTGGAGTGGGAGAATCTATAGATCAAAACCTGCCCAAGAGAGTTTACAGTGGAAGTGAGCATGGCTATTTTCTGCCATGTCCTGGGAGACTTCAGATTCTATATTGGAAAGTTTAGAAATAGGGAATAGAAAGTGGGACAAAAAGTGAGGTGATTATGTGAAGGAAAGTTTATAGATCAACTATGTAAATTTTCTTATTTGTATCCTCAGATTAAAAACAGATGGAATAATCTGCCAGAGAAGGGCTACAGTGTCTAGTGTGGGGGTTGTTTACTAGAATTTAAGGGCCATTCTCCCTCAAACTGAAACATGGGTGAGAAGAAGATTTCCTGCCTATTCCTTCATTTAAAGCAAAGACAGTCAAAAGATTTAATTATATTTCTCAGATAAGTGTTATAAACATTGACAATGTAAACGCAATAGTCTCACCGATAGAAATGGCAGTTAGGAGCTGCCAACAAGCGATGGAAGGGACTAATTTCCTCATTTTATAGTAGTTGAGAGATTTCATCTAAAATGTTGAAATAAGAAAGAAGATTTAAGTAGGTATTTTATTTAAAATTATGAATGTAAAATAGCATGGTTCGCAGCGTCTAAAATAGCCCCTAATAATCCCTGTCTTTTGTATTCACATCTTTATATAATCTTCACACCTGAAGATTGTGGGCTAGGTTTATTCACTAACTTCTAAGTACTAGAATACAACAGAAATGATAAAATGACACTTGAGATTAGGTTATGAAAAGGGACCTCGACTTGTACCTTGAGTGCTGTCTTGGATTGCTCAGCTACCAGGTTGTGAGATAGTCCTGCAAAGTGGTTCTTCCCCTTAGATGAGGCTCCAGGCAAGGCTGAAGTTCTGGGTCATAATTTGACTGCAACCTCAAGATAAATCTTGAGTCTGGCTGGTGTGGCTCAGTGGATTGAGCATTGTCCCATGGACTGAGAAGTCTTGTTTCGATTCCTGGTCCGGGCACATGCCTGGGTTGCTGTTGATTCCTAGTAGGGGGCATGCAGGAGGCAGCTGATCAATGTTTCTCTTTCACATCAATGTTTCTATCTCTCTCCCTTCCTCTCTCTCTAAAATATCAATAAAAAACACATTTAAAAAAAGAGAGAGCCCTGGCCGGTTTGGCTCAGCGGTTAGAACGTTGGCCTGCGGTCCAGAGACCCGGGTTCAGTTCCCGCTAAGGGCATGTACCTCGGTTGCAGTTTGTCCCCGGCCCTGGTTGGTCGTGTGGGTGGCAGCCACTCGATGTGTCCCTTTCACGTCGATGTTTCTCTCTCTCTCTCTCTTCCTCTCTCTCCTTCCCACTCTATCTGAACAAAAAATGAGAAAATGTCCTCAGGTGAGGATAAAAATAAATAAATAAATAAATAAAGTTTAATTAAAAAAAAAAAAAAAGAGAGAAATCTTGAGTAAGAGGCACTCAGCCAAGTCACACCCACATTCCTGACCCAAAGAAACCACGAGATAGTAAATTTTGTTGTTACATTTTTTTGTATTATTTATTTGCTATAGATAAATAATACAAGTATAAGTAATATGCATATAAGTAATTTATTATACAGCAATAATGAATACTCATGTTTCTATACATATTTAAGTATACACACATATGTACATTTTCTATAGACTTTGTAAATAAATTTTGCCATATAAAAGTTTTAATTTTTGTATGTCAAATATATGTCATCATTTCTTTCAGAAATTTTAGTTTTCCTATTCATAGATTGCACATACAGTATACTAGATTTTTATGTAAGAATGTCTTTAAAATTCTACATTTATAACTTTAACCACATGAAATGCATTTTTTTGGTCTAAAATAGGTTCAATTTGACTTTTCCCATGTATCTAATCAGTTTTGCCAGTAAAATTTGTTAACTAATCCATCATTTTCTCACTTATGTGAATAAATGTAACAAATGCAATGAAATATTATACTTGGATTTGTTTCTGAAGACTATTTTGTTCTGCTGATCCATTTTTCTCTTCCTATACCAATCTTAGTGACTTGATAAATACATGCTTCAGCTAATTAGTAAAGCAAGTTCTGATCCCATCCAAATTGCTTTTTCTTTTAAAATTTATTGGCTATTTAATCTATAATGTACAGAGATCTCAAGAAGGACAAGAAAATGACACCTCAATTTAAAAATGAGCAAAGAACATAAAAAGGTTATTTACAAAAAAAAATCCAAATGACCAACAAATGTAAAACTATGTTCAAATTCTTTAATAGTCAATAATAGCCAATTCAATTAACAATGAGATATAATCTTACCCTATCTGACTAACTGGCAATAGTTTAAGAGCTCTAATATTTATTTCTGGTGAAGATGCAAAGGAAAAGGAATTGTTTTATTTTGCTTTATTCACCTTATCTTACAAGGAACAGAGATATGCATTGTTAGAGCCTTTGGTAATCTATCTGGAAACAGCTAAGAGAATTTAAAAAAACAGTATAACTTTGACCTAGCAATTCCATTCCTGGAAATATATATCAAAAAAATAAATCAAAGAGAACTGAAGAATATTTGTACAGAATGTTTATTTAAGCAATGACCCTTGTGGCATAAAACTAAAAGTATTTTTCATGCCCATTCATAAAGGAATGGTTCGATAAATTATAGTACATGTAGATCATGAAATGTGCAACTGCTTAAAAAGAATCCTTTAAAATTATACCAGTTGATTTAGAGAGTTTGCCACAAAAAATCTGTTGTGTGAGAAGGGAAAATGTAGAAAAGTGCAGGTAACATGATCTCAATTTTATATAAGAAACAGACAACAAATGGCCAAATATACCTATACAGGCATCATTTCTTTGCATGCAAGACCTTAAAAAAGATCATGCAAACAAACAAACAAAAAGAAAGACCATGCAAGCTGAAACCATGTAAATTGATCTTAATAAGCCATGGAGAAAAACTATGATTATTCTGAAATCTTTTAAAAATTTAGTCAAAACATTCAAATCTCTTTTACCCTCAATTAGTTATAAATGTATAGAGAAATTAGTTATAAAACTAATATTTATTTAGTACACTGTAAAGTAAAACCTTAGGAGCATTAAGAGTTGAAGCATTTCATTTTTTTTGTAAAAAGCTTATAAAACAAACTTATTAAGAATAGTTGGGCCTGGCCAGTGTGGCTTAGTGGTTGAGCATCGACCCATGCACTAAGAGGTCACCGGTTCGATTCCTGATCGGGGCACATGCCCAGGTTGTGGGCCAAATCCCCAGTGGGGGGCATGCAGGAGGCAGCCAATCAATGGTCTCTCTTCATCAATGTTTCTATCTCTCTCTCCCTCTCTCTCTAAAATCAATTAAAAAAAAATAGTTGGAAGAGTGTTGCCTTCTTCTCATGGGATTACTAATATGGAACAAGTATCTAGTCAATGTCTTGGCGACTTGTCATACTTCTAAGTTTAAATCAGCTTCTGACATTTTATCCTTTGCACTTTTGATATTATGAAATATCTCCAGAAATGCTTTTAATGTGAAGTTTTTTTGTTGGCATCACTTCCTCAGGGATCTCCTGCTTTTCATCACAATCACTTTCATCATTTATGTTGATAAGTCCACCTTCCTTAAGTTCCTCTGGCTGCCTAGCAAGAGTCTCTGGAGTGGCAGCATTCCCATGGCTAGCTCTTTCTTTTATAACTCCATTTACGTTCAACTCTAATTTCACTTCCAGCATTATCACTTTTCTTGTCTTTGCTGCACTTTCATCTTTGTTACCCATTTCCCTCTTTTGATTACTTATTTTTGCAACATGTGGTTTTATCACTGGGAGACAGGGAGGCTGCTCAACTACATGCTTTGTTGTCTGCGCATGAACTGAATAAAACATGTGCAGTGACTAATCAACAGATTTTGAAAGAAGTGACATAATTAGTCACTGATCGTGATGTTTGTTTGTTATTTACATGGTGATCTGTAGACTGACGAGCTAGCAGTGAAGTTTGTATTTTATGCAATCATTCACAGTTTATATTCCACGGCAACTGAAATCTGACCATGTTGTTGGGGCAGTGGTATTATTTAACTGAACTGTGGTAAATGAAACTCATTTATGTAGGAACTGTGCAAAGAAGACTTCTTATATGTAAACACGTGTACGATTATATAATTGTGTATTTTTAAAAAATTTTTTCTTTTTTCCTTTATTGATTTTAGAGAGAGAGGAAGCGAGAGGGAGAGAGAGATAGAAACATCGATGCAAGAGAACATGGATTGGCTGCCTCCTGCATGCCCCTCACTGGGGTTTGGGCCCACAACCTGGGCATGTGTCCTGACTGGGAATCGAACCGGCAACCTCTTGGTCCATGGGTCAATGCTCAACCACTGAGCCACACCAGCCGGACTAATTGTGTATTTTTAAATGTTTTTTTTTTTTTAATTGTGTAAAAATATAAAACAAAATTGACCATTTTAACCATTTTTAACTGTGCTGTTCAGTAGTGTCAAGTATATTTACATTGTTGGACAACAGATCTCCAGAATTTTGCAACACTGAAACTCTCTATCAATTAAGCAGGTGTACATTTTATATGATTATATAATCATGAAGAAATATCAAAGGATTCCTAATAGGCTGTAAAAACTTGTTAATATTAGAGACTGTGTTTCTCAATTGAGAAATGGAGAACTAGGCAGAAAAACAGAAAGGGAAAACTGCATTAAGACAAAACATGCCATATTATCACATTTATATATTTATAACAAATGTAAAAATACTTGTGGCAATAAAGGTGAATAAAAATAAAGGTGACTAATTGAACAGAAATAAAAGTTAAATTAACAAAAATTGGGAGAAAAAGATAGAAGAAGGAGTAAAAATAAGCTAATTTTGCCCAGCTGGTGTGGCTCAGTGGACTGAGTGTTGTCCCATGGACTGAGAGGTTCCCATTTGATTCCCAATCAGGGCACCTGCCAGAGTTGTGGAATCGATCCCCAGCAAGGGGGTTGTGCAGGAGGCAGACAATTGATGTTGATATTTCTCTCTCATCGATGTTTCTATCTCTCTCTCCCTTCCTATCTCACTAAAAATCAATAAAAACATTTTAAAAAGCTAATTTTCTCATCTTTCATAGTCCTTGATACTGCCGAGTACCAATAAATTGCAAAAAAACAACGCATATATATAATATTGAGTATTATGGAGGTAATGACCAGAAGAACTTGAAATAAAAACAGCTAAATGTGGTTATCTTTGCCTAATAGAACTGGGAGTAAAGAATGGGAGATTTTTATTTGGTGCTTTATAATCTTCTGTTATGTTGGATTTTTATTACCATATTTATTTTATCTTTATAATTAAAAAAATGGTAAACTTACTACATATTCTCTGGGTGTTTACAATTAAGTTATACACCACTGAAGAATTAAAGCACCACACAGGGCAGTATCATTCAACAGTATAATTATCTGTTTTAAAATATATATATATATATAGCATGTAATATCATTTTTCTTTAAGAAGTGAAGTTTAGTAGCAGCATTAATGAGGAGAAAGGAGGCACTACATATAAAACTTCTGTGATCAGTATGCAGACAGTAACGTCTAACACCATAAAATACTAAGATGAATTAAAGCAAGTAGCAGGACAGCAGTAAGAACATTAACCTAAAATTTGAAACCAATTTAAATATTCTATGGTCAGCTATATTATATAATGGAAAACCATGTCAGTTTCTTTCTTAAGTGGATCAAGGCACTTTAGCATTACTAGTATTAGGCAGACATAATAGAAAAATGGATCCTGATCTAAAAGGTTTTCGAGAACATGCTTGATGTTGAGTGATTTTAGTAGACATCATTCATTTTTTCAAAACTAGTCACATTTAAATCATGGCTTTAAATATAATTGTGGGCAAATTTCCAGACTTCCAGAGAATGTGTGAATGTACACGAATATAGGAGGGGGGAATGATTGAATTTGCCAGCATTTATGAGTAAAGATCAAATAACCTTTTATAGATGTTAAATGCCTTAGAGAGCACGGGAGTGTGGTAGTGGCTGTGTTTGTTTTCTTTCGTGTTGCTGTTGTTAGACAAATGCATTTTGGTATTTTTGCATGGAGCTAAAGAATGATGTAGACTTTTTATGTGTACATGATATAAGTTTGTGCTTGGTAATAGGCATTCTAAGTTTTGGTATTGAAAGATGACATACTAATGTGAGAAATTAGATTTTGTTTACCAAGAGGAGCAGAAGATTCTATTACATTTTCTCAATACTAATGTTCAGAATGACTCATGTAAATGGACAGAAATAATGAAGTAAATTAGCAAACCACATGTAAGAGAACATCTGTTGCTTCATCTTATACATGATTATTAAGGCACGTAATAAACTATTTGTTTGGTCCCAGGTATCTCTGAATGCATGTGAAAATCCATCTTGCAGCTATGACTATTGCTTTTCCAGGGCTATTATCAAGGCTTTGAATACTCAGAGTTAAAAGAAAGAGGGGAGCCCTGGCCAGTTTGGTTCAGCGGTAGAGCGTCGGCCGTGGACCAATGTGTCCCGGGTTCGATTCCAGCCAAGGGCACGTACCGTGGTTGCGGTTCATCCCCGGCCCTGGACGGGGTCTCATGTCAATGTTTCTCTCTCTCTCCCTTTCTCCCCCACTCTCTCCCTCCCACTCTGTCTGAAGATAATGGAAAAATATCTTTGAGTGAGGATTTAAAAAAAAAAGGGGGAGGAGAGTGTCCGTGTGTGTGTGTGTGTGTGTGTGTGTGTGTGTGTGGAGGGTGAAGACAGATCATATATTTTACATTTAACGTGCTTGCTTCATGAACAAAAAAGGATTAAATATAGACAGAGGAGTTTCTATGAATCAGTGTATATAAAAAACTTTATATGTTTAGTTACATAATATATCTTGCAACCACACACAAAACCATACTAATCATCTACCATGATTAGAAATAGTTTTAGTCACAAATTTAGTTTTGAAGGTATAGTCCATATTAATAAAAATAAAGCAGAGAAGAGAATCAAGGTAGTTAGGTAGAGAATTGTCAAAAGGTTTCGCTTTAATGAAGACTGGCTGTTTATTTTGGTGACAGGCCACTTCTCCATGTTACTCTGCGGTGAAAGCAAAATGTTGAGTCTATGCTTATATTTTTCTTTTACGATTCTCTTGTTTACAGTGAGTCCCCCATTCTGCTCTTCTTTGAAATTAAAGTTAATACCCTCCTCTCTGAGGTTATGGAGAGCCTTTTCTATTCTTCAATAAACTTTCAATAACGCACGGGCTAGGTGTAACCAGTACACCCATGTGTAAAGGAAATGGAACTTGGGGATAGAGTTGAATGAGAAAGGCACAGAAATAAAACAGACGGGATACCTGAATAGGTGATGGCCAGCAGGGAATGTCTATAAAAGGGTTTGCCCTAGGATTCGTAGGAAAGTTATATTTAGTGAATTTTAAAACCTTCTCTCTTGCTATTTCCAAATGTTTAGAAGAGCTTTGTGTGTCATTACTGAGGGGAATGAAGAACAGATCAAATCTTTACAAATAATGCGCGCTGTCTCTACCTGTGAAAAGCAGTCATAGGGACAGAGTCATAGTCTTCATATTGTGAACACAAGTTTCTCGTCGCTTGTCCTGACATTTGTTCTTCAGTCTTCTGTCAACCATTCTGCATGTGAGTTTTGGAGAAAAGGTTTAGAGCCAATCAGAATCACTGTGCAGTTTATATATAAATTTGAAAACTGTATCACTATCTTAAATTAAGGATAAAAATTTTTATACCCTGGGGTTCACACTAACATTAGGAAATGTAAAAGAAACGAGTAATTGTTGAAAGTCTATAATGTCATATTAATCATCTCATTTCATCCTCACATCTGTGGGTCAGAAAGATTTTTAAAAATACAACTATTGGGATGACAAGTCAAACACAGTGGGTTTTATGTGATAATTGTAGTTTTTCTTGCTCAGGATACTGTTTTGTCCCAATTTCTGGTAAGAGTATCCCAATTTCTTTTGAGGAAGTCCCCACCAATTCCTTGTGGACTGGCTATATCTGTCCATCTTATCATCACACTGGCGTGATTTCACCTTTTCCCTGCCCAGTCCCCTGCCTCAGAAACCTAGGCATTTCATTCAGGCCTGACCCATCGGAGATCTCTCTGAGACTTTGTTTGCCTGAATTAACAAAGAAGACCGGCTAAGCCACTGCAGTAGGAGAGAACGAGGAAAACAGAGAAAAGTGGATATGAGATGTTAGGAAGGAAGAGTCACTAGCAGGACCAGCTCCATGGGTATGCAGCGTAGGAGGGCCTTGGCATAGGGTTTAATGCTCTGTTGTAGTAGTCTTGAAATTCTTAATACATTTTAAACAAGGCACAGTGCTGTTTTTATTTCCCAAATTATGTAGCTAGTTCTGATCTTCAAGTCCAGCTTCTGAGAGTATGTGAATTTCCTTAGTATTTTTCTCTGCTTTGTGGGAAAATAAAATGTCCTTCGGTGCTTAAGACAGGTTGAGTTGAGAATGTCTGACTTCTAATGGAAACAGTTCTGGCAAATGTATGTCCAAACCGGCACCTCCTACCAGTGCCCAGGCTGTGGTCGCTTCAACCCGATTCCCTGTGAAGGGTACATTATTTCCTTGTGAATGGTGTATGACACAGTTTTAACACTGATGTTGTGTTCCTGCCATCTGTCATGCTTTCAGCTACTTCACAGCATCAATTAAATAGTCCCTGGAATGAAAAATGTTAACAATCCCTAATATATATATAATCTTATATCTATTTTATTATGTAGTATTAAATTATATTAAATATATAAATATAAATTTAAAATGTTAACAGTTCCTAACATTTTAAAATTTATTTTTAATTTATTTCATAGAAAGAGGAAGGGAGAAGGAGAGAGAGGGAAACAGCCATGTGAGAGAGAAACATTGATCAGTTGCCTCCTGTATGTACCCCAACCGGGAATCAAACCTGCAACCCACGTGTGTGTGCTCTGACTGGGAATTGAACCTGTGACATTTTGGTGCATGGGACGACGCTCTAACCAACTGAGCCACAGTGGACAGGGTCTAGTATATATTTTAATACATAATATAAATATTTAAAATATAGTGGGTTGGCCCTGGCCGGTTTGGCTCAGCGGTTAGAGCGTCGGACCGAGGACCAGAGAGTCCCGGGTTCGGTTCCCGCTAATGGCACGTACCTTGGTTGCAGTTTGTCCCCGGCCCAGGTGGGGTTGTGTGGGTGGCAGCCAGTTGATGTGTCTCTCTCATGTTGATGTTTCTTTCACTCTCTTCGCCCCTCTCTTCCTCCAGCTCTATCTGAAAATAAATGCAAAAAAATAAAAAATATATATATAATGGGGTTTTTTAAAATCCTCAATCAAACCTGCAACTCTTTAGTCTGCAGGCCAACACTCCAACCACTGAGCCAAACTTGCCAGGGCTGAAAATATAATGTTTTTAAAATAGAGTATATATTATATATAAATTATAACTTATATTTTTAGGATGATTTTCAGTTTATATAGTGCTTTTGCATATAATATATTACTATAAGTAGTTTTCTATTTTGACTAGAACTACTGGGCCACTAATGGGTCAACCATTCATCTGGTAATGGGTACATCTTAGTATCCCACTGCCCTATGAAAGCATGGTTTATCTACATCTGAAATTCAGTTTGTGGTGCTGGCCACCATATGTTAGTAGAGATACACTGACGTTAAGAAATATCCATCTATGATCAACCAAAACAACTGAAGGGATTGGGGCACCTCGTAGAAACAGAACTCCAAGACAGGAACGCTTTCAACTGAAAAGTGAAGGCTAAGGGAAAACACGGTCAACATGCATGAGATCACATGTAGCAATTAGATGTAAAAGATCAGTTACTTCACATTCTGAAACATTGGAATGAGGTCCTGTCTTCTGAAGCCTCCGTCTAGAAAGTTAAGTAGAACTACAACTACTGCTTAATTGCAAAAAACATTTGGTCACCTGGTTACTAAAAGTAAATACACTATTCCTGAACATGAATGTTTAACAGAGGTTTGATGGAAGGCTAACACATAGTTCCATAGTCTTGTGGTTTTATCTGTCAAACACATTCTGGGCTAGAGTCCCCTGGGTGTTCATCGTCCCCGAGGACTTGAACATGACAATGGTGCACTGGAGTTCTCTTTCCAGCACCCCCCACAGCTCTCATCACTTCTCCCTTTGCGGGAGTAATGTGTCATTGCTCAAGACCACTATTCAGAAAATGGGTAAGGTGCCACTTTCCCTTGTCATGGTGTAAATGATTAGAGGATGTTTTCTTTTGTTTGCAACAGTTCACTCCCTCCTGTTAGTAAGAAGTAGAAATTAGGTTTAGGGAATCATATCACTGAGAGGGTGAGAAATAGAGTTATAGAAATGGCAAGACCGTAAAATGAATAAGGATTTAGTAACCACCTGAAGGACAACAACAGATGGCAAGTTCAGAGGTGTGCAGATATAATGGGAGGAGGTCAGATGAATTTCTGTAGCAACTGAAGAACTGCGTGATAGTTTTGAGGAATAAAGAAGAGAGGAGAGAAACCATATGGTGAGATGATAATTAGGCTCCAGCATTTGCCTTTAAGAAAAGAAATTTCTTGGAAAGTTCTTTTTGAAGACACAACCTAAGGTAGAGGAAAAGATTTATTGGAAGAGAAGAGAAAGAAAGATGGCAATATAGGTCTAAATTGCAGAATTTTGAAGAGATTTTGCCGTAAAATTAAAACTAGGAAAATGAAGAAAGGAAATATATCAAAATTTAAACAATACAGAACTCTGAATTGGGCTTCCTAATTATAGGAATAGAATAGTACCGAGACATTAAACAGTGTTCCCAAAGAAATTGTTTATAAAAACTAATCAAAAAATTTTGACACTGACTATAAACCGAGCGAATTCTGTACTTATTAAAATGCAGACCTCTTCTTCATGTTCCGGAAGAAAAAGTAAACATCTTAAAGTGCAGAGAAAAGTCTCTGCCAAGTGTGGGTGACTGGCTAAGTGTATTAAAAGCTTGCTAAACTCAAGGATCACTCCATTCCCTACTCTAGGTCAAGTTTGTTTCTTTTAGGGTCAACAGAAGGCAAACATTTATAACATCAAGCAACTCAAAATGTTATCCGCTCCCAATTTCTAGTAAGGCAATATTGCTACATTGGTTTGTGGCTGTTTCTGCTTGACAGCTTTTCCCTCTTGTTCCTTTGGAGGGGTGGGAAGGTGGAGTAGCTGGGTTTTAAACCTGGGGAGTAACTAGACTCTCAGATAACCTGTTCATAAATGTCTGTGGCAGCTGCAGGGAGAATGTGTGGAGGGGCCAGAGTGGGTCTGAGAATGCATCTGGAGGCTGGTTCAGCCATGAGGGTGAACAGGGGCAGAGCCTGGTCTAAGGCCGGGCAATGGTGCGGAGAGAGTGGATTTGAGAGTTATTAAGGAGGAGGAATTGGCAGGATTTTGAGCCTGGAAGTGAAATGGAGCAGGCTTCTGTGAGGTAACTGGGTAGGTCTTGTTGCTGTTCACTGAGGTGAGCTTACAGGTGAGAGGCAGATGTGACAAGAAAAATGCTGAGTTCACTTTTGTATGTGTTGAATTTGAGGTGTCTGTAGGAAAGTCTCATATTTTCTCCTTTCTGCCAAACTTCTGATGATATTTTTCTCCATATGAATTAACATACTCGTGAAGTCAAGCTAATCAATCTTTTATCCCAGAAAGATACCCAACAACTTCCCAACCTGTGCTAATTTAATTAGTTTACTTCTCAGAAGGGCAACCTTATTTCGCTCCTCCTTTTCCAGATATTGGGGGCACGCACTTTGTACCCTATACCACCTCGAGCTGGGTGTAATTGTCAAAGAGAAGGAAAAAGTCAAAGAGAACTTTCAAGCTTTCTATCTGGAATGTGCGCAGTTGAGATTGGGATTGTGAGAGTTTTTTTTTTTTTTAAATGTTTAAACTGGGAACATCCAAGCAGAATTGTGACTTCATTGAATGTCAGATTGGATGGGACTGTCAAGGAGACGGAAAAGGAACATTTATTGAGCATATATTAATGTACCAAGCCCTTTGCTAGAACCCTTTCATATGTTACCTCAATTAATCTTGATAATATGCTTATAAATTATTTTTCCTGTTTTGTAAATGAAAATAGAGATTCTCAGAGGATAAATAAATATCTCAAAGTCACTCAGTTATTTAGTGGGTTATTTAGGGCATTAAGAGCATGGGAGGGGAGCTGCTATCACCCTTAGTACCCCATGTCAAAAGTATGAAAATGGGTTCTTAGGGGGTAAAAAATAGTCATTTTTTATGTAAAGGACTGATATACATATAGTAGTTAAACAAATATACAGTATATCTAAAGTATTACAATTTCACGGGGTGGGGGAAATTAGGGAAAATGTCTACAAAGACTCTATAAGAGGTGATAATAAAAAAAGATTAAACATTGATTTAGATCCCATTTCACTTGATAAAGTTTTTCCTTTTTTGCAGATTTTTTTTTTTTAAGTCTCACCTGAGGATATGTTTGCATTGATTTTTGGGAGAGAGAGACAGAGAAACATTCATCAGTTGCCTCCTGTTGCCTGGAATTGAACCTGTGACCTTTCCGTGTATGGGATGATGCTCCAAACAACTGAGCCACACCAGCCAGGGCTGCAGAATTCTTGTTTCTCACACAACCCCGTGTCAACAGTAATATATACAAACAGGTAAAAGCAGTGTTGGTTTAAGTGTTGCTAGGGAGAGGGTCTAGAATCATCTCATTTCTGATGTCTTTTCTCTCCCTTTCTGCAGAGGCCCTTGAGGTACTAATATGAAAGTTTAGAGCTCTGAGCATCTTAGCTTAAATATCTGAGGAACACAATTTAACCTCTTCATTTTCCAAATGAGTAAACTGAGGCAAGCTTGTAAGGTGTAAGCTTTAACTCCTCCCGTCATTTTATTATTTGGAAGTCACCCACAAAGTGGAACTGAATCAGGCTTTATGCCTTCAGGCATACCACAGGGGGAGACATAGTGTCACACTAGGAGACGGAGAAGAGAAAGATGTCCTGAGCAGAGGTCAGGCAAAGAATGCCTGGAGAGAAGATGAGAGAAATAAGTGAGAAGAGATGTTCAAGGATACTCATCACAAGAAAAAAAAATTTATGTATGGTGACAGATGTTAAATAGACTTATTGTGGTGATCATTTTGCAACATATACAAATATCAAACTTCAGGTTATACACCTGAAACTAACATAATGTTATACATCAATTATATATCAATAAATATGAATGAAAAAAGAAGGATACTGTAATCAACAACAGCAAATGAAGAGATTGTTAAGGATTGAGAGTAAAGATCTGACAGCATAAAATTCTTGGTGATTTATGACCACAGTTTCAGGGCAGTGTGTAGACAGAGCTTGATTTCACCAGAATTGTAAATATTCCAGTCATCATCAGCAAAATGATAAGAATGCTTAAGTTGCAAAAGATTGCAACTAATTATACATTACCCTTTCATATACAATAGAGACATCAATATGTTAATCACACCAAATTGACAAAACAGGTTTTAGTCTATTGTATGAAGATGGGTTCAACTAAAGAATTAGAACACAGCCCCCTCCAGTGTGTCTCAGTGGTTGAGCATAGACCCATGCACTAAGAGGTCGCCAGTTCAATTCCCAGTCAGGGCACATGCCCAGGTTGTGGGCCAAATTCCCAGTGGGGACATGCAGGAGGTGGCCAATTGATGTTCTCTGTCATCGATGTTTCTATCTCTCTCCCTTCCTCTCTCTCTAAAAATCAATAAAGAAAAAAAAAAGAATTAGAACACAGCATATTATGCACACAAATGAATGCCTTCAGCAGAGATCTCAGTAAAGACAGGTTTTCTGTACCATTTGATTTCATAGAATGTCCAGAACACAGCAATTCACTGGAGGATAAAAAAGGAAATATTAGGGGGACCGGAAAGTAATGTCGTTTCTGCGAGTTTCGATATTTCATTGTCATTTATCAACTCATTGTGTACTTCAAAATCGTGCCAAACACATTTTAAGGTTAGAGTGACTTATTTACTCGTAAATAATTAAATCTTAATTTTTTTTCAATTTATAGTGAAATGGCCAGCCAAATACCAGAAGAGGTACATATCTGGCATCCTATGCTTTTTGAGTTTCACAAGGGTAGTAACGCAACAGTTGCTACCAAAAACATTTGTGATGTTTATCCAAGTGCATTAGGTGTTTGTAAATGACAAAGGTGGTTTTCTAAGTTCAAATCTGGTAATTTTGATCTTTCTGACTCATATCGATCAGGAAGACCAACAACTTTAGACAATGACATGTTAAGGGTGGAAGTGGAAGCAAATCCGTGTCAGACAATCGAGGAACTGTCAAACACTCTTAACCAACCTTGGTCGACCATCCAAGAACATTTGCAGCAGATTGGTACAGTAAGCAGAGCAGGTGTTTGGGTCCCACATAATCTGTCCGAAGAAAACAAAGCCAACTGGTCCACCACATGCAATTTATTGCTTCAGTGGCACAATACAGAAGCGTTTTTTGATCACTTGATCACTGGAGATGAAAAATGGGTCCTCTATGATAATCCAAAATGCAAAAGGCAGTGGCCCTCTCCAAATGAATCGCCATGAAGCACAGCTAAGCCAAGTTTACATCCCAAGAAGGCACTTTTGTGTGTCTGGTGGAGCATTCGTGGGGTCGTTCATTTTGAAGTGCTGAAACCTGGACAAACTGAATGCAGACCTTTACTGTGAACAATTGGATAGAGTAAATCAATCTTTAATTGAAAAGTGCCCAGCGATTGTCACCAGAAAAGGCGTTATTCTGCAACACGATAATGCAAGACTGCACTGCGCAAGACGAACCCTGGAAAAAATTAATGAATTGGGGTGGGAGGTATCGCCTCACCCACCATACTTGCCCAATATTGCGCCATCGGATTTCCATTTATTCCGATCGCTACAACATTTTCTAAGTGGCAAAAAATTTGACAATCTGGATGATGTCCAAAATGCCATCTCCAGATATTTTGCTCAGAAACCAATTGATTTTTATCGATCCAGCATTGAAAATTTGCACATTAGATGGCAAAAGGTTGTTGATAACGAGGGTGATTACATCATTGATTAAAAATAAAAACTTGTTAAAAATGTATCTGTTTGAATTAATGTCGTAAAAACACGACATTACTTTCAGGTTCCCCTAATATATATGGTGATAAGAAAGAGACCTGGATGAAAGAGAAATAAAAATTGAATTTCTCTATTGGGCACCATAGAATTCTTCCACCTTATTTACATGTATTTTTAGCTTTGACTGTCATGGTTACTATTTGCTATTATCAGACAAATTATTATCCAAGTGACTCAGCAAATTATATTGGGGCATTAGTAATTGTGCTTTAATATGAAGGAATTAAACTGTAAGTCTGACAATAGTCTTAATAATCACTTAATTTCTTTTTGCTCTTTATTTCAAAGATTGGGAGTGCAATCTGGTAGAGACATATAACACTTTCAACTTAACCTTAGTTACGTGTCTCACACTAATAGAAATATTCCGGTTCTCTTTTAAATGGCTCTATCATCTACAAACATAGGCAGATTAATTTTCTAATCAAAACACCCTGGGAAATTATTAAGCATGACATTAAACTGTGTTATACTAATTATACTCGCTATGAAGAATTTCCATGTGAACTTATAGTATAAGACCATGGAGAAAAAACATAGAGCACAAATTACCTAAATGTATTTTAAGAAGAATCACATATCCATATAATAATTTTGGTTTTCATTTTGCTTTAAATCATCTCTGTTGTCCACAGTGATTTGTTATGTTGGCAAGAACTTCTTGACCTTTCAGATTTTTTTTTCTTTTTTCTAAATCCTCACTCAAGGACATTTTTGCATTTATCTTCAGATAGAGCCAGAGGGAGGGAGAGAGGAAGAGAGAGAGAGAGAAATACATTGATGTGAGAGAGACACATCAACTGGTTGCCACTTGCACAACCCCAACGGGGCCAGAGGTACGTGCCCTTAGGAGGAACCTAACCCAGGACTCTCTGGTCTGTGGGCCAACACTCTAACCACTGAGCCAAACCGGCCAGGGCTAATTAGATTTTTTAAAAAGGTGTTAAAGGCTGTGTAAGTGTGTAATATTGCAAAGGGACGTGCTTAGCTCTATTGTGAACATTTGTCTAAAATTAATATTTGTTTCTTACTAGAGTACAGCTCTCATTAAAAAACAAAACAAAGAAGAATGAAAAGAAATAAACAAACACAAGTAATTGTTACACATCCAGGGGAAACAATCATTTAGCAGGGGTCAGAAAACAGTTCTCCGTAGAAGAACAGAGAGCAGGCGTTTTATGCTTTGCAGGCCATAGGTCACTGTTGCAACTACAACTCTACAATAGTAGAGCAAACGCAGCTATGGGCAATATGTAAAAGAATAGGCAGAGTTACAGGCCAATGACATTTCACTTACAAACAATAGATGGCAAATCAAAACCACAATGGGATACCACTTCACACCCATTAACAGGGCTAGATTTAAAATGTCAGGTAGGCCCTGGCTGGTGTGGCTCAGTGGGTTGGCTGTTGCTGTCCAGTGCAATGAAAGGTTGTTGGGTTGCTGGGTTGCTGGTCCGATTCCTGGTCAGGGCACATACCCAGGTTGTGGGCTTGATTCCCCATCAATATTTGTCTCCGTCTCTCTCTAAAGAAACAATAAAGATTTTTTTGGTAAAAGTAATTGTTGGTGAGGATGGTGAAACTGGAACCCTCATGCCCTGCTGGAGGGAATGTAAAATGGTGCAGCCACTTGGGACAAGTCTGGCATTTCCTCAAACATAGTTACCATATGACCTAGCAATTCCTCTCCTGTGCATAGATCCAAGAGAAGTGAATATTTTTAAAAAAAATTTGTTTTTCTTTATTGATGTTAGAGAGAGGGGAAGGGAAAGGGAGAGAGAGAGAGAGAAACATCAATGAGAGAGAACATCGATTGGCCACTTTCTGCATGCCCCCCACTGGGGATCGGGCCCACAACCTGGGCATGTGCCCTGACCGGGAAATGAACCGGTGACCTCTTGGTGCATGGGTCAACGCTCAACCACAGCCACACCGGCCTGGGAAGAGAAGTGAATATTTCTGTCCATACAAAAACTTGTATGTGAACATTTATAGCAGCATTATTCATAATAGTCAAAATGTGGTAGGCAGTTGGGAAAGGCTCGGTACAGAAGGTCACCAGAGTAAAATGCCCTGGATACCTAGCAACAGATAATTGTAGGGTTGGATCTCGTCCCCAGGGTGACCTTTCCTCTCCAAGCATATCTCTGGTCATGTGGTTTGGACCTTCTGACTGTTCCTCCCTAGAGATAACATCTAGGCCTCAGCTGTATTTTATCTCTGGGCCCAGAAAAGCAACAAAACCCGCCACAGCTGACCTCAGGGCCAGCTGCATTGAATAATGACCCCCTGCCCTGGCGCCAACCAATCAATCAGTGGTGACCACACACCTGGAAACTGATGACTATTCTATTGAGATACACCCCTGGGACCTCCCCTAAAATCCCCACCCTTAAAACCCTTAGGAGGAGGACCCAGCGTGCCCTCCCTCCCAGGAGCACGCCCCTGCCTTTCCACTCCCAACCTACCAGGCACATCACCTTTATCTTCCTCACTTCTAAGTTCCAAGGGCCTTGTAACTGGTTTCCTAAACCCATTTCTTCTACCACTCTGTGATTTTCTAAATAAATGTTCTCTTATAGTTTGAGTCCTGGCTCTGAATTCTTTCCTAGCCAGAACTCAAGCACCGAGGTTGCTGAACCCCGATCTGGTCTAACACTTGGTGCCATTCCCAACGCCCTCAACAAAAAGGTAAAAACAACCCAAATGTCCATCAACTGATGAATGGATAAACAAAATGTGCTGTATTCATACAATACAATGAAATATAGTCATCCCTTCAGGGATATTTGGGGATAGTGGGAAAATTTGGGGTGATATCTAGGGTAAGAGTCATTATTACCTGGACAATGTAGTTACTCAAGATACCTTGGGTAAAGGTCAGAAATGCTGCTGTACATCCCAAAATGTGCAGGACAGCCCCCACCTCCACCTCCAACAAAGAATTATCCAGGTCCAAATGTTAATGCCAAGGTTGAGAAACCCTGGTGTAGACACATACATTATGGAACCATTCTAATGACCATTTTGTGAATATAATTTGCTCCTTCCCCATGTAACATTATATTGTAAAACAGCAGCAATTTTAACCAAGACAGACACTCATGTGGAGAGGGTGGAAGGAGCCATGCCTCAAATCTGGTAGGGCAAGCAACACTATTATTTCCTGTCATTGAGGGTTTGGACCGAGAGTGCAAAGCCAGGTAATTATTCTAACACCTTGTCATTAAGTACAAAATGCTATAGAATTTGTGTAGAGTGAGCTGCACCTCTGCTGTAGTCAGGTGCTAAACCAATGGTGAAAGTGGTGATGTTAAATCAATTAGGTATGAATTAGGCTTGTAATTACATGGTTCTTGTGTTAATCCACTGACCACTTGGAAAGCATGCAAGACAAAGAACTGCTTTTGCAGTTTGACCTGAAACTTAAAGAGGGAAATGCAGTGGATTTCCTTGTTGCTACTTTTTGCCCCTGTATTGCTTTAAGGGCGAGAAGAGAAATGTATGTGATAAGAGACAAAAGAAAGTGGAAAGAAAGGGTGGAGCAGAGGAAATAGATTTTATTACTCCAAATAAAAATTAAATTAAATTTAAAGGCATCCTAAAAGGAAATTATTTCATTTTTTCCTTACATGAATTTGATAGCTCCTTGTGGTCTCAATGCCATTACGGAGCTATCAGTAGTTTACACAAAGATTTCTCTGAGGGAATAGGAGGTATGGACGAAAAGGGGCCACATACTAAACCTGACAAGCTCAGGGGAGGCCTGTGTGGTGGCCTCGCAAATTCAGAGACCTAAAGTAACCACAAAGGATTTTTTTTTTTTTTTAATTAAAAGCAGTTTATGTCAGGTAGTCATGTCCTAGACCAGCATCTTCCCTAAGGTCAATCTTTACCTTAACTGAGCCTATTGTCTTTTTGCATCTACGATAACATATCTTTGGAATGTCAAAGTAATTTTCCTTTTTCTGGACCCCTCAAAGCACAGGCTCCACTCTACAGAGACCACAGATCCCCTCATTGTTATTGAGTTAATTGTTGACTGTTAACTATCCTGTACCCACCTATGCAAAAGATGTATGTGTCTATCATTTTACTTTTCATCCAATCCCAGAGGTTTCCCACTTTGCTTTCTCCCGCCTCCCTAATCTATCACCAGTGGATTTCATGTAACCCCCTTATGCCTCCTCTTTTGATTGTAATGTATAAAATAAGGTGCAAAACTGCCGGTTTCTGAGGCATTATCTCAATCTGTCGAGATTTTGCTTCCCAACAATTGTCGTCAGTTAGGCTCAAACACAAAAATTCTTCACAGGTTTGAATGTTTCCTACGTTGACAGAGGACTTAACGGAGCTATCTCTAAAGTTCCTATATTTCTGTTAATTTGTGTATTTTGTTAAAAACTTGACATGAAACATTTCCAATAAACAGAAAATAATAGACGCTAATATACCCACCACTGAGATTAAATATATGTTAGCAGTTTGTTAGACTTCACATCTTTCCCTTTTAATACATAAAACATTTTTAGTTACTTTAGCTGTAAAGTTTTAGCTCTAATTCCTTACTCTTTCTTCCTTTCCTCTCTGGAAGTAGGTGAATTATAATAGCTCCTGTTTATTTATGTTTAGTACCTTCTGCATGCCTAGGACACGAGAAAGAAAAGAGCAGTCCTTGACATCGGGGAACTAGTTTGACACTCACAGCTAAGAGCCTCAGTGGTTTTAGAAGCTAGCCTGACACTCACAGCTGGGCCATGTTGTTCTCCTCGTGGACATAAAGAACCTTACAGAACACCAACACCAAATAAGGTCACTCTGACTGTGCGAAGTGAGACAGAACAAGACAATTAACTTTGTCTAAGCACAGACAATAACAAGGTCAATGTGCAAGTCACCAAATACCAAACACCTCCTTGTCTGTGATACAATGAATGACTGCAGCTGCTTTGTCAGTCATACCTTTGGCCTCCTTCTTTAGCCTGCCATCCTTCTAGATAAGATTTATTAAGATACCCAATCATTGAACTGTCCCCGTACCTGACAGCAACAGAGTCCAGGGTAACCCTCCCCACTCTGCTTCTGAGGGGTTTTCCAAAATCACCTAACCAAAGTCCACATCCTTCAAGTCCGCTCTAGCACCCTCTTAGCGAGAAAGCCCATGGTTCCCCATAGTGCATGCTCTCATTCCCTGTGAGTAACAAACTCCACTTCTTCAACTACATGTGTTCCTCCTGGTGGTCTCTGGTGGGAGGGGTTTCACAGACATTTCTAAGAACGTTACATATGCTATCTCATTGAAGCCTGACAACATCACTTTGTTAGGCATTGTTATTATTATTATTATTATTATTATTATTATTATTGCTATCCCCCTTTTTCAGATGGAAAGGCAAAGAAAGTTTAACATCATCTCCAACATCACATAGCTAGTAAATGACAGGGATAAAATTTGCATTTGGGTCTAAGAGTCATCAAGACATTAGGAACTGCTCACAATGCTCCTGGCCTTGCTGTGCTCCTGGCCTTTCTCCTAAAGATTAGGTATGCTTTGAGGACAGAGACTGGCGTTGAAAGTCTGGTACAGTAAAAACAAATAAACATAAAACAAACAAACCAAAACTGTAGTGTCAAGACTTAGTTGGAACTAAGTCCTATTTTCTGAACCTTTGTGTCAATATTCCCAGAGCTGCTAGGGTTGTTTTCTGAACCCAAATCAGTACTGTATGTTTACCAGGATAACCGGAACCCGGTCTCCAAATTCCAAATAAGCCCAGACTCGTGACCTGGGAGCTCTGCGCTTCCCAAACCGACTCCACCCTGTGCCCTTAAGGTGAGCAGCCTCAACCCGCAGAAGAGAGGAGTGATCAAATGAGCGGACGGCACAGCCAATGGCATTTCTTTGTGCCCGGAAGGGGCGGGTCCTGGGCGTGTCCGTGACCTAGCGGCGTGGGATTGGCGGGGCCCCGGGTCGGCGGTGGCGGGAGTTTTCGGATCTGTTGGCGGCGGCCGGGCTGCAGCGGTTTGGCTGACCCTGGCAGCAGACGTTGGCGGCGGAACCCCGAGGCCAGCGGCACAGGATCCTTAAACTCTCGCTTGTGACTTGCCGAGCGGCCGCCTTTTTTCCGTTCCCCGGAGCTGCGGGAAGATGGATCGGCACCGGCCACGGCTGCAGCCTCCGGCGCAGGGCTCCGCCGCCGGCGCCCCCTACCCCTCCTCGGCCTCGCTCCGCGGCTGCCGGAAGAGCAGGGCGTCGCGCAGGAAGGGCCCCCAGCACCCTCCGCCGCCCGGCGGCCCCGAGGTGCCGGGAGAGAAACGCCCCAAGTTTGTAAGTTTCACGCGGGCTCGGGTGGGGAGCGCCCGCCTGGCTGCCCGGGCCGCGGCTCCGCTCCCGGTGTCCTTCCGTTCTTCGAAGTGGGTGGGTCCCCAGGGCCTGGGGGGCTAAATTTTGTTCTAGGTTTCCAGAGCTGCCAGTCTTTTTACGACGGCGCGGTCCAGTTCTGTTTGGACCCGCTGACACACACTGACCATTGTGTTGCCCCAGATTTCTTAAGGCTGTGCCTATGTCTTGACGTCACCCAGGTGGATATTGCACTTTTTAAGTTGTACTTCTCCCCATACCCCTAGCAGCTGAGAGTATGAGACGTATCAGAGTGAACTTTTAGGTATTATTTTCTGCTTAATATTTTAATCCAAGAAAACCTTTTAAAGGTAGATATAATTTTCCAAGTATCATTTTTTGTTTGTTTAATATTTTAGTGTTATTTTCTGCTTAATATTTTAATCCAAGAAATACTTTTGAAGGTAGATGTAATTTCCCAAGTCGAAACAGCTAGTTTTGAAATTTGGGCGGCGCCATGTGGTCATTGCTAAGGAATGTTATGTTTAGATTGGAAAGGAGTCCAAGTTTTTGAAACTCGCTATTCGGATTGCTTCCTTTAGTCACTTTAAAACCTAAGGGAAGTGTCATGATTAGTGCCTTGTAAATCTTTTTGTTGGTATAAACTAGTGGAAGAATTGGCAGTGATGATAGTTGGTGTGTGTGTCTGTGTAAATAAGTGACATAGAGTATTGATAGATTTGGGCTGAGACCAACAGAATTGAAAAGTTAGTACTGACCCCTCCGTTTTACTTAGGAGTATGGAAAAACATTTGTTTTAGTCATAGGTGACATTTTACAATACAGGATGTGCCTTCTGTGAACAAATAAATCATTAGGAGTTTAAGTTAGGATACACAGATTAAGGGAATAAAGACTTGTAGAAGAGCTGTGAACTGGCAAGTGTAACAATTAAAAGTGATAATTGAGTAAAGCTGGGAACAGAGCTCTGCGATGTATCAGAATACTGGAAATGTGAGACAGCATGGATTAATCATGCCGAATTAAGCATCAAGATGTCCATAGGAATGTCGAAATTTTGCAGGAGGATCAAATATGTTGATTGTTATCTTAACAGAGTTGAGGAATAAATAGGATAGGGTTACATTGGCAATGAAACATTCTACCCAATCTGAGAAGAATCCACTGGGGCAATTACTATTCTTCCTTTTACAGTTTACTCTCTGGGTTAAAAATTCCATTTTGTCTCTGACTCCCGTGCTGCAGAATACACAAGGTATACATTTCTGTGCCTCATTTGGAGCCAGGATGTAATGAAAACAAACCCTAAATTAATATCAGATGATTTGGGTTCTAGTCTATGCTGTTTTTTTATTTCTTAAGTGTGTGGAAAGGGCTATTGTAAAGATGAACACAATAAAACAATACTTTTAAGCTTTAAAACTAATAAACACATCTAAAATACTGTGTATTTAGATAGGAGTCTTATTTGTAAATTTTTTTTTCTTTATTAACTTTTAGAGAGAGAAGAAGGGAGAGGGAGAGAGAGATAGGAACATCGATGAGAGAGAATATCGATTGGCCACCTCCTGCATGTCCCCCACTGGGGATGAGGCCCACAACCTGGGCATGTGCCCTGACTGGAAATCGAACCGACGACCTCTTGGTGCATGGGTCGATGCTCAACCAGTGAGCCACACCGGCTGGGCGATAGGAGTCTTATTTGAACTGTGGCTTCATAATTAATTTAGAAGTAATTTAGACCCTTTATAGTCTCTGAAACTAATTTAGATTGTTGCTTATATGGTAATGTAACCAGAACCAAGGTTTGACCACCTCCTGCCATGAAAACCAAACTCATGATGCTGGTGAAAAAGAAAGAGGTTTTATTCAAGTGCTGGTCACTGGAGGAGATGGGAGACTCTTGTCACAAACCCCATCTCAGCATCTCAGTGCAGGCAGAGGTTTTCATAAGGAGGGAGAGGGAAAGCAGAACAAAGAAATCGAGGGGAGAGAGTTGAAAAGTTCTCTACCTCTACATGCTGCAATCCAACACAGTTCATTCCAATAAGGATCTCAAAGCTGGTCAAGTGATGGTCTGGTGTGCATCATCCTAGTCTTCATCATCCTGGTTCTACTTCATCCTAGTTCTGTGGTTGAAGGTCAGCAAATCTCCTGGAGCTGGGATGACTGAAGGTCAGGGTTTGTATCTTCTAAAGGTAGTTCCTAGGATTCTTATACAAACATACTGTTGATCTACAAGCTACATATTAGTCAGAGTCAGCACTTACAGAAACAATGTCAAAAGAATGGTGGGGTGGGTTATAATTTTCTCTGTTACAGTTATTTCTTTAGATATATTTTCCACTTCACTAATTTTGTCATCAGTGACAAAATTTCTAACTATTTGAGTTTATCAATTATTTATTATTTCTATAAATTCCATTTGCTTCTTTTTCAAATCTGCCTGGTCATTCTTGGTAGTTCTGTTTCTTATTCTTTTATTTCTTTAGGCATTTCTTACTTGGCTCTTCTTCCTTACTTGACGTCTTGGTATTTGCCATCTTTGAACTGTCTACATTGACTTGCACTCAGTGGTGGCTTGCTTGTTGATCTTAAGTTCATTGCTTCATCTTAACCTATTTTCCAGGAGGCCTAATTGGGGATGTTTCTCTCCAGAAATTATTTGAGTCTGTTTCAACCAGGAGCCTGGAGTGCCACTGATTTGAGCCACTTCCCTATTGAACTAGGACTCTGAGGGGGACTGGAGTTTCAGTCTTAGCTCTAACTCTGTTCCTGGTCCAAGGCTCAGTATTCCAATTTCAAGATGCCTTCTGAACAGCTCTCCCTGGTGTGCCTACTTCTTACTGCTCTCAGTCCCAGCCTAGTGACTCTTGTTTTTGGGATGGAGGGTGATCTTTAGAAACCATCCTTCCTCATGAGATCTTAGCAATGCCTTTAAAGAGTGATTGTTCTGTGGTTCAGTTTGCTGTACTGCTGGACGTCAAGTCGGTTCTCGGCTTTCTCTTGATTTGGTATGAAGTGATGTTAGCCTGATGTTAGTCATCTAGTCATTAGGACACCTAGTTGCCTGGGGCAGCTGCTCTTGAGGAGGACAAGTAATGTAGGTTGGTGATGTGACTGGAGTAGGGATAATTTAGGGGTTTGGTATTTTGCATACTCTACAAAGCTGCAAGCTGGTAATAAACTGAGTGATAAGCTGGCCTCTTGCTCCTGTCTTAGTTTAAGAATGCAGGAGTTCTGGTGTCCACTGAAACCTTGGTTTACTTTGAGCCCTGATAAAGACACATCTTTGTTTTCTACTGAGTGTGTAGTTGTGGGCCTCAAGTTACTTTTGAATTGTGTATAAAAGTTCATAGTGTAGAACCCACTTCTCATGGATGTGTGTAAATAGTAGAAATTAGTCTGTTGTAAATGTGTGATAGTTTGGCTGTACAATGAATCAACTGCTTTTGGGCTATTTGTGAACTAATCAACTTGGCTTCTGTAGAAAATATGGTAAGTGGTGAGCATTGAGATACTGGGATAGTTTCTAGGAGACAGGATACAAACAGGAGGCTGGGTGAAGACTTTGTAAAAGTAGATAGAATTTAGTAGGATCATTAAGCTTGGTACCTACCCTAGGCCACACCCTCAGTACCTGGACCTGAGTCTTGTTTCCCTCCTAGAAAAAAAACAAAGCAGTTGCGCTTCAGGGATACTGGGCACTCTGTTCCTCCCTCCCACTACTGTTAGAAACACACGGTACCCGCAGTGGTGGGTGGCCTCCAGGGTGAGAGCAGGATAGGTGGCTTCTGGAGAAGTCTCCATCTCTAGGATGCGGGCCAGTATCTTGAAAGGAGGCCTGTAAATTTAGTAATCTGACTTGGCAGAGTAGCTCTTCTTAAGAGGAATATTCTTTAAAAGTTCTTATAGACTTTAGTGTAAATCTTGCATCTAATCTTAGGGTTTTCATCTAATAGATTGTTAATTATTGTTTAATTATGTCATTATAGCCCTCAGTTTGGGGTGTGAGAGATTTTTCACCCTGTCCATTACTATCTGTGTGTCTTTAGTGTTTGGGCATCACTGGTAATAAGTTATGAGTGAGCCAAGCACTGTTCTAGATGCTTTATAAATGTCAACTCCTCTGATACTTACAACAACCCTATGAAGTAGATAGTATTATTAGCCTTGTTTGCTGGATAGGAAAACCCAGTACAGAGGTTAATTGCTTTAGGTCACGCAGCTGTCAGTTGGTGAGACTGTGGTTTGAACCCAGGCAAGCTGTCTTTGCTCTCCCATGCTATTGGGAGAGAGTTTTAATGTCTACTCCTTTTCTCATTCAGGAACCATTAACAGTAGTTAGTAATGCCTTTAACAAATACAGAATTAGCAGTTTCCTGATTATAAGCTGGTTGTGAGGAGGAAGAGGTATTAAGTTGGAGAACTTTTGCTTATTGTGCTGAGAATTTGAGTATAGTTGAAATCAGGGTAGGCCGGAAGAGATGAGCGCATGCTTGCTTTGGGTTTATTTGGAGGTAGCTGAGGCAGGCTGAATAATGACCCCTACCCCCAAAGATATTCACATCCTAATCTCCGGAACTTGTCAGTGTTCGGAAAAAAAGGACTTTGCAGGTATGATTAAGGTGTTAATAATGAGGAGATTATTTTGGATTATCAGGATGGCCCTAAATGCAAACATGTATATCCTTATAAGAGGGAGGCAGTGGAGATGGCGATGCAACTATAATGCAGGGATTGGTGATGCAGCCACAGCCCAAGGAAGGCTGGCAGCCATCAGAAGCTGGACAGGACAAGGAACCATTCTCCCATGGAGCCTCCAGAGGGAGACACTTTGATTTCAGCTTGATGAACCTGATTTTGGACTTTTGTCCTCCAGAACTGAGGGGCTGCATTTTTGTTTCAAGCCATCAAATTTGTGATAATTTGTTATAGCAGCTGTAGGAAACAAACAGCAGGAATAGCTGTGAGGGTGACCATGTTGAAAGGTTTGGATTAACAGATTCATTCAAATCTCTTTCTTGTGGTAGTTTACTTAGGAAGGTTTGTGATTTGGGAGAATATAAGATAACCACAGCTCAGTCCTCTGGAATAACAATTAGAACCTTCACTCATCTTGGTCTGCTGTATCATTTTCATAGTTGCTAGAAAACAGAAAAGATGGAAGTGAGGTGTGTATGCTCTTTTTTGAATTTATTTCATCGCAGCTGATGTGATGTTTTCAGTGTCCTAGAGTTAAAGAGTCAAGAATTGAAGGTAGTATTCTTAGTTGAAGGCTTTAGGCACCTGAGTTTTATTCATGTCAAATTCCACCTAACCCATCAAACGCTGAAACCTTCATAAGATAAAATTATTATTTTTAATTGTCACTTGAAGATATGTTTATTGATTTTAGAGAGAGAAGAAAGGAGGGAGGGGGATAGAAAGAGAGAGTGTGAGAGAGAAACACTGATCAGTTGCCTCCCATACATGCCCCTGCCAGGATCGAATCCACAGCATAGATATGTGCCCTGACCGGAGTTGAACCTGCAACCTTTTAGTGCACAGGATGATGTTCCAACCCACTGAGCTACCCTTTCAGGTTAAATTATTTTATTCAGGCCAGTCTTCTAAGTAAATTACTCTGAATTATCCCAGACTTTTTTACTTTCTATCCTTCCTAACAGAGAATATAATTTTTTTTTGTTTGCTAATACGTATATGATTTTTTCCAAAAGAAACAAATTCTATCAAGTGGGTTTTGGGGAGTATAGTTAGCTGTTGAAAGTAGATGATATATAGTATTCATTACTCTGGATCACTCTGGATCTCTTTTTTTGTGGGTTAAAAGGGGGTGGAAATCGGGATGATTACCTTAGATTTATAGCAAGACTTAATTGCTTTTTCAGACTTGTGTCTTTAATTATGAAGCAAGCAAACTGACATACATTTATTACACTGTGTAACCTTGCATCTCATCTAGTCTGTCTTGTAGCAATTGCTTCTGAACAGATGTTACCTGAAACACCTTTGTGTAGTTGGTAGAATGCTAAAATTTGTCATGCTTTTATTATTGTTGTCTTGAATTAACTCTACTTTATGGCATAACTTTATTGCTGTGTCCTAGAATTTTTATATATTTATTGCCTTATAAATCGGATTTAAAATTGGCCTTTTATATACAATGTAAATTAACATGTGTATAACTTGTTTATGCTTGCAGAATAATGCAACCAAAAAACTGCTATGTATTACACTAATGTGATTGTCTTTAACTCAGCACATAGTATCCTCCAAACTAGGAGTGAAATGAATGCTGCAGAATATGCTTACCATCACACTCTTCTTGTTTATCCCAGAAAGGAATTTGACTTTTAGATCTATAAAATATAGATTAAGCATAACCTTTTACTTCATGGGATATTAAAGATCAAAGCATAAGCTTTCTTTGAACAGGATCTACAAAGGTACCTTTTCTATCACGAGCAGCATGGTGGCATTGAAATACCTTACCATTGGGAGTAATTTTCTCAAATGGCAAATAAAATCATTATTATTAACTTAGGGGAGAATTTAAGAGTTTCAATACCTTAAGTTTTGATGCTGGAATATCAGGTTACTAGCTAATTAATAAAAACTGTTTGGAAATGCTTACCATAGATTTTATTCTGCAAAAAGACCCACTGCCATCCTTTCTTACAGTTTTTGTTTTTTTTTTTGTAGAAAAGGCATTATGAATAACATTAGTGAGCAGTGACTTGTGCATCTTTTTAGGACTTGAATCCTAGCTATGTCACCTATTAGCTGTGTGAACTTGGGCAAACTACTGAACCACTCTCTGTGCCTATGTTTCCTCATGTGTAAAATGGGGTTGTTGGGACGATTAAAGTTAATGTGATGGGCCTAGAATAGTACCTGGCTCATTGTAAACTCTATGTAAATATTTGCCATTTATTGGATTGCTGTTGTTGTTGTCATTAGTAGTAATAGTAGTAGTATAATTTTTCTCTAGATTTTAGGGCATTGGGTATACTACATTGAATATTTGAATAACTTTTTTTATACTGGAAAGTCTTTAATTGGGCCAGGCTTTTTCCTCATGGTGTGGCGGAGGCAGAGCCATTCTGTTCTCAGTTCTTATCCTAATGAAGATCATACAACTATGGCACTTGCTTGCCAATGAGACTTACAAAAAGAAACCTACAAAGGAAACAACCTCAAACTGAGAAAAAAAATTCTGTGATACTTCAGTGTGGACTTGAATGATAATAAGATAATATAACATATATGTATATATAGACATAAAACTACATATAACGCTTTATGTTTATGGCTTTTTACAACTGTAAAACCAAAACAGATTTACATATAAACTCCAACACAAAACTGTAGAGCCAATAAAATTCAAATGAACAGTAACATCAATTTAATGTGATTGACGATGATGTTTGGCTGAAATTAAGTTATTATTTGATTTATTAGTGGAAAGATATGTGTGTGGTTTGCTGTTTTCCTTTTTGTCATCTTGACTCTTGGATGGAAATGGAATCCCAGAGGCTGAGGAAGCTAAGTACAGAGCCATTAATCCAGTCACTCAGCCCCACCCTCGCTGTTGGGAGAGGCCTGTTATTGAGCATCACTTGCCTTTTTCACAAGGTCTTAACTTGAGGCTCTGGGTGAAGAGTATGAACTCTTATCAGGCTGTTTATGATAAAAAGAAAATAGCCATATGTAATTTTTTTTTTTTTTTAGCACATTGTATAAAATAGTTGAAAAAGCAGAAAGAATCTGAATCAAGACTACAAGCGTCTATTTATATTCATTTTTCTCTTAATTTAAGTTTCCATAGCTCTGGGAACATGGTTCCTTGAATAGTGTCATTTTGGAATTATGAACAGCTATTTGGAACTGAATACTTCCTAAGTGGAGGAGGCTTGTAAAAACCTATGTGGCATGATGTTGACTCTGGCCTTCATCTGTTGCTGTATTGGTGTACACCCAATGCAAGTGTGGCCACCCAAAGTGCCTGCCAGAGCAGTGTTGTAGGGTGGTCATTCAGATTGTCCAGAATATGCTTACTTTACTTCTAATGTTTAAGATAATTCTGGAAAAATTCACAATTGAAAAAGTCATATACCATTGGAGAGTCTGTTGAAGGGCTCTGCAGGCCTCAGTTTGAGGAATCTGGAGAGGACTTAAATGAAGAAGAGTATTTGAACGAGGCAAAGGTTTTGTACCTTCAGTCCTTCGTCTAGTGATGGATTAAAAGTGATTAGTAACTATTTAGGATGTATCAATGTGCTTCAAAGTAGTTTACTTCCAAGTAGTTTTCTAAGGATAAACATTTTTTCTTGCGATCTTTTAAGATTTATTTTATTACACAAAGGATGTATAGAATACCATGTACTCAACAATAAGCTTCAGAAATGAAACTTCATAAATCCTATTGAAATGTTCATTTTTCTTCCTTCCTATCTATATGTTTCCTTGTAACCTTTGCTTTTCATTTCTTTGAGGTAAGGACTAATAATGCTTTTTAAAAAAAGTTTGATTGTTTGTTGTTGTTGTAGTTGTTCCAGTTATATCTATCTCTTTTCTCTAAAAATATATCTGTGAATGGAACTTGTACGCATGTACTCATAACCAATGGACATAGACAACAAAACTGGGGACGGAGCAGGGAGGGAGGGGGAGGAGGGTGACAATGGGGGAAAAAGGAGAAACATCTGTAACAAAAATAAATTAATAAAATAAAAAATAAATAAATAAAATAAAATAAAAAATACCTTCACAGAAAAAAAAAAAATATATATATCTGTGAATGGAATTAATATCCAATATCTTTCTATCTCTCTGTCTTTGAGCATCATAGCCCATCTTAAATGCATTGAATCTTAGTCCCTCCTTCTTTTCAAATATGTTCTAAGGGCATTCTGTTTGCTGAGGGACTAGAGTATATCCAGGTAGCTGTGGTCCAAGTCAGACCATCATGGGTTAAAGATGGCTAACTGCCTATTCAGTTCTCTTCAAGGAAATTATTGCTAATCCAGGTCATTCTGGAAGTTTAAAAAAAAAAAAAAGTGCATGATCTTTTTGAATTTATGGTGTAGAATTTCTTGAAATTCTCAGTAAGATACATGGGTTAGTCTAATTGTAAGAGCCATAATATTGCATTTATTTGGCTGATTTTATTATGAAGTGTTTTTTCAGGATGTGGGGAGTTTATTTTGTAATTGCTACATTTTGCTGAGGTGGGCTGTTTATTTAGGCATCATAAAATGAAACTCTGTAACATTGAGTTTTTAACTAGGATTTACAAATTGGTGACATTAATTATGGACTGTACCATAATATTAAACTGTTTTTGTTTATCTAAACCTTGGGTAGAATGCAATTCATGATGGCAATTACAATTCATTTCTAGTGAAAACTTTGACAGCCTGAGAAATGAACATGAAAAATACAATGCATATAATCTGCAATCAGGAATTCAGTGTGACAGTTTCATTTCTTTATAGAAGGTGACGGTCTCCAATTAAAACCATGTTCTAACTTAGCCTCTTTTGTTCCTATTAATGTTACCTATTTTTTTAAGACTCATATTGAAGCATGAGTTTTCTTTCTTTCTTTATTGTTGAAAATATTACAGATGTCCCTCCTTTTTTCCTCTATTGACACCCTCCTCCCCCTTTCCCCCTTAATATGTTGTCTTAAACCTGCTTTCAGTTGCTTTATGCATGTGGCTGTACGCTTTTGGAAGTCACTTTCTCTCTTGGTGGTGTCTGGTATAGGTTTGAGCTTATAGTAGGAATGTGAATGCTTGACTAATTGAAAATTATGTAAAATTACTCTTGTAACCTTATACCCCCTGGTTCATTAATCAGTCTATTAATGATTAATTTAAATTTAAATGTTATTGATATGCCTTAAATGTCTATTTCTTTTTAAAAAATATTTCAGTGGTGATGAGTAAGGGCATGAACTATATCTGGGTCATTTGAGAACTGAGCCTGCCAACTCAAGCTCCTCCAGGGGCCTGGCAATGTGGCTTTGGAGCCCCACCCCTAACTACTGTGATAAAAAGGACTTGGTCTGGATTCAAATATGGCTGTATGTCCTTGGGCAAATTAATTCACTTCTGTGCCTCAGTTTTCCAATCTGTGAAATAGAATAGAGAATCACAGTATCAATGCTTAGAGATTGTCATGGGGATTAGTTGAGGTAACAATAGCTTGGGCACAGTGCCTAGTAGTGTGACAGCTATTATTAGTGTTATTCTTTTGTGGACACCAAAGTAGGGGAGGTCCCATCTTTGTATTGTTGAATTCTCTAGAGTTGGTTATCTTGAAGGGGATGTGACAGGATCTCAGTTATTGACAGCATTGTGATCTTTCTTTTCCTGCTTCTCACCTCCCTCCACCCCCGAATCCCTCCCTTTCTGCTGGACACCTGCATTGATTTGTGTCTCGGGACAGACCTTAATTTTTTTTTTTTAATCCTCACCCAAGGATATTTTTCCATTTATCTTCAGATAGAGTGGGAGGGAGGGGGGGGGGAGAGACAGAGAAACATCGATGTGAGAGAGACACATGGATTGGCTGTCTCCCGCACGACCCCAACCAGGGCCGGGGATGAACCGCAACCGAGGTATGTACCCTTGACCAGAATCGAACCTGCAACTCTTTGGTCCGTGGGCTGATGCTCCAGCTGCTGAGACAAACTGGCCAGGGTGGGACAGACCTTAATTTGAATGGGGAACACAAAAAGGGTTTGGTCCCTGATCACAGACCTCCAGCCCCTTGACCTTGCCTCTTTCTTTCTCTGTTAGCCTCCTGCTGACAACATTCGTTCCACACTAAACCCACATAAACCCAGGAGTAACCCTGATCTTCTTTTGACCTAGGATTCCTTCCTATTCCTCGCCTCCTCAAGCTGGCATAGGTAGATTATAAATGAATAATAGAACCTCTGGCCTCCTTGTCCATTTGCCTCAGATCTCCAAGCCTGGAGCCACCTGACAGGTGCTGAACCAAGCTGCTGCGTCCTGGTGGAAACCCCTCCCAGCTCTGTGAACTGATGCCCTTTGACATGGGGTATCCATGGGCCTGCTGCTTAGCTGTGTCCTCAAAGCTCTGGATATTAATCATCATCCCAATAGCTCCATTTATCCAGCTCTCACAGTAGGCTAGGCACATTTTTAGTCTCTTACTCATAACACAGTGCTTTGAGGCAGGTTCTCCCACCGCCCTTGTGTTGCACATGACGGAACAGAGGCAGGGAGAGAGGTTTGGGAACTTCCCTGAGGTGCCCCAGCCGCCAATAGGGAATGATGGATATAAACACAGTCTGGCTCCGGAGCCCCCTTTGAACTAGTTATTTGGTTGCCTCCTTTTCCATTTCACTCAGCATTTAGACTATACCGTTATCACTCTTTGGGCCTGATTCCTTTTTGTTGTAAATCATTTTTTAAATTGAAAAAGTAATGTATGCACCTCTTAAAAAGCTCAACACTGTTAAGAGTACAGAGTGAAATTCCCTAAGCCTCCCTTACAGCCCAGACTACTAATTCAGGCTTTTCCTGTGCAGAGGCAGTGATCACTTCTGTTGTTTTCTGTTGTATCCTTTAATGATATTCTGTGTGTATGTGTAAAGCACTCACTTTGTACCCACACGGGAACATACCACAGCATTCACTTAAAAGATCTCAGAGATGGATACCCCTGACTCTTAGCACTCACTTCGACACCTTGTTCAGAGAGAAAATAAAGGCCATATTGCTTGAACTTGCTCAATTTCCTGCTATTGCGGCTGTGATATTCTATATCTGCAACTCTTCATCTTTTATCCTCCAATATCCATCGAAGAAATGTCTGTTTTTCTGTTCAAGGCTAATCCCTTTACCACTGTTCTTGACCCAGTCCCATACCATTAGGAATGTTTCTCTCTTTACTGGCTCCTTCCTATATGAATGCTCTAATGTCTCCCAGTATCACAGAAAAGCAGCAGCAAAAGCAAATAGCCTTCCTCTCCAACTTTCCCTTCACCCTTTTAGCTAAATTCTTTACAGCAGTTATTTTAATTTACTCAGTAAATATTTGAATGCTCTTTATATCAAGCATGGCAGAGGTCGATACAATTGGATCCTTGACTTTGAGAGGCTCACATTCAGTCTGGTATGGAGAAAGAGGGGTGTGAACCAACAAGTGTGCAGTGTTCCCAGAAAGTCCAAGTTGTATAATCTTTAAGAACTCAGATTCTGCAGTTAATCAGGGTTTAAATCCTGTCTCTGTATTTGATAGCTGTGTGACCTTGCGAAATTACTTTAGTGTTTTCTTTCTTTGTCTGTGAAATGGGAATATTAGGTTAGATATAATGATCAGTGTATTATAATGGGGGTTAATACATAAGTACTGAACAGCTCTTGGCTTGTCGCAGCTCTCATGATGGCATTGGCAAAGGGTAGGTGCACGCATCAAGGAGGGATTCAGCCACTTCCCATGGGCTCCTCAGCTTTGCCTTTGCTCTGTCATTCCACTGAAATTGCTTTAGCAGGTCCGTCATTGCCAACCCAGTGGCTGATAGTCAAGCTTCATCTTACTTGATGTCTTCACAGTATTAGACTGACCCATCATCATTTCTTGAAATTTTTGCCATGCAGTCTTCTCTTCTGATCTTTGCTCATTCCTCTTCTCACTCTTTCAAATTAATGTTCCCAACCAAGTTCTATCTCTGGTTTTCTCCTGTTTTCACTTACACCCCCTTTCAGCATGAGTGCATTCATTTTTTTAGCTTTTGTTACAGCCTAGATCAGTGCTGTTCAATAGAACTTTCTAGGATGGTGGAAATATTCTGTTTAAGTTGTTTAAGTTGTAGCCCCATGTGGCTAATGCTGCCAAAAAGCTGAATTTGTAATTTAAATTAATTAAAATAGCCATATGTAGCTGGTGGCTAATGGCAGACTTTGGCCTGCATTCATGTTGAAAGGGACTGCGTGTGGCCCTCAGAGTCTTCACCTGTAAATCAGACTGCCTACCAATGATGTGAAGACTTACCCCTGCTGGATAACACACACAGACTGTTCCAGCAAAGATGGTGCACTTTCATAGCCTCTGAAGCTACCCTCAGTGATAGATTTTTGAGCAAAACAACATCAGGATGACAGAAACAGGCATGGGATCACACCTGTTAGAATGACTATCATCAAGAAGTTGAGAGATCAGTGCCAGAAGGATGTGGAGTAAAGGGAGCCCTTGTGCACTGTTGGTGGGATTGTAAATTGGTATAGTCACTATGGAAAACAGTAGGGAGGCGCTTCAAAAATTAAAAATAGAACTACCATGATCTAGCAATTCCACTTTTGGGTATATATCCAAAGGAATGAAAATGGATCTCAAAAAGTTATCTGCATTCCCATGTTTATTGTAGCATTGTTCACAATAGCCAAGATGTGGAAAAAAACTATATGTTTATCAACAGATGAATGTATAAAGAGGATGTACACACACACACATGCGTGCACACACACACACACACACACACACACACACACAGAGGAATAGTATTTAGCCACAAGAAAGAAGGAAATCCTGTCATTTGTGACAACATGGATGGACCTTGAGGACATTATGCTTAGTGAGAGAAGTCAGACAGAGAAAGACAGAAACTGTAGTATATCACTTATATACGGAATCTAAAAAAGCAAAACTTGTAGAAACAAAGCATATTGGTTACTTGGGGCTGATGGGTTGGGGGATTAGGGAGATGTTGTTGAAGGGTCAAACTTGAATCTAGAAGATGAATAAATTCTGAGGATCTAATGTACAGAATAGTGATTATAGTCAACGGTACTGTATTATATACTTCAAAATTACTAAGAGACCAGACCTTAAATGTTCTCATCACACACACAAAAAAATGATAATTATGGGAAGTGTTAGCTAAAGCTACAGTGGCAATCATATTGCAGTATATAAATGAATGAAATCAACACATGCACCTTAAACTTACACAACATTATATGTCAATTACATCTCAGTTAAAAAAAAAAAAGAGGCTCAGGAGAATTGTCTTCCTGTCCTTGCAAGATCTGCAGTCCTCAGTAATTCATACTAGGTTATTAGGGTCATTGGGTGCCATCCATGCCTGTGGCCCTCAGCTGCTGGCTTCCCCATAACCCCTGTGACTTGCTTTGTTAGTGTGCTTGAATGGTGCAGTAATCAACACAAAACTATACTCTTAGAAGTCCTTTAAAAATACAAGGGTGGGCAAAGGTAGGTTTACAGTTATTCATATGGGAAAGACTTATAGGTTATGATTATACTAATGCAAGAATAAACATTGTTTCGCGTGCGCACAACTGGAAACCTGCTTTTGCCCACCCCTGTATACTTGGGTTTTTGCTAGAGTCATTGCTGAAGTCTCCTGTGGCATTGCTGGAAGATTGCCAAGGGCGTGTGGGCTGCAGCTGTTTTGAGTTTGCAGCTTGATTACAGAAATGTGTGTTCAAAGCCTAACTGTGACATAGAAGGTTGTGTGTTGGAATTTCACTGTGTCATCATATGACACAGTGGGAGTTTGGTACTGTATTGGGTTGTTCTGTATCTAATCCTGTTCAAGGATTTCTCTCTCCAAATTCCTTTGGATGATGAGTGCAAAGGACAGCATTGGGTGAGGAACCCATGTATATTTCAGTATGTGTAGCCCCAGCAGACAGTTTATTTTGTTATATTTTTTTTGAATCACCAGAAAGGGGAAAAATAAGGGATACAGGCTATTTATTTCTTTCCTCTAGAACATTTTGGATGGTAAACGCCTTCAGGGCAGGTGCTGTGTTTTGTAGGTCTTTATTTGCCAGGCTTAATTTGATGTCTGGTTAACTTAGATGCTCAATAACCATATCCTGCTTGGTTAATATTTCTAAAAGAAATGTAAAATGTAATGACATTTTATGCATGGTACTGGGATTGCTGTAAGAGCTGGAATTGTGCCCTTTCCCAACCCTTTGCAGATGCGAACTTTGTAAATATAAAGTCATCTTTTTGATTTATTTTTAGTAACAAACCAATTTAGAGTGTAGTGATAAAAAGTAGTAATCAAATAATGCAAGAAAACTTAGTGGTGATTTAGTTAATTTCCAAATTTCTTTGCCTCCGAACAAGTTAGAAACGACTTCATTTGCACTGTGAGTCTTCCTCCCTATTTTTGATTCCAGCAGCTGTGCCGTGGCCGGTGGGGATGAGGGAAGGGAAGGGGATTGGGCCTGGGTTTGGGAGTCGCAGTGACTCAGATTCATTTCCAGCCTGGCTACTCAGTACACTGGCAAATTACTTCTATGGCATTCAGTATCCTGATCTCTAAGATGGGGATAATGGATAATTTATAGGATTGCTGGGTGTTTTAGTAATTATGGTAAGTGCTCAGTATATGGTGATAGTAATGATAGTGAGGAGGACTAGATCGTATAGGTACCTAGGGACTCATTTTGCATCTTGGGTTATGTCTCAAAGAAGACCTATTTGGCTTAAAGGAACACACCCCATACAATTGCTAGTTTAAGCTTGCAAAGGTATACAGGAATATCTTCCAGAATCAAGCACAGTAAGTGTATCTGGTCCTCACGAGAGATTGGAGCCAAGAACTGAAAGCTGACTGCTTTTCTCATTCTCTGTTCTGGGGTCCTGCAGCCTCGCTTTGCTTCTCACTGGGCACTTGCCCACTGTTTCATCTCTGCACAGTGCTGCTGCTGCTTCGGTCCTCACACAACCGAGTCCAGAGCCTCACAATTCCGCACGTGCATATGTGCCTGGTCTACGCAACAGCATATCCTGATTCTCACCTGAATCCCAAATCCGGTTTCTGGGAAAGTGAGCAGCTGATTGGCTCTGCTTGGGTTTGCGTGTTGAGCTCTGCTCACATCAGCTGTGGCCAAGGCTGGCTCACCAAGGCCATTGAAGACTGCTGGGCCCACGCTATGCTGTAGAGAAGCACTAGTGTGCACGAGGCAGGTGAATCAGCAGGTGTTCACCATATTTATACGTGTGGGTCTTTGGAGATTATTTGATGATAGACTTGGTACCAGGAGAGTGAGTTAAATTTTTTTTTTTCTTTATTGATTTTAGAGAGAGAGGAAGGGAGAGGGAGAGAGAGAAACATCGATGAGAGAGAACATAGATTGACTGCCTCCTGTATGCCCCCCACTGGGGATTTGGCCCACAACCTGGGCATGTGCCCTGACCGGGAATTGAACTAGTGACCTCTTGGTGCATGGGTTGACGCTCAACCACTGAGCCACACCAGCCAGGCGAGACTGTTTATAATACAGGCATGCAGAGATATTACGGGTTTGGTCTCAGACCACCGAAATGAAGCGAGGTCTACAGTAAGGTGGGTCATAATACTCTTTTGCTGGTGGAGGGTCTTGCCTTCAGTTTGTAAAAAACGCATCTATAAAGCGCAGTAAAGCGACGAACAATAAGATGAGGTATGCCTGTAGATGACCCAGTTGAGTGGTTTTTAACCCTGGCTGCACGTTAGGGTCACCTGGGAGAACTGTAGAAGTATTTACGGTAGGCCCCCACTCTGGGTATTCTGATTCATTTGGTGGGATTTTACTCAGGAATCTGTATTAGAAAAAGAACACAAAACTCTTCAGATGGTTCTCTTGTGTAGTCAGGTTGAAAACCACTGGCCTAAAATGTTCCCTGCATCATGGTAGGCCTAGGTGTTCAAAGATGAGGGAAACAAGGTCCCTGCCACACTAAAAAGAAAAAAGAAAAAAAAAAGAAACACAAACTGATCAGCGATCCTAGGTACTTGTAAACAAAAGAACTGTGGGCAGACAGAGGTGTTATTTTTATTTCTTGATGATGATGAAGGTTGATCCACCCTTCCTGTGAATTTGTATATGCAGTACCTATTCATCTGCCTACCTCATATCTTGGCTGTCAGTCTCTCGAGGCCCAGGCAGTGTGCTGGCTCTGGGATGGCAATGGGAAACTACCATTGCTTGGAGTTCTCGGCCCCAAGATCTGAGCCCTAAAGAAAAAGGACAATACATGAGGGGCCAGCATCTGAAAGAGGATGGTCGAATATAACTGACACCCAGCAAAATAGAGCTGCTGGCAGTGACCTTACAAAAATCCCTGCCCTCCAACAGCACAAGCCTAGGAGGGAGACCTGCACACATTGACATCAGTTATAAATGGACTTAAGTGGATTAGAGAATGATCCCAGTGCACAAGCGGGAGGAGACTATTGGGGGTGGCCTTAAGGAGCCTGAGAGTGACCTGAGCCAGGTGGTGCCTGTGGAGATGTTAGTGGGAAGGAAGGAGACTACCTTTGTTAAAGCGGCCTCACCACCAGGTGTAGTATGTTGTGTCCTTCACCTGGCCTGCTCAGTGAACGCTCCTGACCAGCCTGTGGGACAGATACTTTCTATTCTGGTATAGATAGGAAGCTGAGGCTCAGAAGGTTAAAGTGCGCAAGGTCACACAGCTGATCAGAATTAGAGCTGGGTTCCCATCCAGGTGAGTTTGATCCCAGTACCCAGGCAGTTTGCCTCCACCCAGTAAAGGCAGGCCAGAATATAAGCATCACAGGAGAGACATGCTTGAGGTCGGGGAGAGAATTGGAGAACCTTCCTGAAGGAAGCAGCTTTTATTTATTTATTTTTATTTATTTATTTTTGGTACGTGCTCCTAGCGGGAACTGAACCCAGGACTTTCTGGTCCGCAGGCCGATGCTCCAACCACTGAGCCAAACTGGAAGCAGCTTTTGAAAACTGAGTAAGTGGCTGTGTAGAGTAACAGAAACAGCCTGAGCACAGGGTTTGAGAGGGGAGGGACTGGGTATTGACATAGAAACATGGTAGGTGGATTTAACCTGGGGATTGCTTACGAAGCATTGGAAGGGAAAGGGCAAAAAGGAGGTGCTGTTTGAGAGGGTCCTTGTGGCTGTGGCTCAGAAATCTGTGGGCCCCCATACCATTTGTGTGCAGAGGCCTGTGGGAGGACTCCTTAGGGCTGACCCTCATACTTCTGAGGGGTCTGAGGGATTATGTTGTAATTAAGCTATTGTAATTAAAGATTTTTTCTCACCCTCTTCTCCAAACATGCTTGGCTATTCCTCTCCTTCCCGCCACCCGGACTAATTCTATATTTAAAAAAATAGTTCTGTTAATGCAATAGTATTAACTGAAAATTGCCCTTGTGAGCTTTATAGCGTTTTGGGAGTATTTCTAATACTTTCCTGTGAAGGACTCCTGGCAGTTTAACCAAACCAGCCACTTAGAGGACCCTGCAGGGAAAGGGTTATTTGAGAACAGGCCCATTGCTTTCCTTTCTTCTGGTATATCTTGTATAATGTGCAGATTCAGCTATTATTTACTGTTTAAGTTGATTATTCATAACGTGTTTGTATACTTAAACACTTGTGGCTATTCCATTAGAGAAGATTAAAAGCCCATATCCTTAAAATGCTGGGACAGACCTGCCTCTGCCTCCCTTTTCCCTGTGTTTTGCATTGCGCTGGCTTCTCGGATCCTTCAACACGGCAGAAATGCTCCTTCCCCGTGGCCTTTGTTGTGACTATTCTTGTCCCCCAGCTACCAACTTAGTCCACTTTCAGATGCCACTTTCTCAGTCAGGCCTATGCCGACCCCAATTCCCCACGTTGAAAATTGCAGCCCGCAGACCCGCTCGCCTCGTGACCCTGCGCTGCTTTTCATTCTCAGCAGAGCACTCATCACCTAACAGCCTCTCCGACTTATTTAGTGTGTTTATTGTCTGTTTCTGTGTTCCCCAGAAACAGACAAGTTCCTTTAGGACAGGAATCTTGTTTTATTTGTTTCCCTTGTCAAGAACATAGTAATGTTGAATAAGTATTTGTTGAATGAATGTTTTAGGAATCTTACTCTGTAAGAAGAACAAATTCTGTATTATAACTTATCCAAATCATGGCTAAACATTAATTTGACTTTAGTCTTAGATCATTGCTATAACGTTTGCATGTTAATTAGCATATATTTAAGCATATGTAATTAGCAAGTAGAGACTCTGCTTTTCCTTCTAGTCACCATTGAATGCCTCTGTTAGGGTGCTTATCCCACTGTCTCCTTCATGGTTATTAACTTGTCTTGTGTAGCAGAAAACATAATTGGATTATGAGACTAGGCCTTGATTGAAAAATCATAAGTCTTATATTTTGTTTTTTGTATTTTGGTATCATGTCCTCATCTGCATGAAGAGGTTATCAAGTGAGTGGTATTTACCTTAATTTTCTCAAGATGAGATCGTTTACATTTACAATAAAGAAAAATGTTAGATTTCTTTTATCTCTGCCATTAATAATTGTCATAAAATAGAAAATAAAGCTTAGTCAATATTTTATTGTTGCCACAGAAATTGAATTTGTGTCAGAAGGATTTGTGCTTGCGATATAGTGATTCGTATATTTTTCTTGGAATTAAGTCTATAGCAGGTGACAACATCAATAATTCACAAAACCAAGGAGCTTTTTGAGATTGGTTAATTTATATATGTGAATTAGAAAACGATGGAGTAATGTGCTTAATGTATTCTGACACCTGAAAATATGCATTAAAAATCCAGCCTATTAAAATAGTCTGTTCATAGCATTTATTAGACTTTTTTTAGATTTTTATTTTTAGTTCTTTTGCTAGTACATATTTTTGTTTTTTGTAAAGGAACTAATCTATATTTTCTGCTTGGTGTGAAAAGTATTATCCATAGTAATATAAAAAGCTTTTCTTGTTATAAAAATAAATTTATTCATTCTAGACAACTGGGAAAATACAGGAGTATGTGGAAAAAATACTGCTCCAAATCCCACAATCTAGATGTGTAAAATTAACAATGGTTTTGTCTTATTTATTCCATTTCTGTATTAATGAAGTTAGAATTATATTGCGCATTGCTATTTTAAATACAACTTTTTCATGTAGTAATAACATTGTTTTGTAAGCATTTTCCTATGTCATTATAGTTCATATGGCAGGACTATAACTTATTTACTCTGTTTTATAGTCTGGGATATTTTAGGTTGATTACAATTCTAGCTATATAAAATAACGCTGTAGTGATACATATTTGTATATAAACCTTTGGTTGTATTTCCTGTTTCCTAAGGATAGGATCTAGAATTAGATTTACTAGGTTAAAGAATGTGAACATAGGATTTGTCTTACCAATTTGTTCTCTAAAAAGGCTTAACCAAATTCACTTTCATTATGGTGATGCTAGAATGTAAACAAATAAAATCCTTCTCAAATATATATGAAATGAAGAGTAGTGCTTTATTAATCTCCAAGATATTCAGTCTAAATTTGCATCTTGGATAAGACATCTAGGGACTGAGGCACTTTCAGAAATAATCTAGTAATTTGGATAAGCTTCAAGGTGGTTCTGGATGTCCAGGGACTATTTAAAATCTTCCTACAGCTAATACTTGAAATACTTTTCAGCCTTCTCCAGATGATGCAAAAGGTCTAGAAGTAAATATACTAGTAAAGCTGTTTAAAGATTTAAATGGCTTTTTCCTGGGCCCATTGGAGAAGAGTTTTTGATCTGGTAGTATAGGTGAAAAGAACTGGAATAGCTGAAGAAAATATCTTAAAATAGGTATTAAAGCTGTGTTACTAGAATTAGCCATTATGATTTCGCTTTAATTTTATCTCATCATTGAATGCGTTTATTGACAGAAAAGAAAAAAATGACTTGTTAGGTGCCCAGCTCCTGTGATGTATACTCTAGGTGAGGGTTCCAAGTAACAATTTGATAACTGCCTTTTTTTTAAGAGGTGGGTTGTCTTCTAGTAGTTATGCTTCAGCCTTTTGAAAACTTTATGTTCTCTTAGAAATGAATCTTCTTTTCACTTCTGTTGATGCTTGAATGATGCTTCCCCTGAAAGCTGATCTTTCTTGATGACTCTCCTTTTCCAAAGAAGGAATTATGGGGAAGGGACATCTTTTTTTTTAATCCTCACCTGAGGATACTTTCATCTTCAGACAGAGTGGGGGAGGGGGGAGAAGAGATCAATGTGAGAGAGACACATCAATGTGAGAGAGACACATCAATGTGAGAGAGACACATCAATGTGAGAGAGACACATCAATGTGAGAGAGACACATCAATGTGAGAGAGACACATCAATGTGAGAGAGACACATTGACTGGTTGCCTCCCGCACGACCCGGAGCAGGGCCAAGGACTGAACTGCATCTGAGGTACGTGCCCTTGACTGGAATCAAACCCGTGACTCTTTGATCCTCGGGCCGACGCTCTACTGCTGAGCCAAACGGCCGGGGCTTTTTTCCTTTTTTTCTAAGAGTTAAAAAAAATTTTTTTTCTTTATTGATTTTAGAGAGAGAGGAAGGGATAGAGAGATAGAAACATTGATGAGAGAACATCGATTGGCCGCCTCCTACATGCCCCCACTGGGGACCTGGCCCACAACCTGGGCATGTGCCCTGACCGGGAACTGAACTGGGAACTGAACTGGTGACCTCTTGGTGCATGGGTCGAAGCCCAGCCACTGAGCCACACCTGCCAGGCTGGAAGGTCTTGAGAGTAGAGAAGCCTTGGATAATGGATAATAGACAGGTGTTTATCTTTCTGAGGTAGGCAGGATTATGACTTTGAATAAATGGACAGATTAAAAGAAGCTGGAGGGCTTTTTCTAATTCTTCACTGTGCCTAACATCTCCTCTCTCACTTTTCTTCACTGAAGATTAAACAAATGACTGCATGAAGAGCCAGTAAACTAAAAAGCTTTTCTTTACGGCATCAAAGAGCTAGCTCTACTCTTATCCTCAGTGCTAGGAAAGCTTCAGTATTATTTTTGGACTCTTCTGAGGTATTAAATCTGGAGCCCTTGAAGAATATTTTCACATCTATGTGTGTTGTGTAATTGCCCGGGAAATTACCCTTAGGTAGACTCTGTAGGTGTATTTAGTGTGATGGTTAGTAGTAATATCATTTTACATTTCTACCATGTTTATAATTGGTATTCACATTAAAATAAAAACAGGTGTGTGGACCAGAAATGTTATTAGGTTAAAATACATACTCATAAGTGTAGTGGTGGAGAGGAATAATCTGGACTTTAACACAGGTGTGAGCAACACTTTAACATACTATCATTACCCACAGATTATGATTAAGAGAAGACTGATCCTTGCTTTGTTTTCCCTTAAGGTATTCAGTCGTCCCTCACCACTTCACGTTTCGACTTTCGCGGCTTCACTCTATCACGGTTTTTTCAAATATATTCATTAAAAAGTTGATTGAGATAGTGAAAATGATACAGCGCATGCTCGGTTGTCTGAGTCAATTATACACCCCTGTATTACAATTAAAATTAAAATTACTGTACGTATGGACTGTAGACCTATGTATTCGAGCACCCCAGGAATCCTTCAATGCCAGGTGCAACCGCTAGAGTCTGGAATGGAGTAACCGCGATAAACGAGGGACGACTGTAACTTTGTTTTATCAGTAAGTAACCGATCACTGACTCATTTTGACAAGCAAACAGGTATGTCGTGGTTGGATATCATGAGCAATCTTCAATACTTAGGGTCTAAGCATATGCTTATGAGATCGGAAATATTGTATCTCAGAGATAGACTAAGGCATTTGAATAAATGATGCAATTGGTGATTCGTCCTAGATTGTTTTAAGAGAATTCAACAGTGCTAAATGGTGCCTGTCACTTCATGGCAGTAACCCTGTCCCAACTGTACCAGCTCCTGGACTCTCACTTCTTTGAAATCCTCTTGTACTCTTATCTGTACCCTTCATTGAGTTCGTTTCAGGGACACCGGTTTTAAAGTGGGTCATATGGTGAGAAATTCGTGTGTGTGTGTGTGTGTGTGTGTGTAGGCTGAAGGAATGTTTAATGGCTGGTGGGGGGTGGTGTGTGGAGCCCGTTTCTCTTGGTCCTGGTCTCACTGTGGAACCCCTTAAACATGCAGGTTCCTAAGCCCTACCTTACACTTACTAAATCAGAATCTTGGGAAGCCGAGGTCCTGTAATCTACTTTTACAAAGATAATCTTGGTCTGTTTTTTGTGCCCACTAACGAGCTAGCTGGTCTAGAAGGTCTAGTTTATGAAAATTGGGTCTGAGTCAAGTGAGTTCAGAAGCTTTAATCTTATAGGGTTTCCTCTTGTTGGTAATTTCTCATAATGACCCAGTTAAAAGATGTAAATTTAATGGAATTACAATAGCTAAAACTATTTTAAATTATTACCATGTATTAGGCTCTATGACAGTGATCCAAGCCTGGGATCTGGACACCTGGTGGTGGCTGTCATGCACTTGATGTCAATGGACAGATCTTTTGCTCCCTGCTGGTTCAAATGTGCTAACCGATGAGAGACAATGTAGAACTTGCTAAAGATCTTGGCTACAGTTTGGACTCTTTTTCATTGCATGTGCACCCCAGGGGTTTGTATCTTGCTTTGTGTTAATTTATTTGGTCTTTGTTACATACTTGTGAACTTTTGCTTGTGCACTAAGTGGGTGGAGGCGGAATTGTTGCTTCATACCTCTTCATATTTACAGCATTTAGCACAGTGCTTTTAAAGCTTCAGATCAATTTTTGACAGCGTGTACTGTCTTCAGTAAAGGTTTTGATGGGAATATAGAGATCTATATTCTGTATTTCTGCCCTTTTTTGGGGGGTATCCTATGTTCTTTAGAAGAAAAAAAATCTATGAAGACTTTCTCTTTCAATTCCAGAGTGCTTCTCTTGACCATTCATCCTAGGAACTGTCATTAGCAGAAAACATATCTATATGTGGTGCTCCTTACTTTTTAGGGAGAAAATATAATTTGCAAGTAGAGAAACATAATAGAAACAGGAAGTAGGGTGAATTTGGCTCTAAAAAGTTAGGGGTAGGGCAAGAGCCATAATGTGCTTTTTTTTTTTTTTTTTTTAAATATCTTTTTCTTTATTGATTTTGGAAGGGAGAGGGAGAGAGACATGGATGAGAGAGAACATCAGTTGGCTGCCTCCTGCACGCCCCCTACTGGGGATTGAGCCCACAACCCAGGCATGTGCCCTGACCGGGAATTGAACTGGGACCTCTCAGTCCATGGGAGGACACTCTATCCACTGAGCCACACCAGTCGGTCATTGTTAGTATTTTTTAAAAGCATTTCTATTTGCTTCCACTTAATAGTCAATTTTATGTTTGTTTCCTTTTTTTTTTTAACTTATCTTTATTGTTGAATGTATTACAAATGTTCCTCATTTTTCCCCCATTGCCCCCCTCCTCCCCATTCCCACCCCCCTCCTACCTTTCCCCACACTGTTGTCTGTGTCCATTGGTTATGCATATATACATATAAGTTCTTTGGTTTATTTCTTCCCACCCCCCAACCCCCCTTCCCTTTGAGGTTTGTCAGTCTAACAACCAATTTGTACTTCTTAATCCCTTTACCTTTTTCACCCATCCCCCCAGCCCCCACCCATCTGGTAACCAACAAAAGTTCTCTGTATCTATGAGAATGTTTCTGTTCTGCTTGTTCATTTTGTTTGTAGATTCAGTTGTTGATAGATATGTATTTATTGCCATTTTGTTTGTTCATATTTTTTTATCTTTTTCTTCAAGAAGACCCTTCAACATTTTATATAATAATGGTTTGGTGGTGATAAACTCCTTTAGCTCTTCTTTGTCTGGGAAACTCTTTATATGGCCATTGAGCATCCTTATAAGCAGTGTTTTGAACTCAGCATCTGTTAGGTTGCTTAACTCCATTTCACTTTGTTCTTTTCCTGGAGTTTTGTTCTGTTCTTTCATTTGGGACCTGTTTGTCTCCTCATTTTGGGTGCCTCCCTGTATTTGTTTCTATGTATTACTTAATGAGAGGGTATGGGGCTAGCTGAGACCAGATGCTGCTTGTTTGAAAGAATTTAGGAAAAGCTGAAGCAGGATCCAGGACAGGCCAATCCTATGTTCAAGCAACTGGCAACAGCTTGGGTGGGCCTGAAAGTTGGGTGGGACGGGGCCTCAGGGAATCACCAGGGCAGGCCACACTGTGTGAGCCAGGTTGCTGGAGTTCCAAATATGGCGGCGTCTGCCGGCCTAGGGAAGGGCTCACCAAAGGAACAAAAGCCTCTGATAGCACGTCTGTCCAGGAGAAAGCTGCCTCTCCAGCCCTTGCTCCAATGCCAAACAGCTCAGTTCTTCCCCATATGACTCTGGTGCCTTTCAAGCTGCCTCCCGCATGCTGGAGCCTGGAGGGTGGGAGTCCGAGTAAGTCAGTGCGCGGGCCCTTTAAGAGGAGCTGCCGGGGGCTCCAGCCGTCTCAGCCTCGGTTCCGCTATTTTTTCCAGCCAGAAGTGATGGGGACTTCTCTTCCTGGCACTGGAACCCTGAGCTGGGTGCCTGGTGTGTGACGGGGACCCCTTAGTCCTCAGGGAGGACCTTCCCAGCCAAGGTATCCTCCTAATTTTTATCCGGCTCACGTGGGTGTGGGACCAGCCCGTCGCGCCTCCGCCCCTCCTACCAGTCTCGATGCAGCTTCTTCTTTAATTTCGTAGTTGTAGGACTTCCATTCAGCTTCATTTCAGGCGGTTTTGAATGATGGTTGTTCTGTAGTTTAGTTGTAACTTTGATGTGGTTTTGGGAGGACGTGATTCCGCTTTACCTAGGCCGCCATCTTGACCGGAAGTCCCTCTGTTTCCTTCTTGGTGTGGGTGTTGGCAAATGATGCTCCTGAACTGGATTGATGCGTGCAATTCCTGTTTCTCTAGCCAGAAGTCAAAAGCATGGCTGGAGCTGTAAAACAGGCATATTTCATTTAAGTGTCTTGGTTTACCAGACATTTAAACAGTACCTCAAGTACCAGTATAAAAGCAGTAATTTTTTATAATGTTTTTTTCTTTTTTAAATTAAGGATATCACTCTTGTAGTTTTGTAGCTACAAAAGGCCAGAGCCTCACAGATTTGAGGATTTTATATAAGCCATCTACTCCCTCTGCTGTCTAGGAGTCTATAATTTAAACAGGTTGGACCTTGACATCATGTAAACTTGAGAGTAAACTTGAATTAATATTAATATTCAGACATCCCACAAAGGGTGCCATTTGACACGACTTTTACATTTTTTCACTAAATATTTAGTGTTTGTTTCTTTTTCTTTCAGTCATGTTTGAAGTGGACTGTGATAGGACATTTCAGTTTTTCTTGGAAATTACTCATGCATAGAGCTATTCAAAAAATTTTTTTTTAGTGGTTTCTTTCAGATTGCATGTATGTAGACAAATAGTGATGTCATCTACTTTCTGAAAGCTAAATCTTGAAGTCAAACTTATTCTGACTTGAAAGTTTTGATATGGAAACCCGGATTTTTAGATAGTTTTCAGTCAGTTGCTCTGTCAGGCAGTATCTCCTGTTCTATTACGGTCCTTGAATTTGCCAACGTTTCTTCCCCTCCTGGCTTCCTGTGCTGGTGGTGGGAATCCGTAGGCAAGTGTGCTCCCGAGGAGAAGGAATCATGACTGTAGCTTCTTGCTTTTCTCTCAGACATCAAACTTCCCACACTTACATTCCCTTGAGTTCTTATTTTTCCATGTAAGCTACCCCTGCATTATAATTCTGTTGAAATGCATCACATGTTCTTTTTTGTGAAAGATCATGTAGATCATAATGGGGATTATGTACATGCCTATATAGTTTTAAAAACAAGTCAAGCATTTAACAAATTGAGTTCTTTTAAAAGTCAGACCATTTAAAAATACAAAAAGCCATGACCAAAAAAAAAAAAAAGAATCCTTATGTGTCTTGTTTCTACACGAGTCACTCCTTGTTCTTTTTCTGAAAGTTATGAGTCCAACTCTCATTTAAAAGGCTGTGCCACTTTAGGCCTTCAAAGGTATATAAAAATAATGTTCTTGGATATTTCCATTTTCTGGATTTTGCATTATATAACCTACATTCCCTACTTTTTGTCTGGAATTTACTCTCTGTATCTTCTGCGTAGTCTTCAGCTCATAAATCTTGCATGGGCTCTACTCTCACTTCTCTTAAAATTGTCTGTTTTCACGATCTTTCTCTGTTTGCCATAACTTTTATGGCATTTTCCTCAGGCAACTCAAATTAGGATTTGGGAATATATCACTTGTGTAAGGCAATGTTTTCTCTTTGTGGTAGCATACTATTCTAAATAGGATTTCAGCTTGATGCTTTTCCTTTGGCCTTAGGTTTTAAGCATTAGGCCACCTAGCATGCTATATTTCTCTTGTCAGAGAACCTTGAAGTGACCCCTTGAGGTGTGATGGGAGTTGTGGTTGGGTGATAACACTGGTTGGAGAATAAGAGAGGTGTGGTTCTCCAAATGCAATGGGCTGGAAATCTCTCTTGGCAGGAAAGCACACAGACAGCAGGCATTTGGAGGAAGGGACCCCCTATGCACTTTCCACTGTTCCTTTTTCTGTGAACTCGGGGTAGATTTGGATTTAATTCTAGTAATGGTCTCTTGGATGAGACTGGGGCCCTAAGTCCTCAGATATTTCACAGTCCTGCCCTGGGTCACACCCACTCTTAAGGACCTTTGTGCATACTTTTTCGTTTCAAGGACTACAGCTAGTGTTGGTTAAAAGCAAATTCTATAGCCCAGAATTAAATACTAACCTTTCTTAATCCAGTATTATTACTTCTTTGTTCCTAATGTAACAGGCGATTCAGTCTGGAGCCTAGTGTTGTGGCAGATGGCGAATGGTGTGGTCATTTATTCAGCTGTATTCTCTTTGGTGTATACAAAGCTCATTCTGGGTCCCTCAAATTACTGTTTTCTCTATACCAGACGAAGGAACATCTTGGTGAAAGACTGAAGAGAATCTGGGGTAGTGATTTACACTGTAAAGTTTTTGGAAGGTTTAAAAATGAAAAAAGTTTTTATTGATTTTAGAGGGAGAGGAAGGGAGAGAGGAAGAGAGATAGAAACATTAATGAGAGAGAAACATCAATTAGCTGCCTCCTGCATGCCCCCTGTTGGGGATTGAGTCCACAACCTGGGCATGTGCCCTTGACCTGGAATTGAACTAGTGACCTCTAGGTGCGTGGGTGCGTGCATTAACCACTAAGCCATACTGGTTGTACTACACTGTAAGAGTTTTAATCTGGATCATCATTAAGGTAGATTCATGAGTGTAAAGGTGTACTCATTGCTAACACGTTCTTCTATACTTAACAAAATAGTACATACATCTGATTTCCTATTTAGGAAATACACTTGATCCTGTTTCTGCCCTGGTAAGATCCAATGCCACAATGAATACGAGGAAGGGGAACTGGAAATTGATTCTAGCTACTGGGATACAAAATCTTTCCCGACTCCGGAATTTATAAAACTTAGATTTGTTTTCTTTCTCTCCTAAATACTTTTTCTTTTGAACTACACTTTGCAGGAAACTAATTTCTTCCTTTTCTAAAGTGGCCTTATGTTTGACTAGCAAGGAAATCAGCAAAAGGGTCCTCAAAGAAGCTAACAACGAAATTGAAAGTGTCTACTGTCACCACTAGTGATAAATCAAACTGATGTTAAAGATGCAAATACTTGTAGTATTCTCCTCCTTGTTTCTAGAATTGTTTAAGTTAATTAAGCCAGCAAAGTACTTCATTATCTACTGTGCTGCATGCTAATGGCAGATTTAAAGTTTCACTGTTTTATAATAGGAACAAATTTCTGAAAATTAGATTTAAATCTTTTAAAAAAAACTTTAATTGATATTTTAGATAGGAAGGGAGAAGGGGAGAGAGATAGAAACATCGATGAGAGAGAAACATTGATTGACTGCCTCCTGCATGCTCCATACTGAGGATCGAGCCTGCAACCTGGGCACATACCCTGACCGGGAATAGAACCAGCAACCTCTCAGTACATGAGATGACGCTCAGACGCTCAATCCACTGAGTCACACTAGCTGGGCATAGATTTAAATCTTTATATCCGTTGTGTTCTACGTTCATATACTTAATGATAATATTGTTACTTGGGAGAATATACTAATTGTACCACTAATTTGGTTTAAAAATACGAGAAATTTTAGGAAACATTTGGTATTACCACATTCAGGGCAACTTTTGCCCATCTTATCAAGAAAGTGATTAAAACAATATATAATGCATTTTTATTAGACTGCCAGGAATTTAATTACATTCAACTTAGCATTGTAGAATTTTAAATTTACTCTATTAGCTAAAATTTTACAAAGCTGTTATAAGTTACTGATAGGATTTTTTTTTCATTTGCAGCATTTAAATATTAAGACGTTGACAGATGACATGGTAAGATTATTCTCAGTGTTTCCTGTGCTGTGAATTTGAACTAACTGTGTGATGGTGGCATGCTGTGCTAACACCTCTGACTGCTAAACCTGCATGTTTGGAAATGGGCTGTTTTTGTTGTGCTAAAATAAGAGGCAGAACTGGTAAAATACATTAAATTGTTGCTTTTAAATAGCAAAAGGGACTAGTTGATATGTTAGTTTTAAAACATTTGTAATTATAGATTGTTAGTCAACTTTGAATCATTCAAATCAGCTCTCATACTTCAAAAAGTGGTAAAATATAATAGCCAAAGACACATCAGCTTTTCAGAAATATGTAGTTGCTAATTAAAATAGACCAGACTAAAAAACCATGTATTTTTAAAAATTTTACTAAAAAAATGAGAACCAGGCAGCCTTAGTATACGTTCTGCATTTAGAAAATAATAGACCTTCTTATAAGTAATTAACACTTCATAGCACCCTTACAGATTCTTGTATATTCAAATAGATTATTCTGATAACTCTTTTTGAATATAATTCTTGGTTAATGGTAAAGGAGTAACAGCAAGAGCAAGACCCAAATAAACAGTAACACCAAAAATATGTTCGCATTATATAGGGGACAAAGCATTTCACTCTACTGATCAAGTTTTGAATTCAAATTCACCTGGTATCAAATATGAAACAGAGTGCTTAAAACATAGTAAGCATTCAGAAAATGTTTAGCATCCCTGATAATCCAAAGTACCATCTCAGACACTTAACCATATTAGGGTAAGGTGCACATGCACATGTGAATGAGACATAGATCTTGACATGCAGATTTTATTATTATTTTTTATTTTATTTTTTCTTTATTGATATTAGCGATAGAGAGGAAGGGGGAAGGAGAGATAGAAACATCGATGAGAGAGAACATCAATTGGCTGCCTCCTGCATGCCCCCAATTGGGGATTGGGCCCATAACCTGGGCCCATAACCCGGGAATTGAACCGGCGACCTTTTGGTGCATGGGTTGATGCTCAACCAGTAAGCCACATTGGCTGGGCGACATGCAGATTTTAAAAAACTGAATTAGGTTTCTATGTTTTATTCCTCTGTATTATATCTAAGAAAAGGGTATTTAAACTTTTCAGGACGACATTTATTTCTCATGTGATAGTATTTAGACAATGGTAGTAATATGGAGCACTTAACGCAGGTTATGTCTATAATTTCTCACCCGCGCGGCTGCGCGGCTGATGTCCTCATTTCACCCCCGTGTGCACTGAGGCTGACAGGGTGAGTTGGTAGCTCTCTCAAGTGTGCGCAGCTGGCAAGTGGTGCAGCCGTGGCTTGAATCTTGTTCCAGTTAGCCCATACCCATGCATTTCCTCTGCCAACTTAGCTTTCAAATGGCTTCTTAAGGCCGGTAATAAAACCATCTGCAGTTTTCATGTTTGAACTTTTATGGGAATATACAGTGGTATGTTTGTAACAGCCTTATTGAGCTATAATTCACATACCATATATTTCATCCATTTAAAGTGTACATTTCAGTGGTTTTTAGTATATTCGCAGAGTTGTGAAACCATCACCACAATCAATTGTAGAACATTTTCATCACCCAAAAGGAAACTTCATACCAGTAAGCACTCCCTTCCCAGTTACCTCCAACTCCCCCAGCCCTAGGCAGTTGACAGTCTGCTTTCTGTCTCTCGATTTGCCTCTTCTGGACGCTTCATATAAATGGAGTTGTATGATATGTCGTCTTTTGTGACTGAATTTTTTATTTAGCATAATGTTTTCGAGGTTCATCCATGTTGAAGCATATATCAGTATTTCCTTTCTCTTGATGAACAGTATGCTCTGTGATGATATTTTTGAGGTTTGTTCCCATGTTATGGGCAGTCTGTATTTTCCCCATGTTCACTCAGTGCTCTTGCCTTTGTTATGCCCTTGTTAAAGGACTGTCCTTGCACATCGCAGCCCATACTCTCTGGAAACAGTCACATCATGGAGTTGCTTCAACAGGCTCCCCTAGGAGCCCTCTTGCTCTGATTTTACATTAATAAATGGGTTCCTCCTCAGTGAAGACTTTCTTCATCTTTCTCCATCCTGCGTTCGTTCCTCACCTCTCCCCTAAACCTTGCAGCTGGGCTTGGTAAGGTCAGAGCTTTTGGGTTGTTACCATAGTGCCTTGTGCATGTTTTCATCAAGGCAGCACATCGTTTATTATCTGTCTTTCTCAGTTGAAAGCTTTTGAAGATGGAGACAATGTGTTATCATTAATATTTCCAGGCATGTTCTCTGGCACATGCTAAGCATTTTTGTAAGTTCTTTGTTGAAAGATTGAAAGAAGGAACCACTGTTTTGATAACCTGCATGGTACTGTGGATTCTTGGATCTGTGCCGGCTGGGCCCAGGTCAGGCTTCCCACAGATGGAGTCTTGTTTATTTTGTTAATCCTTAACCAAGGATAGTTTTCCACTGATTTTAGATAGAGTGGAAGGGAGGGAGGGAGGGAGGGAGGAAGAGAGAGAGAGAGAGAGAGAGAGAGAGAGAGAGAGAGAGAGAGAGAGAGAGAGAGAGAGAAAGAGAGAAAGAGAGAGAGAGAAAGAGAGAGAGAGAGAGAGAGAGAGAGGGAGAGGGAGGGAGGGAAATATCAACGTGAGAGAGACACATCGATTGGCTGCCTCCTGCATGACCTCAACTAGGGCTGGGGATTGAACTCACAACCCAGGTACATGCGCTTGACTTGGAATCGAACCTGAGATCCTTTGGTCCAAGGGCTGACACTCTAACTGCTGAGCCAAACCGGCCAGGGCGAGTCTTGCTTTTGTACAGGGGAGAGAAGCTTTGAGAGGGACCTGCTGTCAGTCTTTCTGACCGAGTACCTGGTTGCTGACTGTTGCCTGGCCCATGCCTTTAGCTTAGGAGTACACGTGACTGTCTCTCCAGATTTGCTTGTTGTCCCTCTTTACATTGACTCACTGGCTGAACTGTCGTCTCCCCAGCTCTCCCTGTTGTTCTCTTCTGATTTGTGCTTTATTTAGCCTGGCTTTTGAGTGGCCAAGGCTTGAGCCCAGGAAAGGATGGACAGAGTCTGGTGTGGGCATTGGACCGTGGTCGTGGAGCTTAGAGAATAAGCATGGCTGCCTTGAACAGGAGACACTGACAAGTAAGGGTTTTCTTACTCACTGTTGATTGGATGCTGTGTGGAAAGAGCATTGGATCTGGAATCAAGAGACTCTTATTGAAAGACAGAATTTCACCACTTCTTAGCTCTGTGACCTTGGAAGATCAATTATATGTTCGCTTATTTGTAAGGAATGACTAATTACACCTTCTCTGCCTTTCTCATAGGGTTGTGGTGTGTTTCACTTAAGCCCAAGTAGGCTGAACTGTTGCATTTAGTTCTGTCCCTTTTTAACCCCTTTTAAAAATATTTCCTGATGGACAGAGAGCGAGGTGGTGTGACGCGTTTGTAATTGAGGCTTACAGGGTAGGTGTATTATAGGTCAATGCAGAGCTGTCAGGAGGGCAGGACAGCTGGATAATTTGAGAGCTCTTTAAACTATTTCTGGTGAGTTAGAGCTCTGGGAAGCATTGCCACTGAATGGTGCTTCCATGTACGCTGGCATTTGTTTTCTAATTAAAGGTTGCCACCACCGCAACACACTGTTGCATGTGTGCTTTCAATCTAGAACGTCTTAATGTGAGTAGCCTTTTGGGCAGAACTTGAGAGAAGACATCTGAGTGTGGCGCCTGCTGTGGTCATACGTTTGAGTAACAGGGTTTTTAGAAACATTAGAAAGAAACATCCTTGGAAGCATTAATATTAAAAACCTATTTCTTTATGTTGCTTCGTTAAAGGACTGCGAAAGTACTTCACCTTTTAAAGTTTTTTTTCTATCAGAATTTAATTTCACAGGAGACTGATTAAAAGAATGAAGTAGTACTAAAGCATGAGGTCCCTAGGCAGAGTTAATATGTGTTTGTTTATTCTCAGAGGAAGGGAGAGGGAGAGAGAAACATCGATGTGAGAGCAGAACAGAGATCTGCCTCCTCCTGCATGTGCCCTGACCGGGTATCAAACTGGCACCTTTTCAGTGCACAGGACGACACCCAGCCAGCTGAGCCACACCAGCCAGGGCCAGAGTTAATGTTTTAAACAGTATACATTCCATAAATATCTGAGCATCCACTATGGGATAAAGTGCAGCCAAGGTGCAAAGATAATATAAAGTTGAAAAAAATCCTTGAGTTGACCACCCTCTATTGTTATAGCTGGGTTGCAAGGAAAGCTTTCCTTGTAGAGATAAAAAGGTTAAGGGGAGGACAGGAGGGGACACAAGTTTGAACAGGTAAGCTGGAAGAAATTGAATGAGGACAGCACAATGCTGAGTGCTCCATCTCAGTGTCCACCGAGTATTTCTGCCGTCCAGGAGTTGTGTTCGCCTTGCTTTTTCTCCTCCTTGTCCCTCACATCCACTTGTTGGAAGTACAGTGCTCCTACTGATAGTCTCTTGTTTTTTCCCACTGCGGTCAGCATTGCTCTTGTAATTCCTTGTTTGGCCTGCCAGCACTGGTTTTCAGACATTGACTAGGACCCACAGTAAGAAATACATTTTATTTTGTAGCCGGCACACACATACATACAAATTCTCTCTCAGCTGAAACATGTTTTAAGAAACAGTAATGTTTCTAAGCATAATAAACTCGGATCTTTTCCTTTCCAATCTTTTCCATTCTACTGTGCTCCTCTCCATTCCATTAAAAAGAAAAGAAAAACAAGAAAAGAAAGTAATCCAATCCACTCCATTGATTTCATGACCCACAGATGGTTCACTGCTATAGCTAGAAAAACAGGCATTGGCCTATGTAGCAACTAGAGGCATTTCTGAGATCCTGGTTCGTTGTCTTCCAAGGAATTTGTTCATATCTGTGTTGTTGAATTATATGAGTTGTTTGTAATATTTTCTTGTCCTTTAAATGTAGGATCTGTGTTGATCATCTTTTCCTGTCCTGATATTGATAGTTTGTGCTTTGTCTCCCCCCCCCCCCCCATTAGTATGACTAGAGGTTTGCCAATTTTACTGACCTTTTGAAAGAACAAGCATTTGGTTTCAGACATTTTCTTTATAGTTCTTTTGTTTTCATTTATTTTATCTTTATTATTTCCTTCCTCTTGCTTTATTCTGTTTCTTAAGGTGGAAGCTTAAAGAATTGATTTGAGACTTTTGTTGTCTGATATAGGAATTTTATGCTGTAAATTTCCCTAAGAGAGCTACTGTGTCATTTTCTGATTTCTAATTTCCTGTGGGTTTTTTTTTTCTTTGATCCATTGGTTATTTAGGTATATGTTGTTTAATTTTCAAATATTTGAGGAGTTTTCTGGTATCTTTCTGTTACTGATTTGTAATTTAATTCACTTGGCCAGAGATCATAGTTTGTGTGATTTCAGTCCTTTTCAATTTTGAGTCTTGCCTTCTGAGAATGTGGTCTCTCTTGGTGAATGTTCCATGTGTACTGTGTTTGTTAAAACTGGTCTATCAATAGTAAGTAGGTCAAGTTGGTTGATAGTGTTGTTCACATCTTCTATATTTCTGATTTTCTGCCTGTATGTTCTGACAATTATTGAAAGAGAAGTGTTGAAGTCTCCAAATATAATTTAGGGTTTTAAAATTATCTTTTCACTTCTGTCAGTTTTTTGCTTCATTTTTTTGAAGCTTTCAATCAAGTGTATATACATTTAGGATTGTTATGAATCTTTTATTATTATGCAATGACCATTTTTATCCTCAGTGATATTCATTAATTTTTAGTCTTTGGAAATTTACTGGATTCTCTGCTCTGCTTGATCCAGTTGTCTCCTTCATGTTTGAAAAATGAAGATTTCTTGGCTATTGGTTTCATAATCCTCTGACCTTTCCTTTTCTATCTCTCTTGTGTGTTTCCTTTGCCTATCAAACTATTGTTATTTCTCAGGTTTCTTTCCTAAAGCCAGTGCTCTCCTCTGTATACAGTGTTGATCTGGGTAATCAGCTTAGTCTATAGCTCTGTCTATGACCTTTTCCTCAAGTTGAGATGTTACTGCATTAGCCTCTAAATGCCTTTGTATGGATGGATGTCTCCTCTGTACTTGAAACTCTACATGCCCCAAATTTAACCCTTCACTTTTCTCTTACACTTGCTTTTATTTCTATATTCTACAAGGTAGCTTCATCCTTCTAATATTTCCTTTTTAAAAAAATATTTTTTATTTATTGATTTTGGAGAGAGAGGAAGGTAGAAGGAGAGAGAGCTAGAAACATCGATGAGAGAGAACATCAACTGGCCACCTCCTGCATGCTCCCCACTGGGGATCGGGCCCACAACCTGGGCATGTGCCCTGACCTGGAATAAAACCGATGACCTCTTGGCGCATGGGTCGACACTCAACCACTGAGCCACACCAGCCGGGCTCTAATGTTTCTTTTCTAATTATTTCTTCAATCTGTTTTCTTCTCTGAATTCCTTCTATTTGAGCACTAGTTCTTTTATTACCTCTTGTTAGGACTCACAACTTTCTTTTGTTCTCTAAAAAAGCCAGCTTCCTGCACAGCAACCAGAATGACCTGTCTAAATTGCATCTCTGACCATATTTTACCCTGTTGGAAACTGCTTAATTGCACCTGTTATCTATAGATCAAGCCCAAGCTCTTTAACATGGCACACGAGGCCTCTGTGGTAGGAGCCTGCTTCTCTAATTAGATACACGTTTCTCAGTCAACATGCAGGAGCCTTCTAGGGAATAGAAAGACGTGAGGTAAGTTGTTTAGAGAATTTACTTAGAGAATGTAAAAACATGCTGATTGGGACAAGGTGTGTGAAGTGATAGTAAGGAACACGTAATTATTAGCTGTGTTCCGAATGTTAGCTTTATAAGCACATTTAATTTTTCGAGCAAGCCTCTGAGTAGGCATTATGATTCCTGTTTTTAAAGATGGAGAAACTGAGCCAAGAGAGAGGTTAAGTAACTTGTTGCAGGTCATGGGGCAGCCAGGAAGCTCTGGCAGACTGGCCCCAGAGAACAGGATCTTTAAAGGTGAGTCATACTGCCACCTAAGTGCTGTCTCTGTTTCCACTGAGAGTGCCAGTGTTAAACCTCAAAGTATGTCTCGTTATTTTTTCTTTTTTCCTTAAAGCCATCTCTGTGAGACTTCTGACCTTTAAACTGACAAGGAAAAATTATATCATAGCCATGGATTTTAATCCTGAGAGAATTATAATTGTAAAGACATTATATCTAAGAAGTTTTCTCTGATAAGAAATGAACTATTTTGAATATTTCTAGTGAACAAAACTGAGAAAGGTTTATCCCAAGGGAATAGTGGTGTGTGTGTGTGTGTGTGTGTGTGTGTGTGTGTCCGAGATGGCAACAGGTAAAGGATATGAGGTTATTTAAATGGCAAGGACATAGAAAGACTGGATGGAAACACCTTCACAGATCTAGCAACTGCAGTCTGCTCCAGATAAGAGTGCAGGCTTTCCTGGTGCCCCTTAAAGTTCCCCATGGCGAATGGAGTCCTAGAGCAACTGAGGATGTCACCTGGTCTGGCCATGGGTTCTGGTGAGTGCTTTCAGAAGCTGTCCCTGTTCCCTGTGGGCCTCTTGACTCACTTGGTATAACTAGCAGCTACCAGCAAACTGCAGCACATTCCTGGGTGTTTTCTGTGAGACTGGTTCATGCAGAGATGAGTTCTCCAGGTGAACGTGCCTAACAGGACTGGTTTTGTCTACCTGCAGACTATTCCTGTACCTAGATGTGATATGTCTTGTGGGATATATGCTAAATTCAACATCATACATATATAAAGAAAAGAAAGTGATTTTGTTATGAACATTTGCCTAACTTCCAAGTCAGTTAATAAAACACAAATCATTAGCTTTAAAAAAGAGCTTAACTAAGAATAATTATTTAAAATAATATCTTATTGGTCTGGTAGGATGTAAAGCTTTTATACAATAATTTAAGTTCATTTTGCATTTTTATGAACTTATTATATATTTTGGTAAGTGAAAATCAATGATAATATTTTCCACAATTTTCCTGTAGAACTGTATACTCAAAATACACTTTTTTCTGTGTAAAGTAGAAATACAGTATGGACTGGGGCAACTGAATTTTTGTGATAAAATACATCAAAACAAGTTCTATAAAATTTAAACTATTCACTAAGTCAGGTGGGCCTTTCTGAGCCCATTAATATGAGTTAATTAGTACTTCCTGTACTTAGATTTTCAGTAGTAACACTTAAGTACTATCTTAGAATCTTTAAATATTTATGAAATAGTTTAGAGAGCTCCTCCTCAAATCAGTACAAACTTGGGAATAAGATCAAGAGCTCTCAGTGTTGAATATACTAAGATGTAGTAGGGTGTGCAGACTTGTTTATTCATCCTTTCATCCATTCATTCATTAAACATTTATTGACTGCCTAGTACTCTTCTAGGAATACAAGATGAATAAGACTGTTTCTCCCCTCTGGGAACAGTGCGGAAACAGATGTGCACACAGTCACGACACATTTGAGTGCAGTGCGATGGGGCTGGAGCAGTAGCACATGAGGTTCAGTGGAGTCATAAGGTCAACTTCGATCTTGGGGATGAATTCCTAGAGAAGGTGACTTCAGCTGAATTTTGAAGGACAAGTTGGACTTTAGGCTGACAGGGGGACAGTAACTTTTTTCTCTGATTTTACTTCCTGGATGTCAACTGAATGGATTCCTAGTGAAAGTGTCAGGTTGGCAAGTAGAAAGCAATTGGTGATGTCTTTGAAACATTTTCATGAATAGGCACTTTTGGTCTGTTTTTAAAAAATAAAATGTAGTAGTCATTTATAGAGCTAATTTGTATTTGCTTTTAGGTATAGCATTCTGTAATATTTAATATATACATTTATCATTATACTTTGAGTAGATGTGGGTAGATAGAACTTAAACTTTTTTTGAATATTTAAAAAACAAATGACTTTGTCTGGCTGGTGTGGCTCAGTGGTTGAGCATTGACCCATGCACCAAGGGGTCGCCAGTTCGATTCCCGGTCAGGACACATGCTCAGGTTGTGGGCCCAATCCCCAGTGGAGGGCATGCAGGAGGCGGCCAATCAATGTTCTCTCTCATCAATGTTTCTCTCTCTCTCTCTCCCTCTCACTTCCTCTCTCTCTAAAATCAATAAAGTAAAAAAAAATTAAAAAATGACTTTGTGCTCCTTTCCTTTGAGTGGAGGTTTTCCTGACTATCTTACTCTATGGTATTACATTACAGAAATTCATGCTTGTTGTTAGTGTAGTGGGCTGCTCTTTGATCGGTGTTGGAAGAGTCTTGGTTTTCTTATTGAATATATAAAAGACATAACACCTGGCATTCTTCCTGATATTGTTAAGGACTTAGAAGGCTAGAAGCAGTGGCTTGTGTCCCAGCTATGGAAGATAGAAAGCTTCATTAATTCATTAATTTACATAACACATATTAAAAGAAGGCACACTACATACTTAGGACCATGCTAAGTTGTAGGAATGGTTTAGTGAATTAAAGAACAATTCCTGTTCTCAAGGACTTATACCCTATTTGAGTAAATATCTATGATATGAGGCAGTTTCAGAGTAGTATACATTACTATTCTGTAAGCGAGCAAGCCTTAAGTCTGCAGAATCTAACTCTGTCTTGAGGGTCAGGAAGTCTCCTACATGACGTGTAGCTCAAATGGAGAGCTAAAGATTGAGTTGAAATTTTCCAGATTAAGTGGGTGGAACATGAGTTATGGATGTAGATGGGTTCTAGGCACAAGAAACAGCATTGGCACATTTAGGAGACTCTAGGTTACTCATTACATTTAGATCATTGAATGTAAGGGTGGTGGAACGGTGAAGAGGTAGTCTGGAGAGGAAGTGAGATTCCCATTAACATGGACTTTGAGCCATGGTAAGATATTTGAATGTCATCCTCTGAGTAAAGGTTGAAGGATTTTGAGCACAGGAGTGTGGGACATGATTGGACTTGCATTTCAGTAAGATCAGAATGATGTCAGTGTAGAGAACAGCTCCAGGGATTGTAGGGGTAGACTGGAAGTGAAGATAGGCAATTTAGGAGACTGCAGCAGTTGTCCACGTGGCCTGAACTAGGGCAGTGGCAGTAGGGACAGAGGAGATGAATTAAGATATAGTCCACATGGTTTGATGATTTATGTTTCCTTATTGATTTTCATTAGTTACTACAGTTCAACTCACTTTCCTGCTGACCTGTGTCAACATCAGAAATCATAATGAATACACATCATCAGCAGGCACCTGGAGTCTTCTCTCCCTGTGCAGGTCCGCTTTTTCTTCTCATCTGATGTTCTGTCTCTCTCTACTCCCCCTGGCCTCCCAAACCCTCCTACTTTGCCCTTTGTATCTCAAAGCCTGTCACTTTGAATGTTTGCTTTCCTTCTTGCTCTACAGAAACCTAGATGTTCTTTGAAGGTTTTACTTTCCTGGTATCTTCTTTCTTCAAACGCTTCCAGCCTTTTTTAAGCATTTCTGTGCATTTCTCCTAGTTGGTCTTAACTGTAGGTTTTCCCATCCCTCCCACTGAGTCATTGAAGGCATTAGAACTTGAGTTACTTTCTTCTTTTCCACCACTATTTCTGGTACTATTCCATATCTACCTACCAGGGGTTCTTAACCTGGTGTTCATGGACCACCAAAGGGTTTGTGGTTGGATTTATGGTGCCTTTGAATCCTTGAACTTGAACAGGAAAAGATTACATTTTTATTTTCATTAACCTTTAAGTGAAATTTAATATTTTTAAAACGTAAGAATAATGGTATTTCCCCCGCCCCCCACACAGTAGGATTTGCCTGTGACTTTATCACCACAGAAATCACAGATGTTTTCAAAACATATTGTAGCTAATGAAGGTATTTCAAAATAGGGTTTACATTCAACACTGTTGAAATTAGACTTTGTTACCTCTTGTTATGTAACACATTCATGAAGATGAATATATATTACTATATTACAATTATTTAAAAATATTTTTATAACCCCATTTTATTTAGTTTTCTTTGTAATTTTAGGCATTTAAAAGTATTCTGTGAGGATCTCTGTATTAGTCATCTGTTGTTATATAGTGAATTATCCCAAAACTTAGTGGCTTAAAACAGTAATAAACACTTAGCATCTCAGTTTTTTGGGTCAAAAATTTGGAAGCATCTTAACAGGATGGATCTGGTTTGAGATCTTCGTGAAGCTGTACTTAAGACATTGGCTCAGGCCTCAGCCATGTGAAGCCTTGATGGGGCTGGAGAACCCCTTTCCAGGGAGGCTCACTTGTGACTGGCAAGCTGGTGCCGATTGCTGTTGGGAGGCCTCAGTTCCTCTGCTGGGGCTCGGCAGCACTGGGCTGTAGGGTACACACCGCATGTTGTAACTTACTTCCAAGCAGTTGAAAGGCATAATTTTTTTAATTGACATTTTATTTTCTTCATTAAAAATTTTTAATTTACTTTATAGTATTTTTATTTAAAGTTTTTCCATTATAGTTTATATTCAGTATTATTTCATATTAGTTTCAGGTACACAGCATAGTGGCTAGACAACCGTATACTTTACAAAGTGTTCCCCAAGACATTTCTAGTACCGACCTGGCACCCTACGTAGTTATTACAATATTATTGACTATATTTTCTATGCTGTACTTTCAGAGCATAATTATGTTTATTTAATGTTAAAATACTATATGAAATCTAAATGTGAACAAATTATTGTAAATAGGTTTTTTTAAGAAAAAAAATTTCAGAAAGTGGTAAATTTTCAAAGAAGCCTCTGACTGTGGAACTTTTTATAATTGGCGTTAAAACAAACTTAAAGCTGTAAAAGTCCATTTGTAACATTTAGGAATATTGAGTTAGAATGCAGGAGTAGGTGGGTTGGTGGGAATTGTTACTGAGTTATCAGATTGTGGTCTGTGAGTGGGATGGTTAGCTTTTCACACCTGAAACAATGGATGGCCAATTCCCCCACTATCATGTCTTTGTAACAGTGATGTCAGTAGCATGTTAGTAAATACCATGCAACAGGCAAGCATACTGTTTAGCTGATAACGTACCCGTCTCCTATAATTCTCACTCCTATCAGCCTCACAGGGTTCCCTGATGTACCCCCTTTCCATAGCCTCTCTTGAGGTTCCTTCTCCTCCCCAGAATTAATCACTGGTTCCTATTGTTGCTAATTCACGTGGCTTATGATTTTCTTGGAGGCGTTTATAATATTTTACCTTAATTTATAATTAGTTTTTTATCATACATTTTCCCCTCAGTTGGTAAACGTCTGTCATTTTAGAGACTGGCTACCACAGTGACTAAGATAGTTGATGGTTTGTGGAGCATGGCACTTATACTTTAGTGGGAGAGAGTCAACAGTTATAAAATAAATGAAATAATTACAGGCTTGCTTAAGTCCTCTGAAAGGACGTAAAAGGGGAATAAACTTGCTGTGACGGAATGGGTACCCGTGTGCGACACCAGGGTGGTCAGCCGAGGCATTCCAGCGTGTAGCCCCAGGTGGAAGGGTCAAGAGCACTTTTATTTACTATGAACAGCGCACTGTGACAGATACTATCGTTAAAGGTTTAAGTAGCTTGGTTAGGGTAGCACAGCAAGCAATAGGCTGGGCAGGAAGTCACACTCCAGAGCCATGTATTTAGTCACCAAGCTGCTTGTTTAGTAATACAGCTAATTAAAAGGTAAAGCTATTTAAGCTGTTAGGTTTTCCCCTCTGCTTAAATATAGTATAAGATTACATGGAAATTGATAATTGCAGTAATTTTTTTTTTCTGGATTTCAGGTATACATTCATAAAAAATTGATTCTGTAATTACAATGAACTTTATTTGCTTAATAATTCTTCTGGATTGCATGAAAATACCTATTCCCTCTGGGTTCTAAGGAAATATGTTTATGATCATACATAGTTTCCCAGACTTTTCAAGTTATAAGGTGAATGGAATACTATGCAGCTATAAAAAAGAAGGATCTCTTACCCTTTGAGACAGCATGGAGGGACCTGGAGAGTATTATGCTAAGTGAAATAAGCCAGTCAGAGAAACACAAGTATCACATGATCTCACTGATATGTGGAATCTAATGAACAAAATTAACTGACAGACAAAATAGATCCAGAAACATGAAAGTGTGGAACAGACTGATGAATCTCAGAGGGAAGGAGGGAGGCAGGATGGGCGAGAAGAGCTTAACCAAAAAAGTTACATGTGTATATGCATAACCCATGGACACAGGCAGTAGTGCGGTGAAGGCATGGGGGTGGCGGGAGTGGGGTGGAGGGGGTCAATGGGGGATAAAAGGGGGACATCTGTAATACTTTCAACAATTAAGATACATTAGAAAAAAAGATGAATAATTATATCTTCCTTTTGTTTTAAATGAAAAAGTACTTCTGTTAGTATTTAAAATGTTGTAAGAGTTAAAAATTGTATTTTTACTGTTACTGTGTTATGTTATAGCTAAAAATCTAGATAGTTTATAAGAGCCTGTTTTTTTGTTTAATTAATTTTATTTAAACTGTCATTACTGATTACCAGTGTGAGATAATACTCAGTAGGGTGCTCATTTAACTTCCCCTGAAGATAAGTGATATTAATTTATAAAACTCAGAACACCCCAGACACAGCTGTAGCCATATTAATTAAGTGTGGTGTACTACCTCCAAATAGCATTATAATAGAATTCCCTCAGTCTTCTTTCTGTGTGTTTAACCAATTCTTCAACAAAGGCAAATTGTTTGTGTACTTCATGAGCTTGGGTTATGTTTCTAGCTCATCTTTGAGAGAAGAATTTTAAATAAAACTAAAACTAGCTACACAAGTGCACACATTGTAAAAGACATACTTCCAGCCACATTGCCAAAGACAAAATAACAACCATTTACAGTCAGTATGATGGGGATTTCTATTGTGTTTTTATGTACAAAAGTATTTTAAAAGTTTGCTTTTATGTTCTATTGTGCTTTGCTTTAAGCAAATAGTATGTGCAATTCTATGAAAGATAAATTAATGATTTTTTTTCATTTATAAGTGGAGACATAGTGTCATCCTTTCAAAAAAAATTTTTTTTAGAACATTTTAAATGATTTGACAGTAAAATTCACTTTGCACCTAGCTTTGTAGTAATGTCTTGATTACATGACATCTACCTGTAGTGCTCAATAGAGCATTGCATACCTGGGAACACTTACTTTAAGCCTGAGGTATTCAACAAATTCAATTTACTGTTCTAGTATAGGAGGAAAAATTATATTTATTTTTCTCCTATGGCTCCCTCCTTATTTTGTCTTTAATGCCTTCAAATCAGGGAAAATAGATAAAAGCATTGTAATGAAATTATGAAACACTGATCTTTTGTATCTCGTTTTACTATTTGGACCTTTGAAGATTTAGAAACTAGAAGAGGGATATGCTAATTTATCCTATCTTGCCTGTAGCTAGCTATGTTAGTGGTAATGTGCAAATTTGTTTTTCCACTTGGATAAAATCCAACCTTCCCCAGAGTTTAAGTGCCAAGCCTATGGGGGAGGTATGCTAATTCTATTTTATTATTATTATATAAATTCTGATATTGTTTATTGATACAAATGCAATTCTATTAAAAACATAATAGGTTGATTCCCCCCCCCCCCCCCCCTTTACGCGATTTTATATACCAACTACTATGAAATTTTAATGTATAAATGGTTTGGAGCTTGTCCTTTATTATTTAGACATGCAGTTTCCTCATTGTAAGGACGACACAAATGCATTCAGCCTGATGCTGCAGCTCAAGCTCTTAGCACAGTGCCCAGCATACAGAAGAGACTGAGCAAATATTAGCCATTGTCATTTCTGTGACATCTCAAAATTTTTATTTAAGAAAGGTTGTTTTTGTTTTTTTGCTGGAAGCTAAAAATTTTTATTTCTTCTACCACTGATGGAACCACTAAGTTTTGGAATCACAAATCAATTTGTGAATTGCTTAAGCTTACTATTCCTGTTCATTGACATGTTTACATTTATAATATTGATGTTGTATTAATGATGTTTTGCTTAATTTCATGTCATAAGTTCAGCATATTAATCAAGTTACACTTTTGTGGTGTGTGAAGGGGAGTCAGCATAGATTTTACGCTGAGGGATCGATATTACTTATGTGATGACAGTGAAGTAATTCTGAAGACAGGTGGAGTAACCAGTCTCACTTCTTAAAAACAGGTTTTTTTGGTGTCTCCAGGTTTTTTGAAACAGATATGAAGAGTTGGGGTACTAATGTACATAGGGACAATAACTCCTGGAAATATATTGATGGGAAGACAATTTTATGTTTCTGGGTTATTCCTAAGTAGAGCATGTTTATTTTGCTGAGTTAGATGTCCTTTTTCTTTGCCACTACTGTATAGCACATTGTATACTTGCTGTGTTTTCTCTATACCTATATAAGTACCTGTGTATGTGCTTGTCTCCTTTATTGGGTTGTTAGTTATTTATGTCCTAAATAGCTCATTTTTCTGTATTGCCAACATCAAACAGAAGACCCCTCCGAGGCTCTTCATTTCTTTTTGTAAATCTGGGATTCCGTTTGGTATTTTCTTGTTGACCTCAAAAACTTCTTTTGACGCTTTTTGTAGTATAGGTCTACTGGAGACAGATTCTCTCAACTTTTGTGTGTCTGAAAATGTCTTTATTTTGCTTCTATTTCTGAAAGGTATTCTCACTGGACATAGAATCTCAGGAAGACAGTATTTTTGTTTGGGTACTTTAAAGATGCTGTTCCATTGTCTTTTGTCGCCATTGTTCCTGGTGAGAAATGAGTTACCATTTGTATCATTTTTCTCCTGTGCATATAATATCTTCATTTCTCTGCCTGCGTTTTTATGATTTGCCCTTTATTTTCCTTTAATAAAGGGAAAAATATTAAATATTTTTAATTTTCAGCAGTTTGACTGGCTCTTTTATTATTATTTTTTAATCAATTAGAACCAACCTCCTGAAATATGTCTTCTGTACCATTCTCACTCTGTCTTCTGGGCCCTAATTATACTTGTGTTACAATATTTCATATTGTATCACAGATCTTCGTTGCTATGTTCTTTCTTTCCTTTTTTTCCCCCCCTCTTTGTTTCAGTTTTTATATTTTCCTTGATCTGTGATTAGGTTCGCCAGTTCTTTCCTCAGCAATATTTAGGTTCTATTAAGCCCATCAAATGAATTCTTCACTTCTGATATATTTTTCATTCTAAAAGACATTAAAAAAAAGTTTCCATGACCTTGCTGAAATTCCCCATCTCTCATGCATGGTGTCCACTCTTTTCATTAAATCCTTTATCCTTTATATCCTTTGTTATTTTTATAAATCTTATTTTAAATAGTCTGTCTGGTTATTCCACCATCTGGGCCATCTCTGGGTCTGCTTCTTTTGACTAGGGGACACGTTTTCTTGACCTTTGTGCGTCTCGCAATATTTGATTGTATGGTGGACATTTAAAAAAAATTATAGTAGGAATTAAATAATATTTGCTTCCAAAGAAAGGTCATGCCCTTCTTTCAGCCTGTTAGAATGGGGGCTGAGTCAGTGCGCTCTCTGGTGGAGCTGGGTTTGGCTTCCTTGCTGCTTTACTTTTATTCAGCTCATTTGTGGCCGCAAAGATTTAAGAGCTTGGGATCCGAACAGTAATGAAATTCTGGCTATTTGTTTTTTTGGCTTTGCAACTGAACTACTAGCTTTCAGAACATGGGTAACTTTGGATTAAAGTCCTGATGCCCATTTGTAGGGTTATGGTAGAGGTTTTGTGTGTGTGTGTTTCAGTTCCACTTCTGGCTCTGTTTCTTTAGGAAATCTCTCTCTGACCTGGTGTCCTGCTCCCAGCCTTCAGATGACAGCTGCCCTGTATGCTCTAAAGGCCTAGAATGTGTTACTGGGATTTCTCTCAAGTCATCTGTTTCGGCCAGAGACTTCAGAGGGCAGCTGCTTTCCACTGGGATAGACCTCTCATGCCTCAGGGAACATCTTGTTCAGCTTTCCTGCTCTCCCCACCCATTAGCATGCTACCCCATGGAGATAAGGGGAGGAGCTGGTAGGGGGGTGCAGACTTGCTCCATGGCGGGGGTTTTGTGATTGGGGCTCCTTGGAATTCTAGTCTCTCGTGCCTGTACCCATGCTCCTGGCAATAGTAGTAAAAAATTTGGTTTTTCTTTATCCTTGTTTAACTACTTTTCAGCTGTTTGTCAGTGATGAAAGCAGCCTGTTACTTCTTGATAGTTCTTACAGGTTTTGTTGTGTTCTCAGCTCCCTCATGGGTTGCAGTCAACAGCTACGACAGTTTTGTAGTTTTTGTGGCTTGTTTTGGTTGTCAGGATGAGAGCAGTGGTGTTTTGTGACTATCTAAATCCTACCGGAAGCTGTCATATTCTTAGTACTTAAATGTTTTGGTGATGTTACATGGGCCATGTGTGAGTGTGGTACATAGTATTTTTCCTAGGCATTATCTTCATTTAAAGACCTATTTTGAAAGATAAGCATTATTATCTTTGTATCATTATTTGAAGACATTGTTTTGTTACTGAAGTGACTTGTTCTTTTAAGCTGAGAATTTCAAGTCCATATTTATTTAATGGGCTATTAAATATTTCATTTTTCATATTTCATTTCTGTGATGATAGAAGTGTTCTGTATGTGCTTTGACCTGTATGGGAGCCACTAGCCACATGTGGCTCTTGAACACTTGCTACGTGGCTAGTGCAGCTAAGGAAATGGATTTTAAATTTAATCTGTGTCTAAATAGCTACATGTGGCTAGTGGCTGCCGTAATGAATATAGCACAGTCTGTGCACTCTCCATATTATGGCAATGCTAGGAGCTCAGTGTATACAGCTATGGTGAACAGTTCACAGAATCATTGTGCTCTTAAGTATAGTTCTAATCTCAATAGTGAAAACTTTGCCTCTTTGTTATCATTTGAAACATTGTATGAGTCTGAGTTCTTTGTGAGAAATAGAATTTATAAAGTTCAAAATAAATAAATAATTAGCTTTGCAAACTCATATACATTTCAAATATCAGCAAACTATTCAATGATCTAATTGTAGAAGAGATCCCAAAAACAAAAATCCAGTTTTATTCCTTGAGGCTTTAGCCACCCTGCTCTGTAGTTATGCCTGGAGTTCAAATACAGACCAGCCTGAGTAAAGAGAAATGTGTTTATCAGGCCAACAAACTATAGAGATATAAGTAGAATTTTTCAAATTCCTAAATCACACCAACTCACACCTTCCCGAAGTATAGTATGCACAGTGAAAATGGCTCTGATCAAGGGGGCTGAGGGCCAGGACACTGAGTAACAGTTTGATTGCCAACTACTAAATTAGCTAAGTTACCTTTGTAAAACTGCTTAGATTGCTAATCTGTAAAACAAAGGTCACCTGACATTAAAATCTCAATTCTCTAATTTTAAGATTAGATGTCTTTTCAGGTTTTCTGATTTCTCTTCTGCTTTAGACAGAATGGTTACTATAAACTTTTTACTAACACACACACACATAAAAAATATATATATATTTATTTTAAAGATTCCAGTGCTTAATACCTTCTGATGAAATCAAATTGATAATGTGATTGACCTTGTTTGTTTTGGGGAGTTGATAAATATTGAGAAGGAAATATTTACATAGGTGCTATTTTATTCTTTCTTTGTAGCTGGACAAATTTGCCAGCATAAAAATTCCAGGGAGCAAGAAAGAGAGGCCTCCACTTTCCAACCTGAAAACTGCGTTCGCAAGCAGTGATTGTTCTTCAGAGGTGACGGAGAACCTACTGAAGCCACGGTCAGAGAATGAAGTCTTGGAACTTTTCGAAAAGATGATGGTAAGAATTTTGATTCTTATGAAATGTTGTTTGATGTAAAAGCCTTAGCTTTTGGTTATGTTTTAGGAACACTAATGTATTTGGAACTCATGTTCTATAGAGTGGTTTCTGATATCATTTAAGACGGCACTTAAGGCATAGAAGAAGCTGTAAGATTACAAAAATAAGAATGTGAAGAAAAATGTCATACTGTTTTTGTTTTGTTTTTTGTTTTATACAGGATACATAAAACTATAAATACTCTAAAGTATCAAATGATACATTTTGTCTTGACTATATTATCTAAGTGGTCTGTTTGGGCTCGTTTGCATTTTAGAATGATGGTCACAGGGCCCTGCTATGTGTGTTGTTAAGTGTGCTGATTTGTTGACTTGTTTTATTTCTTTCTTGGGTCTCAGGATAACCGGGTTCTTATAGTCCTGCAGTAGGTATATCTGTAGAGACTTGAACACACTTATTTTGGGGTGTGCCTGTGCTGGTAGAGACACCTGGTGCCACTTGCGGCCTTCTTCAGTTGGTTCCAAATGATGGGGCTTCTCTGACAGACTCAGCCCCTGGCTTTCCAGCTGGCTGAACGAATTTGACCAACAGCCCACATACCTTAAGTATATTCAGACCGTTTACCACAAATGAATGCTAATTTTATATAGATAGTTTATATATATAGTTTCTATCCTCAAGTTGCTTATCTCTTAGGATTCAAAACAAACATTTGAAAAATTGAGTAGAAAATGCCAGAAGGTAGTATTTAATGATTAAGGTATTTATAAGTTCAAACTGGGAACAAACTACTTTAATTTTTGAGATACCTCATTAGCTTCAGGGGAAACCAGAATGGAAAGGAAATCATAGTAGTTCAGGGAAATCTGATAGGGTGGACTAGAGACAGGTCTTAACTTAGGACAGGGTTTGGATGGCAGAGGGCAGGGCATTCTCTTGAGATGGGGAAACAGCCATGAGCAAAGACAGAACTACACTTCAAATAGCTCATGATGGGGGCGCAGTGAGAGGTTGGGAGAATTAGACTGGAATGAATATTTGGGGCAGATTATGAAGGAATTTTTTATGCTGTTGTGAGGAGTTGTATATTATTTCAGCATCATGATTTATTTTGTATATGTCAGTTATACCTGTTGGTTTTGACAGCCTTATTTAGTTTTGGGGGAAATTAATGCATTCACCTATTTAGGGTAGAGTATAAGATGTGCTTGGAATTTGAGAAAAAATTTAATATCTGGTCTCTTCATTGTTCAGCTGGAATCAGCAGGTGTATTTACCATTAAACTGCCTTATTTTCTTTTCATCTACAAGTATTTGTGTTCAGTGTTGCTCATGGTCCTTCAGAGGATCCCAGAAGGAAAGAATGCCTAGTTTTTATTCATGGGATTTTTTTTTTTTTTTTTACCAGTGACCTTACCAAAAGCAGTTTCTTTTGATTCATTCCCTCTGCTCTATAACTAGTTGGTACCCCCATGTTGAGTAATCTTTTCCTTCCTTCTTTCTTTTTTTTAAAAAATCTTTATTGTTGAGAGTATTACAGATGTTTCCCCTCCCTCCCCATTGACTCCCTCCTCCCACCCCCTTCCTGCCTTCTCCATATTATTGTCTGTGGCCATTGGTTATGCATATATGCAATTAAATTCTTTGGTTTATCTCTTCCCACCCCACCCTCCATCCCCCTTCCCTCTGACGTTTATCATCTCATCCCTACTTCCATGTCTCTGGATCTATTTTGATTGTCAGCTTATTTTGTTCATGATGTTCCTTAAATAAGTGAGATCATGTGGTACTTGTCTTTCTCTGACTAGCTTATTTTGCTCAGCATAATACTCTCCAGGTCCCTCCATGTCATCTCAAAGGATAAGAGATCTTTCTTTCTTACAGCTGCATAGTATTCCATTGTGTATATATACCACAGCTTTTTTATCCACTCATCTACTGATGGGCACTTGGGCTGTTTCCAGATCTTAGCTATTGTAAATAGCACTGTTATGAACATAGGGGTGCATATTTTCTTCCTGATTGGTGTTTCAGGATTCTTAGGATATATCCCAAGAAGTGGGATCACTGGGTCAAATGGCAGTTCCATTTTTAATTTTTTGAGGAAACACCCTATTGTTTTCCATAATGGCTGCACCAGTCTGCATTCCCACCAGCAGTGTGCTAGAGTACCCTTTTCTCCACACCCTCGCCAGCATTTGTTGGATGATTTGTTGATGGCAGCCATTCTGGCAGGTATGAGGTAATACCTCAGAGTCATGTTAATTTCATTTCTGTGATGATGAGTGACATTGAACATTTTTTCATATGTCTCTGGGCCATATGTATGTCCTGTTTGAAGAAGTGTCTATTTAGGTCCTCTACCCATTATTATTATTTTTTTAACTTACCTTTATTGACTGTATTACCCCCATTGACCCCCTCCACCCCACTCCCACCCCGCTCCTGCCTTTCCCCACACTGTTGTCTGTGTCCACTGGTTATGCATATATACATATAAGTTCTTTGGTTTATTTCTTCCCACCCCCCAACCCCCCTTCCCTTTGAGGTTTGTCAGTCTAACAACCAATTTGTACTTCTTAATCCCTTCACCTCTTTCACCCATTCCCCCAACCCCCCTCCCATCTGGCAACCAACAAAATGTTCTCTGTATCTATGAGAATGTTTCTGTTCTGCTTGTTCATTTTGTTTGTAGATTCAATTGCCAATAGATACATATTCATTGCCATTTTGTTTGTTCATATTTTTTATCTTTTTCTTCAAGAAGACCCTTCAACATTTCATATAAGAATGGTTTGGTGGTGATGAACTCCTTTAGCTTTTCCTTATCTGGGAAACTCTATATGGCCATCGATTCTAAATGACAGCTTTGCAGGATAGAGTAATCTTGGTTGTAGGTCGTTGCTTTTCATCACTCTGAATATTTCTTGCCACTCCCTTCTGGCCTGCAAAATTTCTTTTGAGAATTCAGCTGACAGTCTTATGGGAACTCCTTTGTAGGTAACTAACTGCTTTTCTCTTGTTGCTTTTAAGATTCTCTCTTGGTCTTTAACCTTTTGCATTTTGATGATGATGTGTCTTGGTGTGGGCCTCTTAGGATTCATTTTGTTTGGGACTCTGTGCTTCCTGGGCTTGTATGTCTGTTTCCTTCACCAAGTTAGGGAAGTTTTCTGCCATTATTGTTTCAAATAGGTTTTTGATTTCTTGTTCTCCCTCTTTTCCTTCTGGCACCCCCAATATGCGAATGTTGGCATGCTTGAAGTTGTCCCAGAGGCTCCTTACACTATCCTCATTTTTTTGGATTCATTTTTCTTTTTGCTGCTCTGATTGGGTGCTTTTTGCTTCCTTATATTCCAAATCGATGGTTTGCTTCTTGGCTTTACCTACTCTGCTATTGAATCTGTGTAAACTATTCTTTATTTCAGTTAGTGCCTCCTTTATTTCTGACTGTGCATCCTTCATTTCTGACTGGTCCTTTTTTATGCTCTTGAGGCCCTCACTAAGTTCACTGAGGGTCTCATTCATTGAGCATGCTTATAAGCAGTGTTTTGAACTCAGCATCTGTTAGGTTGCTTATCTCCATTTTGCTTAGTTCTTTTCCTGGATTTTTGTTCTGTTCTTTCATTTGGGACCTGTTTCTTTGTCTCCTCATTTTGGCTGCCTCCCTGTGTTTGTTTCTATGTATTACTTAGCGAGAGGTATGGGGCTACCTGAGACCAGATGCTGCTTGTTTGAAAGACTTTAGGAAAAGCTGAAGCAGGATCCAACACAGGCCAATCTTATAGTAAAGCAACTGGCAACAGCTTGGGTGGGCCTGAAAGTTGGGTGGGACGGGGCCTCAGGGAATCACCAGGGTGGGGCCAACAGTGTGAGCCTGGTTGCTGGAGTCCCAGATATGGCGGCTGTCTGCCAGCCCAGGGAAGGGCTCACCAAAGGAACAAAATCCTCTGACAGCAAGTCTGTCCAGGAGAAAGCTGCCTCTCCAGCCCTCGCTCCAATGCCAAACAGCTCAGTTCTTCCCCATATGACTGTGGTACTTTTAAAGCTGCCTCCCCCACACTGGAGCTTGGAGGGTGCGAGTCTGAGTGAGTCAGTGCACGGGCCCTTTAAGAGGAGCTGCCTGGGGCTCCAGCCGTCTCAGCCCCCCTCAGCCTCAGATCCCTCTGGTTTTATAGCCAGAAGTTATGGGGACTTCTCTTCCTGGCACTGGAACCCTGAGCTGGGCGCCTGGTGTGGGACGGGGACCCCTCAGTTCTCAGGGAGGACCTTCCCAGCCAAGGTATCCTCCTAATTTTTATCTGCCACACGTGGGTATGGGACCAGCCTGTCCGCCTCCACCCCTCCTACCAGTCTCAATGCGGCTTCTTTTTTTTTTTTTTTTTCTTTTTGCAGCTTCTTCTTTAATTTTGTAGTTGTAGGACTTCCATTCAGCTTGATTTTAGGCGGTTTTGAATGATGGTTGTTCTGTAGTTTAGTTGTAACTTTGATGTGGTTTTGGGAGGACGTGATTCCGCGTTTACCTAGGCCGCCATCTTGACCAGAAGTCCCTCTGTTTCCTTTTTCAATGTCCTGTAGTTTTCTGAGGATGGGTCTTTTACCTCTTTTGTTAAGTTTATTCCTAGATATTTAATTCTTATTGTTGCAATGGTGTATTGGATTTTTTTTTAGTTTCCCTTTCTGGATGTTCATTATTGGTGTATAAGAATTCCATTGATTTCTGGATGTTAATTTTGTATTCTGATACTTTGCCAAATTCATTTATTAAATCTAGTAGGTTTTTTGGTGGAGTCTTTAGGGTTTTCTATATACAATATCATGTCATCTGCAAATAATGACAGTTTCATTTCCTCCTTACCAATTTGGATCCATTTTATTTTTCTTGTCTGATTGCTGTGGCTAACTCTTCCAGTACTCTATTAAATAAGGGTGGTGAAAGTGGACATCCCTATCTTGTTCCTGTTCTTAAAGGAAATGCTTTTAGTTTTTGCCCATTGGGTATGATGTTGGCTGTAGGTTTTTCATATATGGCCTTTATTATGTTGGTATGATCCCTCTATTCCCACTTTGCTGAGTGTTTTTATCAGAAATGGGTGCTGGATTTTGTCAAATGCTTTTTCAGCATTTATTGATATGATCATATGGTTTTATCTTTTGTTTTGTTAATGTGGTCTATTACATTTATTGATTTGCAAATATTATACCAGCCTTGCATCCCTGGGATGATTCCCACTTGGTTGTGGTGAATAATTTTTTAAATGTCTTACTGGGTCCGGTTTGCTAATATTTTGTTGAGGATTTTGGCATCTATGTTCATCAGGGATACTGGCCTGTAGTTTTCTTTCTTTGTAGTGTCTTTGTCTGATTTTGGAATTAGGATTATGCTGGCCTCATAAAAAGATCTTGGAAATCTTCCTTCTTCTTGAATTTTTTGGAATAGTTTGAGGAGAGTAGGTGTTAGTTCTATGCTTGGTAAAACTCCCCTGTAAAGTTGTCTGGACCCAGGCTTTTGTTTGCTGGGAGTTTATTGATTACCACTTCAATTTCCTGAGTTATTGGACTGTTCAGGTTTTCTGACTTTTCCTGATTCAATTTTGGGAGATTGTGTGATTCTAGGAATTTCTCCATCTCACCTAGGTTGTCCAATTTATTGGCATGTAATTGTTTGTAGTATTTTCTTACAATCCTTTGTATTTCTGTGGTGTCAGTTGTTACTCTTTCGTTTCTGATTTTATTTATTTGGGTCCTCTTTGCTTCTTGGTGAGTCTGACTAAAGGTTGATCAATCTTGTTTATCTTTTCAGAGAACCAGCTTATGGTTTCATTGATATTTTGTATTGTCTTTTTGGTCTCTATGTCATTTATTTCCACTCTGATCTTTATTTCTTTCCTTCTACTTACTCTGGGTTTTTCTTTTAGTTCTCTTTCTGAGTCTTTAAGTTGTAGGATTAGATATGTTATTAGAAATGTTTCTTGTTTCTTGAGGTAGGCCTGTAATGCTATGAACTTAACTCTCAGGACTCCTTTAGCTGTGTTCCATAAATTTTGTTTTATAACCATTACTTTAAATTCTTTATCTGATATATCGCTTGCCTCAATTTCATTTAGTTCCTTTTCTGGCAATTCCTCCCTTTCTTTCATTTGGGAGTTATTTCTTTGTCTCCTCATTTTAGTTTCCAGAAGGTTTTTGATTTCCTCCTTGATCTCATTGATAACCAATTCCATGTTTAATAACATGCTATTTAGCTTCCATGTGTTTGAATGTTTTAGAGTGTTTTTATTGTAATTGGTTTCTAGTTTCATGCCATTGTGATCAGAGAAGATGCTTGATATGATTTCAATCTTCTGGAACTTATAGAGACTTAGTTTGTATCCTAACATGTGTTCTGTCTTTGAAAATGTCCCATGTGCACTTGAGAAGAATGTATATTCTGCAACTTTGGGATGAAATGTTATGTAAATGTCTATTAAATCCATCTGATCTAGTGCGTTGTTTATGGTCTCTGTTTCCTTGTTAAATTTTTGTCTAGGAGATCTAACCAGTGGGGTCAGTTGGGGTGTTAAAGTCCCCTGCTATGATTGTATTGCTGTGTATCTTTCCCTTGAAGTCCTCCAGAAGTTTTTCGGTATATTTTGGTGCTCCTATATTGGGTACATATGTTTACCAGGGTTATATCCTCATGTTGGATTGATCCCTTTAATATTATGTAATGACCTTTTTTGTATCTTATTATGTCCTTCATTTTGAAGTCTATTTGATCAGATATGAGTATTGCTACCCCTGCTTTTTTTTTGTTTTGTTTCCATTTGCATGGAAAACTTTTCTCCATCCCTTCACTTTCATCCTGTGCGAGTCTTTTGTTCTGAGGTGGGACTCTTGTAGACAGCATATATATAGGTCATGTGTTCCTATCCATTCAGCTACCCTATGTCTTTTGATAGGAGCATTTAAGCCATTTATATTTAAGGTTATAAATAAGGTACTTATTTGTTGCCATTTTTATTTTTTATACCTGTGTTTCTCTCTCTCTCTATTTCTTCTTCTTACAACAGTCCCTTTAGGAGTTATTCCAGTGTTAGTTTGGCGGTAGTAAACTCTTTCAGTGTTTTTTTTTTTTGTCTGAGAAGCTCTTTATTTCCCCTTCAATTTTGAATGATATCCTTGCTGGATAGAGTGGTCTTGGGTTCAGACCCTTGTTTTTCATTACTTTGTACACTTCATGCCACTCCCTTCTGGCCTGTGGTGTTTCTATTGAGAAATCAGCTGGCAGGTCCTTTGTAGGTAACCTTTAGACTGTCTCTTGCTGCCTTTATTTTTTTTTATTTTTATTTTAATTTTTTTTGGTATGTGCCCCTAGTGGGAACCGAACCCGGGACTCTCTGGTCCGCAGGCCAATGCTCCAACCGCTGAGCCAAACTGGCCAGGGCTCTTGCTGCCTTTAAGATTCTTTCTTTGTCTTTAACTTTTGCCATTTTAATTATGATGTGTCTAGCTGTGGGTCTTTTTGGGTTCATCTTGCTTGGGACTCTCTGTGTTTTCCTATACTTGTGTGATTTTTTCCTTTACCAGATTAGAGAAGTTTTCTGTCATTATTTCTTCAAACGGGTTCTCTATTTCTCTGATTCTTCTCCCTCTGATACCCCTATGATGTGAATGTTATGTTTTGTGTTGTCCCAAAGCTCCCTTAACCTCCTCCTACTTTTAAATTTCTTTTTCCATTTGCTACTCTAGTTGAGTCTTTTTTTTCTACCTTGTGTTCTAACTCACTGATTCAGTCTTCAGTTTCTTCTAATGTACTATTGAATCCTTCCAAGGTATTTTTTATATCAGCTATGTCATTCTTCATCCACTTGACTTTTGTTCATAGCTTCTACCACCTTTTTCATGCATATGTAGTTTTCACTGAATTCTTTTTTATTTTTATTTTTTTTTGGCATTTATCTTCAGATAGAGTGGGAGGGAGAGAGGAAGGAAGAGAGAGAGAGAAACATCGATGTGAGAGAGACACATCGACTGGTTGCCACTCACACAACCCCAACCAGGGCCGGGGACAAACTGCAACCGAGGTACGTGCCCTTAGCGGGAACCGAACCTGGGACTCTCTGGTCCGCAGGCTGATGCTCTAACTGCTGAGCCAAACCGGCCAGGGCTTTTTCTATTTTTATTTCTTTTTTATTTTTTTTCACTGAATTTTTTATAATTCTTAATGAGTTGCTTGTAATTCTCCACCTTATAACCCTTATAACCATTCTCACCCTTATAACGATTGCTTTGAATTCTTTATCTGGTATATCGCTTGCCTCCATTTCATTTAGTTCCTTTTCTGGAGATTCCTCCTTTTCTTTCATTTGGGGGTCATTTCTTTGTCTCCCCGTTTTATTGGTCTGGTGTTCCAGGGCTAGGTGGTACAGATTGGGTCCCAGGAGCAGGTCATGTGTCCAGGGTTGTGTGGGCCGGTAGGTTGTGTGCCCTGGATCTGGGATCCTGTTCAGGGTTCTGGCACTAGTGGCTCTCAGCCCCTGCAGTGGGACTGGGGGTTCTTTGCTGCAGTGGAGCCAGTAGGTCAGTGGCTCTCTGTCGCTGGTGGCACCCACGGGGAGTGCAAACCCCTCAGCTGTTGGTGGCACCCGGGGTGATGGGGCACTCTGCTGCCAGTGGAGAGGTGTTGGGGCTGGTAATGTCTGTATGTGACTTAGGGCACTGGGTCTCTGCAGTTCCCTGCAGCCTCCTCCCTAGAGGACCCTATGGATCTTCCAAAATACCAAGCTCTCTGATCCTGAGCGGGGAGAAGCACTGGGCGGGGAGCACGCTTCTGCTGCTGGCAGCTCCCTCTGCCCAGAGAGCCCTAATGGCACACCCTGGGTTCCCCTGCCAAGAGGCAGCTGCCCACCCACACTCATACCCGCGCACACTCTCATACAGGCTTACCGTCACTCTGGTCCTGCCTGCCACCGTGTTGGAATCTCTACATGGGATTTTTCATTAGTAATAGTGGTCCCTAACTTTTCATTACTGAAAATACATTTTATTAGAATTGTTTTGCATGAACCCTAGGCTTGGGAACTTCTTACCTATTATGTCAATTCTTGATGAAGTGCTGATTTTGGTTTTCGTTCGCCACACCTGTATACCTCCTTACTCACTCTTGTCACCATGAGTTGATATAATTTCAGCTTAGAACAAAAAAACTGGTATCTTTTTTTGTTGTTTTTGGCCTCTGTTAATGAGGTTTATGTAAAGGTATCTCCCCACAATACTGCCTTGGAGGACTCAAGATGGCCAAGTGCCCTTTCCTCCTCCCTCATCCATGCGTCATAAGTGGAACCACTCACCTCAATTATTTGTGAGATTCTGGAAGGAGACTTTTATGGTTTACTTGTGACTATCTTGTAAAGATAAACACTTTTTTACCTTTTTAATCATAATTGCTGGTTCCATGGGAGTAAGTAGAGCAGGTAGGCTATTGATGTTAGATGGTGACGGGGGCCACATTTTATCACCACAAGCCATTCAACAGCTACCTGAAAAGTACTGAATATAGTTTATGGTATTCTGTCTGAACATAATTACTTTGGAAGTGTTTTTCTGTTAGTCTTAACCCTTGTCCTGGCTGAGAGTATCAATTTTAATAGTATGTACAGGGCAGATGGATATTGACATTTCGAAAGTGTTTACAGAATACGTATTTAATAACTAGGCCAGATCACTTGTTAAATCTTAAACAAATCTTCGTTGGCAGAAGATCTTTTGCAATCAAATTCACTTTGCTAAGCAGAATATGAAATTGTTGCTTTCTCAGGGTTGCCCAATTTGCTAATGAATGAGTTTGTCACAACTGAGTTCTTTTTTAAAAATGAGGAGCTCAAAATAACCGCATAATCTCAGTGACATTCCATAATAAACATTTATTTCTCAGGAAAAAAATGAGGAATAGGTTCTTTCCTTTCTGATTCCTTGATCATATCACAATACATCGTAGGGGAGAACCTGCTGATGATTCTGAAGACGAGGAAGGTCTTTTTCCTTCTTTAAATGTGGATTAGTGAGATTTCTCAGGTTTTTCAGGGCACCACATTTTTGACAAAGTTAGAGTTGTTTCTTATGTCTGTGGAGAATGCAAGATTAGGTTGGGTTTGATTTTTGTCTTGCACCTATTGGTGGTATTTTTATTAATAAAAACTCTTTTGCCCGGCCGGCGTGGCTCAGTGGTTGAGCATCGACCCATGCACCAAGTGGTCGCAGATTCGATTCCCGGTCAGGACACATGCCCAGGTTGTGGGCCCAATCCCCAGTAGGGGGGCATGCAGGAGGCGGCCAGTCGATGTTCTCTCTCATTGATGTTTCCATTTCTCTCACCCTCTCCCTTCTTTTCTCTGTAAAATCAATAAAGGGGGGGGGGGAAGCTGCTTCCCCTTCCCAACTCTTTTTAAAAACAAACAAACAAGAAACACTGACGATTGTCTCACAGTTCTGTTGGCCACAAGTCCAGGTTGGCTCACCTTGTTTCTCTAGGTTTACAAGGCTGAAATCAGGCTCTAATGCCAGGGCTGTTATTAGAGAGGCTTTGGGGAAAATCCTCTTCCAAGTTCATGCTGGCAGAATCTAGTTCATTGCTGTTGTAGGACTAAGGTCCCAGTTTCCTTGCTGACTGTCACCTGGGGGCTGTCTTAGCTTCCAGAGGCTCTCTCCTGTCCTTCATGTGGGCCCCTATATCTCAGATATATCAAATCCATCTCACGTTTAGAATCTCTGACTTCCCCTTTTGTGGCATCTCTTGTCTCCATCTGGAGAAAGTTCTCTGCTTTTAAGGGCTTATGTATTAGATTGGGTTTACCCAGATAATCCAAAATCATTTCCCTAGGGATTTTAAAGTTTGTAACCTTAATAATATCTGAAAAGTCCCTTTTGCCTGACAGAGGTATAGGAGATTACAGATCCCAATTCCTTGCTCCGGTGGTGTTTTTGTGGTCCCCATCTTCTTAGTCTCACCTACAGTTCCCTTGTCACTGATGACATCTCTGTCTGGCCTTCTGCCCCAGTCTTCCATGACCCCATTCCTCTACTGGGGTCACCTTTGGGGTGCAGTACCTCTAAGATGGCCCAGGTCTGCTTCTTCCCTGGGATCCACATCCTTCCTGTCCACTGATAGTTAGTGCATCCTTGGCCCCTAGCTCCTGTCCTTTATCTTGAACCTTCAGAGTCTATTTTCTTAGAGCCTGAGTAAAGTACTCTTTATCTACAGCTTTTAATTTTTGTAATTGTTTTCTTACAGATGTTTACTTCTCTAATTCTAAGTGGCTTTCTATTCATCAGATGCTGTTTGCAACATGTAACACTGCTGACCATTCCCTCTTCTTTGCATTTCCTTTTTTCTTTCTTTCTCTTTCTCTCTCTCTCTCAAATCAATTTAAAAGAGAGAGAGAGAGAGAGAAGGAGAGAGAGAGAAAGAGAAACATCGATTGGATTGAACCTGCAACCTAGGTATGTATGTGCCCTGACCAGGAACCGAACACTCCATCTTCTATTGTAAGGGTAATGCTCCCTTTTACTGAGCCACACTGGCTGGGCCTTGCTTATTTCTTTTGGATACCATGACACTTCTTTCCAGGTCCTGATTTTTCTGGCCAGTTCTTACCAGTTTACTTTCTAGGTTTCTTCTTCTATCTGCTCTTTTATTTGCTCTGAGTGTTGCCTCTGGCCATCTTGTCTTTTCTTTATCGAATTTGGATCCCTGCACACTTCTGCTGGAGGATTAGAGCCCTTTCATGTTGTAGAATGTCCTCTATATTCTGATACCTTGCTATGCCTGCTACAGAACAGCTACAATCTCTAAAATATTCTAAACCTTAACACACCAGACACTGAACTCATTATTTTCTTTTTATTTTTCTGCTTTATTGGGATATAGTGGACATAAAACATTGTGTAAGCTTAAGGCATTCAATGTGATGATTTGATGGACATATATATGCAAAATATAATTTTAACACAGCCACTTTAAAATGGAACTGGAACTGTCATCCCAGAGGAATTGCCTTGTAAGTAAGTCTTAACTCCTCAAACCTTTCAAAGTTAAAACAGGGTGAAATAACCTTGGACTGGGCCTAAACATTGTATCTCAAACAACTACAAAGATAACAAGAAAACAGATATGACTATAGGACTGATGACTACTAGACAAAAATTAAAAAAAAAGTTTAAAATTAGCAGTCACTGTTAGCTTATCTATACCGATAGAAATTCATTCAGATTGGTGCAGCCACTGTAGAAAGCAGTGTGGAGTTACCTCAAAAAAATTAAAAATGGAACTGCCTTGTGACCCAGCGATTCCACATTTGGGAATTTACCTGAAGAAACTCGAAACATTAATTCGAAAGAATATATGCACCCTTATGTTCATTGCAGTGTTATTTACAATAGCCAAGATTTGGAAGGCACCCAAGTGTCCATCAGTAGATGAGTGGATAAAAAAGCTGTGGCACATTTACACAATGGAGCCATAAAAGAGAAGGACATCTTACCTTTTTCAACAGTGTGGATGGACCTGGAAAGTATGCTAAGTGAAATAAGCCAGTCAGAAAAAGACATACCATATGATCTCACTTATATGTGGAATCTAATGAACAAAATAAACTGATGAACTAAATAGAAACAAGCATGGATACATGGAACAGACTGACAACTGTCAGGGGGGAGGAGGTGGGAGGATTAAGCAAAAAAAAAAAAAAAAAGCCAAAAATAAAACAAAACCAAAAACATTAAACTCATAGACACAGACAACAGTATGGGAAAGAGTGTGGAGGAAGGTAGAAGAGAGTAAAGGGGGATAATGGTGATGGAGGACACTTGACTGGGGTGGTGAACACACAATACAATATATAGATGATGTATTATAGAACTGTACACCTGAAACCTATATAATTTTATTAACCCATGTCACCCCAATAAATTTAATAGAAAAAAAGAATTACTTCGCAATCTATGTTAAGGTATTAGAACTTGAACAATACAAACACTTACTCTTCAGACAGAAACTAAAGTTTTGATTTGATGACTACTTAAATATTTTTGAATGAGATAATATTGTTAAATACCCAGCTGGTAAGATTTTATTTTTCTATTTAAAGAGTAGATATTTGTTTCTCAAACTTACTGAAATATTGACCTCTTTCGAATTGCTCATCAGACCCTCTACAGTTATGTGTTCTGTTATTTTCTGCTCATTTTCTTGATAGATATTTAATAAGTTGTATACCTATATCAATATATTACTATGCTGATGTAAACTGCAATTTCAGAGCTATTTTTTAATCTGCAGTTTCAGTATCATTTTATACCTATGCTGTGTAGTAGGTATCCTGATGTATGTGTGAATGGAAAAATTGGGTAACAAACAGTGGTTTATAGATTGCTTGTTTAGGCCATCCCTATATGTTGGTTTCTGTGTTCTGCTTAGAAAGAAGCATTATTATAATATGAAGTAAGTTATTTCAAATAGTGTTGTGGGTACTATTGGTGCCCCTCCTGAACCCCTCCCCAGGGTGGTGCATGCATACCCCAGTGATGAGCGTTCGCTCCTGGTGGTTGACTGCTGTCCCTTTATCCAGAGATTTGGCCCCAGGGAACTGGTGTCTGCAGCTAATGAAGACTTACTTGGGGGTGTCCCTCCAGGTGGGACTGACTGTGGTGCAGTTCAGGCTGAAGTGAGAATCCAGCTGAGCCACACTTTGAAATGTCTGCTTCCTTCACTCCCCTCATCCTGAGAGCACCTCCTCTATTAATCACCGGCACCTGAATCTCTGTCTCAAGCCTACCTCTAGGAAACTGGATCTAAGACAATAGAGATACGATATGGTCACTTTGAGCAGAAGTAATGTGAAAATTGATGACTTGCTCACAGTTGACCCATTAGGATTACCTGGAAACAGCACTAGATAGGGAATCTGCGCTCTTGTTTTCGAGTTTCTAAAAACAGCCAGCTCTGAACAGTCATTTCATTTCTGTGACCCTGTCTTTTCTGTTCTGTAATATATGGAACTTAGACTATGCGTTATTCTTAGACCCTCATGTTGATGATTTTCCCCTTAAGGCAGGGGATTATTAAATGAAGATGTTTGACTTCCCCTGATGCCCCAACTCCAGTTTCTGGGATAGCCTTAGAAGATGCTTAGCTTTACTCCTCTGGAATTGAAACACTAAACATGGATATACATTTTCTAGGAAAAGCTTTCGGTACATTTCCTAAGGAGTTTGTGACCCCTGGAAGTTTAGTGCCAGTGACTTACAGGGTTTTCTTCTTTTATCCCTTCTCTTTATAGATGGAAGTTCAAAATCTATTCTAAGGATATTTGCACCCTTTAGACATACATTCATACACACACACACACACACACACACACACACACACACACACATTTTTTCTTTCCATTGTTCCCATATTTCCTTTTCTTTTTGTAAAGGGCAGAGTTTTCTTACACTTTCCAGTGCTGTCTCCTCCTGGACATGCAGAGGATGACCCTGTGTAACATAGCTCATGAATGCTCCTGAAGGTTTGTGCTGTTGTGTAGTTGATTCCAAACTTCTTTTTATTTTATTTTTTCCTTTATTGATTTTAGAGAGAGAGGAAAGGAGGGGGAGATAGAAACATCAATGAGGGAGAACATTGATTAACCACCTCCTGCATGTTCCCCACTGGGGATTGGGCCTACAACTTGGGCATGTGTCCTGACTGGGAATCAAACCAGCGACCTCCTGGTGCATGGGTCAGTGCTCAACCACTGAGCCACACCGACCGGACGATTCCAAACTTTTTTTGTTTTTTTCTTTAATTTTTTCCCCCCTTTATTGATATTTTAGAGAGAGAGGAAGTGAGAGGAGGAGAGAGAACATCAACTGGCCGCCTCCTGCATGTCCCCCACTGGGGATCAGGCCCACAACCTGGGAATGTGCCCTGACAGGGAATTGAATTGGCAACCTCTTGGTGCATGGGTCGACGCTCAACCACTGAGCCACAGCGGCCGGACCAAACTTCTTAACAGTATCATTTTGTGTTTGTTTCATCTTTGTTTTTAAACAGGGACTGTCATCGCACCTTTATTATGAAAGTGAGTGCCATATTTAGACAGGAGAGATCAGATAATCCAGAGGAAAGAGGTTGGGGGAGCTCTGGGTCTCTTCCTTAATTCCAAATATGTACCTTTGGTGTATAAGCTCATGTCATCTTGAAGATGCCTTTCCACAAAGCAGTAGCCTTTTTTTCTTTCATTCTATCTTGAAATTTTATTTTTATTTTAGCCATGAGTAATAGGTTTTCTGTTTTTTAGTATTCGGTATCTATAAACTATTTTAATTTGCTGGCTAAAGAGGCTGGGTCATGTTTGGTTATCAGACAGAAATAAAAATAAAAATATAGTGAATAATTTAAAACAGGTTCTCAGTGTTCTTAGTTCTCCCACCTTTTATAATAATTATTCCCTAACTTCCCTATTAGTTTTTTTTTCCAGTGAAAATATTTATAAATAGCTTATTTTCAATACTTACAATAAAAAAACCAATATAATGCCTCACTGTACTATATAATAAATACACTATGTATTTCGGTGTAAACAGTTGGCCATGACTACTCAAGAAGGTACAACACAGTCACATTCTTGAATCTCCCTCATGCCCTGTGAGCACAACAGCTGCAGTGTAGGTCGATATAGGTATGTACTGTTCTGCTGATTCAAATGTCAAAAGCAGTGTTGTCCTGGCATACCTACATTTCAGCAGTGGAGCACAACTATTGGTAAAGCTAAAAAGAAAAAAGAAAAACCTCCAAAAAAAAAAATGTGATTGTAATTTATAGACTAGTAGTTGGATTCTTGGAAACTCCAATGTATATTAAAACCACACAATAAGAAGTGTTTAATATGTAATAATTTACATATGAATTCCATTTTACATCTGATTCCACTGAATTAGAGTTTAGGCTTAGATAGTTATGATTCTCTCTCTTTTTTATTTTTAGTCCTCACCCAAGGATATTTTCCCATTGATTTTTAGACAGAGGGGGAGGTTGGAAGGGAGAGAGAGAAATATCAATTTGAAAGAGACACATTGGTTGATTGCCTCCTGAACGTTCCCAACTGAGACAGGGGAGCAAACCTGCACGTGAGGTATGTGCCCTTGACCAGGAGTCAAACCCGTGACTCTTTGTTCCGTGGGCCAGTGCTCTAACTGCTGAGCCAAACTGGCCAGGGCGCGCTCTTTTTTTTTTTTTTTAAAGTAAGGGTGCCTATCTGTCTTTCGGAGACAGGACAGGTTTTTATTTTATTTTTATTTATTTATTTTATTGTGTAGGATTAGCCCATGTGTTGCATAAAATCTAGCACATCTTCCCCCTGCAGATCTTAGTAGCATCACCTCAGTCACAATGACAACCAAAATGCCCTCAGACATTTTCAAAATACTTCCTAAGTGGTGTTAAAGGCCCGTTGAGAATCACTGGCTTAGAGGGAAAAAAAGAACAAAACAAACCATTATTCACATAATAGGATATTACTAACTAGAACAGCCAAGAGAGATGTTACTAATTACTACCTTTTATTGGAGTGTCAAATGGAACAGCTTATAAGATCTTAAATATTTATATCAAGGTGCAATGAAGGGAATTTTGACTTTAAATGCTTGAATGGTTTGGTAGCCAAAACCTGAGTCAGCTAAAGGCATAAACTTCGGTGTCTGATGAATTGTAGCACCCTTATAAAACTTGGAAGAAATTTAACTTGCTGGGCTCCGTAGGTGATCCAAAGTTCTGAATTTTATGGTCCCCTTTCTGGGTGGATATGGCGTTTATATATATTCAGGTGTTTTATGATGTGTATCACAAATGACCCAGGGCTAAGAGCAGGAGGAAATCCGGTGAGCTGCCCTTCTCCTCTGCCTCTTCTGTCTTAGGCTCCTTTTCCTGTACCAGAACAGACTCTTACTTAAGCAAATTAATTCGATCCTGGTAACAAGTCTTCTATTTATGTGGATATACTTGACTTGTATTTTTAGTGAGGGTTAGGTCTGTAGCAGTACCCAGGTCACATAAACCCTTGTTTTGAATAGTGCTTGATCAATGTTAGGTGGTACCTCTTTTTATAAGTGTAATTTTGTTTTTTTTTAATCCTCATCTGAGGATATTTTTCCATTGATTTTTTTTTTTTTTTTTTTTTTTTAGATAGGGTAGGAGGGAGGGAGGGGGAGAGAGAAACATTGATGTGAGAAAGACACATTGATTGGTTGCCTCCCGCACAACCCTGACTGGGGCTGAGGATCAGATCCACAACTGAGGAACGTGCCCTTGACTGGGAATCGATCCTGAGACTCTTTGGTCCGAGGGCTGATGCTCTAACTGCTGAGCCAAACTGGCCAGGGCTATATGTGTAATTTTTATATAATTTAGAACACTGAGTAAAGCTAAAGCAGTTAATGAATATTTTAGATGGGATGGAGAAGAGACATTTAAATAGAATGCTTCACCTATTTGGGGAATCAGTACTAGGTATTTGATAATAGGTGCTTGTAGCTATCAAAATCTGAAAAGTGGCTGGCTTATTCACCTTTTAATTTTTATGATACATGGAGCAGCTCTTTTGTAAGATAGCTTCAGGTACAGCTGTTGTAAATATGTATGTATATGTACACACACACACACACACACACACACACATGTATTTTGAAATTATTAATCCTAATGACTATGAAAGGCAGGTATCTTCAACTGTCTAATTACCTGTAGCGATGAGAATATAATTTTACCAGCCTGCTGTGCATTCAAAAAGCTGTTTTGGTAAGTGTTTTGCCTCTGAAGATGATCTAGAATACTTGCTTCTCCGTACCTCAGCTTTTTTTCTGTCTCTTCTCCAGGCAGAACTACACGTAAATCATTCCAAAACAATTAATGCTGCTTTAGTCACAAATTATTGATTTTACGTTCCTAGTGTATGTAGAGTGGCTGCTCCACTTAGATTCTAAAATGAGGCTTTTTAATTGTGTTTTCCAGGAAGATATGAATTTAAATGAAGATAAGAAGGCACCATTGCGGGAAAAGGACTTCAGTATCAAAAAAGAAATGGTGATGCAGTACATTAATGCTGCTTCCAAGACAGTAAGTAAAACTGTCAAGTGGAAAAATACGGCCAAAACATGTGGTGGTATGAAAAACAATGCATTTGTCTAATGAAGTGCTTAAGTTTGTGGGCAACTGGAATCAGAGGGCTTCTGAGTGTATAATTAAAGGCACAAGAACTATAAGATTGTTTAATTTAAAAGTAGAACTCATCTTATAACTTTTAAACTGCTTTGTGTTTTAGCCACTCACATTAAGAAACACTGTGATTAGTTGGCTTATCTACTCTAAGACAACTTTTCTTGGTAGTGAATTAAGATGGTTATTGATTTTTATGTCACTTATAAATTGGGATAATATTTGTATTATAGAAAAGTGAGACTGATTTTACTCTAACTGCCTAAATCAGGATACATTGTAGTGGTTTAGAGGCATATCTTTAATGTGAGTTTTCCTATGGAGACATTTATCTTGTAACAAGTTACAAATGTAGACTTTGAAAGGAGGAGCCCTGAACCTTTACCTGGCTACCAGTTTTCTAGGGAACAGGGAATATGTGGGTGGGAATACTGGCCAAATGTCTAAGAAACCACGATTGGTACATAATCAGTTACATTCATTTCATGGACCAACAAATGAGCTTGACCAGCCATATGAAAATTGTAAATAAATAGGTTAGATGAAAAATATAAAATGGAAGCTAATGAAGAAGGCATCGGTAGAAAGACTATATAAAATGATTTTGGCTGAATTTAAGATAGAACTGGATTAGGGGAAAATAACATACTGTAGTTTTCACTGGATACTTTATAAAGCCCAGTTAAAATGAATATAAGTTACTTATATTTTAACTCCATTTATTTGCTAGTCCAGTCAGTGACTCTGGTATTTCTTTTGGAAGACAGACTCAAGTGATGTTTAATTTTTAAACATGTCTCATGTTTAAGCAGCCTGATGTTTAGTTGTAGAAATCACTGAGTACTGTGATTTCAGCTCTTTATATAGATGGGCTCTGTACCTGCTGCTGTGATACAAATTGCCTTTGTCCCTAAATGATACTTGGACATTACAAATTTGCATTAGGGGTCAGAGCTCTTATGTTTTAGATCAATTTATTTATCTTCTATTTCATTGGGGCACCTGTCTGTATCTCCCTGATCCTCAATTTCCTCATTCATAAGATGAAACTAATATCCACATAGGCTTGATGTTAGAATTAAGTTGTTTATTCCACGATTAAAACATAACAGATTTTACTTATTTTATTATTACTTTTTAATCCTCACCTGAGGATATGCTTATTGATTTTTCTTTTTTAATTGATCTTGGAGGGAGGGAGGGGAAAGAGAGAGAGAGAGAGAGAGAGAGAGAGAGAGAGAGAGAGAGAGAGAGAGAGAGAGAGAGAGAGAGAGAGAGAGAAGAGAGAGAGAGAAGAGAGAGAGAGAAGAGAGAGAGAGAGAGAGAGAGAGAGAGAGAGAGAGAGAGAGAGAGAGAGAGAGAGAAAGAAACATTAATTGGCTGCCTCCTGCACATGTCCTGACTGGGGATGGAACCCACTACCTTTTGGTGCAGGGGATGATGCTCCAAGCAACTGAGCCACCCAGCCAGGGCAGATTTTATAACTGGTGCCTCTGTGGTAGCAGTAGTGGTAGTAGCAAATTGTTTGTTTTTTCTTCTTCTTTGTGATTTCTTTATTGTTTGTGCTGTTGAAATTATCATACCATAATTAAAAATATAAGTAAATGTATGTACATCAGTAAAAATGCAATTTTACTGTTAATGAGTCTACATTTCTAAGACATTCATTTGTTCACCCATCACATTTATTAAGTATCTGTATGTTAGGCCCTGGAGATGAAGTGCCAAGATAATTTATCATGTGTCTTATGGAGCAACATAAGACAACACATAAAGGCATGTAATAGGTGAAATGTGATGTGGAAAAAATAGCAAAGGGTGCATGGTGTAACTGTTTCATAGAGTAATCAGGGAAGAGGACCCTGTTTGGGAATTTTAAATCCAACAAGCATGAGTTCATTTAATATAATTACAAGAGATACACTATTAGAGTTGGTTTAGAAAGCCTGGCATTTTAATTCTTGAATTTCAGGTAATAAACAGACTTTTTAATAGAACAAACCATTTTGAACTTCATTATAGTGGATCTATTTCAGTTTGCATTCACTGATTTTAAACTTTAATCCTCTAATCATTTTGGGCTAAGGTTGGAATTTATTTACCAGAATTAGTTAATTAGATTATCAGGATTGAAATAGATTAGTTATTTAAAGTATGATTAAAGCATTGGCTCATTTAATTAGTGTGTGCGGATCATGGCTTTTCCTAGGAGGGTTCTGAATAATCTGGCAGATGTTTAACGCTGCAGAAAGTTCGAGCTGACCAGTCATCTATTTTTGCTCTGGAAGTAGAAACACATTTTATTAACTCGAGGATATGGACTTTGTCATGCCAGTATATTTAGGTTAATGAGTACTCAAAGAGCTTCTCTGAGAAAAACAATAAGAATTCATCCATAGGTTGTTTTAGAGATATACTTTTGTTATCATTTTAGCCTTAGAATTTGCTTTGAGATTCTCTTTTGTGGGTACGCATTCATATAGTTTGTTTTGAAATATGTTTTTATTGATTTTAGAGAGGAAGGGAGGGGAGGGAGGGAGAGAGAGAGAAACATTGATGTGAGAGAAACATCAATTGGCTGTCTCCTGTACGCCCCCTTCTGGAGATGCAGCCTGCAACCCTGACATGTGCTCTGACCTGGAATTGAACTGGCAACCTTTTGGTGCACAGGAAAATGCCCAAACAACTGAACCATACCGGCCAGGGTGCATTAATACAATTTTTTGGAAAATAGTACTGATGCCTAGTTGATGATTTAAAAAAGTTTTAGAAATACTAAGTCTCAAAGCAGCAGTAAAATAGATAAGCTTGGTTTTTAGAAGAGGGGGGAAAAAATCAAGTTAGTTGATTATCGAAGACCTTGGTAAGTTTCAATTTAGGTAAGCAAATATTAAAACTGAATTTCTTCAGTTAAAGATTATTAAAATTTTATTAAGCAGGTATCATGGTAGAGGCTGTGAATGCCAGACTTGCATTTTTCTAACTTCCTAGGGCATGGACATGTGATCCAGGTTAGGCCAGTACAGTACAGTCTGGGGGCCAGGGTTGCTCAGGGCTTGTGAGAAAGGTTTCTCTCCATCATGAAAGAATCAGCAGGAAAGCCACTTTTTCCTGCCATTGAACATGGTTGTGAGAGGGTGTGGGTTGCTTGGGATGAGGCATCTTGGAGCTGCTGCTCTGGTCCGATGCAGTCCTGCTCCAGACGCTTCTGTTACATGAGATGATGCATCTCCTTTAAGCAGCTTTAAGCTGGGTTTTTGCTTTGTTGCTGTAAACATCTTGATACAGCATCCAGATACACTTTTGCCAATGCAGGATCTCTCTTTATCTCTAATTCAGTCTGGAAATTACTCTGTCCATCCAAAGGAGCATCGTGAAAGACCCTCCCCTCACCCTGTATACTCAAAGCATAGATGAGAGAGGTACTACATGGTCCTGGGGGCATTTCTTGGTAAATGAATAGCCTCAGATGTTTAGCAGCAAGTTTATTGGAGAAAACTTCTTTCAAAAAGAATTATACAGATTTTACTTTTGTTTGATTACTGGGTAGAGGCTAACACTATTCTGCAATTAGTGGTACAGACCTTGAAAGTAGGATGTAGCATGATAGTCCAAATAGAAGTGAATTTACAGTTCCTGAACAATGGAAGAAAATTCTGTGACAGAAGAGGATCTCTTAAGCCAACACTTACCTAAGAGTTTTCCCTATTTTCTAAATGGAAGGGAACTAGAATTTAATATATAGAGCTATCATATAAATGTATCTAATAATGCTTAATCTAACTGAGAGTAGTTCTCATTCTTTATTGTGATTTAATATTTTTACTCCTTCCCTTAAAATTAAAAAAAAAAATACTTTTTTTCTCTTTATTGATTTTAAAGAGAGAGGAAGGGAGAGGGAGAGGGAGATAGAAACATTGATGAAAGAGAACATCGATTGGCCGCCTCCTGCATGCCCCCCATTGGGGATTTGGCCCACAACCTGGGCATGTGCCCTGATCAGGAATCGAACTGGCAACCACTTAGTACATGGGTTGACGCTCAACCACTGAGCCACACTGGCCGTACTCTTCTCTTAAAATTCTTAAAGCATCTTTGCAGTTATCACTAAACGATGATTTTTGTAGTCAAAATTCTTGTGCTATGAGTGGACAAGCCAGACTTAGGAGCTATGTCCTAATAGAGTTACTACCTTCACGCTAACACTAAACTGCCAGGAAGAGTTTCCCTTTTCTTCTTGGTTTTGCTTTATCAAATCTTATGTCTGTGATAACAGTGTTTATGTTGGTGTTTACTTTCTTGTGGGTGCTTGCGTTGTATTTAGGGTGAGCTGGCTCTGGCTAGATTTACTATGTCTAGGTAATGTGGAAGTCTCCCAGGACAGGTTAACAGAAGCCGTGGACTAGTTTAAACACAGTTCATTAATGTGTTCAGAGGGACACCCGAGAGGGCAGGATTTAGATCAGTGCAATACCTGCCCCCTCCACCCCATTTTAAAGTGAAGAAAGCATTCACTTTACTTTTCCCTTTTCTTTCTGTCAAGAAGACTCTTCTATTCCACTTTTAGGCTTTTTCAGGATAGTCTGTGGCAGTGCAAAACTGAAGGAGTCCTGAGAAGCCAAAACTCACATCCCAGAGAGTGAAAGCAAACCCCTGGAAGGAGGAGGAGGAGGGTCAGAGTGCATGAGAGGGAGGGAAGGTGCAGTCAGGGAGGTGAGTTTGAGAAAGAGGATAGGAGAACCAGAAAGAGGTCTGGTCCTTTGTGGGGGTGGAGTCTCAGGGAGAGAGAAACTTAAGAGTTTTTAGGGAAATTTTGTTTTTGCTCTGCAATTTTCAAGCCTTTATTATGTCTCCAAGAACCATTCAGTGGAGATAAGCATTTTCTCATCAGTGCTTTTGGGGTTGTCTTTTTCTTTTTTCCAATAGTTTTTATATACAAGATGATGAGACTATCCAGGGTGTGGATGTTTACACAGATTACAACTGGACCGCTACCTGTCAGTATGTAGTCCGTTTTGTCTTTTGGTTGGCCCATTAGAGGTGGATAAATTGCTTTAGAAATTTCTCTTTAAAATTTATACTTCTAGTTCCTCTGTACTAGCTGGGAATTAAAAGCTTTTGTAGGTTTCATGCGCTCCCCCCACCCCCCCATCGTTGGATTCTGTGTCACAGCTGCAAGTAACATGAGTATTTTAAGTGGGCTGATATCTAAGTTTCTTGATTAGGATGTCCTTTATTTCCTATTTATGTTTAGTTTTTTTTTCTTTGTTCATGTCTTTTTCCAATGAAAGAAGCTTACTTTCTCTTTTGTAAGTGCCCCTGAAGTTTGCTGGCTTCCTTTGACTTTGCTTTGAACGGTTTTTCTTTCCTAGTCAATCTGGTCTGCAGTGAAGTGACTGCATGCATTGGAAAAGTTTGAATAGTGTCTCATTTTACTCCTTGAGAACTTAATTATTTCTGTAGTTCTTGCTTAGACTTCTTTAATAAGAAATAAAGTTATATCAGATATTATAGTACTTTATTTTAAAAGGTATATAGAAAGACTGTAACAAGTTTTTTAAGCAGTATGACAGAATGAGTCTAAATTGAGTTCATCTGGAGGGCTGGGGGTATGAAAGAGGAACCCCAAGGGTGCGGGGAAGCTTGTAGAAGGAAGTAGAGTCTGGATTATACAGAAAGCTTCTTGTCCTGGCATGTGCATACCCCACCTCTGTTCCGCTCCCATGAATTCCTCCTGAAAGCAGAGCAAATGGATGTCTCTGCAGGTGCTCACTCCAGGGGCTGGTCCACAGCAGCATCTCCAGGACCCCGAGCCCCTACTAGGCCCAGCCAACACCTCCTTGTTCAGGGTGAGCTGTGAATCATTTAAGAAGTACCTGTGCTCACCACAGCATGGATGCCTTTGATGGTTGCCCGGCACACAGAGCCCTCAGATGTACTTCAGGGCCCACACCCCACTCAGGTGTGCTGGCACCAGGGTGGTGCACGGTGTGTGCCCTTGACATCCATTCAGACTGGTTGCAGCGTTTGTTTTCTCTCACAGCACAGGATGGGGTTTTTATTTTTATTTATTTAAAAAAATTTTTTTTAACTTTTTTTTTTTTGCATGTGTCTTCAGATCGAGCGGGAGGGAGAGACGGAGGAAGAGAGAGAGAGAAACATCGATGTGAGAAAGACACATCGACTGGCCGCCACCCACACGACCCCCAACCAGGGCTGGGGACAAACTGCAACCGAGATACATGCCCTTAGCGGGAACTGAACCCGGGACTCTCTAGTCTGCAGGTCGATGCTCTAACCACTGAGCCAGACCGGCCAGGGCCAGGATGCGGTTTTTAGATGGAGAAGTATGTGTTAGTAGGGCCTCAACAATTTTTCTTTGAGAGTGGCTTTCCCCATGGGCTCCCTTTGCTGGCTTAGAAGATGACCAGTGGGAACCTACACAGATGGTGTACCTCCAGGGGGCCCTTTCATGTTGTGCCCAACAGCGGGAGAAACAAAGGTCAGCGATCCTGAAACAAGCTGCTGCTGGACCACCTGTGCCCCACACACCCCTCCAGCCACAGTATTAGGAAGGCAGGGGGTGTTTGTGTGGTCCCCCTGCTCCTGGGGGTTGCTCAGGCAAACCTTCCTGCTGGGGAGCCTGTGCACATGGTTCTCCTGCCAGCACCTAATCCTGGCTGACGGACCGAAATCATTCCACCTGGTTCCCTGTATTCTTGACTTGTTTAGAATCACCATGACCTGAAGACATTTCTTCACTGAAACCAGTTCTTCTAAGGAAAGAACATATAGTTTGAAATAACATATAGTTCAATTTAAATTCTCACCAAATTTCTCATTACCTTGTAGAAATTGTTTTACCCCATTATTTAGCTTTTTGGCTCCGATAAGGCTTTCAGAATAGAAAATGAGTCACATTTATTGAGGTGTAATACCCATACAGTGACGAGCATAGTCCCGTTGGACCAGTTTTGACAAACATGTCCAGCTGTGTAACCTGCACACCCAGCATGATAGAAAACATGACTGTCGTCCCTGAAGGTGCCCTCATGTTGTAGGCTGAATATTTGTGTCCCCAAGTCCATAAGTTGAAGCCCTGACCCTGTGTGAGGGTGGGGGTGGGGCCGTTGGGAAGTGGTTAGTGTGACATGAGGTCAGGAGGGTGGGCCACTGTGGGATCAGTGCCCTGATCAGAGAGGAGAGACCCCCGACCCAGCTCACATACCCAGGAGAGGCCACAGCTAACCTTATTGCCAAGTGATGGCTGGAAGCTTATTTTAATCACAGGAAAAAGAGTCTGAGGAACCTGGACTTGCTGTAGGTGCTGTCATGCCTGGAAACAAGTTGGTGTACACAGAGATAAGGAAAGCGTGTCAAAGCATTTGTTCCTAGCAGATTGTGAACATTTCTATTTGACTGGCAGAGGCTCTATTAAATAGACTTGGGTGCCACCCCCTACCCCCAACTGTGAGAAACAAGTGGTCTGTGCTGACTTGTCATGGCCATGGGAGCTGACGGACCCCCCCCCCCCCCCCCCCCCGCAAAAACTCTGGATTTTTCCACCGCTCCTTACTTGAGACCTTGTAACGGAGCCGAACGGTGCCTGCCCCTTGTGTCTGGTTGGGTCCTGCATCACCACTCACTGCTGGGGACGAGCCACAGGTGCTGGCCCGGCCTCAGGTGAGCTGGGGTTTTTGAGGGTTGGCTCGTGTGACTAAGGTTGTGCACATTCTTGTGCCCATTTTCTGTGACTCGTTCTCATTTCTCTTGGGCAGATCTCTAGGAGTGGAGCAGCTCTGTGGGATGCCTCGTGGGCTGAGCAGCGGCTTCAATTTGCATTGAGCTCACTGACCTGAGCAAGTCTTTGCCCTTTTGTAAATCACTGAGTTGAAAAGTCCTTGGAGTTTTCTGGATACAAGGCTTGTCAGATGCGTGCACAGTATTGCGAATGTTACCTCCCATTCTTTGACTTGCCTATTCATTTTATTAATGGTCTACATTTTAAGTTAAAATTAACTTTAAAAAGTTGAGTTCATAAGTGTAGGATTACATTCGTGTGTGTGTGTGTGTGCGCGTGCACGCATGTATGTATGTACATACAGTGCTTAAAAGCATTTTTAAGGGTGTTACCTTGGTACCAGTTGTTCTAGCTCAGTAGGACATGATGTTCTCAAGTATGGAGGACTTGGTTTTCTGCGGTATCATTCTTCTAGGCATATACTGGTCAGAAAAAACTGTTTTTTGTTAATCCTCACCTGAGGATATTTTTTCCATTGATTTTTAGAGAGAGTGGGGGAGGGGGGGAGAAACATTCATGTGAGAGACACACAATTGGTTGCCTCCTGCACACTGTAACTGACTTGGTCCGGCCAGGGATCAAGCCTGCAACCCAAGTACTTTTCCTTGAGAGGGCATCAAACCCCAGGCCCTTTGGTCTGTGGGCAGATGCTCTAACCACTGAACCACACCGGCCAGGTCAGAAAAGAACTATATTTTGAGAAAATATTAGTCATATGTTCAGATTTGTGTATGTTTTCTCTAGATAGAAAATCTAGTGTTCATTTGTATTAGTATCGGTTTGCTAACATTGTTATAACAGTGGGGGCATGTTTATATCTTTGTGTCGATTTTTCTTAGAGTTGAGTTTTATATATGAATTTGGAAAGCAGGTAAATCAAATTGTTCTTTTGTTTTATTTTCTTTCACTTTTCATCACTGGTTTTCTTTAATTTAAAAGGTTTATTTATTTATTTATTTATTTATTTATTTATTTATTTATTTGGTACATGCCCCTAGCGGGAACTGAACCCGGGACTCTCTGGTCTGCAGGCTGACGCTCCAACTGCTGAACCAAACCAGCCAGGGCAGGTTTTTGTTTTAATCATTGGAAACGTAGAGGAGCCAGACACTTTTACACATTCTTGCTAATTAAGGTTAACGTGGATTATTTTTTTGTCATCCATTTCAGGTTAGGGATTTGATCAAAGCACCCTTCTAACGTAGTAAAAATTTGTGACTGGTACTTGGTGTGAGACAAATTAATCAACAATTCCCTTGCTTAAGGTACTTTGCCTGTTTATCTCCAGGTCTTGCTTGCTGACTAGGAGAAAATTTCAGAGCCTCAGGGCAATGAACCAATTTCTTGTTAAGAGTATTTCCTAATAATCTATCTGGTACTTTAATTTCCATTTGTGCCTATATAGGACAGGTTTTATTTATGTACAATTAAAATGATCTCCCAGCAGCTCAAATTCATCCGGCTTCCGTACAAGTCTTTTCTGGGCAGCACCAGTGCGTTTAGTTGTCTGCTGGTACTGCAGTGTTTCTGTCCAGGTGGCAGGTGGTGAGGAAAGCAGTCATCTTTTCATCCCCCCTTTTTTTTTTTAATAGGAAGAAATTATATTAGGTTCAAATTAAAATTGTGTATTTTTGGTCTTCTAAAACTCTCATACTTATTTAAAATAACTTTTCTTTATTATAGCAGTTAACAATGTTTCTTTATCTGACACATTTTTCTATTACTAGTAAAATACTACAATTTTAGAGCTTGACCTGGTCAGTGATGCTTACACTGGCTGTGGCATTAGAGGTCATCTGAGATTGTGTCCTCTTGGTTATTTGAGTTGTTTCTTCTTTTAAGATATTTTGTTATGCCCGTGCTTACTTTCTAGATAGTTAACTTGTCATGTCTGATAACCGCAAAGGTAGTGAAAACTTTGAAAGTGCCAGAAAGAAGAGGCATGTAGTTATGATGGAGATGAAAAGGATGAGAAACTGTCCGTATGGAATGAACTTTTTGAATGAAGAAACAGTTCTGAAGGAATAAGTGAAAAATTGAGAAAAGTGCGATGTATATACAACTGTGTTTCAGTGAACAAAGGGGAAAGGTAATTGATGAAATATGGTTCTCAGGCTTGATATCCATTAGAGTCATCTGAGGAACTTTAAAAATCATGGTGTGTGGCCCTACCAAGTCAGTCGGAATTCCTACAGACGGGACCCAGGTATCAGCGTTCTGTAAAGTTCTCCGTGACTCCAGTGTACAGTCAAGGATGAGAACTATTGGGCTGAACAAGACATCACTAGATGCCCTTTATTATATAGTTCATTAAACAAAATCCTGGAAGGAGGTAGAATTTAAAGGCTGAGCCTGGTGAACTTTATTTACTGATAAAATTGTTATCAGGTTTCTGGGTTCAAGGCTAGTTGGCATATGTGTAACATCAAAGTAAGTGTTCAAATGACATACTGTAGTTACTGAGAAATTCTCTATGACATTTGGCCACTAGTAGAAATAGTCAAAGGGAGAGGCTGTCTCCTGTAACAAATAGAAGAACCTGGTCTGTTTTGGAAAAAGATGCCCAATGATAGAACAAGCATTAGCAAGGAGAACGGAGTATGCTTTTAAAGATTCAGTGCTCTGATTCACCCACCTTGTTGGCAGTAGTGAACTTAAATCTCTCTTAACTCAAATTGAACTTAAGAGACATCCTTTCAGGTTTTACTTCTTCCTAAATAGAATAAATTCTATACAAACTTAAAAAATCCTTAATAGATTAATCATCTTGATGTGCAGAAGGCGTTCATTTCTAATTTCATGCTGCCCTGATTCATTGCCATTTCCTAACCGGTGCAAAATAATGGTTTCCCCCCACACTTAAGAGTACGTATAGCTTCACCCAGCCGGTGTGGCTCAGTGGTTGAGCATCGACCCATGCTCCAAGAGGTCGCCAGTTCGATTCCCGGTCAGGGCACATGCCCAGGTTGTGGGCCCAATCCCCAGTGGGGGGCATGCAGGAGGTGGCCAGTCGATGTTCTCTCTCATCGATGTTTCTCTCTTTCCCTCTCCCTTCCTCTCTCTCTAAAATCAATAAAGAAAAAAAAAGTAATAAAAAAAGAGTAGGTATAGCTTCTTACCCTTAATGTAATACAAAGTTATTTCTAATTAACTTTCAAATTATTTCACCATCAAAAGCCTTCCAGGGTAGATTAAGTTAACTAGTAGCTCTGCCGTTGGTATTTCTTGAGGTGGGAAAGCAAAACAGCCCAATATTAAATTCAGACAGTCTTAACGTTTTGACTACTTCTTGTATATTATTACTGTTACATTTGATTTTTTTTATTTTTTATTTATTTATTTTTTTTACTTTTCCTTGGGAAAGCTGTGTTGTACTGTTTTAGAGTTAAACATTTTCTGTCATGTTTGTTAGGGATGGCTTTGTTCTCTCTCATTTAGTAGACATTTTCTTAGTTTTGAAACTGTTTATTTACATTAGGTCTGGTGTATCTTAGAGTGTCTCTACATTTTGCAAATGAGGGAAGGCCCAGGGAGTGTGTGGCATTTCCAAGTTAGTGCTGCAGCTAGAACTAGAAACAAGATTTCTGATTTTTTTTAAAAAAACTTTTTATTATAAAATAAAACACAGTTATAGAAAACACCCCAAAACAAGTATGTAGCTTAATGAATTATTATAAGGAGAACACCACCCAGATAGTAGACAGAACCTCACCAGCCACCATAGGAAGCAGGAAGCCCTTAGTTTACCCTATGCCAATCTCAAATCTCCTTTTTTTTCTCTATGAGTAATTACTGTCTTGACTTTTATAGGTATTGCTTCCTTGAATTTTATAGTTTTATCATCCAGAAGTATATCACTAGACCCCATAATTTGTTCCTGCTTGTATTTTAAAATTTTGAATATCTTTAAAGGCTTTTTAACCTTCAGGTTTCCCATCCATCCCTTTATTTTATACAGGACAGTCTGTTTTTTGCTGATTGCATACTCGGTAAAGTTCACATGTTTCTCTTTCCTTTGTGTTTCCTGCAAAGTGGCAGTTAGATCCAGAGGCTTGATCAGACTCAGGTTTGATCCCTGTTTGATCAAATATTATGATCTGTTATTAGGAGGTACTTTGTTTGGTTTATAATTACAATTCTAGAATTTCATTTCATTTATTAGTTGGAATACGTTTATAAAGAGACAGTTCCTCAAATACTGATCACCTCGTGATATAGGAAATTTAGGATAAATACTTGATTTCCTTTTTTTTTTCAATTTGCCAGTTTTTAAGATACTGAGTTGGTTCCTTATTGTCCTCTGAAGGTGATTAATTATTTTTAATGTCAGTTAAATTGGTGCATCACAGTTATTCTTGGTAAAGCTCAAATTGTCCAGTATTTGACAAGTGGCTATAAAATATTTGGCTCACATGTTTTTTCCCTTAGGATCTTTCATATAGTATACCATTTTCTTCTAGCATGACGCATGTCAGCATTGCTGTCAAAAAGACTGCTGATAAATAACTTTTATTCCTTAGAGGTTATTGGCTCTTTTTATTTAGAAGTCTGAGTTGAGATTATAAAATAAGCAGTATAGTCTTTCGTTATGTACTTGCTTTGGTTTTCTTCTTTGGGGATCCTATTATCTGTATGTTGGGTTTTTGTTTATCTTCAACATGCTACTTTTTCTCAAATCCTATTTATCTTTTCCTTTCTTTTTAACTGAAAAAAATTTATTTATGAGTCTCTTGACATGATTTATTATGTTTTTTTCTTATATTCTAATTTAGTTTCTATTTCTGAAATTATTTTTTATTTTATTTCTACTTTGTTTTTAGTTTTCTCACATCATTTCTGAGTTTTTCTAATTCTTCTTTAAGTATTTTTTTCATGTCTTATATATCCTCTTAATGTCTCAGCTCATTTTGAAATAGGAAGTTATAGTTTGCCATGTTCTGTGGGTTTGTTTGTGTGGGGACCTTTCATCTTTTGTAGAAATGTTCTGCTTCATGTTTTTTTCACTCAGCACTTTCTCTGCAGAGTGGGGTCCTGTCCTGGAACGAAGCCCGGCAGCCCACTGTTAGGCGTTCTTAGGACGTAGACTGCTCCGGTCTTTTCAGATTTTCTCTGCCTCTTGTGTGCACTTACAATTGCCGTGGGCCGAACTCCAGCAGTGTCAGCTGCTCTTCTCAAACTGGCCTGTGATTTCTAATGAATATCTGGGTTATTTTGGAGTTCTCCTCCTGTTTTCATATTTATCCGACACTGAATTGCTTTTTCTGCTTCTTCACGCACAGACGTTAGTACTGTGCAGATCTAGTGGCTATTAGTGGTTTGTCTCCAGCTGCTTGTATTTTGAGGCTCATGGAGATACAGGCATACCTTTCAGCTGTTCTCGACCTGTGGGTCGCGACCCCTTTGGGGGTTGAACTACCCTTTCACAGGGGTCACCTAAGACATAACAGTAGCAAAATTATAGTTATGAAGTAGCAACAAAAATAATTTTATGGTTAGGGGTCACCACAACATGAGGAACTGTATTAAAGGGTCACGGCATTAGGAAGGTTGAGAACCACTGCTAGGTATTGCGGGTTTGGTTCCAGACCACTGCAAAAAGCAAACATTGCAGTAAAGCGAATCATGTGAGTTGTTTGGTTTCCCAGTGCATATAAAAGTTATGTTTACATTATACTGTAGTCTATTAAATGCACAATAGCAGTATGTCTAAGAAAACAATGTACATACCTTAGTTAAAATATACTTTATTGCTAAAAAATGCTGACTGTCATCTGTGCCTGTTGGAAAAAAGGTGCAGATAGACTTGTTCAAGGCAGGGTTGCTGCAAACTTTCAAATTTTTTTTTTTTTAATCCTCACTGGAGGATATTTTTCTATTTATCTTCAGGTAGAGTGGGAGGGAGGGAGAGAGAGAGAGAGAAACATCAATGTGAGAGGGACACATCGACTGGTTGCCTCCCTCAGGACCCTGACCAGGGTTGGGGATGGAACTGCAACCGAGGGAAGTGCCCTTGGCTAGAATCGAACCCGTGACTCTTTGGTTCGCCGGCTGACATTCTAACTGCTGAGCCATACCGGCCAGGGCACCTTCAATTTGTTTAAAAAAAAAAAAAATCTGTGAAGCACAATAAAACAAGGGTATGCCTGTACCTTGTCTCTCAATATTGGGATTTTGGTCTTGCTATTTGCTCTTTAATTTTGTTTATTTTTCTGTGGGGATCTAGAGAGCTTCAAAAAGGAGACTGCACCTGCCATCAGCCCATATCCTCTAGTCGTCTGATTCTGAATCTCAGTCTTTCTTTCTTCTGTGCCAGTTCATGTCTTTGGTTAAAAAGCATTCTTCCTTTCGCTTGCCCCCATGCCCCCACTGACTTCCAGGGGAGAAATTGTGATATATTAAGAAACGCCATTTTGCTATGTAACTTGAACTGATAGCTCAAGGTTTTTGCTGTTTAACCTTTAAACTTTCATCAAACCTATTAATGATCCATGACCAACAAATAGATTTAAATAAAACACTGGTTTTAGTCTTAATTTCTATATTATGTTTGTGCAGTGCTATTATCTTCTCATATAATTTCAATAAGTTATGCAGAATGCATTCTTTTTTTATAACCCAGTGATAGGGAGAAAATTCAGACTGCCCTTCAGTACTTTACCCCACCCCTGGAAAAATAGGTATCAGCTGCTTGTGTGTGTCTATAAATTAGTGAGTGTGTTAAATCTATCACAGCATGAAATCACTTCAAACGCTGTGAAAGACTATCTTAAAGAATTTAAATTGATTGCAGATGTTGGTGCAATTAAGCAGGCCTGATGAGCTCAGAATCATGTTTCTCAGATTTGAATATCAATGCATTTAAAAAAATTATAGTGATGTACTCCATGTAAATGGAGTCCATAGGCATCTGAGAGTTTGTCACCTTGTTTTTAAAAATGCTTCAGCAGTGTGAAAAGTGAATTGTGACCCTTTATGTAGACAGTTGTATTACTTAGAAAATGTCTTAAGTATGTGTAGTTCCTTGCCATCCTTAACCAACTAGAATTGACTTTGAATGATTATTTCCTTCGTTATTTTATTTGCCTACCAATTTGTCTCCCTTTTTGTGCCTGTAATTCATTTAAAAATTATTCTATAGTCAGGGAGTTATTTCATCCCTATTTTTAAGAAGAAAAAAAAAATGAGTATAACAAGCAATGAGTTGGCTTAGATAATAAAAGCATAGGAGTATTTTTCCCTTGAGGTTAGACCTTTTGCCTAGTAGAACTGTGCCTACTTTTAGTTACTTTGACTTTAAACTGCTGAAATGTAAAAGGGAGTTTTCTAATTATTAAAATATAACCTATTGGGTTGCAAATTAGAAAGTGAAATCTGAATCAAGACTCTAACAAGATTAAGTAGAGTGTACGGTGTGTTCATTTTCAATTTATTTCAAATTGATCCGTGCACATTAAGTAATTAAATTCATCAATTTTTGTTACACATTGTAAAATGTTATGGACATTAGGACTTTATTACATATACGATAGTGAAATAAGTTACAAAAATGTAATTTTATTTAGTTACTTTTTTTAAATACTAAGGAAATTATTGAAATATTATTTGAAGTGTAGTAACATTAACAATTTGAAATAGGAACAAAATGCATTAAATTTTTCTAGAAGATTTGAATTAAAACTGTTTGACAATATTTTATAAAAGCTTATTTTACTCATTATGATAGAGAGATATATATATTTTTTAGGAGTTAAGAATTCAGCTTTGTTACTTCTAGCTTTGTGATTTCAGAAAATTCAATATTCCTCTCTACGATTCAGTTTACTAAGTAATACAGTTTTAGGAGTGTTGCCTGGCTGGTGTGGATTGAGCACTGTCCCATGGACTGAGAGGTCCCAGTTAGATTCCTAGTCAGGGCACATGCTCGAGTTGCACACTTGATCCCCAGTAGGGGGCATGTAGGAGGCAGCCGATCGATGTTTCTCTCTCTCATCAATGTTTGTAGCTCTCTCCCTTCCTCTCTCTCTAAAACAATAAAAGCATATTTAAAAAAAAATTAGGAGTGTTGGTGTGGGAACTTATACAGTGGGAAGTAGGGCAATGATTAAATAAAATCTTTTAAGTTATCTTGGTGTATTAAAGTTCAAGTCTTCTTATCAAAGTTTAAAAAGTGTAAAATGAGATTGGGTGAATGGATGCTACAGCAGAAATATTCTTAATTCAGGTTCATATTAGAATAAAAAGTTGGATAAAAATTATTAAAATTGGGCATCATAAAAAATAATATATACAGTATTTTTTCCTACTTAAAATATATATTCACATACCACTCTTGGATGTAGAGCCAAGCCTTTTTCTTTGAGTGGCTCCTACTTTGGTGTTTCCTACATAAGGCATATCTATGTAGCATTATCTGTGATCACCATTTGTATGTTTTAATTCAACTAACAATTTATACTTGTAGAACAGTCTACATTCAGACTTACAAGAGATTTGTATGATGTTTTACAGTGTGATGTTATCAGTGATCTTACACGTACCTAATTTGGAAATGAGTTATTTAAAGCAACTCACTCTAATCTTGTCTTTTCTAAGCTTTAAAGTAATTTATCACAGAAACAAGTCTTTTCTTTCTCATATGCTTACTTTAACAGGAACAGCTATTATCACAGTTCATAAACAGTTTTGGGTACAAAAAAAATCAACTCTTGACATTCATAGAAATCAGTAGTTCATAGGTGTAACTGTATAGCCTGCAGCGTGCTTTTGGCGTCTGTCGCTCTATGTTACGCGATAATGGAAAGCCTGATATTGGATGTCTGTCTTTTAGCACCTTATAGAAGTCACTCTTTGGTGAACTTTATTTTTTTCTTTTTCTATCCAATGGGGTCTTTAAAAATACAATTTTCTGTAACTTTTAAATTGTTTTTTCTATTTGATTGTTCTACCCTCAGTTAGAAATGATTGACTAAGCTCAAATTGACTCAAAGAAAAATAGAAGCATATTGGCGCATGCATCTGAGTAGCCCTGGGGTGTATGGCCTTCAGACAGGCCGAGATCTAGGTTCTCAGAAGACCTGAGGATTCAGTCTCTCTATATCTCTATATCTCTTAGCACTATTTTACTGTCTTGGCTTCATTCATGCAGGCTTTTTCCGTGGTAAATCTAGATGGATAGCAGAAGCTTCTGACTTACCCTTTTATATTTTAAATCAGTAGTATTCAATTTTAGATCACTTACTTAATAATTTAAAAAAGTTGATCATATATGCCATTAAGCCAGTAAATGTTTATTTATCATAAGCATGTTCATTGTATTAGTTCCTCATATTTGTTATTCATTTTATCTATAAATAGATTAATGTATTAATATTTTATCTCTAATATATAATATGAATTGACAATATCAAGATATAAATTAAAGTATTACTATTTCACTTGACATTTTTGCCTCATATACACAAATGAAATTGTTTGGTTCCCCCTTTTCTGTTTCATTATCATACCCATTCAAAAAAAATTCTGGGACCACAAGCAAGCATGCAGTAAGCATTGCGATTTCCTGGGGTGCATGTTGACTTCCATCTTGCCCACCTGAAGCCCTTCCTTGTTCTTGTTCTTGAATGGTTTTTCTCTTGTACCAGCTCCTGTCCTCCATTTAGCCACATTTAATCAAAGACTCAGTTTGAATTTGCTGTTTGATGTCGGCATTGCCACCCTCTGCCTATTAGGTTAGTGCTCAGGACCCTGAGTAAGAACTGGTGTGCCCTAGCTCTGCGTTCATGTGTTGTACATGGAGAAAAAGACACAAAGGCATGCGTGAGATCACATGTCATCTGGACAAGCTAGATTCCTTTAGGACAATATTATCTTTGTTAATTCATGATTGATCACAAGTGACAGATCTGAAGGTCTCACAAACTTGATTGGTCAACACGCTAAAGACTCAGTATGCATTTGTGAGTAGGTATGCAATCTAAGCTACTAGAGACTGGTGTATAAAAATCCAAATACCAGCCCTTGTTGGTTTGGCTCAGTGGTTGGAGCATCGGCCTGTGGACCAAGGAGTCACGGTTTTGGTTTCGGTCAGGGGCACGTACTGAGGTTGTGGTTCAGTCCCTGGCCCTGGTTGGGGTGGTTCGGGAGGTAACCAGTCGATGTGTCTCTCTCACACATCTCCCTCCCCCTCCCCACTCTATCTGAAGATAAATGGAAAAAATATCCTCGGGTGAGGATTAAAAAAAAATCCAAATATCACTTTAATTGACAATAAGAAATATTATTAAGGAGAAAGTAATTCTTGTAGTCTGTTCTCTCTTTATAGGCTAATATATATAGGAAACCAAATGATAGAGAGTTGCTTATGTGGTTTGCTGGATGATCCACTATGAAGATAATGGGGTGTGTGCCCATAGCATCATAGGCTTTTGCTGTTTTAACTGTTCTCATACTTCATGTAATTGTCCATTGAATTAATGTGATACACTAGAAGCTCCATGAAGTAAGAGAATATCTGATGCAGCACAAACTCTATATTTGCGTTAATGTTTCTGGCACCCTCTTTCTTGGGGAGTGGTCTCTCTGAAGAACTTTGGGTTCTGCAGGTAGCCTTGTAGACTACCTCGTCCTATAACACATGCTCACTAATGTTGGAGTGCCCTGAAATTGCTGAGGCCACCCTTTTTTTTTTTTTTTAAGAATAGATTTTGATTTTTTTTTTTTTTTGAAAGAGAAAGGTGGGGGGGGGGGGGGAGAGAGAGAGAGAGAAAAACATAGATGTGAGAACCCAACATTGGTCGGCTGCCTCCTGCACACTCTCCTACCAGGAATCAAGCCCCCAACCCTGGTATATGCCCTTGACTTGGAATCAAACATGTGACCTCCTGGTGCTTGGGATGACACCCAACCAACTGAGTCACACTGGCCAGGGCAGGCCATATTTTTTATAGTAATTAAAATAAATTCATTTTATCTTGAGTTAACACTTGATCTTAGTGTATATGTGTCATCTCTTTGGACCTTTTAATTGGAGTCTCATTATCTGTTACATTTTGATATATTTCCTAATTTCATTGTCTGAACTTAATTGTAATTTGGGGGTATCTTATGGTTAGCAAAATGTATTTCCCCCAAGACTCACTTGTCACGTTACCTTTTAGAGGATAATTTGATAGGGACTGGTGTTCTCATTTTATTTTCTTGCTAAGTATTTCATTTTTATTGCTCATGATCTTTATACATTTCCCCCTTCTCATTTTTGAGAGTTTTCCTAGGACACAAAGGTTGTTTACATAATCAAAATGATTAGAAATTCTAAGATCAATTTGTTTAGTAATCAAGTAACATTCCAAGTATCATTCATTTATTCAGATGCTCAAATTTAAAATTATTAAAATCAAAGATACAACTTAAAAAGGTAGAGTATTACTTAATGAGGTGGTCTTCAACCAACACTGAATAATTTCTTACTATCTTACTTCTTTGTTCTTCCATGAAAAAGGTATATGATCTCTACTTTCACATAGCAGGTCTGTAGAAGGAATGCTTTTCTTGTGAGATCTGATCACAGTTCAAATATCATAATAATGCAAATGAATAAGCACAAAATGTATGAGTGAATAGAATGGCTTTAATTAATCATTCATTTTTGTATAATGCTTTTAAAAAAAAGATAAATAAAGCCCAAGTTAAGAATTTAACTAATTGAGAATATATTAAATAAAGGTATTAAAGTATAACAATTTTAACAATTCTTTTCTCATTTCAAAGTAATGCATTGTTACAGAAAATGTAGAAAATATAAGACGTCAGAGAGAGAGAGAAAAAACCCCTACTAACTCAAGATGAGTCATCCAGCTAAAATATTAAGGTTGTTTTGATTTTGAAAAAGAATTATTATAACAGTAAAACTAAGGTTTTTGTAGCACAAATATTCAATGTGATTTCTCCTGTTTTGTCAGAGTTTTGGCAGAAGTCCAAAGGCTGAGGATAGCAGGTGCCAGAACAGCATGGCCGTGAAAATAGATTGTGAAACCGATTGTGCTGCTGTTAGCTCATCCTTCACTTCTAGGCTATAGAAGAATAGGTTCGCAGACACTTTTAAAATGGAACACTGGTAGAGAGGCTTTCTTTGTAGAGAGGTGTTTTTGTACAATGGCATTACTTCCAAATCTTCATGAGGGAATAGAGCCAGTGAGCGGACCTTTGAGAGAACCTCTCAGAGGTTGACTGGATCCCTTCCAATTTGGAGACACAGGTCTGGATACTGCAAATGGTAGGCTCTAAAGGCAAGAGGCTGTGGGAGTTTCTGTGGTGGCAGAATAAGGAGAAAGGATAAGACTTTTCGTTGGAAAAAGTTTGACTTGCGCCAGAACACGGACTGGATGTGGACCTCTCAGAAGGGTGTTGACTTTGATTTGTCTTGGGGGAGTTTTGTCCAAGGGGACCACTGGCACATGCAGAGACCCCAACAGGAGAGGGTCTTTGGAAAGCTGGGCGCTGGGTCTCTACAAGGGAGTCTCGGAGTAACCCACATAAGCATCCCACAGAGGACAACGGCCTTTGCATATCAGCCACATCCAGAGGACAGGTGCAACATAGTGCAACCGTAACACACTCTCCTCAGCCCTGAAGGTGCCTGGGGAAACCTGATGAGGAGGGATCATGGAGTTGAAGAACAAGGTGGGAAAATGGTACAGGACCCCAGTCCTATGTGGTACTATAGATTTCCTGGTCTGTGAGGGCCACACTGAGGAGGGGGGGCAATTTTAGGTTAGTTAAGATTGACATTTTAACCTTGGCTGGGTGGCTCAGCCAAGGAGCCACCTATACATGCTTGGTTGGAGCATCATCCTATACACTAAAAAGGTGCGGGTTTGATTCCCAGTCAGGGCACATACCTAGGTTGCGGGTTCCATCCCCGGTTGGGGAGCATGCAGAAGGCAACTGATTGATGTTTGTCTGTCTGTCTCTCCCTCCCTCCCTCCCTCCCTTTCCTTTCTCTCTCCCTTCCCCTTCCTCTCTCTCTAAAATAAGTAAACATATCCTCAGGTGAGGAATGAAAAAAATAAAGATTGAAGTTTTAATATTAGCCCCATTCTTCCTTACTGGTCTGGAAATGTGTGAAATGTAGAATATTATTCTGAGATGATATTACTAAAAATAACTTTTGAGTCAGAGAGCATTTGTAAGCAAGTTTAAGTCCAGAAATTGTACAGCAAAAGATGGGTACATGTGTTAATGTAACTAAAAACTTCCATATGGATGGTGATGGGGAGAGGGAGGAAATTAACAAAGTTAGAAGAAATAAAAAACTGGAAGAAAATATTTGCTATATATAACTAATGTGTAAAGAACACCCACAAATCATTAGGAAAAAGATGAATAACCCAATAGGAAAGATTTTAATACATATAGGCAATTTACCCAAGAAGAAATACAAATGGCAAACAGCTCTTTGAAAACATGTTCAATCTCAATATGTAAATTAAAATAGGTATGGAGAGCATTTTTCAACTGTCAGAGTAGAAAGGCTAAAAAAGATTGCTGACAGCAAATGTTTGGTGAGGATGTAGAAATATATAGCATAGTAACCTTCTTGGATTATAATTTGGCAATATCTATCAAAATAAAAAACTTGTATACTCTATTGATCTAACAGTGTCACTATTTTGAATCTATTTTTATAACAGCTTGAACTTGTAAAGATCTATGTATGAGGTTGTTTCTTGTAGCACTATGTAAAATGTCAAATTTAAAACAACCAAAATATTCATCAGTAGAGAAGTGATTAAGTAATTCACAGCATATTCATGCAGTGATGGATAATACAGCCATTAAAATGAATGTTACATTTGACTTGGAAAGTTAGCCGATATGAAAAGCAACATAGAAGTATGTGGATGGTATGAACCAATTTTTGTTTAAAGAACGTTGTTGTGTGAGTACATCCTTGTATATGTGAATGAATAGGTGCCTAAGTGTATCTTCCCAGTTAAAGGAAAACTCTTGCTAGATCCTCACCAAGTTTATAAAAACCATTTGCACTGTTTGTCTCAGGCAAAGATTAGAGAAACAGAGGCAAGAATTTTCATTTCCTCCTGTACTTAAACAAAAAGGACAAGTGGGCTTATGAGTGAGTTTTAGATATTGATGTTTTTGTGTATTTCTCAGGATAAACTTTTTTTTTCTTTATTTTAGAGACAGAGGAAAGGAGAGGGAGAGCGAGAGAGAAACATCGATGAGAGAGAACATTGATTGGCCACCTCCTGCACGGCCACCACTGGGGATTGGGCCCATAACCTGGGCATGTGCCCTGACCAGGAATCGAACCAGTGACCTCTTGGTGCATGGGTCGACATTCATCCACTGAGCCATACCGCCCAGGCTCTCAGGATAAGCCTTTTTTTTTTTTTTTTTTTTTAAATTAAAAACATAAAAAATGAGGAGGAAGTGGGGTGAAGAGCTAGGGGAAGAGGGTGGGCAGCCATCTACCAGATCACGTCTGACTTTAGGATGTGGCGAGATGTGAGTGCCGAGCTTCAGTTCCTGCTCCTTGATGTTAGGCTACCATGATCCAGTCTTTCTTCTGTGTGCAAGAAACTTGGGGAGCCAATGTGAACAAGACAAGTTTTCTAGTACTTCAAGGAGCTCACAATTTAGTTGAAACAAAATGTATAAGCAGGTGAGAAGAATACAGTGGGATCTATGGGCCCTAAGTGTATGGTCAAGTGCTGGGTTATGGACAGCAGCACAACGATGAGAAAGCATCGTATGCTGTTTTAGGGAGTGAATGGGTGAGACTCTGGGTCTCGTCAGCCTCTTAGCTGGCAACCTAACCAGTGCAACTGGCTGTTTCTACTGGGCCTTCATTCATCCGAGTTTTCAGCTTTGGTACCAGAAAATATCTTTTTACAATATCTTCTTAGCAGAAATAAAACTGAATGTTGTTTCTAACAGAAAATACCATTTTTGTCTTGTTTACCAAGTCATTTTGCTTCGTGCAGATGGCCTGATAACATGGACCACATTTCAATTAGAAAAATAAAAACAAATCAGCAGACCTGATAGTATGCTGTTTGCAAAGCTTTGAAATGGAACTTGGAATAGGACACAGATGCATTTTACACTCTTGTAGTAAATTGGCACTCATTTAATAATCACTTTTATTTACAGAACTTAAGTTTTGGAAACATCTGGCTAAATCTATGAATAATGTAAATGTTCAGTTTGTGATCATTGCCAAATAGTGTTTATTAAGCATTTACCTATGTGTGATAATGCTGGATGCTGTCAATAACCGCAATAAATGAAAAATATAGGACACTTGGAGAACTGACTCACAGAAGTGGTAAATTACTACATTGAAACATGTGAAAAGGATTACTTATATTTGAAATATTTCATGTGATTTTTCTGTGCCCTAGAATGTATTATTTAAACTGATTTTTTTTTTTTCAATCTGAAAAATTAGGGGCTAGATCTGATAACATCTAAGTTACTTTATATTTCTGAAAAATTCTTTGATTCCTTACCTTATTAGGATATGTCACTCAATTATCTCTGCTTTCAAAGCCATTTAGTTGAAAACTTCGTATTTTCATCTTAATGTTTTCAAAAGTTATGTATAGACATTGTGAAACATACATATACAGCAAAAAGAAAAGGAAACCATAAAATTTTCACCAGAGGTAACTGTAGTTAACATTTTTTAATTACTTTTTTCAATTCTGGAAAACGAGGTTGCGAATGTCAACCTCCAAAGGTGTTTGGGGAGAATAAATGAAATACTACACGTTGTTATTGCATGTGTGATGGATGTATCAGCCTTAGTTTTAATATTTTTCTTTTTTATTTTAATAGTGTCCTGATTATGTTCCAGCTTTTTTTATTCTGAGGCTTGTTAGAGATCCTTAGTAACTGTTAACTTATAGTAAGTAGTATAAAGTACTCTGATAAAAATAGTTTTCATCTAGTGTTTTTTGATATTTAATTCCTCATTTCTAGGCAAATTTTTTTTTTTTTATCCTCACCTGAGGAGATTTTTCCATTTTTTGTTCAGATAGAGTGGGAGGGAGAGAGAGGAAGAGAGAGAGAGAGAGAAACATTGACGTGAAAGGGACACATCGAGTGGCTGCCTCCCACATGACCAACCAGGGCCGGGGACAAACTGCAGCCGAGGTACATGCCCTTAGCAGGAACCGAACCCAGGTCTCTCTGGACCGCAGGATGATGCTCTAACCGCTGAGCCAAACCGGCCAGGGCGAAGGAAAATTTTAATGTTGCCAGAGATAAGTTTTCAATCATGTTTTTATACCAATGAACATGAAAACTAATCAATGAAGTTAATTTAGCAAGAAGAGAGAAATGGTGGGGCCACAGTTGAAAGCTTCTGTTAAATGGGGGAGGAGGAGAAACCCAGTAGAGATTGTGATGAGCTCCTATAGCCATATGTGCATCTTTAGATGTGGTACAGAGAGGTGGAAAAGAATTTGATGGGGTAGTTAGTCTATGGTTCAAGTGGAAAAATTCAACAGTGTTTGGCTTTAGGGAGAATGGGGGATGATGGGCACTGAGAAGAGACCTGTGGATAAGGAATTCTCTGGTGGACATTTGTAAGAGAAGCTCTGGGAAAGATTAAATGGGGCCGGTAACCAAATCAGTGAAACAGGTACTGGGATTAGACTGGTGGTTTAGTGTTAAAAGACTTAAATATAAGGAGGTACACATGTTTCTCTGGGCAGCAAGATCTGGTGAAGATAGAAGTAACTGGTTTCCTTAATGGAAGAGGAAAGGTGAGTTAATTCATACTATCTAGTTTCACTATTTTAGTGAAGCAAAGAGCAAAGTCATATGTTAAGAGTAGGGCAGAGATAGGGATAGTTTCAAAAAGAGCTAATGGGTTTTGAGCAGGTATTGAGAGAATGGAATGTGAGTAACAATACCCGAAATCTATCTTGAGGGCCCATTTGAGGTTGGAAAATAGAAACAAATATGAATGCAGACTAATGGTCCCTAAATTTTGTTTAGTCCAAGAACCCTTTTTATAAAAATGTAGTCTTACATAGATAGCTCCCTTGCTCCCTTCCCCATCATCTCTCAAAGATAAAAGTGAATCTGTTTTGTTTGAGAAAGAGTAGTCGGTCTTAGAGGTCAACGTATGGTCAGTTCTGAGGCCCATCTACGGAAGCCTAAAACTCCAAGGGACACAGGATACACTGGTAGGAGACAAGTAGAATGCACAGAAAAGGAAGATGATGGAGACCAGTTAGAAACTTCAAGTCTTCTCTTTGGAGATGAAGAGGCCAGAACAATCACAATTGGGCAAATAACACCAATTCAGGTAACCCTGAGTTAAGGACAGGTTTAGGAGCAAGTGAATATCAGAAGATCAAGTAAGAAGCTACAGTACATGCCTAGGAAATCATTTAAAGAAAGAAGCAACATATGGATTTGAGGGGTTCACATGAAGCAAGCACTTCTTTCCATGAGTCTGGGAATCAAGAGAAGATGTCAAACACGACTGGCTCTCGTCCTGTCTTCATGCTGCCTCCGGTGTGGATAGCTTTGAGTCTGGGGTGTGGGCTGGGAAGGAAGTCTGGGGACTAAGGGCACATTCTGCTTCTGGATTTGTGTGTGGCCATTGTTGGAAGAGGGTGTTGGAGGCTTTCTCAGCATCTGATTTTGTGGGTGTTGCAAACAGCACCCAATGCTTCAAGTGTGGCTTCTAAAGTTCAAGGAGTGAGTTACAAGAGCTTGTCAAGTTTGGTTAAGTTTAATGTGAGCATTATTAAAATTACTCAGAGGTCTCAAGAGGGGTTCATGGATCTGTTTTTGCCCCAGATTCAGAGAGCTCTCTCTATGCATCCTCCTGTAGCTCGCCTGCATGGTAAACCTGTGTGTCTGATTTCTCTTTCCTCCAAGCCGAGGTGATCTCAGCACAGGACATTTGGGGCAGCAAAACACTGACACACATTTTGTCTTATCTCATCATTACCAAATTGTTATTATATAGCTCAACTTCTTATTTCTCATCTTCCTCTAAATTTTAAGTAGAGGAATGGTAGAATTATATGGGAGTAAAGCTTTAAGAAATCTGTGTTTTAAAGTGAGAACAAACATGTAAATTGTAAATACTTTCTAAAATTAAGAATTAGCCATCATAGCCCAGCTGGAGTTGGTTGAGCGTTGTCCTGTGCACCGAAAGGTTGCTGGTTTGATTCCTGCTTAGGGCACATGGCTGGGTTGTGTGCTACTGAAAGCATCCGATCCATGCTATTCTCGCACATCGATGTTTCTGTCTTTCCTCCCTCCCTCTCTCTCTAAGCATGTCCTCAGGTGAAGATTACAAAAAAAAAATTAGCCATCATATCCATAACTTTCTGGCCCAGTATCTGGAAGAGATGCTTACCTCACTTATGGTATAAAAAGATAAAAAATTCAAAGGATAAAAATTTTGTGTTAAAGAAAAGACACATTTGTCACATGGAAACTCTAAGTGTATTATTATCTTAGTTCTTAGGAGTAATTTAAATAATACTGTCAATTATACATATATTTCAAAAGCTTTACCTATTGTGCATTAAGAAATAATTAAATTTCATTTTCCTTAAACTATGTAGTGATAGTTTCTCTGTATAAACATGTAGAGATTTAGACTCATAGATAACAGAGAACAGACTGACAGCTGTCAGAGGGGAGGTGGGAGGGGGCTGGGGGAAAAAGGTGAAGGGCTTAAGCAAAAAAAACAAAACAAAACCCATGTCCACATAGACACAGAACAGTTATGGTGATTTCCAGAGGGAAAGGGGGGATAAATGGTGATGGTGGAGACGTGATTTGGGGTGGTGAAAACAGTACAATATACAGATGATATATTATAGAACTGTACCCCTGAAACCTATATAATTTTATTAACCAATGTCACCACAATAAATTCAATTAAAAAAACCTGTGAGGATTTAGGAAAAGCGACATGGGTAATGAGGATGTGAAATAATTTATATAGTACTGATTTTCAGGTCTTGGCATACAAACCACAGTGAAACAAACTTAATAATTTAGTTGAGTAAGTACATCACAGATTTAGTCAACTCTTCTAGTTGTAATAGAAGTCCAACTTGAATCAACAAGCACAGAAAGACCTTTTATTGACTTTTCTACCTGGACGAGAAGGGATGAGTAGAATGAAGGTCTAATGTCAGGACTTTCTCTCCCTTCTTCCCTTGGCCTCTGAACATTGGTGTTACCGTCTCTGACTGCAGAACAACTTTCTATCAGAAAAACGAAAGCTTGAAACTGTAAAAGAAAACAGAGGCCTACTCAGCTGTTGAAAAAACAAGCTAAAACTGTATACCAGACTAAGCATAGGGAAAAGACAAGAAATGTGGTTAAAAATATTTCTAATGATCTTGACAAAGAGTTAGTATTTATACTCTATAGTGAACTTTCATGAGTTGACTAGAAAAAGAGAAAAAAATCAATTAAAAAAATGAGCGAATGACATTTCAAGAAGAATAAATCCAAAAACAAATACATATATAAAATTTGTAGTTCTATATATATATTAAAGCAACTTTATACCCATTAGATATTTTTACTATTCTAGTGGAGAAAATGTACCTCTATATTACTGGTGGAGCTGCAAAATGATACAGTATTTTGGGAAAGCTATCAGAAATGGCTGTGAAAAAGAAAAATATACATGCTCTTTGACCCAGGTGTTCCACTCCTGGGAGTCAGTGACTTAGAAATAAAGGCACCAATAAATGAGGACATATTCACAATGATGTGTTTTGCTCATTATTATTTACTGTGTTAAAAACCTGAAAACAAAAGGCAGTTCAATAAATTATGGTTATGTATAACCATGGAGAATTATGTCATTATTAAAAAGAATGAATTAGAGGTACACTAGATTGAGAAACTTCCATGAAGTCTAAATCAGAGAAAAGCAAAGTACAGAAAATTTAATAAGATGATACCCCTAAAAAACAAATTCTACCTGTATAATTATGTATGTGTGTATATACATGCATACACACATGTGATTATGTGAGCATTGATTAAAATGTGGAAGGATATGTACTGGGATTTATACATGGATTACCTTACAATGGGAAGAGGTATAGAACAGCTCAGTAAAACTTTTAACTTTTATGGATTTATGGAAAAGTGTGTGTGTGTGTGTGTGTGTGTAAACATATTTATACCCAAATGACTAAAAAGTTAAAAAATTTAAGAGAACCACATCAAAAAGGCAATACAGGTTTAGTTACACAGACATTATTACTAAAGGATTTCAGAGTACCTTATTTTAAATCCTACTTCCAAACTAAAGAAGTTGAGAAGCATTTGAAGACCCTAACCTTTGGGCATAAATTTAAGATGGTAAATAGATTTACTGTAAAGAAAATAATCTTGAGGTAATGACATCTTAATCACTTTTGTATCTTCCTACCCTAGCATGGGGTCTGCTCTGTCTGTCTGTCTCTCTGGCATTTAATAAATATTGGTTGAATAAAGAGATGCATATGCCTGTTTTCTGTATATGTATATGCATACTTACCATAGATGTATATTCCTATTCACATAATGTGTATATGCATATACACACATATACATATTAGGCCATAGATATATATATTTTACACTTGATAAATATCAGTTGAGTAAAGGTATTGGAAGATGTAAATTGAAAGAGAATCAGACTTTCAGCAAGAAAATAATTTTTTAACTTGTTATTTAAAATATCGATTACATACATGTAATGAGAATATAGCTCTTTAATTCATTGTCATCTTGTTATGTTTAGGTTAACTTGTTACTTAATACAGGGGTGGGCAAAAGTAGAATAATAATAGTAATAATAGTAATAAAAAATAATAAATCATAATACAAGGATGAACTCTTGTGTTTCACGTCCTCACAGCTCTACGCCTACTGTATTGCACACCCCTGTATTGAGATGGGATGAAATGAGATCGATAGTTGAGCAATCTAAAATGAATATAAGCTAATGCCAACTGAAAATGAAAGAAGTATCAGTTTGTCTTTGATTTTTAGGCAATTTGGAATTCATATGGCGTTGTGCCATTCTGATATTCATACGAACTCTAATGACACCAAAGGCAGGGATTGTGTAATTTTTATTGTGCTGCCATCCCAACCTGGGATGTAGCATATGCACAATAAGTTATTGATGAATAAATCAATGATTTATAAATACAGTATGTGCCAAACACCAATTAGTTTAGCACAGTATATTTTTCAGTGGTGTTCTAGAGCCAATTTCTCTGTCACGTTCAATAACATTGCAATACTTGCTTGTAATCAGCCATCTGGGGTTATTGCATTATGTAGATTGGCAAACACTACCAATAAGTTGTTGTTATTGTTTTCCTGAGAGGTGGTTTTTAAACACTTTCCAGCAACACCATTGTATTTAATTATGAATCATAACCTGTGATATGGGCTGTAAAAATGGGAAAACAATTTATACATTTCAAAATTAATTGCTTTACTTGTTTTTATCTGGAATTAGTTGTGTAACATTTATAACATACAGGATATTTACTTATATTTAAAATTTTATTTTTGTTATGCATTCTTATTAAAAAATCCAAGTGTGAATTACTCCATTTCCGTTATTAGATTTCAGGGTGGTAGTGCTTCAAGGATAACCATTTACTTCTATGCTTAATAAATGGCTTATTGCTTATGATACATATCAATGAATGGAAATTGCACTTAAAATTATATTCCTGCAAATTTATGTTATCTACTTGAATGTTCTTACTCTATTTATAAAGAAAGATGTTTTATTAAAAGTATTATATTTTATTTTGCTATTAATGATTTGTGGGGAATGGCAGGTTGGGATGATAGCCTATTTATAAACTGCTCTGGGAATTTATGAAAATTATATTTTACAATAAAATCCAGAGATGAAAAATATGTTTATGGATTGATACAGGCCAGGTCTTCAAGTCATGATCTTTACTTAGAGTCATTATAATAGCACTGTATGTCTTAGATTAGTAGAAATGTTTAATCTCATTCATTCATTCATTTTATTAAAAATAAATATTGCTCTGTGCCAGGCACTGTTTTAGGCAGTAGTGATATTATAATGAACAAAGTTGACCATGTCCCTACTCTCATGTAGCCTACATTTTAGTAGAAGAGACAATCAATATATAAGACCAGGCCTAGGAACTCAAAGAATTTGTGTTACTTATTTTTGTATTAGTTATTTTTTACTATATGCCCATATTCTTCCCCAGCACAAAGCTTGAGAGTCTGATATGTTCATCTCAGGGCAGAGATCCTTATTTATCCACGTAGTTCATGAGGGGCAGTGCTTGGTAGATTCCTGAAAGAAAGGTTTAGGAGATAATTGAAAGGAAATATATTGAATCACTGTTTAAGAAGTAATGATACTGAAGCTCCTTTGGCAAGGAAAGAATGACCTCCCAAATTGGTAAACATCCCCAAAGTGCATTTTGTAATAGAGATTTTTGCTAGTCTAGTTCATTTCAGTATTTTAAACATGTGGAACATTGACTGCATATAATAGATGTTCAGCAAATACTACTGAGTGAAAGAATAAGTGTAGCTAGATTGTTTGCACCAACTGCCCCAATGTGGTTTTGATTAAAGTAGGATTTGTAAGATTTCTTAAATGGTTTAGGTTTCTGTTTTCTGGAATGCATGTGAAGATGAGCTGAATATTTCTCCTATTGCCAAGGAGTTTTTAATATGATTGGAGTCATAAAATGTATGAATATGTTAATGAAACCAGCTAGAAATTATTTAAGTACAGTCGGAGAAATAAACTTGAAGTGGTGATTTGGAGGTCAGAGTTACCTCCTGCTGAAGGGATTAGAAAAGGTTTCAGTGGGATGGTGGCATTGGGTGTGAATGTAGGACAGGTGGGATTTAAACATTTGCGGGTAGGGGTGTGGAGGTATACGGCTGTGGGAATCACCGGCAAAGAGGTATGTTGGCGGGGAAACCGTGCTGTGCTTATGGGGTGGGGAAGCTGTTCACTTTGTCTGTAGTGAAGTTCCCATGAAAGAGAACAGTGGGATATGAGGTTGAAAAGGTAGGTTTGGAAAATATTTTTTTTTCCTAGTAGAATATTGAATATTATGAGAAGAGTGGGATGGTTAGAAAGAGGCTCCTTTGTGTCTATTAACAGGAGAAATGATTCTCCCTGTATTTTGTCTCTGAAGTGCATTGGAGATAGGACATGTTAGGTTTCCTTGAACACAGTTTTGTGATCACCTCTAGTAACTCTTCCCAGCTGTTTCTTTTTCCTTTTTAAAGGTTATAATAGAACTGAGAAGATGAATTCTTTCTTACAAGGTCACCTGCACTGGCCTTGTCTCTAACCTTAAAAGCCACCTCAGAGGCTCATGTTTCTACCTTCCTTCCTGTTCCCGGAGTATCTTCCTAACATGCAGCCTCTTGTACTTTGTTTCCAGTGCTGCGGTGACTTCCTGTCATCTGTGGGTTAATGCTGACTTTCCTTGGTATGAGGCAGGAACCTTCGGGGTCTCTTTCTGTGTATTTTGTGTTTCTATTCTCCGCACTCTCTACACCACTTATAATGTAGCCACGTGGTTCCTAAAATGTACCAGCTCTTTCATCTCACTGTGCCTTGGCCCATAGCGTCTGTGTTCTTTATTTATTTTCCACTCCCCCTCCTGTAAGGTCTTGAATCAGGGAAACCTTCCCTGATGACCCAGGCAGTGCTGGGACCTCCTCTCTGTGCTCACTGAGGATGAGTTTATATCCAGGCTGCTCCATCTTGAAGCTGTTTAGATGCTCTTTCCCACCTGATGATGAGTACCTCATCGGCTGAACTTTCTCTCTCTCTTTTTTTTTTAATCTGAGGATACGTTTATTGTTTTATTTTATTTTATTTATTTATTTTTTTTAGAGAGAGAAAGAAACATCGATTGGTTGCCTTCCATATATGCCCTGACTGGGAATTGAACCTGCAACCTCTTTGGTGCATGGGACGACGTTCCAACAAATTGAGCCACCCAGCCAGGGCTCTTACTTGTTTTTGAGTCCCAGTATAGGTACTCACGTTTTAAAAAAAAATTTTTTTTCTTTACTGATTTTTAGAGAGAGAGAAAGGGAGAGGGAGAGGGAGAGAGAGATAGAAACATCGATGAGAGAGAACATCGATTGGCCGCCTCCTACATGCCCCCCACTGGGGATTGGGCCCACAACCTGGGCATGTGCCCTGACCGGAATAGAACTGGCGACCTCTTGATGCATGGGTTGACGCTCAAGCACTGAGCCACACCGGCCAGGCGGTACTCACATATTTTATTGACTGTTTCAGTTAGATAGATAACTAGGTTTTATATTAATAGAACATCCTAGAAATTATGTACTTACAAAATTGTTACCATACGACTATCAAAATTTTAAACTTAACATTTGTGGATGCTCTTAGAAGGAACATAGTAGTTGTTAAGTGAATTTAGGTCCATTACCTTCTTGACTCTCATTAAGAAGCATTTATGTAGTATCTGCTAGAATGTAATAATGCCAGTTCGTCTGGGAAATAGAAAAGAGATATGAGACTGTTTCTGCCTTATCATATTTGTATATTAGTTACCAGGAGGAGGAACATAAACACATGAACAATTAACCTCTTTTGGTTGGACTTGCGTTGCTCCCTCTCATTTTAATCAATTCAGTTCTTGTTGCACCCTCCCTTATGCACCCTGTGGACTATGGGTCCTTTCTTCCCTTCTTTTGCTTTGACCTATGAACTGCACTGTTTTAAAAACGGCAAATTAAGAAAAAGGGAATATTGCCTACTGTCACAAAATCAGATCATACAGGCATCTTCCAAGTGTATTTCAGTTTCGCAGCTTCCTCCTCTCCGAAAGCACTGTGGTCATCATAGAGTGAGGAAGCCAGAGGCCAAAGTCCCACAGCTCATCACAGTGGGATGTGCTTCTGACCCAAAGTTCTTGTTTTTTTCCCCCCTCTCTCCTATTTATTTTTTGATCCAAATTTACCTGTTAATGTTATTTATATGAGGAATAATCTGAAGTATATTGGATTTCATACTGTTTTGTATTTTTGAGCTTTTTTATTAACATACACAGATTAGATTTGTAACCTAGCATGTGTATGTGAAGACGCAAGGTAGTTTTCTTCCATAAGTCAAGAAAAAGAAGAGAAAAGAGAAGACAGGCTTATACTGTAAATGTGACAGTGACACTGGAAAGTACTACTTATAATTGTGGAGGCAAATAATTGTGCAGTTACCTGGAAGGACTGAAAAGCAAATTCCATAGTTTTAAAGGCTGGAACAGCTGGTGTTTTCTTCCCCACCCCCACCCCCCACCCTCATCCCGCCTTTATAAAAAATTTTTTAAAATTTATTTTATTTTATTTTTTTAAATATTCATGTGTGAAGGGAGATGAGGATATTAGCTGAATCCCACTCTGTACTAGAGCTAGCCAGAGAGCCATCATTTATTGAACATCCTCTTATTTGTAACATATAAAGGAGTACAGTATACTTTGCTTTCAGAAATCAGAAATGGCATCACAAAATTTGCAACGTTTTCTCTGGGTCTTAAATGACTGTTACAATTTTTTTATTATTTTTATTTTTTTGGTAAATGTCCAATGAAATTTTATTGTGGTTTTTCTTCTTACATAAACATAATCAATACAATAAAGTAGATGATGAACCAATGACTAAAAGCATCAGCACATTTTTTCCTATCTGTTCAGATCTGCCAAATAAATCTTTATCTTTCATTTAACCATCAAATAGAGGCTGGCAAATTAGAACATATGTGTTTATTTAATCAGTACCCCACCCCCAACTTTGGGCTTTTTTAAAAAAAAGTTTTAAGGTGCGATTTGTTGTTCAAATGGAACTAAACATTTTCCAGTTCTAAAAGGTATACCGAAGATGCTAAATAAAACAAATGGCCTTATTTTACAGTAAAACATTTCCCTTTTAATTTTAATTTCATCAAGGAAATATATAATGTTATCCTGTATAAGATATTTTAAATGGCATGTTTTAAAACCTGTAAAAGGAATTCAGTTTGAATGTTACCTGTCTAACCATAGAAACAGCGCAAAGCATAAAAAAATTAGAAAATTTGCAAATGTTTTTGTAAATATTTTTAAGTTAAATTCACATTAATATAAGAAAGTTGAACAGCACTAGATAAGCTATCACAGAGTGAACACACCCATGTAACTGGTACCCAGCTGGAAAAATAGGACAGTGCCGGCAAGCTTGAATGTCCTAGTCACTGTGCTTCCTCTTCCTCAAGATAACTCCTGTCCTGATTCTAACACTACAAATTATTTTTTTTTTCTGTTTTAGAAATGTTCTTTAAAATGTTTTTATTGTGGTTAAATTTACATAATATAAAATCCATCATATTAACCATTTTGAAATGTACAATTCATTGGCATTTTTCTTTCCAACATCTAGTTCCAGAACATTTTCATCAACACCAAAGGAAAAACTGTGTCCTTTAATCAGCCACCCCCACCTCTGTAGGTTTGGCCAATAGAAACCCCTTCAAACTAGTTCCTGCAACCTTAGTGTATTGGGATGATGCTCTAAACAAGTGAGCTACCTGGTCAGGGCTTTCCCCCACCCCGTCTTTAGCTATCTATCTCTCTATCTAAATACCACCTCCCCTCCCGGTTTTTTTTTTTTTTTTTTTTTACCCAAACCAGAAGTTTATTCTGATATCTTCAATTTTCATATTTGGGTTTATTTCTGCCATTATTGTTCATTTGAAATACAGTTAGATTCATTTGATTTAGATTTATTTCATTTTAGAATTTTCTTCCCATCCTTCTTGATGTTATATTTTTCTTTTTGAGTATGTGAAACATCAACATAGTTCTGAACATCAAAACTACACAAAAGGTATATTCAGAGAATTGTCACCCACCCTCATTTCTCTAAGGTGTTCTACTTTCGCATCTTCAACATGTTGCCATCCACCCCTTGAAAGTTATGCGTCTCATTAGTTTCACATTTTGTATCATCTTATTTCTTTCTCCATCGTTTTGTACACATTAAAAAATGTGTATTTTCTCATTTTTCTTTCATTAAAGAAAACACAAGGTAATGTACTATATATATTCTTTTGTAATGTTTACACTTCAAAATATATTTTAAAAATTATGCGATTCAGAGATATCCTCATTCTGTGACTGCTTGCTGTGGTTGATGCATTGTGCTCGTGTATGACTCACCATCGTTCATTCAACTGCTATTCTCTGGCTTTGGGGGAAGCAGTGACTGTTTACTACGGTATCACTTTTGAGGCTTCAAAGCTAAAATAACACCTCACTTCTGGTCATGGTAAGCAGGTAGAAGTTACCCAGGATATTGCATTCAGCAGTTGAAGCAACCTTTCTTAAATACATAAAATAGTCTAAATATTCAGGTGTCTATTGAAGGCAATGGGCCAATGCAGGAAAGCTTTCCTGTGAATAGGAGGGAAGTCAGTGCTAGTTAAGTATTGATGGGTAATAAGAGAAATGTAGTATGTTGTGAATATAGTGAAAAATCCTCAAATATAGAAATTTCTTTTATTTCAAATTAATTTCTAAGTATTTAAAACTAGTGTTGGATTAATCTTTTTTTTTCTTTATAGAGATATTTTAGGAACCGAAAGGAAAACAGCATATTTTCTATATTTTACCACATTTATAAAAATGAGCTTGGTAATCCTAAAGTTTTAATATATGCCATTTTTAATATACTTTAAAAACAGCCTCCAAAATTATAGCCCAAGCTCTTGGTACATAATAGTGCTCATTAAATGTTTATGAAAAAAATTCTAAGCAACTCTTTAAGGGAACTCTTTGCTAAACTTTTATTTTGTTGGTGAATGCACCTTTCTGCAGCACTTTACATCACTCATAGTTTCTATTATGAGTTTGCATAATATTGTCTCTGAATAACAAATTTTATTGGCGATGGAGATCTGTTGGGGTTGTAAATGTTCTGAAAACAAGTAATTCGTATTGCAATGACAGCTTAGTGTTTCTGTTGATCAGTGACGTGAGAAATGCTAGAAATCATTTGAAAAATGTAAGGGAATTGTCGCAATGCATTTTAATAGCAATATACATGATAGTAATTTAGATTATAATTACCCCCTTGGCAGCAACTCTGCTTACCCTTGTTTTTTGTATAGTGCTGACTCTGCTGTTTTCTTAAAATATTGTCATTATCAATGCAAACTATATCTTTAAATAGGCTCTACATTTTGTTTTATCTTATTCATCTTCACAAGTCTCATCACCTAAATAATAGGTACCAAGAATTCAGGACTTGTAAGACTCAAAAAGAAACTGAGACAGTTCATTTAGTTACTGACATATACCATAGACACAGAGATAGACACATACCACCATGCAGGAGGACCCACACACTGTCATAACTGAGGACTCCAGCTTTTTTACTATTTTGGCTTTATGTTGATGGGATTTTTCTGTTCTCTGCTGTTTACATGCTAAGAATTACAAAGTGAATGTTATAGAGAAGGATCTTGATTCTAGTAATTAAATTCATACAAAAATTACTTGTAGTGTTAACCTGTTCTTCCAGTCCTCCAATATTTAAAATTTTACATCTCTAGAAGCTGTATATTTTGGGTCTTTATGTTAACTTCATAACCAAAATGAGCATTTTTAAAGTGTGATTAAAAGACTATAAACTATTACCTGCGGTTGAGGATGTTGACTGGTGAATTGTGGTATAGGCTACTTTTCAGGAGAAACAAGGTTTGAATGAATGTGTTCAATAATAGTTTACAGTGATTGTACTACTCTTTAAGAATATAACCTCTATTTTCTGTGATGTCTCAAATAATGTATGCATACTTTTGCCTAAAGTAACTACCATGTGTTAGACGCTTGACTAGGGGCTCAAAGATCACCGCCGGGACCCACAGGCACATGATGCTGTGTCAGTGTGCTGCAGAGCAAGCAGACGTTCTAGATTTAGCTTTTTACTTATATTACTTTAAAAATCAGGTCATCATTTAATGTGGATTCCCCATGCTTGCATAGAAATCATTCAGTTATTTGAAAAAATGAAAGGAAGTCAGTTCTTCAGTATTTTCTACTGGTAACTTGTGGCATGGTATATTTTTAATTAGTCATAGAAATGGTATTCGAAATTATTCTGCAAACAAGCAAATAAGGTAGAACAGTGAAGCCACATACACTGAGCAATTCTTACACCTGAACTGAGGTGACATGTAGGCATCAAGGCAGGTACAGAACAAACTGTTCTAGGAAGGGTCAAAGGAAATGGTTACTGTTACCTTTACTGAAAGAATGTTTGGTTTTAGAGCAATAGAAACGGTAAAGGGAATTAAGTAATGAAAGCGAATGTTACCTTTTATATATACTTTAGAATGTATTTAATAAAGAATCTGATAAGAGTAATGTATGTACTTTTCTTTCTGTCCTGCATTGGTGTTTTAGAATAAAATTTACTAAGGGATTAAAAAAGACTTAAAAATTATGTCGGATAAATACGCTTCTAATTTTCGTGATGTCAGGCAGACATCCTTATCTCAGTAATGTGTTTGATACCACAGAGGATAAAGCTCTCTACACAGTTTCATCTTCGTGGCTAATGGACTTGTAGATGTGCATGTCCTTCCCTTCTCTCCCCCTCCTTCCCATTTCCTTTATAGTTATGTAAAAGGAAAGAAACACAAAAAGAGCTGTGCTTAAAAGGAGTATTTCTGATTATTCATGTAACATAATATTTTCTCCCTCAATTTCCTGTCTTTTATACCTGTATTTTGATAGTAATATAATAAAAGGGAAAATTGTGCTGAAAACTAATTTCCCAATTATTTGGTCTATTTCCTATGTCTTTCATTTGAAATATTTTCTTCTGAGTAAGCATTTATTTTTTCATATTTTTTTGACTTTCTTTCTTTCTTGTTTTAATCCTCAGTTGATGTATACCTTCCATTTTATTATAACCTCATTCATTGATTGAATGCCAGGTACTTTACAGAGGGCCTGGGGACAGTGGTGAGTTAGGCAGAAGCAGACACCAGCAGATGCATTCTAGTGGAGAGGAAGGCGTCACATGAGGAGGTGGTGGTGTGGACTTACAGACTCCTTACTCCTAGGAGATTTGGCCCCTTAGCTCATTGCTTTTCTTCCTGCTTTCACCACTGCCATTATTCTTGAGAACTTCATCATTCATGTAGATGATCTTTCCCAGGTTCCACACCGGATTTCCTTGACACTATCAATCCCAGTGATCTTTGTTATTCCACCCCATCTCAACCACCCTTTATCTCGGATAGTAAAATACCACCTCTGAGCATTATCTGTCTTTCTTATGTACTTAGTATTCCCACTTTAAGAATTCTATAACCCTTTTAATTAATGTCTGCCATTACGAACTAACTGCTTGAGCTGAAGCCGACCCTCTATAACCCTTTTAGAACTGCTGATCCGTTCACTCTGTCATTTTTTTTTGTTGTTGACCGCCCCCCCACCCCCACTAGGCCTTTACTTCTCTCCTTATGGACCGTAGACACACAGTCCTTTGTTGTCTTGTATAAACCATCAGTTCACTGTCTCTTCGTATAAACTCTGCCCTTGGTTAAACTTCCCGCCTCCTTTGCATGTGCACCCTAGCACAGCGTGCATCTAGGAGGAAGCATGTAGCCACACGGACTGGTAGTTCCCAAATGACTACAGTTGACCAATGAGCTCTTAACACATACCTTAACAGATATCAGACCTTGTCAGTGTGCTTCCTTACTTTCTGAAAATGGTTTCATATCTTTTCTTCTCATACCTCCCGTTCTGCATTTTTAAAAAAATATGTTTTTATTGATTTCTGAGGGAGGAAGGGAGAGGGAGAGGGAGATAGAAACATCGATGATGAGGGAAACATGGATTGGCTGCTTCATGCATGCCCCCTACTGGGGATGGAGCCCACAGCTCAGGTATGTACTCTGACTGGGAATCAAACTGGAGACGACCTGGTGCATGGAACAACGCTCAACCCTTGAGCCACACCAGCCGGGCTCTAGTTCTGCATTTTTACTGTTAGCTGATTTTATTGCTGCTTCTGTCACCAAGAACGTCGAGGTAGTAGAACTGCCATACCTCACTTTCTGATCACTAGATCTAACTCTCTGCCTGGGTCTGTTCCCTTTGATTCTGCTTTTGCTCTTCCAGTGATACACTTTCCCTGCAGCTGTGTAAGGCCTGTCTTTTCTCTTATGTAGCAGGGCACATCCTCTGTCACCTATTCAAGGGCACTTTTGTTCACTTCTTTGTTTTCCTGCATCTATAACGACTCATCAATTTCTTCCCTTTGCTTTATCATTCCTATTAGCATACAAACATGGAACCTGCCCCCCCCCCCCCCACCCAGTCACACAACAGTTTCTGCCCCAGTTCCTTGTTCCCCTTTACAGAAAATCTCTTTAAGAGTGGTCCATTCTTTTTCTTTCTTCTCCCCTTAAAGTTCTAACCAGGCTTAGCTCCAATCCACCCACCACTCAAGCTGATATTGATAAGGTCATAGTGATTAGTAGATGGTAACACCATTCATCTAGTTCTTGAGAACAGAAGCTTTGGCATCATCTTTACATTTTATTTCTTTCACACCTCACATCCAAACTATCAGCAAATCTTGTCTGATCCACATTCCTGTTGAGTAACTCTCCTGTGTCCCATCACTGGCATCTTATACCAGGCTACTGGCAACTTGTGACCAAACAATGTACTAGCCTAATTGGTCTCTTTGTTTCATGTTTTGCTACTCACAGTCTGTTGCCACACAGGACTTCGAATAATTTTTAAAAAATATCTTATTAAATCTTTTCTATGCTTAATACCGTTCAATAGTTTTCCATTCACTCCGAATAAAACCTAAGTACTTACCGTGGTGTGTAAGACCTTATCAGTGGCTCACAAACTTTTTCTTAAATGGTCAGATCTTAAACATTTTAGGCTTTGTGTGTCCATAGGGCCTCAGTTGCTGCTGCTTTACTTCCTCCTCCCTTTTTTCCTGCGCTTCCTGTTCTTCTTCTTTTTTTTTTTAAATAAACTTTTAAAAAATTAAAAAGCATTCTTAGCTCAAGTCATACAAAAACATTTGGCACTCACTCAGATGGTGGTTTTTCCACCCCATCTCCAGGGTCAGAAGCCTTCCTGTTTGTCTGTCCTTGTCATCTATACCTCTGTCGTGCTCACTGGGGTTTAGCTGTGTCTTCTTGCTGTCCTTTGAATATACCAAGTTCATTCCTGCCTTCGTGTTTGCTCTTCTGTGTGCTTAGAATATCCTTCTCCCAGATTTCCCATGTCGCCTCCTCTTTACTCGAGTCTCTGCTCAAATGTTATTTTCTTAGAGAGAAAAATGTCATTTGCTTGAACTTGTAACTTTTAAATAGCTGTGTTCCCTATCACTCACTCTTCTTCTTCCATCTTTCCATTCAAGTAGATGGCACCACATTTGGCTTAGACCAGAAACCTGGGCGTCATCTTTGACTTTTTTTTACCCCTATATCCACATCATGTAAACAAGGTCTGACACACTAGGTATTCAGTATATCCTTTAACGAATAAATGTTAAAGTTATTTTTATTTTCATTTTTTTATCCTCACCTGAGGACACTTCTCCATTTTTTGTTCAGATAGAGTGGGAGGGAGGGAGGGAGGGGGAGAGAGAGAGAGAGAGAGAGAGAGAGAGAGAGAGAGAGAGAGAGAGAGAGAGAGAAACATTGACGTGAAAGGGATACATCGAGTGGCTGCCTCCCACACGACCAACCAGGGCCGGGGACAAATTGCAACCGAGGTACGTGCCCCTAGCGGGAACCAAACCCAGATCTCTCTGGACCGCAGGCCGACGCTCTAACTGCTGAGCCAAACCGGCCAGGGCAATGTTAAAGTTATTTAATGCAGAGTGGTGAGTGTTTTGAACAGAGAATCCATTGAGGGGGGACTCAGTTTGTGTGGCTCATAAAAGGCTGGTCCTGAGAAGTTCGTCTCAGCCCAGATCTGACTGGTACCTAGGAGTAGGCCTGTGCAGGGATGGAACTGTGATGGTGAGGTTTGGGTAAGAGGGGACGGAGTTAGAGGCAGGAATCTTACGTGAAAATGCAGAGGCGTTTAGGCAGTTTATTGCCCAATAAATTGTTCAAGCTAGAAGAACTTAATAGGACTGAAATAAAGAAGTATTTTTAGTCAGTGAGTTTAGTCTGTTTTTCTCAGTGTTTATTAGAAAAAAAAAAATCTACTTGCTGTCCCATTAAAAATGTTGTCCACTTTAACCCCAATCCTCCAACCAAACTTACAAAAAATGAACAGCTCTGCTTCTGTCTTGGAGTAAAATGGTCCTAGAGAAAAAATAGACAGGTTGGTCTTGGTCTTTTATGTAAATGGAACCATACACTATGTACTCTTTTTTTGTTTGACTTCAACTCAGCACATTTTTTTGGGATTCATTTATATTTATATATTCAGTAGTGACATTTTTTTTTTATTGTTGTGTAGTATTCCATTGTAGGGATATAACCAAACTTGTTGATGAATACTTGGGTTGTTCCCAGTCTTTTATGGCTATTATGAATAAAACTGTTCTGGCCCGACCAGTGTGGCTCAGTGGTTGAGCATCAACCCATGCACCAGGTTGTGGGCTAAATCCCCAGTGGGGGGCATGCAGGAGGCAGCCAATCAATATTCTCTCTCATTGATGTTTCTTTCTCCCTTTCCCTTCCTCTCTCTCTAAAATCAATAAAGAAAAAAATAATTTTAAAAAAATGTTCTGAACATTGTTTGGATATATTTCTTTACCTCTCCTGCTTAACACCTAGTTGTCCAATTGCTGAGTCCTATGGTCAATGTCTATTTAGTTTTAAAAGACACTTTCAAACTCTTTTGCAGAGGGGCACCACCGTGTTACATCTCCACCAGCCCCGTAGGAGCGGAACGGTGCTTCACGTCCTCACCGTTCCAGGGAGTGTGTACTGTTAGTTTACTGTTTGATTTGCATTTGCCTGTTGATAAATGATCGTGAACATCATTTCATGTGATCATTGGCCATTCATATATCTTGCTTTGTGATTGGACTGCTTGTGTTATTACTATTGATTTGTAGGAGTTTGTTAAATATTCTGAATACAAATCCTTTATGAGAGATTTTTATCATTGGGAGAGGCAGTCTGTCACGGGCCCTGAATATCACTGTATAGTTTTTTCTGGTTATGCCAAGAATTCAAGGACTGAATGAATGATCTTTACCCAGGCCATTTTTCAGTGTTGCATTTGAATGAGGAGCCTTAGAAGTGAAGTTAAGTTTGTCTATGGATAATGAGCGGGCTTATTACTACTGTTCACTGTAAAAAGAAAAAAGATGAATCCCCCAAGCTCAGTGTTCTTTCCCTGTGACGCCATCCACAGCATGTGCCGGCATCTGTCATTGGCCCGGTACCATCACTGTGGCAGTTGGTGGGTGGGGAACCAATGTATGCATAAGAAAATGTTTGACTCTACCTTAGGATTCTTGTATATTCTGTCAGCATCCATGAAACAGTAACGGGCTAATTTAGCTTGTAGGGTAAAATCTCAGGCTTTTTGTGTTGCTTGAGATATTCATATTAATAGGGTCATTCTTGAATTGAGTTTTGCTTTTAAAGTGTGCCTAAAATATATTACTATATATTAAAATATTTTCTATGATATATGCTTTATTGGTTTTTATATTTTTGATTTGAAAAAGTAGTTATTTTAATTTGCAAACCTTTTGATACTGTTACTATCTTTTGTGGATACCTTGGATTATGAAATTACAGATTTATGGGCAGAAGTAAGGAAATCATCCTCTCAAAGTAATACTTCTCAGTAGTTGTGTGCAGCCGTTAATATGAAAGGGGGGGGGGGGCGGGTTAATGTAATTGTTATTTTAATGGATAATTTTCACACAGTATGAATTAAAAAATTTTTGATGACTTTACAGGGAAGTCTTAAGAGGAATCGGCAGATTTCACCTCAGGAATTCATCCATGAACTGAAGATGGGGTGTGCAGATGAAAGACTTGTCATGTGCCTGGAGTCGCTTCGTGTATCTTTGACTAGTAATCCTGTGAGGTAATTCCTATGTCTAACATTATCAGGGCATGTTACTAAATGAAACAGTGGCTATTAACCTGTCATTTTTATTTAATACTTTCTTCTGTAGTTAGTAGCCAGTATACCTCTATAACTATTTAAGGTAAAAATTGAATACACAGTATTTATATACATGAAGAAATTTAGTCTCAATTGTACTTTTGTTATTTATTATTGAGTAATACATAGCCTATGGACTTTTAAAATCTCACTTGTTTTTTCTAAGAATTTAAAAAACGTTAGGGTATTTTTAAGAGAGAACTGTGATGATCATAAACTACTAATTTAATGTGATTGAGTTTCACTCTGAATTTTGGTATTGCATATCACTTGACTATCCTTGTTTGACATAGCAACACATACCACTAGTTTATGTTTTCCTTTATTGGAAATGGTTGTGTTAGGTTAGCGTTGTCAGATTTAGCTAATATAAATACAGGATTCCCAGTAAAATATGAATTTTAGCTATGCTTGGACTAAAAAAATTGATTTTTTGAAATACAAATTTAACTGAGTGTCCTGTATCTGGCCGGTAACATTACTATAGGGGTGTCTATAAATCAATTTTTAGACTTTTTAGCTGAGCATATTCTTAAAAAATTTCAAGCAGAAATTATAAGATTATTATGAGCAGTCATAGAATTTCACAGTTCCAAGGGTCTAAGGTAGATCAGTTTTAACTATTTATTGTATGTCAGTGCTTATTTTTGCATAAGAATATATCTGCATTTATAAGGGTAGGCAAAAGTAGATTTACAGTTGTGAGTACATGAAACAATTTATTCGGTATTGTAATAGTCATAACTTTCATGTCTCTTTCCATACCAACAACTGTAAACCTATTTTTGCCCACCCGGGCAAAAATGATAAGCTATGATTGAATGATAAGCTATGATTGGTTGTTAATATGTAAAAGAATCTCTTTGATATCCTCTGTAATTGTTACTTTTTTGGACATTCCTATAGTTAGGCTATAGTGTGAAAAAATCCTTGACAGCACAAGTATTTAAAACAGAGGGACCATGCCTGCTAAGTCATGGGAGTGAGTGAGGTTTAACTAAGGAATATGAAGAGTGAACAAAGAATCTTTATTATATTTCACCTTTATCTTTATTTTTTCATATTTTGCCACTTCCAATCTGTTCTCCAGACTGTAAACTAAGAGTGGGCATGAGACCAGGAACTTCATATATCTTATTTACCTCTCTTTACTAGACTGTGCTTACTAGACTGCACATGGAAAGTACTTGCTCAAGATTTGTGGATTGAAACGATGGTGTTTGGTTTTAGCCTTCTTAAGTCTCACCTTTCCTATTTTTAGAAACTAAGTTGAATTAGGAATGTATTTATAGGTATAGTCATACATAAAAAGCCCTAGTTTCTAACTTTTTCTGTAACTGTTAAATGTATTCATTCGAAAAAGAATTATTGAGCACCTGCTACTTTTCAAGTACTATATTAGATGTGGGCTTAAGAAAATAGCAAAGCCGACCCAGGCCCTGTTCCTGTGGAGTTTAATGTAGGAAGAGGGTATTTTGGGGTTGATTGGGGAGATAACACTCATTTCTCAGTTTATCTGGAAGCCATGGGCACTGGAGATATTCATGGCTTTTCAATATAATTAAAAGTATACCTTTTCTTCTTAATCTTTGTCTTTTGAGTAGGTGATATGATAGCAAAAGAACAACAGGATGGGTTTTATGTATAAATTCATACAATGGATACAATTATTTTTGTGATTTCACCTAAAAACACTGGGGAATAATCCTATATGTCTCTTTCATTTGAACCTAATTAAAAAAAAAAAAATTCAGCCCTGGCTGGTGTGGCTCAGTTGGTTGAGCATCATCCCGTACACCAAAATGTTACCAGTTTGATTCCTGGTCAGGGCACATGCCCAGGTTGCAGGTTTGGTCCTAGGTCAGGGTGCACACAGGTGGCAGCCAATCGATGTTTCTCTCTCCCATTGATGTTTCTCTCTCTCCCTCTTCCTTCCTCTTGCTCTAAAATCAATAAAAACGTATTTGAAAAAATTAAACACTATGGAAGTAGTTCCTCAAGAATGGCCAGTTGTATGAGGAATCCACAAGTGATTTGTATGTTCCCTACAAAGTAGTCTTGTTAAAAGAAAGAAACAGCAAATCTTATTGGACAGTTTTTTAGTGTTTTGTTTTCCCTGAAATAGCACTTATATAGATGGAAAATTGAGAAGATACTTGAGAACATTTTTGTGCCTAGTGCTCGGATTAGAGGAATGACTTAAGGGGACATGTAAAACTTGAAATTATGCCTGTGATTAAATCTTTAGACTTTGCTGTCAGTTATGTATCTGCTGATAAAGTCAGTTTTTCTTATTTCCCTTTTCATGCACAGTATGTGACTAAATTCCAAGAGAGGAGTTCTAATTTTTGTAAGCGTTTGAGATCATTGTTCAACCTGTGGTATTACTGAGAAAATTAGAGTTGAAATTCCGTAATGTCTGCAGATAGAGTTGAAAAAGAAACAAGTGAACTGATTGATGGTAGCTCTCCAATGCTGGAATCAGGATTTATTTAAATTAAAAATCAAGGAAAAGGTGGGAGGCGCCACCCCCTTCTGCCAGCTGATAAGCAATGTTTTTAGAGCCATTCATCAACTTCTGAAGCTCTGCCTAGCTGTTATGAGCCACGCCAACCTTTTACTATCCGGATAGTGAATTATGTAGAAACCATTGCATTATAGACCAGATTATTAGCCTTGTTTTATGAAGAGTTGATTTGAAGATCACAAAGTTCTTCCGTTTGAAGTTCTATTGATTATTCAATATTCCTGGTGACACACTTCTGCGCTAAAAGACGAAATTGCCTTATTTTTGAAACACCCGAGAAGAAAGTTCTTCAAATTATCAAATATTACTTTTAGTGAATCTTGACACAGTCAGCAATTACATTTAAGCTATCAAGCACGTTGAGGTGGAAAAGTAAAAAGGTAGACGCTAACATCATTATGATTGATATCAAGCATTTTAGTCCATAGCCATCTATGCAGAGAGCAAAGTAATTATAGAATGCATCTTCATTTTCTCAATTTGATGCAGCTGTCAAGGATCAGACTTCTGTCTCAGAAAATCCAGTCTTATCAGGTCTTTATGTTTTGTGATTTTAGGCATTATTTTCCTTTACTCATGGTTAATGTTTTGAGGTTTACAAGAAATATTTGTACATTTTGAAGTTTACAGGAAGTATTTTCTTGCTGAAGTTACCTTTGTTAAAAGATTTCTATGGAGCTTTCGGAACTAGGCTTGATTAAATTAATAAAAATAAGTTACAGAAAATCAGTTTAGAAAAATTTGCAGTTAAAATATATTTGTTTACTATAAAGCAAGTGTGTCAGTGTTCCATTTATAAAGCAGGTGTGTCAGTGTTCCATTTAATCAGGGTCATGTTTGAAATCTAGTTTTTCCCCTTTTCTGGGCTTGAAACCACAAAGGCACTGGAGGAGCTTAACGTTGGTGTTGATGTATGTTTTTGCCACGTATGTTTTGTGCCACGTACCGCACATGTGATGAAAGAAAGAGAAAAGCTTGTGGCAAGCAGTGCAATCAGTGTACTCTTTGCCATAGCATGAATTGAAGAAAAATATTAAGACCAAAAATTTTGAAGTTACTAATACTTTGATTTATTTAAAAGTTGGTTCATAAAACATTAAACATATAAAAAGGCTATCATCCTAACAGTAGAACAAGTCCCCACTCACCTATTTAAACTAAGATATAGAATATTTCCTATACCTTGGAAGCTTCCATGAATCCCTCTTTAATTCTACATAGCCTTCTGCCACTATCCTGTGATGACGACTATCCTGAATTTTGGGCTTACCACTTTTATTTCCTATTCATTATAAACTTTGCCTTGGCTGGTTTAGTTCAGTGGTTAGAGCATCGGCCCACAGACCAATGAGTCGTGGGTTTGATTCCGGTCAAGTGCACATACCTAGGTTGTGGTTTGTCCCTGGCCCTGGTCAGGTTGTGCGGGAGGCAGCCAGTCGATGTGGCTCTATCACATTGATGTTTCTCTCTGTCTCTCTCCCTCTCACTCCCTCCCACTCTATCTGATGATAAATAGAAAAGTATCCTCTGGTGAGGAATAAAAAAAACAAAAACAAAAAAAACTCCAAAAACTTTAACATGCACATATTTAAGAAGGAAATTTAACATGCATGTACTTGAAAGGAACCCAAAGAAACAAGAGCTCTTCTCTTTTGAACCTAAGAATGCTTTAACACCAGTCACCCTCTCTTGATTTCTATGCTATTTTTGTGTTATATTTTAATTATATGTTTTTATTTTTAACATTATAAATTAGCTATTATTACTATTGAGTTATAAATATGTGTATATGTACAGTGTCTGTGTTTAGAAACACATATATACTCATCATCCTTTAAAAAATTTTAGCAATATGCAATTATATTTTTCTTTATTGATTTTAGAGAGAGAGGAAGGGAGAAATAGAGAGAGATAGGAACATCGATGAGAGATAACATCGATTGGCCACCTCCTGCATGCCCCCCACTGGGGATTTGGCCCACAAACTGGGCATGTGCCCAGATCGGGAATCGAACCGGTGACCTCTTGGTGCATGGGTCGATGCTCAACCACTGAGCCACACTGGCCAGGCTACTCATCATTCGTTATTTTCTTTTTTTCCCTTTAGTTTATTTTTTCCCATTACCATTTATACCCTCTTCCACTCCCCCACCCCCAGCAATTACCACACAGTTGTCCCTGTTCACGAGTTCTTTCTCTCTTTCTTTTCTTTTATGCTTAATCACTATACCCCTTCAGCAACCTCCCCACCAGAGCTGTCTGCCTGTTCTCTATCTATGAGTCTGTCTCTATTTTGCTTGTTAGACGAGTTTGTTCATTAAATTCCATGTATGAGTGAAATCATATGGTACTTATCTTTACCAGAGTGGCTTATTTCTCTTAGCACAATGATTCTCTGGTCTATCCATTCTGTTGCAAACGGTAAAATTTTCTTTTTATGGCCAAGTAGTATTCCATTGTGTAAATGAACCATAACTGTTTTATGCACTCATCTACTTGGGCTGCTTCCAAATCTTTACTATTGTAAATAATGCCGCAGTGAACATAGGGGTGCATATATTCTTTTGAATTAGTGTTTCAGGTTTCTTTGGATAAATTCCCAGAAGTGGAATGGCTGGGTCATAAGATAGTCCCATTTTTAATTTTTTGAAATAACTCCATACTGCTTTCCACAGTGACTGAGATCTCCCTGTGGATTTGCTGCTTGAGAAGCTTATTGGATCCTGCTCCGTTGTTGTCTGAAGCTGGTCACTGGGTTTGTTGATCTTGGGCCTCTTTGGAGGGACTCTGGTGCCGACCAGTGTCAGACACTGCCTGTGACTGGCCCCGAGCTCTTTGTTTCATTGATCTTTTGAATTGTGTTTTCAGTCTCTATGTCGTTTATTGCTGCTCTGACCTTTACTATTTCTTTCCTTCTACTTGCTCTGGGTTTTTCTTTTTGTTTACTTTCTAGTTCTTTAAGTTGTGAGGTTAGATAGTTAATTAGGAATTTTTCTTGTTTCTTGAGGTAGGCCTGTAGTGCTATGAACTTCCCTCTCAGGACTGCTTTCTCTTCGTCTCCCATAAATTTTGTGGTGTTGTGTGTTTATTTTCATTGGTTTCCAGGAAGTTTTTAATTTCTTCCTTGATCTCCTTGTAACCCATTCATTATTTAAATTTTTTTACTTTATTGATTTTATTCTATTTAATTAATTAATTAATTAATTTTTTATCCTCACCTGAGGACATTTTTTTTTGCATTTTCTTTAGATAGAGCAGGAGGGAGAGAGGGAGGAAGAGAGAGAGAGAAACATCGATGTGAGAGAGACACATTGAGTGGCTGCCACCTGCATGACCCCCACCGGGGCCGGGGACAAACTGCAACCAAGATACATGCCCATAGTGGGAACCGAACCCAGGACTCTCTGGTCCGTGGGCTGACGCTCTAACTGCTGAGCCAAACCGTCCAGGGCTACTTTATTGATTTTAGAGAGAGAGTAAGTGAGAGAGAGAGATAATAAAATCGATGAAAGAGAAAATTGATTGGCCGCCTCCTGCATGCCCCCCGCTTGAGATTGGGCCCACAACCTGGGCATGTGTCCTGACCGGCAATCGAACCGGTGACCTCTTGGTGCATGAGTCGATGCTCAACTACTGACCCACACTGTCCAGACTCATTGTTTAATAACATGCTGTTTAGCCTCCATGTGTTGGAAGGTTTTTGAGTGTTTTCATTGTAATTAATTTCTAGTTTCATGCCGTTGTGATCTGAGAAGATGCTTGATATGATTTCAATCTTCTTGAACTTGTAGAGACTTAGTTTGTGTCCTAACATGTGGTCTATCCTTGAGAATGTCCCATGTGTACTTAAGAGGAATGTGAATTCTGTAGTTTTGGGGTGTAATTCTTTGTAGATATCTATTAAATCCATTTGATCTAGTGCATCATTTAGAGTCTCTGTTTCCTTGCTCATTTTTTGGAGGATCTATCCAGTGATGTCAGCAGGTGTTGAAGTCCCCTGCTATGATTATATTGCTGTGGATTTCTCCTTTGAAGTCCTTCAGAAGTTTTTTAACATATTTTGGTGCTCCTGTATTGGGTGCATATATGTTTACCAAGGATATATCTTCCTGTTGGATAGATCCTTTCAATATTATGTACTGGTTTTTTTTTCTCTAGTTATGGCCTTCATTTTGAAGTCTGTTTTATCGGATATGAGTATTGCTACCCCAGCTCTTTGTTCCTTTCCGTTTGCTTGGAAGATCCTTTTCCATCCCATCACTTTCAACCTACGTGAGTCTTTTGTTGTGAGGTGGGTCTCTTGTAAACCACATATATATGAATCATGCTTTCTTATCCAGTCAGCTTCTCTGTGTCCTGTGATCCTAGCATTTAATTCATTTAGATTTAAGGTTATTATTGATATGTACTTATTTATTGCCATTTTTGTTTATTGTGGTTATATTTTTCTTCCTATTTCTTCTTCTAACTACAGCAGTCCTTTTAACATTTCTTGCAGTGCTGGTTTGGTGCTAATATATTCCCTTAGCCTTGTTTTTTGGACTGGGAAGCTCTTTATTTCATCTTCTGTTTTGAGTGATAGCCTTGCTGAATAGAGTAGTCTTGGTTTCAGATCTTGTTTTTCATTACCTTGATTACTTTATGCCATTCCCTTCTGGCTTGTAGTGTTTCTGTTGAGAAATCAGCTGATGGCCTTATGGGCATTCCTCTGTAGGTAACCTGTTGCTTATCTCTTACTGCCTTTAGGATTCTCTCTTTGTCTTTAATTTTTGGCATTTTAATGATTATGTGTTTTGGTGTGGGCCTGTTTGGGTACTTCTTACTTGGGGCTCTCTGTGATTCTTGAACTTGTATGCCTTTTTCCTTCACCAAATTAGGGAAGTTTTCTGTCACTATTTCTTCAAATATATTCTCTAACCCTTGCTCATTTACTTCTTCTGACACTCCTATGATGCAGATGTTACGTTCCAGTTGTCCCACAGTTCTCTTAAGCTGTCTTCCTGTTTTTGAATTGTTTTTTCTTTTTGGTTCTCTGATTGGGTGATTTTTTTTTTCTACCCTGTCTTCTAATTCAGTGATCCGGTCCTTGGCTTCCTGTACTCTGCTGTTTTTTCCTTCCAATGTGTTCTTTATTTCTGATGTGTCATTCTTCATTTCTACTTGGTGGTTTTTCTTTTCCAGTTGGTTGATTTTTAACGTTTCTATATATTTACTCATGCTGTTGAGCTTCCTCATTATCATTACTCTGAACTTTACTTCTGATAACTTACTTAATTCCATTTTATTTGTCTCTTCTTCTGTAAAATTTTCTTGTTCTTTCATTTGGGATTTGTTTCTTTGTTTCACCATTTTGGCTGTCTCAGTGAGTTTTGGAGCCTGCCAAATTTTCACTGTGGGTGTTGGTGTTCTGCTGATTTTGGCTCCCTCTACTGGGTTTAGATGAGTTTGGGAGGACCCATGTTAAACACCACTGTCAGGTCCTACTTTCCTGGGTAGATTTGCAGGCCTATCGAAGGTTCAGTTTTCCTCTAGCTTTTGCCTGCTCACTGTTAGTCTCAGTTACTTGATGAGCCTTGGGTTGTAGCCCTCAGCTGAATGAAAAAATTAGGTGTTCAGAGTAAGATGATTTCCAGCAGGAGGGGAAGATGCTTGGTGGCCATCTCTAGCTGTTATTCAGCCTCAATTTACTTTTCCCTGGCCTTGCCGGGTGGTGTTAAATTCCTGAGGGAGGGGCTGTTGCTTCTCCCTGGGGCTCTGGGAAGGGGCTCTTTGAGTAAGATGGCTACTGTCCTATGAGGGACTGATTCAGCACAAAACTCCCAGTGCCCTCCCAGCTCTCCAAACTCCCGAGTCTCCACATAGTTCTGGTCCAGTCTGCCCTTCCTTTTCTGGAGCCCAAGGTGAATGGCTATAGCTAATTTAGTGCTCTGTCCCAGCACTCTGCACAGTGGAGCTGGCTTGGGGTTTTAACCCTGAGGGAGCTGCTCACAGCTTAAACAGCTGCTGCCTGTGGGCTCCCAGCGTGCCCTCTCATGCCTCTGCATTTCTTACCAGGCTCGATTTGGTGTCCGCTTTCTGTCCCTAGTTATACGGGTTCTCTCCAACTGTTTTTCTGTTGGTTTTTCCTGTTGATTTGTCTTTATTTTAGTTGTAATTCCAGTTTGGTTCTAGGAGATAGTCTGTGTAGCTTTCATTCACTCTGTCGCCATTTTAGAATTTTCTTTTTAAATTTTTGAAATTAAATTTATTGAGGTGACATTGGTTAATAGGATCATGTAGGTTTCAGGTGTGGATTTGTATGCTACACGATAAGGATTTTCACAGCTATATGAGTATTGTGGGGACTCTCCTTCCTAGCACTTGTGCTCTGGGCTAGGGAACCAGTGTGGGGCTGGGAACCCTTGCTGCTCAGTGGGGAGCTCTGCATCCGAGATGTCCTGCTGGATTCCTAACCGCCACACGTGGGTGTGGGACCAGCCCATTTCACATCTCTGTTTATCCTACCAGTCCCAATGTGTCTTTTTCTTTATATCCTCAGTTATAGGAATTCTGTTCAGCTAGTCTTTAGGTGGTTCTCAAGAGTGGTTGGTCTATAATTTAGTTGTAATTTTGATGTCTGTCCTTTCTTAGTCGTCACTGCTGAGCACCCTGGCCTCCATCCTTGTCCCATCTGCAGAGTGCCTCCTCTTAGGCAATGAAGGATTCTATCAAGGACACAGTGGAGGGCTGAGTGATCTTACAGATCTTACAGTGCACCCAGACTGAAACACCTACAAGTCAAGCCTTTTTCTTACCAAGATGGACCTCTGCTGCTGCTGCTGCTTTTATTTTTTTGCATTTGTAAAAAATAATTTTTTAATTTTTCTATTATAGTTGATACACAATATTATATTAGTTTCAGGTCTACAACCCAGTGATTAAAAATTTATGTAACTTACGAAGTGATCACATTGACAAATCTAGTACACATCTGGCACCATACATAGTTATTACAACATTAATGGCTATTTTTCCTATGCTGTACTTTGCATCCCCATGATTATTCTATTGCTACCAATTTGTACTTTTTAATCTTTTCATCTTTTTCACCCATCCCCCCCTTTCCATCCCTCCCATCTGGCAGCCATCAAAATGTTCTCTGTATCTATGAGTCTGTTTCTGGTCTGCTTGACATTTATTTTGCTTTTTAGATTCCACACATTAGTGAAATTACATGGCATTTGTCTTTCTCTGTCTGATTTATTTCACTCGGCACAATACCCTCTAGATCTAGTCATGTTGTTTCAGATGGCAAAATATCATTCACTTTTTTTAAATTTCATTGTATATATGCACCACTTTTTCTTTATCCATTCCTCTATTGATAGATACTTAGGTGGCTTCCATATCTTGGCTATTGTAAATAATGCTGCTATGGACATATGGATGCATATGTCTTTTCGGTTTAGTGTTTTGAGTTTCTTCAGATAAATACCCAGAAGTGGAATTGCGGGGTCCTTCTTTGTCTCTTGTTATATAGCCTTTGTTTTACAGTCTATTTTGTTTGATTGCTCTCCCTAGCTTTTCTTGCTTGTCTGTTTTTATTTTCATGAAGTATCTTTTTTTTTATCCCTTTTAGTCTGTGTGTCTTTCAATCTGAAGTGAGTGTCTTGTAGACAGCATATGTAAGGGTCTTGTTTTGTTATCCATTTAGTCACTGTATTGGAGCATTTAATTCATATACATTTAAAGTAATTGTTAATGGATATGTATTATTCATATTTTGGATCTTTTTTTTCTTAAAGAAGATCCTTTAACATTTCTTGTAATACTGGTTTGGTAGTAATGAAGTCATTTAGCTGTTTTTTTGTTGGGCCTCTTGTTAAAGCTTAATTATACCACATTGTGGTCTAAAATTCTCTGCCGCTTTCCTTGGTCTCACCAAAGTTGCTTTCCTAGGAAGTAGTTGGAGATGGAATCAGAATCATACTATATATTCACCTATATGTATATGTGTGTATTGTGCATATTGTCAGAATCCTGACAGGAAGACAGAAACCAAAGAGCACTCTACACATTTTTCAAAAACAAAGTTAATACCAGAAATTGGTTAAGTAGGTGATGGAAAGACTGAGAAACCAAATTGGAGACAATAAAACAGTAGCAAGCTGCTCCACCCCTGTGCTGGAGGGAGAGACGGAGAGACAATGTTGAAGCAGCTGGGGTGGAAGGGCAGAAACTGGCATGGGGACACATGTCACTGGCCAGACCTGGTACTGAGCATGGTTCCACAGTCTGGGAACTGCAGCCTGTGGGGTCACCTCTTGGAGAGAAGAACAGAACCTTAGAAGGGGGACTAAGGGGAATGAGAGGAAATAAGCCAAGCACGAGCACATTGTTTATTGAGACCCACAATTAGATCAATAGATGTGAAGAAACGTGCTTTTATAATATGCTGCAGGACCTTGAATCAGGTCAGAGACTTTCGAAGAATGGGCTACTCTGCTTTGAAGATCTTGAAATTGTCAGCTTGGTCAAGCTAAATAAAAGGTCACTCTCTTGGCTCCTATACTTACTTCAGTATTTTTTCTGTGTCTTTTGTTTTGTCTTCCAAAGAGCTTTCTTTATTTATGACTCATACCTGAATTCCACTGAAAAGAGACCTTTTACCATTGATTCTATTTCCTTTAATTCAGTTGCTATCCTGTTCCACACATACACATGCAAAATACTGGTTTTTGTGGAGATAGTGTACATTCCCTTTTTGCCTTTGAGTTCTGAATACATTGAAAAAGTAGACCCAGAAATGAGATAAGGCTCGAAATCAGCTGTGCTGCTGTCAAAGTCAGGTTGACAAGCACATGGGACTTGAACACGAAGGATGCTTCTTACCTCCCCTCACTACCTGAACTTAGCAGGTTTTCTCAGGTGAGAGAACAGGAAACCGCAGGCTGGGGTCCTACGTGCTCAGTGTCCTTTCCCCCTTTCACCAATTTGATAAACCAGCCCTTGGGGGATATTCAGATAATGAGGTGCAGGGAGTGACCAGAAGTAATCCCCCATGTTCCTTTCTGGGGAATATAATAGAAAGCCTTTCCCTTGGTAGACACAAGAGGAGGAGGATAATATATGTTCTTATTAATAATGTTTCAGTTTGTTTTCATTCCCTTGACATGATTTAGAATTTTACATTAAGAAGATGTGAGACATAGTTTTTTGAATTGTCTTTATAAAAATGTTTGCGAATTAATACTGTGTACAGATTTATGGTGATATTACTAGTGAAAATTTCTGAAATGGGCAAGAGGAGTAAACATTTCCCTAGGTGATCCACATTCTTGTATTTCTTCTGCCTTTCCTTCCTTTGCTTTTCTCTTTGACAATGATGCCCGAGAGGCAAGTGGTGAAGGTGGCTCCCAGTTTTCTTTCCTGAGCTGGTTAATATTTAAGTGTACTTAATTAAGATTAAATGAAGAAAAACATTTCAGGCGCTCCACAGAGCCATGTGGCGAGGGGCTGTCTTATTAGCATACGTAGACTGTTGCTGCATTGTAAAACACTCTGTTGGACATTGCTGCCTGAGCAGCTTCGTCCTAGGTAACCACTGTCTTCTTTGACATCAACACAGCATGACTATTTATTCTCCAACTTCAGTCCAGGACTGTGAGACTTGATAAAGGAATTCAAGTCTGAAATAGTAAGGATTATTTTTCAAAACCTCGAAGGCTGAGTGGACATTCATAGCAACAGACTCCTGAGAGAAGAGAAGAATGATCTCATGGAGGCTGCTGATTCGGAAAGATGAGGCCAAGGGTGCAGTCTTCATGCCAGTTGTTAAGGAATAGAAAAGGAGAGGCAAGGTGTGTCTTGGCAGGCAGTGCCGAGCTGTGGCCCATGGCACCCCCAGTGTGGCTGCTGTAGCCAGGGCGTCGGAGTCAGCACTGTGGCTGCACACCAGGAAGTCAGAAACATCCCTCTTTGGTAGGCTACAGATATTACTTGGATGCAGATTTTCTTAAACAGAATTTTCCTCAGAGAGATGGGATTTTACCTATTAAAAGCATTTTCTTCCTGGTTGTTTTACAATAAGAAGTCAAAAAATATAGGTAGGATGTTAATATTCTTCCTAACTTCTTTATTTAGACACCACCATATATCTTAGGAGACACCTTGTATTATTTATGTCTGAGTTATCATTCAGGATCCATAACATTTATGACACTTGATATTGCTTATTAAACAAATAATTGTTGAAAATGCCCTCTAATTTTAGGTTATTTTCATCTCCTTTCCAAAATATTTTAAGTAAATGAAATATTAATGAAAAAATGCCCTGGAAGAAAATAACTATTAATGTTTTCAAAGGAGTACTAACTTGATATTTTTAAAGGGCAAGCTAATATTTTCCAGTGCTCTCATAGTCTGTCCACAGCTGGTGTTATTTTTCTGAGATTCTCTAGGAGACTGAATGTTCTGGGAGAGGCTCTGTCTTTTGTGTACTGTCATTCATAGTATGGCTTGGTTTCGGTTTATAGATGTAGTAAAATGTATTATAATTACTTGGTTTCAAAGTTAACTATACCTGTATCTTAAAAGCTTTGACTTTGAATGCAAAGTTAATAATCAGAGTACATTGAATATGTAATAATTGCTTTTAACAGAGAAATATATATTTTCTGTACCTGTTGAATAAGAGCTGTGTAGATCAATTTATCCTTGACTTGGAAGGTCCTAGAAGTGTAAAGTGTTCCAAATCTATTTTAAAATATAGATCTCTTAGTCTATTTAAAATAAAATAGAAATTGTTTGAATAATTTTTATAAAAAAAAGTCACTAAAATGTAAAGTTAGTCACAATGTAACATAAGGTCTCAAATCTTCATTTAAAAAATACAGTGGTTTGATAGTTACATATAAAAGGAAGTTTATGTGACTAAAAACTAAATATTTGAGCAGAGTAATGTACTGTTTAAAAGACAACAAAAGACAGTGTTATGCCATAACAATTTGGGAAAAATACTGGTAGTTAACTTACACAATTTCTCATGGAGCTAAAGGTGAAATATAAGGAACTTCCCTTCTTTTCAATGATGATTGTGCTTTCTGGGAATGTAAACCTTATTATGTGTTGAAATCTATAACAGCTATCAGTGTGGAGTGATTTACTGAATACTTTGGTTTCTTTAGCACAGGTCCATATTGTCAGTGGAGAAATACTGCATCACTGACACTGAAGCTCCCAATTGGTTAGTGCCCTAAATGTAGAGACTGTCTGTGGTGTGTTCATTAGACTAATTTTTTTTTTTGGCCTTGTTACTATATGTTAGAGTATTGCTAGGTGAATTAAGGAAAGGATTTAAAATATAATCATTTTCTTGGTATTGCCTGACAAAACTCTATATAAAGAAATTTATACTGCCTGGCTGGTGTGGCCCAGTTGGTTGAGTGTTGCCCCATACACCAGGAGGTTGCTGGTTCGATTCCAGGTCAGGAGACATGCCTATGTTTTAGGCTCGATCCCCAGTAGGAGGTGTGCAGGAGGCAGCTGCTTGATGTATCTCTCTCATCAATGTTTCTATCCCTCTCCGTTTTCCTTCCTTTCTGTGAAATCAGTAAAAACATTTAAAACAAAAAGAAAAAAAAGGAAATATATACCTATGTATAAAGAAAGGCCTTGATACATAGAGACGCATAATAAGAGAGGCATAATATATTGGTAATAGAAGGAAGTCTTAATTTTTATGGTTCAGAAAATCTTACAGAGTATAAGTCAATTATCATCGATACTGGCCATGAATTCTTAGTTTTTTTGTTACAGGGTAATATAGGTCAGAAAGAAACAAGTATAGTTTTTATATGTTAAACATGTTTCATATGTTAAAATTCATAAAAGTTAACAGGAAAGAAATACCCCCATTAGGGTTATATCCACCGAGGTCACCTGGAGTGCCTTTGCAGGGCTCAAGAGAAATTAGGCTCATTTATGCAGAAGTCCAGAGAACTTGAGTCGTGATGGGGGTGTTCTGTGTCTGCACAGTCCACGTGTGGTTATTGAGCACTTGAAATGTGGTTAAGGTGACTTTGAGAATGGAATTTAAATGTAAATACCCACATGTTGCTATTGGATACCCCTTTGAACAACATGGTTTTAGAGATCAAAAAGTCATGTAATTTTCCTCGTGTACCTGTTTTAAGACTTTGCCCTCTCGAGTCTCGCTAGGTGTGGCTGCTTTCTCCACCATGCTATGAATTTCTGAGGAGGAGGAGAAGTATAACAGAGTATGTGCTAAATGGATTTAAATAGTAACAAGAGAATAGGGAAATTAAAGAATGAAATAAAGCAAAATGTATGAGCCTGTACTGTTCATTTTTCAGGAGGTCAAGTATTTCAAATCTTTAAACACCTCGCTGTTGGAAGACTAGAAGAGGTACAGGGCTTTTCCCTGTCTTCAAATTACTGAGATTCAATTTGAAGAGAAACATCTAACATACATTAAAGAATAAATGGTGCCCCAGCTGTCATCTAGCTAGATCCTTCAGTATGTGTTATGGATAACATGCCACTAGAGTAAAGCAGAGGATGTATTTGTTAATCTACCCATGTGGTACCTGCCTGTGCTAGGTACCACAGTAACAAGAAGCATATGGGAGAGAGACTTAGAAAACAACAATGTAAATAAACAAAACAAAAGATATAATCACTTTAGTCAAGGAAAAACAAGGCACGTAGAGTAATGGATAGAGAGTATTTAGATACAAGGGAAAGTCTTTCTGAGGTGGTGAAGATGAGACGGAAAGGCAAGGAACTAGTTAATAGAAGCATAGGCCTTGAGCACCGTGAGGGCAGCAGAGACCCTGAGGTCAGGAAGCTGTGTGGCAGGAGGGTGGAGCCATCAGAGAGGTGGCCAGTGGCCAGGCTGTAAGGGGTCTGTCTTAAAGGTCATGGTAGGGAGATGGGATTTTTATTCCATTCCATGAACAGCTTTATGTAAGAAATGACATATTCTCAATTTACCTGTTCCAAAGAAACCACTATGGAGAGAATGGATTGAAGGGGAGGAAAGAGTAGACAGGGAGGTGAGAAGGGAGGTTATGGCAGGAGTCACGGGAATAATGAGCATGGCTGGGATAAGGACTGCAGACGTGGTGGGGTGAGGAGTGGGTGGATTTTGCAGGTGACTTGGAGGTAGAGACTTGTAGGACATGTTGATGGATTGAATGTGGTGTATGAGTCAAAAGTGACACCTAGGTTTATGACCTGAGCAAATAGGTAGATAGTAGTGCTATTTACTGGGATGGAAGAAGATGGTTGTTGTTACTGGTTTCTTGCATTTGGAAGAAGAAAACCAAAATACCTCTTTTAAACATGTTAAATTGGATATGTCTAGAGCTTCACAGCTTGTGATATCAAGCAAGCTGCTGTATATGGGAGTCTGGAGCTCAGTGGACAAATGAGGAGGTACTTATCTGTTGTTAATATGTTGGTTATACATAAGGCCCTGAGAATGGCTGAGATCCTGGGGTGGTGTGTGTGTGTGTGTGTGTAAAGATAATAGAAAGATATAGAGGAGTGCCCAGGACAAGCCCAAGGAACTCCAGCCATGGTCCATAAAGGCAGCAGAAGCCAAGAAAACAGATTGAGGAGTGGCCAGTAGGGAGGAGGAGAACCTAGAAGAAAATCTGAGCCCAAGAGAGGAAGAGTATTTCAAAAGAAGAGAGTGGAAACTACACAGAATGCTACTGAGAAGTGGTGCTTGATAGTAGTACGGCCAGAATTGGCAAGAGGGGTGTTGGTGACCTTGAGAAAAGCAATTTTTTGAAGTCTGGGTGGCAGAAGCCAGATTGAAGTGAGATTGAGTGAATGGATGGTGAAGTAATACTGACCATGCTTGTCAAGAAATAATTGGAGAGATTTTGCCATAAAAGAAAGGAGAGAAATAGGCAGTAACTGAAGGGATACTTGGGTCAAGGGTGTGGAGCCCAGTGAGCAAATGGAGAAACTTAAATTATTGAGAGTACAAAGAAGAAGGGAACTTGAATTGGTCCTTGGAAGATGAGGCAGTTCTGTGGAGGGGAGCATTATGAGTGAAGGTCTAGCAATGAATTTGATAGAATTAAGGGCAGATTATGGACTTAAGTTTATGGGCTGATATGACTTATGGGGCCACTATTGGTCAGTAGTAGCAAAGTATTTAGGGTAGGAACAGGTGATGGCAATGTGATCATAATTTTTCTTTCTCCATGTACTGGTTGTCAAATTATAGTTGATTTTGAACAGCAGGGGTTTGAACTACATGGGTCCACTTATATGTGGATTTTTAAAAAATAGATATGTGCAGGACTGTAAATGTATTTCATCTTAATATTTTTTAAACTTTAGTATGTATTACATACATAATTTGTGTTAATCGGCTGTATATTTGTAAAGCTTGCGGTCAATAGTAGGCTATTTATAGTTAAGGTCTAGGGGAGTCAAAAGTTATATGTGGATTTTCAACTCTGCACCTCTTACCCCTGAATTGTTCAGGGGTCAACTGTAGTCAGTATTTAAAATGAATAATTCAGTTAATGCTTTCCTGAAGTAATGATGCCTTTGATTTGATACTAAGAAACATACTTATTAATATATTTAATATGTTTCAATCTATTTTGTTTTATACTTATAGAAACATATAGTTTCTTTTGACAGTGGACTTCAGTTTTGATTATAAGAGCATATATGAGTATATATTATTTAAAGTCCATAGGTTTTTATTTTTATTTTTTATCTTTTCATCTAAACATCAAGAATTCATGTTTCATATATAGGTGTTTTGTTTTTCATCATTGCAGTTAACCTGGTTTTCTTTTTATTTTATTTGGAATACTTTAGATATTTTATGCCTTTGTATATGTTATGGCTAAAAAGTAGGAGAATGAACTACTCAGTTTGTACTCTACTATCTCATCTAATATTAGAAGTGAGAATAAATGACTAGTTTTAAATACTTAATTTCTTTAAAAGTCAGTTTCTAGAAAGTATACATATTAATGGTTTTATTTTGAAATTTGACAGATTTTACAATGAGAACAATATTTAGTTCTTGAATTCTTTGGCTATATAATTTTAGTGTGATTTTTGTGGATGAGTCATTTATTTGGACTTGGTGTATGTTTGTTTTGCCCTACAGGGCATGTTAATTGCTTTGTACGCCCCCACCCCCCACCCCCAAACGGTTCATTCTAAGTATTTAGTCACCTTGCTAAGAGCAGGTGAAAATAAAAGCTGAAGATAAGCTATAATTATATTCAGCATTGCTGATATGTTACTCTGACAGAGGAATGTAAATTGCATCTGGATATTATATGGAGTATTAAAGCTGACCTTCTAAGTTTAAGGTATGAAATTTGTTACTTTGTCACATGTGACCAGTGATATATTTTTTCCTCTTTCAAGAATCTTCTTATATTGATTTTTAGCAAAATAACTTTGTTTCCCTAGGCGTTTATGTAAGATTGTTATTTTGGGTAATTAAAAAATACTTTTCTTATTACCAATAAAAGTAGGTTCATTACAGTAAAATAAGTAAGATCATACACAATAGCAAAATGAAGAAAGAAAAAAGTATAATATCACCTACTTAGAAAGGCACTAGAATTTCTTGGGTAGGAGTGCACTTCTACTGAGGAAATCTTCTTGTTTAATGCTGTTGGTTGTTTTTGTTTTTTTAATCCTCACCCGAGAATATTTTTCAGTTTATCTTCAGATACAGTGGGAGGGGGAGGGAGGGAAGGAGAGAGAGAGAGAGAGAGAGAGAGGGAGAGAGAGAGAGAGAGAGAGAGAAAGAGAGAGAGAGAGAGAGAGAGAGAGACCGATCATCCAGGGCCGGGGTACGTGCCCTTGACTGGAATCGAACCCGTGACTCTTTGGTCTGCGGGCCTACGCCCTAACCACCGGGAAAACTGGCCAGGGCTGTGTTTTTTTTTTTCCAATCCTAACCTGAGGATACATTTTTATTAATTTTTAGAGGGAGGGAGGGGGGCAGAGAGAGAGAGAGAGAGAGAGAAACAGTAATTAGGTTGTCTCCTACATGTACCCTGACTGGGAATTGAACCCGAAACCCTTTGGTGTATGGGACAACACTGTAACCAACTGAGCCACCTAGCCAGGGCTGTTGGCTGTTTATTTGAAAGAGTTGGTTAAAGCAAGCAATCACAGCCCTGGCTGATTTGGCTCAGCAGTTGGAATGTTGACCTGCAGACCGAGGGGTCGTGGGTTCGATTTCTGGTCAATGGCACGTACCTGGGTTGCAGGTTTGATCCCCAGCCCTGAGAGAGGCAACCAATTGGTCTGTCTCTCTCACGTCGATATTTCTCTCTGTCTCTCCTTCTCTCCTTTTTTGCTCTGTCTAGAAAGCAATGGAAAAATATCCTCGGGTGAGGATTTAAAAAAACAGACAAACAAAAAAAAGCAAGAAATCATAAAATAAGTGACTCACATATGCTCTAAACATTTTGGGGGCGGGGGATTCAAAACATAAACATTTGTTTTTTTTTTCTCTGAACATTTGATGTGGAGCCTAGACCTTTTCTTGGAGTAGGCACAGGCTCATTGCATAAACCACACCCATAATGCATTATCCTTGGATTGGTATTTTTAAAGTGAAACAGGAATGTATTATAGAAGCACTTACAAAGTAATCTGAGTGTAGAAACGCATTTTCTTAAAAAAATATATATTTTTGGTGATATCTCTTGACAGTTTATACTTGTGTCCATATCTACTTCTATAGCTCTTTAAAATGTCCTCTTTTGCCCGGCCGGTGTGGTTCAGTGGTTGAGTGTCGACCCATGCATCAAGAAGTCATTGGTTCGATTCCTGGTCAGGTCAGGGCACATGCCCAGGTTGTGAGCCCAATCCTCAGTGGTGGGGGGTATGCAGGAGGCACCCAATGGATGTTTTCTCTCATTGATGTTTCTATCTCTCTCTTCCTTTCTCTCTCTCTCTCTCTCTCTCTCTCTCTCTCTCTAGTATCAATAAAGAAAAAAAAGTCCTCTTTTAAAAAACTTTTTCAAAGTATTAGGGTTAGTTTTCATAGAAACAGCAACTCGTTTTCCAATGATATGTTGTCCCAATGATATGTTCATAAAATAATATTTTTATAGAAACAGAAACTCTTCTCCTAGTGATATGGTGTCCTAATGATATATTCTCAATGATATGTTTATACAATTTTAATTAATTTATCTAATTTCAGTAATAAGTGCAACTGGCAAAAATCAGTTTGGAAATGAACCCACCTGATTCTTGGTGGGAGCAGAAGCAAATGAATGTATGAGACAGCAGAACGTTAGCGTTGACTGTTCATTATTCCATGGGTATTAGTCCATGTTTCACACGTGGAATGGAAATCAGCAAGTATTAATAATTGAATGAGTTGATTAGGTAGAAAATGACTAAGAATGTGTTTGTATACAAACATGTACATGCACACATTTTCTTGATGTGCACAAAAACATATTTTTGAACAAAAATAAAAAATATACATTAATATTTCTACTTTTAAACCTTAAGATGTGTTAGCCTCTTTCCATGTCAAGATTATAGGCATAGTTTTCTTTAATTTGAGATGTTTTCTAGCTCCAGGCTAGGTCAGTAGGTAGCTGTCTTATCAGCTGCTTCAGCATCCTTTGGGTACTTTTGTCGTAGTGTTTATTACACACTATTTTAGTTGTTTGTTTTATTTACTTTTTCTTGGTCCTCCTTCAGATTTCTCCCATCAACCCTTTAATCTCCTATTATGTCCTTACTATTCTTTTTCTCCTATAATTCTTCTGCAATTGGAAGTTGACTCCTACAGAGTTATTTATAAACTGCTCTTGAATTCAGTTTTTTGACCTCACTTCAGCAGTAACTCTTCTCCTTTTAGAATTGTCTCTTAGGATTTGTTATAGTTCCTTTATTTGGTTTTTCTTTTACTACTGTTACTGCCTTTTCTTAGGTGTCTTGGTGAGAGCCTCTGCCTATAACAGTGGACATTTCAGACTTATGTTTCCAGGAAGACGGGGTAGATGTAATTTTCTGTTTCTTCTGCTAAGCACAACTAAAATAACCTAGATATTATATATGAAATAAATACTAGACAACACATAGTCTAGGAAACTTGGGACCCCACAAACAACATGGTGGTGAGTTTTCTGGGTTTTCCTTTTGCCTTTTTTATCCCAGATTTGGAGATAAACAGGTAGGCAACCCAGAAATGCCAATAGACACAAGCAGAAGTCCCCCCAAAAGCCTGCTCTCTTAAGCCAAAAGACCATGAATGGTGCTGGCAGCAAGACAGAAAACTTGGACAGTAACCAGTCTCTGCTCCCCAAATACCACAGAAGAGAACTGGGGCCCCAGCTCTACCCACACCATCAAAGCCAGTTGGGGAGCCTGGACACAGACTTCCAGACAGCAGTAATGAAGTGCTCTTCCCTTTTCCTACTGGGGTGGTGGTAGAGGAGACTTAGTAGAGAGTCAAAACTGTCACCACAACCTAGTGGTAACAAGATCTCCCTCTGTCTCCCTACCTTCCCACTGGTGCCAGTGGAGGTTACATGGTGAGCATAGCAATTCAGTCCTACCGCCAGGGAGTACCATGGAGGCCAGGTAGGGAGCCTGGCTTCCCACTCATGTTCAGCAGTAACAAGGAACCTTCTCTCTCAGGTGTCAGTGGAGGCCAAATGGGAAATTTGGACTTGTATACCTACCTGGCAGTTGGTTCCCCTCCTTCCTCCATTGGAGCAATGTCACAGGAAGCCAGGTTAAACCAGGATACACCTGAAGAAACAGGATGACACGACAGTTGAACTTCTGCAAACGAAAAACAGAGAAAAATGTTGAAAGCAGCAAGAGATGCCACTCTAGTTGTGGAGAAAAACAATTTAAATGACATTGGTTTTCTCATCAGGAATTATGGAGGCCATATGAAGAAAGGAAAGGCCAGTGTGCTCAGATATTTTTGTCCTGTGAAAACATCCTTCAGGAGTGAAGGGAAATCAAGACATACTCAGATGAAGGAAAACCCAGAGAATTTGTGGCCAACTTACCCTAAAAGGATGGCTAAAGGACATTTTCTAAATAGTAGAAAGGAAATGAGAAAAGAAGGGACCTTGAAATACTAGGAAGAAAGAAAGTAAAAATATGGGTACATACAATAGACTTTCCTTCTCTTGAATTTTCTAAGTTGATTGATGGTAGAAGCAAAAATTATAACACCATTTGATGTGGTTCTAAATGTATTTGGAGGAAATGCTTAAGACAATTATAAATGGGAAGGATAAAGGGAGGTGTATAAGTTTGCTGGGGGTTCCGTAACAAAATACTACAGACTTGGTGGTGTAAACAACAGAAATTTGTTTCCTCACTATTTTGGAGGCTGGCAGGATTGGTTTCTTCTTAGGCCTCTTCTGGGCTTGCAGATGGGCCCCCTCTTGCTGTGTCCTCACAAGGCCTTCCCTCTGGGCATGCATCCTGGTGTCTTATAAAGACACTGGTCTTACTGGAGTAGAGCCCTACACTTATGATCTCATTTAACAATAATTACCTCTTTAAAAGCTTTTTCTTCAAATATGGCCAGATTGTGGATTTGAGCTTTAACAAATGAATTTTGAATGGCACCATTCAATCCATATAAGAAGGCAAGATTTCTACAGTTCACTCAAATTTGTAAAATGACACCAATAAGCTGAGATATGTTATGACGTAATACTGAGAGCAACCACTAAAAAAGTTATACAAAGAGTTATACATGAAAAACACAATAAATAAATCAAAATGGAATTCTAAAACATGATCAAGTAAACCAAAAGAAGGCAGGAAAAAGAAGATAAACAAGAATATAAAACAAAAAATAAATGGTAGGCTGAAGCCTTAACATATCAATTAATTACATTAATTGTAAATTGTTTATGCCAATTAAAGGGGATGGGCAGAGTGGATTAAAATATCACTTAGTTATATGCTTTTTATCAGAAATTAAAAAAATAATGAATAATGATATAGGAAGATTAAAAGTAAAAAGGATGAAAGGTACAACATGCAAACATTGATCAAAGAAAGCAGTTGTAGCCTGGCCCGTGTGGCTCAGTGGATTGAGCCTTGTCCCATGCACCAAGAGGTCACTGATTTGATTCCCAGTTGGGACACATGCCGGCTTTCAGGCTCAGTCCCCAATAGGGTGCAGCCCATTGATGTTTTTCTCTCATCGATGTTTCTATCTCTCTCTTCCTCTCCCTTCCTCTCTCTGAAATCAATAAAAACATTTTTTTTTTTTTAAAAAAAGCAGTTGTAGCTATTTTAATATCATAATTTAGACTTCATAGTAGGGAAGATAGTGATTGATTATTATATAATGATCAAAGGGTCAGTCCACCAAAAAGACCACTCTTAAATGTGAACATGTCAAACCACAAATGTGCAAAACATATGACGCAAAAAATAATAGAACTGAAAGTAGAAACAGATAAATCTAAAATTAGATTTGGAAACTTCACAATACTCTGTCAACAACTGATAGAACTAGATAGAAAATAATTCAAGACATAGAAGAACTCAATGCGACCTTAATGCCAAAGATATATATTTGTAGAACACATCATCTTACAATAATAAATACATATTTTCTTATTCCCATAGAACATATACCAAAGTAGACCATAATCTGGGCTATAAAGCAAACCTTATCAAATTGAAAAAAAAAAATTGAAATTATACTGAATGTGTTCTCTTATCACAATGCAGGCAAACTAGAAGTCAGTACCAAAGATAAGAGGAAGTCTCCAAATATTTGGAAAGAAAACAACACACTTTTATGTAAGCCATGGGTCAAAGAAATAGTATCAAGGGGGAAAAAATACACTGAACTAAATGAAAATGAAAGTACATTTTAAATCTTGTGGGATACATGTAAAGCAGTACTGAGAGGGAAATTTATAGCACTAAACATACATTAGAAAAGATAGGAAGGCTTAAATTAATCATTTTAGCTATCATTTTAAGATTCTAGGAAAAGAAGAACAAAATAAACCCAAAGCAAGAAGAAAGGAAATAGAGATCACAAATCAATTAAATTAAAAACAGAAAAAGAGAGGAAATCAATGAAACAAGGAGCTAGTTCTTTTGAAAGATTAATAAAATTGTCAAACCTCTATTAATATTGATGAAGAACAAAAAGACACAAAAAAACCAGTATTGGGAATGATACAGGGAATCTCACTAAAGACCCCACATTAATAGAGTAATAAAGGAATACTACAAACAACGTCAAATTTGCAAACTTAGATGAAAAAGGCCAAGTCTTTGAAAAGGACAGTGTACTACAAGACACGCAATATGAAATAGAAAATTTGAATAGTGCTCTATTAAGAAAATGGCATTACTATTTTAAAACTCCTCAAAATAACTTCAAGTACAGATGATTTTACTGAAGTATTCTACCAAATATTTAAAGAAAAAATAATACCAGTTCTACATAGTCTCTTCCAGAAAATACAAGAGCTGGGAACAATTCACAATTTATTTTATGAAGATAGTACTGATAACAAAGCCAGACAAAGGCAATGTCAAAATAAAACAGAAAACCCCCAAATCCCCAAACTTACAGACCAATGTCCATCATGAATACGGACACAAAAATTCTTATTGTAATGGAGTATATCAGTAAGGCTAACAGAGAAAAGTCACATGATCATATCAATTGATGCAGACAAAGCATTTGACAAAACACCTGTTCATGATAAAAACTCAGGAAAACAGGAATAGATGTTGTGGATTGAACTGTGTTCCTCAGAAATAATTATTTAAGTCCTAACCCCCAGCACCTTGGAATGTGACCTTCTTTGAAAATATGGTCATTGCAGATATAATTAATTAGGATGCAGTCACAAGGGAGTAGGGTGGGCTCTTTTTCCAATATAATGTTATGTTGTTACAAGAAAAGAGACACAGGATGTCATTCGATGATAGGAATGGGAATCCTGTATTAACAGCTACCACCAGAAGCTGGGAAGAGGCAAGGGAGGATCCTATCCAGAGTTTCTAAGGATGCCTGGCCCTGCTGACAATTTGATTTGGGGTTTCTAGTCTCCAGAACTACGAGAATAAATTTTTGTTGTTTAAATCACGCACTTTGTGTCACTCTGTTATAGCAAATCTAGGAATCTAATACAGAGAGGTACTTTTTCAACTTGATAATGGAAATCTACAAAAATCCTACAGCTTATATTATATTTAATGGTGCAATGCTTTCCCCCAGGATGGGGTGGCAGAGGTGGGATTACTCTGCCTAACACATTTGATCCTTTAATGACTTCCATTGCCTGTGGCTTTGTATATAGTTTTTACAAAATCAAGCTCCTACCTACCTGCTTCATTTTAGCTCTGATACAGCCACCTGTGGGTGCTCAGTACAGGGGCCGTATTTAACATTTAATGTCTTTGCATTATTTCCTCCTGCATAGAAACCTCTCTTCCTTTGAGTGACTTATTCTTCAAGACTCGGGTCAGACATCGTCTGCTTTGTTCCCAAGAGGTAGATGCTGTACCTTCTGTTTCTGTTAGCGCCATGATTATAACACTTATTATTATACCATGGAAATAATGTTGCTCAATATTTGTTTCAACCACAAGTCGGGGATTATTTCAAGGGCAGAGTACATTTTATTCAGTTTTGTGTTTCTCATATGTAGTAGTACAGTATCAAGCACACAGTGAGCCCTTATTAAAGGCTGGCTGACTTTGTTAATGAACACTTGAGTTTTAATAGTAATGATACATCACCCTTCCAGCAGCAGTTAGTCAAGTCCTAAAGTGTGATGTAGAACAGTCTTCAGATTGATCATCCTTGGTACAGTATGGATGAGTACCAGTTTCAGAATCAGAATTGATGTTCCTGGTATGAGGTTTAAGGCAGGCTCAGTGATGCTGCATGGAACACGTTGTCTCTTTGTGCCTTTTTCTATGGATGTAAAGTAAGGGTATGAGCATCAGCAGATCTAATGCTATTTCTAAGTGACCTTAACCTCTCTCTTTGTGTTCCTTTCCTTCCATATAAAATGGGAAGGAGATTCAGCTTCCTTCTAAAACCATTTATTCAGTGTAGTCTGTCCCAGGGGCTGGAGATTTACAGACAGATAAGAAACGGTCCCTATTCTCCAGGTGTATGCGTCAGGTAAGATTGCCCTTTAGATCTGGTAGTTATTCCAGTTTTGACAATCTATGATGCATTTGTCTTTCTCTACCTTAAGGTACATTTGGGAAGAGAGCTCATAACTTGAACTTTAGTCTGTGGGAAACATACACCAATAGGGCTTTATTCCTTTGGCCAGGGAGTAAATCTGAGGCCTGACTGTTGCCTCTTGTGTTCGATGAGGTGACTGTATTTGCTTCATGAAGCCAACAGTACTTTGGAAACCGCTTTGCACACTTTTGATTTCATCCCGAGTCTCTGGAAGCAATAACTGCATTTGCAAGCCTAAGCTGCTTTGAACGTTTAAAGGTGGTTTGAACATTTAATCCTAGAGACCTACTTTCCTTCCTCATTTTGTTTTTCTTCTTTTTTTTACCTCTTCACCCTTCCTTTTCTCTTACATTGAGACTCCTACTAGGAAACACTAGATAGTAATATATTTAGAAGTTTCTCTGAAGCAATTACAATAAAAGAATTTGCTATTTCCTGTTCAAGAATTTTAAGAGGTAGATTTTGTGTTAAATTAGTACTTAGCACATTACTTTTTGCTGCTTTAAAGCAATTTTTTCCCAATACAAATGCCATCCTAATCTCCATGCCATTTCTATTCATGAAGAAAAAACATTTGCACAATGCTTATTCATCCATGAATGCAATTTATAGTTAAGCCACGTAATGTCTGATGGTACTGTGCTGACAGGCACAGAATAAATAGTACAGATTTTGTTTCTTGAAGATTGATCATTCATAGATCAGTCGATAATTTTTTTTCCAGGTTGCTTCTTACACTGATGATGAGAAATTTTTTACTTTTGTAGAAAGCTATGGATTTCAATAAACCTCTGTCAGGACCACAGGCCTGCCTACTCAATATCCCTTTTTAACTTGAACATCTTTTCCAGAAGAGATAGGAACTGATATTTGCCCCATCCTTAAAAATAATATTGCTGAAAATAGTAGGGGTGGAGGCGAAGGTTTTGAGAGAATGGGTTTGTGAGTAACAACTTGTTAGTACAGCAGTATGTTGGCCTTGCAAGTTTTTAGGAAAATGGGGAGACTTTATGCTTACTTAATCGGTGTTTCAATATTACTTCTTCAGTGAGTACTTTCATCAGCTTCCTTTTTATGTTTAAAAATTATAGTGTTTCTTTTGTTATCAAGCATCCTAGTTTCTGCTCTCCACACCCTGTCCCACTTTTCTTGTTTTTGATGTTTTATGAAATGTAAAGTGTGAGCTGTCTTTGATAAGACTCTTGCCAACCTCTCTGATTTTATGGTTGTTGATAAATTCCCACCATGACTTAAAAGAGTGTAGTATAAAGTTATTAGGTATGATGCCTCTTTACATTCAACTTTGTTTTATAGAGAATTAGTTGATATGTAATATACATGAGTGGATTAAGTTTTACTTTAATGATTCATATTCTACAATGTAGAAGAGAGGTATCTAGTGGATCTAGAAATGGATGATTTGAGAACTTCTGTGGGACCCAATATTCTAGTCATAGTTATATTAGTGGTGATAAAATTTAAAAATACCCATGTTCTATTATTAATTACTCAGACCAGAAGACATATCTTGATTTACCTGGATTGCTATGCTTTCTAAATTTTATAGTGAACTCCCAGATAAGCATGTTAAATGCAACAAAGTCTTTTGGTTATATTAACATAATTTTAAATTTGTGTATTTTGGTATAAGGCAGTTTTAGAAGTAGTAACTTTATTGTTCACAATGAGTGCAGGTGATATCAGTAGGAATCATCCTAAACTGCTATATTAGCTTTAGACTCTGTTTATGGATATACTTTCAAATACGGAGATTGTTGAAAATGTACTTCGAACAAAACACTGGAGTCCCACTGTGAGGTACTGACACAGGGCGGCCTGATGTCCACACATCTCAGTGCCAGCCCAAGTACATCTCAAATTCCTCCTTATGTGTTTGATTTCAAGCTTCCCTGCTGCATGTGAAATAAGAATAAATACAAACTAGGAGTCGGCAAGGCAAACATTTAAGCAGGATGCCGTAGGGGTCTTCATGAAACATGCAAGCAGGAATTGAAATGCCTCCAGGTAATGTCTGTCGCTGGTACTACAGAGTAAAGTAAACTCTTCACTTTTGAAGTTGCATTCTGGTTGGGAAACACCAACTTCGATTTAGCATTTTTTCTCCCTTAACTATGATAGTGATCTTCAGTCTTTTCTAGGGGAGTATCTTTGCTGTTTAACTGCATTCTTGAATTAGTTATTCCATGGTTTTCACAGCGAAGAGATGAATAAAAATAACTTGACAAGAGTCTGCCAATCTAAATGGCAAGTTGCTTTTTTTGGTGGGACAGGGGTTAAAATAAGAAATTCTGAGCATTTAAAGGTGATTAAGCTGTGTTCAGAGAAGCATACAAATGAAGGTGAATTTTTAAACAAATTTTTATTTTTTTTATAAAATGTTGCATTTGGTTCTTACCCTTATTTTCATGGGATATATTATATTGTATCTTAAGTAAGAAGATGGTATTATATCCCGGTATATGGTTTAAACTTGTTTTTATTCTTTATAATGTACTGCTTTTTATTATTGGATGACACTTGTTTTTAACATTCCATTTTTCAAAGGGTATACACATAGACACACAAAATCATACACACACACACACACACACACACACACACCCCCAATACAAAGAAATATACACATACACATTTTTTCATTTCCTCCACTTTTTTGAAGACAGATTGTTACCATTTTATTTATTGACTTAGGCTTTCCAAATCACCACTGAAAAAATTGTATTTATTTCTACGAAGGTAGGTTTTCCATAATCAAGGTGAGCTGCTGTCTATTGGCAGTAATGTCCTAATTACATACAGCACTGTGACTGTATCTATGGTATTATGGAATAGAGATAGAAGTGGTTTGGTCAGGATGAAAATAACAATTTAGTCCGGCCAGTGTGGCTCAGTGGTTGAGTGTCGACCCATGCACCAAGAGGTCGCCGGGTCGATTCCCGGTCAGGGCACATGCTCACGTTGTGGGCCCAATCCCTAGTGGGGGGCATGCAGGAGGCGGCCAGTCAATGTTCTCTCTCATCGATGTTTCTATCTCTTTCTCCCTCTCACTTCCTTTCTCTCTGAAATCAGTAAAGGAAATAAATAAATAAATAAATAAATAAATAAATAAATAAATAAAATAACAATCTAAAAATAACCAAGTTTTTTTTTTTTTTTTTTTTTTTAAAGCAATTGAACTTTGAAACTTAGGAAATTCTTAACATTTATAAGAATGCACACCCCTAGCTTACCCCATTTTTGCTCTTTCTATCAGAAATAAGACAATGAGTCATGAATGATTTGTTCAAGGTGCTATTTTTATATTGTGTTTATGATTAGAATATAACAACTGTAAAATACTTGTGATAATATTATTGCGATATTCCAAACTTAGAATGCTGACTTAATGTATAACTACCTTTTTCCTATTTTTCAGTTGGGTTGAAAGCTTTGGACATGAGGGGCTTGGATTATTACTGGACATTTTGGAAAAACTGATTAGTAGCAAAATGTAAGTATTGCTAATTATTTTCACTTAAGCTACATTTGCATGTCCAAACATAATTCTAACACTGATATCTTTTATGCCAATACAGACAAGAAAACATTGTAAAGAAGAATCAGCATAAAGTCATACAGTGTCTAAAGGCTTTGATGAATACACAGGTATGTACATAGTTAATTACATTGTACTCTTCTTCACCAGTTCTTCTAGAATTCTTAAGAATTAGAGTTATATAATAAAGGATTTACATTGAAGTGATGTGTTGCTTTCATATGCTGTTTAGTACATAATGGAAAAAGTACTGAATTGTATGACTTCTAGTTTTGTATAAAAACAACTATCTCCCAGCAGAAAAACTTGGGGATAAATAAACCTTCTTCTGGAGCTTAACTCCTCATGTGTAATTAATTCTCTCTCCCTTCTTTCCTCCCTCCTTCCATCTTTCTCCTTCCCTTTCTGTCCTTCGTTTTGTTCCTCCCTCTTCCTCTCTCCCTAGTCTCCCCTTCCCTTTCAAAACTACAGCATGAATCAGCTTTGGAATCATACATGGTCTGCAGTAATATTTATCACAAAGAATCAAGTTGGAAAGACTTATTTTTATAGTTTACGAAATTAACTCTGTAATGCAAGGAATGAAAATAGATATATCAGGTCCCAGTAATGGGGCAGGGATGCTTAATACAAGTACTATTGACCCCAAATGCAGTGTGACCGGTCTGCAAAGTTTGCATAATTAAAGAGGATACATTAGACGAGAGAAGCACTTGAAGCTCTTTACTGATGTTAGATTTTCTGAACAGTGTGTCTTTTATACTGTTAATTGGAGAAACTTCTCTATCCTGTGCCATGTCTTTAGCTCCAATATCTAAACACGTCTACCTCAGATGTGTGAGCAATGAAAGGGGTTTTAGTTGCTCTCTGACAGCAGGAGAGGAGCTTGTACTTAATGGTGGTGCGATAATTTGTGTTTTATAGCAAAACTCTGTATTTCTGACTAGTTTCATTTTTAATATTTTGCCGTATTCTCATTTTTAGAGGACTATACACTTAAGTACTGATATTTAAATTATTAACATTCATTTTATATATTTTTACTCAATGTAGCAAATATTTATCTTTTCTAATTATTTTTATCTTACTGAATTATGTATGTTTCAGCATTTTCTAGAGCTAAGTTTTCTATTTTTAACCAATGAAATATTTTTCTCCTCCCTTTCCCCTTCTAATAAGATTTTTAAGGAAAATATCTGATGTAGAATCACAAGTCCTATTGTTCTGCGAGAAGTAGGTTTTAGATATTTTGTAGATTTTGTTCTAAGAATAAATGAATAAAGGAATTCGACACGGCTGATAGGGAGGGGGCTTTTCGTTCTGTGAGTACGTGCTACTGCTTTAGGAGGCTCCTTTTTAAATGAAAATATAGCAATTGAAGATTTCACCAGTGCTGGAAAGTCTGAGAGTAGAGAAAACCCAGAAACAGTTTTTCAAACTAGAGGGGTAGTTTGATCATAATTTGAATTTCAGAAGAATCTCATGGCTAAAGTGAGATGACACATTGAAGGTAATATTCCTACTTGGTGTGAGACTGAATTGGAGAGAGAGTAAACTTTGCGTTTATATTCTAATTAATATAATGTAACTTCTTATAATAACATTGTGTTGCTTCCAGTTTGTATATATGGAGCTGGAATATATTGCTGTTTGTATTTTTGATATCACCTGGGCTAATAAGCATGAAAAGTTAAGTTACTGACACTTGGAATTAGTATTATACACTGTCTACAATTTTTGGTAAAGGGTTTAATTTTTTCCCAAGATCTGTTGATGATTTTTCCTGTGCCTCACTGTGCAGTCTTTATAAGGGGTCCCTGAATGAAGAACAGTGTGCTTTAGGAGAAAAAAAGTGTGGTACCTTATTTTGTGCTAGTAAATATTTATATAAGTGGTGAGCAAATTTGATAATATCATGTAAAAGTGAATTTCTTATAACATTAAATTGGACAAACTAATATTTTTAAATAGAAAAAGATTATGAATATTAGAAAATAAAAGTCAAGATGAAAAGTTAATTTATTTAAATTAAAAGGTAATTAGAAGAGTGGCTTCCTTTCAGGCAGTTAAATTTTTGTGTGTGGCTTTGAGTTGAACACCCCCAGCAAGGGTGCTTTGCTTCTGAAGCCCACCCCCTCTCCACGGTGACTCTGCCACTGGGATTAGCTGACTGGTGCATGGGTGGGGGGGGGGTGGGGAGTCATTCAACACCAACATGCGTGTGGAACAGTTGGGCATCCTGTACAAGAGGTACTAACCTTCCCCTACCTAACACTACTTCATTGGCCTGAAATCCCCTCTGTTAGGTAATAATGGGCCTCATGTAGAATGCAGACGGAATCTGGCATTGGCCCTCAGTTTAGAACACATGTGTTTTCATATAAACCAGAGTGTGTCTTTGACATTCAGTGGAGACATCCTTAGATCTTCAAACATTTGTTACAACCACCCCTCTGACCTTATAAAGGCCTTCATTTAATGCACTTTACATGCCAGCACTGGTAAGTTGACTATTTCTCTCACAGAGTGAACAGGTTTTTGTTTTGTTTTGCTTTGTGTTTTAAATAATCGAGCGAGAGTAAGTTTCCAGAGGTAGGCAGCGATTCTGTCTTTAGTTCTAGATACCGAGTAATGACAATCTGGCCTCATTCCAGACTTAAAATGATAACTACACATTTTTACATTAGCAAACTCAGAGAACGCTTCCCTTGATGGAGCTTTGGGGGGTCACAGGATGATAGTCACAACCATGAGATCATAGAATGCTCCTATTCTGCCCTTCATACGTGATGGTTTAGGGCTTGACAGAGAAGGTGGTGTAACTCGAAGGAAATGAGGATGAAAATTCCTTGAGTGGCTGGAGGAGCCACAGGAATCTCTTTCTAGAAGGGCAGGCACTGACTACGGGTAGGGTGGGAAATGAGGAGGAAATGCTAGAGGCAAGCTCTTCTCAGTCCTCGGTTTCTTAGAGCAGAGCCATCCTTTGGTACTTGGTAATCCTGGACTGACTGACTGACTTTTTAATTGGATCTAAGTGGTACTTTATCAGCCTCTGACAATTATCTGGAATGATTATCAAGGCATATTGTAGTCTCTGGCCCCATGCCTGCTTTTTAAAACATTTTTGTTTTATTGATTTTAGAGAGAGAGGAAGGGAGAGGGGGAGAGAGAGAGAAAAATCGATGAGAGAGCATCAGTTGGCTACCTCCTGCATACCCCCCACTGGGGATGAGGCCCACAACCTGGGCATGTGCCTTGATTAGGAATTGAACCAACAGCCTCTTGGTGCATGGGTCAGTGCTCAACCACTGAGCCACACCGGCCGGGTCCATGCCTGCTTTTTTATTCTTTGTTGGCAGATATGAAACAACCTAGGGCATCACAAATGTGAGCATCTCCTTGCCAGTTTAGTTGTCTCTATAAACTTCTCCCTATCATCAACAAGACCGAGATGTTTTTCTGAAAATCATATCCTGGTGCTTTTGATCCTTTCTGTTTGTCCTTCCTCGTTTGTACACGTGTTCCCTAGATCTTAGTCTAAAGCAAATGCAGCACTCAGCACAGTTAATAGATGACTTTTATATCTAAATGACGTTTACAGTGGGGAAGCTGTAACTAAAATTTCATAACACTCAAAACATTTGGGTGTGAGCTTGTTACAGATTCAACTTTGATACTTATATATCTACGTAGTGTGCTAATTTTGAATGTAAGCCATAGTTTATAGGTTTATAATTGGGGTAAGGCCCTTTTTAATACCTAAAAGTGACTGTAATCAACCAATTTCTCACTCTTTAGATTAAAGGATTCTCTGGGATGCATGGTAGATAAATAGCATTGTTTTATTGAATCTCTTCATTGTTATTTGATACTTGTCTTCTATAGCTTGTTAAGGGGCCTTATGAGATGGATACATCCTTAAATCAAAATGCTAAGTCATTAACAATTGGGTGTGACATCTTGGAAGTAGCAATCCAATTTTGTCCTTATCCCATATCATCCCATTTTTTATAATGGTTTACAACTGCACTGTCTTTCTGATAATAAAATATTTCGGTCAGAATACATAGGCTCCTTATGGCAGTTTCTATAGGATATGTGCCCAATTCATCTTTAGCTCCTGCCCATGTATGAACTAGGGGCTACTCTCTGGACCTTTACTATATAATGTGGTTGCTATATGTATGTGGCTATTGAGCACTTGAAATGGGGCTAGTCTGAGCTGAGGTGTGCAATGGGGCTAGTCTGAGCTGAGGTGTGCAATGGGACTAGTCTGAGCTGAGGTGTGCAATGGGGCTAGTCTGAGCTGAGGTGTGCAATGGGACTAGTCTGAGCTGAGGTGTGCAATGGGGCTAGTCTGAGCTGAGGTGTGCAGTGGGGCTAGTCTGAGCTGAGGTGTGCAGTGGGGCTAGTCTGAGCTGAGGTGTGCAGTGGGGCTAGTCTGAGCTGAGGTGTGCAGTGGGGCTAGTCTGAGCTGAGGTGTGCAGTGGGGCTAGTCTGAGCTGAGGTGTGCAGTGGGGCTAGTCTGAGCTGAGATGTGAACTGGGGCTAGTCTGAGCTGAGATGTGAACTGGGGCTAGTCTGAGCTGAGATGTGCAGTGGGGCTAGTCTGAGCTGAGATGTGCAATGGGGCTAGTCTGAGTTGAGATGTGAACTGGGGCTAATCTGAGCTGAGATGTGAACTGGGGCTAATCTGAGCTGAGATGTGCAGTGGGGCTAGTCTGAGCTGAGATGTGCAGTGGGGCTAGTCTGAGCTGAGATGTGCAGTGGGGCTAGTCTGAGTTGAGATGTGCTGTACGTGTAAAATACATACTAGACTTTGACTACTTAGGGAGGAAAAAAGTAAAATGTCTCATCAGTGAATGCTTTATTTTGATCATATGTTGAAATGATAATATTTTCAATATATTAACATAGTTCTGTTAAAACCAGTTTAACTTTTTGCTTGTAAATTTCACCTTGCACATGCAGTTCACAGTCTCTGCCTCTGGGACAGTGAGCACGGACTTGTGCTGTATCTCTCACCAGCCTTCCTTCTCAGGAAGGATCCTTATGGCCTTATGTCCACTTCGGTATTTGACTCTTCATTTTGTACATTTCTGTTGGGAAATCTCAATATTTTACACTGCTTTTGTCTTTTTCCAGTTGGCCACTTATCTGTGTTAATAATTATCAGTCAGTGTTGTTGTAAAATCACCGTTGAGTGGTTATTTGTATTTGGTTGATTCTCATAGTTCTTGATGTTAAATGTATATTTCTATGATTTTTTTTAGGATGTTATACATTATTTAATGTATACATTGTTTACTAAGTATAAAAATATAAACATTTATAACCACATTTTCTTCAGGACACTATTTTTGAAACTAGCTGTTTACATTTAACATCTTATTTCCGTGCTGTTGTAGTATGGCTTGGAAAGAATCATGAGTGACGAGCGGAGTCTCTCTCTGCTGGCCAGAGCCATCGACCCCGAGCACCCCAGCATGATGACAGACGTGGTCAAGCTCCTGTCCGCGGTGTGCATTGTGGGGGAGGAGAGCATGTGAGTCTTCTCGGCTTATCTCTATTATATAATGATTTAATGCAAGGTGATTTATTTAATATTTTTATTATCCATTCTGTTTTAGACTAGAATTTAAGTAAGTGAAGTATACTTAAGCAACTGATTTAGATTCATACAGGCTGTGAAAAACTGACTTTTTCATCATATTTTTTTAAAACTGTTCTGAACTCAGAGCCTAAATAAAAATTCTAAATGAAGACTTTGAAAAATATACTAATGAGTTCTGCTTCATATGTGATTTTTTTTCAGATAGAATTAATTCAGTGTAGGTCATGTATATTCCCTTGTAAAAGCAAATATCATAGTATTTGAAAATCTGTATGTAAGGCAGATTTAGAAAGTGACATATGGAATTGTATTTTACTGGTTGAGGAAACATAGTTCTTGATCATAAAATATATACTGAAGCTTTTAAATACATTATTCACATGTTAGGACTGTAACTAAAAGATCACTACATACATATTAAAAGGTAATTATAAAGATGAACTTTTTTTTTAAAGAAGATTGGGGGTTCTTATTATAAGGAAGCATTTAAATATTGTTTAAAACGTTTTTTTAAAAGAATAAAGATCTAAAAACCAAACAACCAGAAGAACAAACAGAAATAGCCCTCTCAGATAGGCAGGCCCTGCAAGTGGAACCTCCTGCGCACATGTGACAGTGTCCTGTGGTGATCCTGCTATGCCTGCCACTGTCGAACCACTCAGTTGGGACCTGGTTGGGAAGTCAGGCAGTGCTCAGCCCTGCCCCCTGCTCCACAGGCAGCTGGAGGGTGTCTGTGCTTGAGGCTGTTCCTGCTGCAGTCCCAGCACGCAAAGACACACACAGCCTCAGCACTTTCCATTTTCCATTTCAAAAAGGCCATATTTAGTTAGAAAGCTAACAGTGAACTTAATGTTGGTGTTATGTTTTAAATTTTATTGGGGAGACATTGGTTAATAAAGTAACAAATCTATAATACATCATCTGTACATTGTATTGTGTGTTCACCACCCAAGTCAGGTTTCCTTCTAGAGTGAACTTGATGTTGATCTGGAAGATACTTCCTGTGCTCCCTGTCTCCCTCTCTTTCCCTTCTCCTCCTGCATCTTCCTCCTTCCTTTGCTTCCCTCCTTCCTCTGTCTTTCTCTCTCACTTCCTTTTTTTCCCTCTGCTCTTTTCTGTTTCCTTTCCCCCCTATCCCTTTCCTCTTTTTTCCCCCCTCTTTTTTCTCCTTTTCTTTTTTTGTCCTTTTTCCCTCCTATTCTCCTTCCTCTTTTCTTAGTTCCACATTACTTTTATTTTATTTTAAATTTCAGAATAGGACTCAAAATGATGTAAATAAGTCTTAGGACTACATGTCTATGTTTACAAACTATGAAACTGTGAGCTTCTACAGCATTTGTGGTCTTCCTGTTGACAGCTATTTTTTATTTTATTTATTTTTTCCGTTATTGATTTTAGAGAGAGAGAGGAAGGGAGAGGGAGAGAGGGATAGAAACATCGATGAGAGAGAACATCAATTGGCCGCCTCCTGCATGCCCCCCACTGGGGATTGGGCCCAAACCTGGGCATGTGCCCTGACCGGGAATTGAACCGGCGACCTCTTGGTGCATGGGTCATCGCTCAACCACTGAGCCACACTGGCCAGGCCCACAGGTATTTTTTAAAGGAGGAGCAAGCATAGCTCTTGCATAACTATTATTTTTTATATTTGATTATAATTTCTTACTACTATATAGTTTTGGCTACCAGAACTTTACTTACTTATATTGGAGAGAGGCAGTAGAGTGTAGTGGTTAAAAGCATTTATATGGTGCTTACTACACAGACTATCTGATTTTAGAGCCTTGCTCTGCCATTAGTAGATGTGAGACAAATTGCTTAACCTTTTCTGCCTCAGTTGCCCAATCTGTAATATGGGATAACGATAATATCTACCCCATAGAATTATATACATTAAAATGAGTTCACTATTTGTAAACTGGTTCAAATAGTGCCTGATGTGTAGTAAGCACTGTATAAATGCTTGATAAATATACATCATCACAGGGTTATGAGGAATAAACGGATCAAAATGTATAACATGCTCAAAGCAGTGCTTGATACATGCTGTGTAAACTGCTGATACATACTGAGCAAGCTACTTTTAAAATGTTACTGGTTGCCCTGAAGTAGTGACTTCAGAGTTTATTAAATCAAGTAATTGAATTATGGCATTTGGGTCATTCACTGTTTGCAATTTAATTAGTAAACCCAAAATTTCCAATAGCCTTGAAGAAGTTTTAGAAGCTTTAACGTCAGCTGGAGAAGAACGAAGAATTGACAGATTTTCTTCTATTGTGGAAGGTCTTCGGCATAATTCCCTTCAACTTCAGGTAGGTTTTATGTGTATCATACACATTGCTGTGTAACTGAGTTCTGACTGGTTTACATGTAACACGACAATATGAAGCCCTACGTGCCATTTACTGTTTCATAGCATTTTCAAGAAGTGTATAGAATTCTGATTTATTCTAAATCATGATTGATGTTATAGATGCAACTGGGTATACACCTGCAATTAATTCCGTAGGTTACGTTCCTAGAAGTTGACTTACTAGGTTTCTGTGTAAACTATATAATTAATAGTGCTACAAATTGTTTATTCTGTGTTAGTCTCATAAGTTGATTATTATAATTTTTAAGAAATTTTGGCAGTCTCTCATTATGGTTCCTTATTGTATTAGTTTTAAATCTGAAAAGTTGGGAGTTTACATGAATAATAATGAGGCACAAAGTATACTCATAGAGATTTTAAAATATTTAGTGCTCTCAAAAAGTCAATTTAGAATTAAACATTATAGTATCCAAGTTGCATACTAATATTCATTTAATTTCTCCTTACAAAAGAGACGAGTATTTACACCTGTAATTATTGTTACAATCATTGATAATCAAGTGTGAATATATTTAAGGAAATATTGATAAAATATTTCTGACAAAAAGCAGAAGATGTCAGGAACTGTCAAATTAATAAGTTTATTATGACATTTCTGATGATGCTGTTTGTGATGATGACATTTCTGATGGCAGTGTTTGTGAGTGGCTATGAGGAATCCTGTTGTGATTTGTTTCTTTGGGCAGTAGGCAGGTGTGAAGATGTGAGTATATGGTCCCTCTGCATGGGTCCAGGTGTTGGAACCTCTGGGAAAGAGGCCCTCCTCACTTATCCATGTTTATTGGAAGGCCTGGAAGTGAGGATCCAGGAGATGCTGTCCACCTCTGACACCTGCTCTTCCACCTGCTTGGTGTGCTAGGGTTTTTTAATCCATACATCATTAAACTCCTTTTCCTTCTTTCCCTCCTTTTTCATCTGTCCCAGGTTTCCTATTCACCGCAAGGCTAATGAAGAGTAAACCTAAAAGAAACTTCGTAGAGAAAAACTGAACATCATTTTATGTGAACTTTCCTCCAGTAACTCATGTTACTTTTTCCATATACAATATTTGTGCAAATACCAGTATATCACGAGATTTTGATTATTTGTGCAGCATATTAGAGATCATGTCTAATTTTTAAAATCTCATTACAAAACATAACTCTCACATGTAAACTTGATATCCCCTAAATGAAGACTTTTTTATACTATTAAATACTTTTTGTGTCTAATCATATAGAAGTGGGAGGGGCAGTGTTTTGTGATGAAAGGCTTGGACTGCTGAGTGAGGCAGGCTTGGGTTCAAGTCCCAGCTCTCCATACCATGGCTGTGTGACTCTGGATCACTTCCCAAACCTCGTCTGTAGCTCGGCTTTCTCAGTTGTGAGATGGAGATAATATCAATACCTTGCTCATTGTTGATGCAAGGATTACATAGGATAATGTATTTTAAATGCTTAGTGCAGTGCTCTGTCCTCTAGCAGAATTGTTGAGTCATTTTGTTAAACAAATTCAGTGGAGAGTGGAGATTGAAAGTGATCTTTTTTTTCTGCAGGAGCATTACCATTGTTGATATTAAATTTGGTATTTAACTATACAACCCAGCAGTTAAACTCTTGAACATATATCCCAGATTAATGAAAACGTGTTTCCCCAAAAAGCCATACACAAATTTTTATGGCAGCTGCATTTGTCATACCCTAGACTGGAAACAGTCCATATGTCCTTGAACAGGTGAATGGTTCAGCTGTGGTGCAGCCATCCCATGGAATACTGACTACTCAGTGACAGAAAGGAGCGAACCATTGATACATACAGCTTGCATAATCTCCAAAAAAATTATCCTGATTGAAAAATGCCAATTCTAAAAGTTTTCACATTATACGATTCCTTTTATACAACATTCTTCAAATAGCCACATTATAGAGATGGAGAACAGGTTAATAGTCGCCAAAGGTTTGGAATGGGGTCTGGGAAGGGGTTGAGTGTGACCATAAATAAATAGCAGGAGGGAGTCTTGTGTAATTAAAACAATTGTGTGCTTTGATTGTGGTGATGGTTATATGAGTCTACATATGTGATAAAATTTTACAAAACTGCGCACATATGCGCACATGAGGTAAGCTGGTATAATCTGAATAAGCTCTGTGGATTATACCAATTTCAATTTCCTGATTTGGTATTGTACTATAATGCAAGCTATTACCAAGACTTGAAGAAACTTAAAATATAGATGTCTGAAGACTTGATACAGTTTTGAAGTGATTTCTTTTTTTTAATAGCTTTATTCGGATGAAATTCACATTATATAATTTACCACTTTGAAAAGTATACAGATCAATGTTTTTCTGCTTATGCACAAAGTTGTGCACCCTTCATGATTTTAGAACAGTTTCATCACCTCCAAAGAAACTCCTCATCCCTGAGCTGTCACCTGTGTTACCCCTGTTCTCCCAGCTCTAGGCAACCGTTACTCCACTATCTCTCCAGATTTCACATTCTGGACACGGGACTGGCTTCATTCACTTAGCACAATATCAGGGTTCATCCACGTTCATGACATGTATCAGAACTTTTTTTTTTTTATTGCAGATAACATTCTATTGTGTAAATGTGTAGTGCATTTTGCTTATCATTTGTCAATGTTGGACATTTGGGTTGTTTCTACTCTTTAGCTACTAAAAAATGCAGCTATGGATAATTATGGAGATGATATATTTTTAATGGCAGCTTATTTGCCATATTTAGTATAAGGGGATGGTGGGGTGGGGCTAGCCCCAGCATCTTCCTTTAATAGTTGTAAAAGTTATGTATTTGATTCAGTTCTTGAGAAATTTTTACGAAGATATAGGTGCCTGGTTATATTTGCTTTAATGAAACGAATTGCCTTAGTTTTGAGTAATTGTATTTTCTTTTTTGGGTAGTAATAGTCTCCTTTTTTTGATGTCCTATAAGCACTAAAATGACTTTCTTAATATTGTTCTTAAAGTTTAATTTTCATTGAGATTTCATTTCTTGGATAAGTTCAGGTTAAATATGCATGCTCTTGCTTAGGAATATAAACACCAAGCCTGGCCAGTATGGCTCAGTGGTTGAGTGTCGACCCATGCACCAAGAGGTTATGGGATTGATTCTAGGTCAGGGCACATGCCCAGGTTGTGGGCCAAATCCCCCGTGGGAGTCATGCAGGAGGAGGCCAGTTGATGTTCTTTCTCATCGATGTTTCCATCTCTCTCTCCCTCTCTCTTCTTCTCTCTCTAAAAATCAATAAATAAAAAAAAATAAAAATAAAAAAAGAATATGGACAATGGAAACAATTGTTAATTCTTACTTTCTCTACCATTTTGTTGTGGGTTTTTACTCTTCAATTGAGATTTCTTGTTACTATGAAGCCTAATGTATGTAATAGCTAGGAAATGGCAGGCTTAAGTTAAAAGAGGTCCCATTTTCTAGAGAGCTAACTTGGAGTGGGGGGAAGTAAGTAGATTCTGTTTTCTGGGATTGCTGATTGTGCCCTACTGTGTTTAAAATGACCAAGCAGTGCTTTAGTAATATCTAAAAATACTTCCTTTTTTGGTGCTTCTAATTTTTTTACAAAATAAAGTATATTTTAAAGCTAGCTGGTTATCAGTTTTCCCATAAAGCTATTGCTCTAAGTGCCCATAATTTTTAAAATATTTTTTCTTTATTGATTTTAGAGAGAAAGGGAAAGAGAAAGAGATAGAAACATCGATAAGAGAGAACATTGTTTGGCTGTCTCCTGCATGCCTCCACTGGGGATCGGGCCCACAACCTGGGCATGTGTCCTGACCAGGAATTGAACTGGCAACCTCTTGGTGCACTGGTCGACGCTCCAACCAATGAGCCACACGGGCCAGGCTAAGTGCCCATAATTTGCATTTATTAAAATATACTAGTTTGAGTAATATTAGCAGATCACCAAATTAAAAATAAAAGTTGTGACCTGGCTTGTTTGGCTCAGAAGTTAAAGAGTGTCGGCCTGTGGAGCAAAGAGTTGTTGGGTTTGATCTCAGTCAAGGGCACGTATCTTGATTATATATTCGATCCCCCACCCTGATTGGGTTGTGCGGCAGGCAACCAATCGATGTGTCTTTCTCTCTCTCTCTCCCTCCCTTTCTCCCTCCCTTCTCTGTTCCCACTCTATCTAAAAATCAATGGAAAAATATTCTAGGGTGAGGATTTAAAATAAATAAATATATAAATTAAAGTTATTTGTTGCTGAATAAAATAGAACTCCGCATCTAAATGGGAGGAAATTGGTGGTACTAAAATAAAGAAAAAATTCATTACCTTTTTTTTTGCAAAGTGTATTTATAACAAAGTACTCTTTAAAGGAGGATTGCTAGATTTCTTGAGTCTGATAATAATAATGAAGATAATTTGATTGCCTCTGACTCTGATGGAAGGAGCCCTGCGGTGCTCCCCTCCCCCCAAAGTATAGTGAAGAAGTGAAAAACTGAGAATCAGAAATAACTCAAAAATATTTTCAGGCCTTAGAGAGTCTTACCATCAGGAAAGAAGGACAAATATAAATATTGGAGTTCAAATAAATGTACATTATTTTTTTCAAGTGTATCTGATGAGGTTTTCAGCTTTAAGCAACACAATCTGCTCGAGGTAATGTAAGCAGGAAACGGTACTGGGTACATTATAGAATTTCTGTGTATAACCAGAGCAATGCAGAAGAAATGCCACACCACACCCGGGGATGTTCTCATGAAACAGCACTTGCAACATTCTACTCTGGTCAGCACTCGAGACACTAAGGACAGACAGCAGAGACCAAACCTCCCATCACAGGGTCCTGTCTTCATACATGTAATTGTCCCCTCATGTTGGCCAGGTCTTTTTCAGTAGAAAAGGGTTGGAATAAGTGTTGGGTGAGCCAATCTCTAGTTTCTGCTACACTTTGATTTTATCTGCTGTTTTTATCTCCTCTGCTGATTTTATCTCCTCTCTTTTTTTTCCCTTCCCTTTCTCTTTGTGTCTTCTCTTATTAGAGCCATACTTTGCTAGAGCATCAGAAGCATTATCTAAGTTTTAAAGAGTTTGTTGGAACCTTTGCTGTTGTCACAGGGCTGGTTGAATTGCGGTAGGTATGTGTCAGGAAAGGAAACAAGTGTGGGAATTGTAGGGTTTTTGAGTGGGTATTTGGCTTTCCTTCCGTGTCTATGCCCTCAGGCCCATGGTGAATGCCCGCTGCGCCTTCCATTTCTGGTGGTGTCTTTCTGGTTAGTCCCCTTTGACTCATAGCTGGGCAGTGTCAAGAACATGAATGGTCTGCCATTTGATACCACTTGTAAACTATCAAGTTAGTCTACCATGTTTTTATGGGTGTCAGAAGACATAGATTCTTAGATCAAAAACTGAGGGCTTTATGAACCTCAGCCATAGCAATAGCTTTAGTATCAGCTTTGCATTGGCCCTGGTTTCCAGTTGCAGTGGGTTGTGTTTTAGGAGAGAAACCATGGGCTTAGGGAAGACGACTCTAATATCATGGGCAGCAATCACTCTGATTTATATAGGCTGAGATGCAATCTGTTTAGTTTGTCTCCTAAAGTATTTAATTAAGGCTGCGGTCAGCAGGACTCCAGGCAGCACATTGAGGTTATTGTGCAATATTGACCTCAACTCTGCCTTGCAGGTCCCAGATCCTGTCAGCTGAACAAATTCTATGGACCATCCAGGTCTGCTTTAGAACACCAGGAGGCTTTCTTCTTATTTTTTTCTATTGATCTTTCCACTTGGCCTGAGATATTAATTCAGGTATACAATGATGTATTGCTGATTGCACAGACTTCCCCTTGTTCAGCAAAGAGGAAGTCTACCACAATTCTTTTATCCATAACAATCTGGCCAGTGAGTTGATGCTGACCTGAGTGCCTTCCAGGGCTGATGTGGTGTCATTGATCATTTCAGCTAAAACCAGGGACACGTTTCTTGCCACCTGTTCTAATTGGGTGACTCTCATAAATAGTGCCTGCAGGGTGCACAGAAATAGTGATCGGTTTTCTCTCCAGGAGGCTTCCCAGAGTAACCAAGGATAGTCTCAGTTTGGGGAGATCTTTATAGTGGTCTGAGGGCTGCCTGGCACACTGGTAGTGTTTCCTTAAACACTTGAACATCTCTTATAACTGCCTCTGAGGTGCAAGTCACAGTGTTTTTGGAGACAGAGGCAAGCTAATGTCTGGCTTTTCCACATAGTGCTCCTGGAAGGAAAATTTTGTTTATAGTTGTTGGGGGTCCCCCCAGTTGGGACCTTTATCAGTTAGGGGCTATGGGTGACAGTGCTTTTGCCATGGACTTCCAGCTGATAAACTTTAGGATTCTCAGTTTTGGAAATGACTGAGTCCAATTTTGGCTTTGGATGGTCTGTCTGAAGATATCGCAGAGATGGCAGGTTGTGCTATAGGAGGGGATTTCTGAGTTTCGAGAACCCATATCTTTTATAGTGGGCTGTAAGTATGCCTGTCTTTTGCTCCAAAGAGACATCTTCTTTATCATACTAGACAGAAAGCATGACTTCCCTTTGCTCTGGTGAGAAGACATGTCTCTGTGGTCTAAGGTAGTTACAAACATCCTTGAAAAGATCATCCAGCAGAAAAACCATCAATGCCTCTACTTAGAATACATGGAGAAGTGTTGAGAGACCCGTGGAGAACTGTCTTACAACCGGGAGCAGAACACTAAACCTCCTCGTGTCACCTTCCTGGCTTTCCCTTCAATCGGATACTCCCGTGTTGTTTCCATACTTGTTGTACCGTGATGCACACTGAATGAAATGAAACCTTCATTAATTTTAGTTGATATGATGCTATGTAATATTTTCCCTATGTTAATTACTGACTGAAGTGAAAACATGTTTTGTAAAGCTTCTTACTCAGAGATGAGAAGAATTAGTTATGTCAGAGAAAACACATGAATAAGGGAAGAGATGGAGAAATGTGTTTTAGAGGGGCCAACTTATTCTCTTGTCTCGATGCTTTGTGAACCTGTAGCAACTTTAGTTTCTGAGCTCGCTCACATAAATTATACTTAAATCCTTTTGTTGAATTGGCCCCAGGTTTCCCAAAATTGGTTTAGCATAGTGCTCCTGTGATACTGATAGCTAGCAGGATTTTTGTTGTCCTTCTGTGGATCACTTATTTTTACTATTTTACTAAGTAAAAATAACTTGTCTCATATTTTTTTTACCCATTGTTAAAATACACAGCTATTATTCTTTTTTAAAAAATTGTGGTAAAATATACCTAATGTAAAAATTGCCATTTTAACCATTTTTTTTAAGGGTATGGTTCAGTGGCATTAACTACATTAACATCTTTGTGCAACTGGCATATCATTAGGCTTCTTAAGATCTCGTGATTAGCCCGGCCAGTGTGGCTCAGTGGTTGAGTGTCGACCCATGCACCCAGAAGTCCCCAGTTCGATTCCAGTCAGGGTACGTGCTCAGGTTGTGGGCCCGATCCCCAGTGGGGGGCATGCAGGAGGCCGCCAGTCGATGTTCTCTCTCATTGATGTTTCTATCTTTCCCTCTCCCTCTCCATCTAAAATCAATAAAGAAAAAAATTTATAAAAAAAAAAAGGTATAGTGATAATGTTGTTGAAACAGTGGACAGATAGATATATCCTTCTGGGATTCCTGTGGTAGATATTTCTGTACCCTACAATATACAGGGGTGGGCAAAAGGAGGTTTCCAGTTGTAATATAAATAAATAATACAGTAATGAGTAAATACAAGAATAAACTGTGTTTTGTGTGCTCACAACTGTAAACCTCCTTTTGCCCACTCTGTATTTTTCCCTAGACACAAAAGTCTGAAATATGATCCAAGACTGTGGTGCCTGTGGAACTGTTACTAGAGGAAAATTGTGTTCCAAACACATTCAGGTATCTGACATACACGTGGGCTTGACAGGTATTCCATGCTTACAAATTACAAGTGCACAGGATGCTCACGTTTAGAGAAAAATAGGAAAATGTGAAAGTGTTCTGTTAAATACGAAGTTTTATTCATAATACTTATGAATCAGACAATTTGAAAATGATGCTGTTGCTGGAACTTGCTTTGTGGAGTAAGGCTGTGTTATTCTGGGTACTCTGAGAGCAAGAGATTTGATACCCAAGAGAACAGGGGAGGTGCCTATGAGGGAACCTGGAGAGGGAGCTGGGAGGCTGGGAGATGTTACACTCAATGCAGATCTGACCCCTGGTGAAGGAGAGCAGGAGGGAAGGAAGGAAGGAAGAAAGGAAGGTTGGGTAAGAGCATCTTAGCCTGCCATGCAGTTCTAGAAGAACTTGGCAAGATAGTAGGGGAATCCTTGAGCCAAAGTCTTTCATATCCCAGGATTACACCTGTTTAGTATTCTTGGCTGTGTCAAGACATTGGCTGAGAGCAGCCTCTGGGAAGTGTGGCTTCAGCTCAGATGTTGTGATGGATATCAGAGGGCAGCGGCTGGGGCTGTTGATTATTTATTTATTATTTCTATTGAATTTATTGAGGTGACATTGGCTAATAAAATTTTCAGGTGTACAGTTCTATAACACATCATCTGTATGTTGTATTGTGTATTCACCACCCCAAGTCAAGTCTCCTTCCAATACATACCATTTATCCCTCCTTTACCCTCTTCTGCCTACCCCTACCCCCACCCCCCTTGCCTCTGGTAATCACCTTGCTGTTGTATCTATAGATTTTGGGATATTTTTGTTTGTTTGTTTTTACTTAATCTCTTTACCTCATTTATGTTCCCTGTAGTCACAGATTGATGAGAATTGTGTTGTGATGGCTACCTCAAAGACAATGAAAATTTTCCTTTAAAAAAAAAAAGAAAAACTCTTAAATTTTAGTGTATTTCATTGAGTTCAACTACAGGCTAGATCTTTGAAAATTTGATTAGATCTCATTTTTTTTACATCTCAGAAATGAAAAAAATTGGTATTTTTTAATTTAAAAAATTTAGAATTTCCTCTATTTTATAAGTAGTTTAGGTTCATTAAAATATTAAAAACAGGGTATTAAAAATCACCTTAATTGACTTAATACCAGTGTACATTGAAATTTGTCATTGGGCAATAATCAGACAAATATGACATTGGATAGTTGTATTGAAACAAATCATAGGTAAAATACCATGTGGATTTAGCCAAGTTTATTTGCTCCTGTTTGTTTTTATTTCCCTTGGGCCTTAAATGCTCAAAATGCTCCCAAGTTTAATTTTGCCTGAGATCACAATAAAGTCTTTCTTATAATTGTTATATTTTGATTTACTGTTTGTTTTTGTTTTAAGTATCTCCCCTCTTATCACAAAAAAATAATTGTTAGCTTAAGTTATTTTCAATTTCAAATAAATTGTTCTCACATTTAATGACAGAAGAAATGAAGAATACAGAGAATGGTAAAGAGTTAATTTTTAGGGCCATTTTTGGGACATTCCAGAAGGATGAAGAGACCAATTTAATTCCTCTCCGTTTTGTCTACTACTTTTATTGAGTAGTAGTCAAATCATTTGGATGAATTAGTAGGATTAATATATCAATATGAATCAAACACCAGACCTATTAAATTGCATTGGTAAGTAATCTGATCTGCCATTAAGCTAATAGACTTTAAAGACACAGTAAAATAATATTCCAGTATGAACTCATTGTCATATGGAGCACACCTAAATGTAAACTAGTGGTTAACATTTTTGTCTAGAATTTCCTGCCAAATTTCTGAGTCCACATAATTCATTTCTTTACTTAGGCTACAGTATACCACCAGAAAGATAAACTTCACTCATGCCTCAAAGGTAAATGCTAAATTTCATAATTAAGCAGCTAGTCAATTAATTATGCAGTGCCTGTTGGACACTGGGTTATACTGGATATTAGAACTGTGAAGGTAAATGTAGACACTCCTGCCCTTAAGAAGCTTATACTCTGCAATTTAAAAGCTAGCTAATGTTTCCTATGAAAATTGCAATAAAGGCAGTTTCCACAAAATTTATGGGAGGAAATAGAAGAAATTAATGCTGTCTAAGCAGGAGTGTCTCAATAAATATTTAAAAATCCGTTTGTTTTTCAGTATTCCTGCTCATGTAAATTATAGCTCCTTGAATTCTGCAGTTTTTTTTTTTTTTCTTTCTGAATGTATGGGATATGTGCAGTTATTCTGAGTTCTGACTTGCTCTCTCACTGTATCTATCATTTATAAAGCATTTTATTGGAAGTCTAAATAAAATAATACTACTTGATCTACTTGAAACTGGGAAAGTGCCTGGCAGTTCCAGTTGCCTGCTGCCATGAAAGCCAGACTGGAGAGACAGCATCTAGTTGAGTAGGAAGGAGGTTTATTCATGTGTTGACAACCTGAGAAATGGCAGGCTCATGCCTTCAAAACCATCTTAACATCTCAGTGCAGGAAGAGGTTCTCATAAGGAGGAAGAGGGAAAGCAGAACAAAGAGAGCAGGGAGGGGCTTGTGGACATGTGCAGGCAGTGAGTGTCCTTGCTGGTCCAATATGGATCTTTAATGTCGGCATACTGGCCAGTGCCAGCCAAATTCCTGCAGTTGGGTGATCTGCATCAACCGAAGTCATGGTCAAGGCCATTTCTCATGGTCAAGGGCATTTCTTATACAAGCAGGAATTGGAAATGCGGACGCCAGCAGTGTGTTTGTAAGGAAACTGTCAGCATGTGAGTTGTTTTAATCAGTTTGTTAGTACATTTTATTCTAATTCCAGTTCATGGTTAGTCAGAGCAGTTTAAAGTTCATTCCCTGTTATGTGCTGATGTACTTTACTATTTCTGTGTTTGTCTACATTATGTAGTCTGTTTACTTTTTATTCTGAATTAATGTATGTGAGTTTAAATTCGTTGGATTTTTAAAATTTGCACTGGAGATAAAGTATTTCTCTGTAAGCATCGTTTATTCATTTTAACTTGATAAGTGTGAAATTTGATTGTGTGAAGAAAGACAGATGATTTCTGCTATAGGGTTCTAGGAAAGATGAATAGCAGTCTAAGCGATATCTTTCATGCCCAGATAATAAGTATTATTCACAGATTCTGATAGAATTTGTAAGTACTTTACTGGTACTTGTTTCCAATCTGGATTTAGCTTCTGCATATAATATGTTTTTAATGTAATAGGGTCATTATTTTACTTGTAAGAACATCTGTCTAGATTCAGGATGAGCAAGTTGACCAAAGAGTGAGCTTTCTAAACAATACTTGGTTTGCTGTTTGTTAGCTATCATCTCAGATCCTTTAGCACAATCATGGAGAAAGCATCTGCCCTGGCAGCCTGTGAAAACATTGGGCAGGCATCGTGGCTGGTGGCGCTCAGGCATCACACCTGTTGGTGTATCTTGAACTTTGTGCTTAAACTTGTTTGTCCAAAAAGGGTCAGAAACCAAATGTTAAAAATGTGTAGTGTTTAGTTTTTTCATATTTGTGCTGAGTACAGAGATAACAGTTAATTGTGCACTAGAGGACATTGGGGTGATATGTATTCACATATGAAGAAGCCTCACTTTCTTTTCAAGGGCAGAAAGCTGCTTCGCTGATTAAGTGATACAGATGCTGGCATGTTCTGTTTTGCTGTTAACCTCTTTCTACTTCTAATGATTTTCCTTTGATCATTTGCTTTGTTCTTAAGGTTGCCTTTGAACAGCTCTATTCCTCATATTGAATATCTGAGATTTCTGTGTACAGTTTATCTACTTTGTTGTCCCCTGGTATGTGTCTTTACCTTCTAGTTTCCGGCATGTCTGACATTTGTCCCACTCTTTGTAATTACCATTTTTGTCTGCTCATTCCCCTGATCTTTGGCTCTGTGGGCTTTGCCGGCCGCTTTCAGTCCTTGTAGCACATCTGCAGTCTGCTGCTGCCCTTGAGGAAATCACCTCAACTCTCCTAAATCCAAGGTGGACATGCACACCCTTCTAGCTTGAAGTTACGTTAGAAATACCTTTTCTCATGTAAGAGTAACAAAGTGAGCTTTATAGTATTAGCTTTTCAAATTATTAGAATTGAGTCTGTGATCTAACACCTAAAGAGAAGTGTCTTATGTAGACTTGCTTAAACCAAAGGTTAAGAAGCAGTATATCTAAAGAATACAGATGCATTTGGAGCAAGGAGAATACTGAAAGCCAATTTTAACTGTATGCTTTTGTTTTGGTTGCATGTGGTACATGTGAGGAGGCAAATGTTTTTCCACGTGGGACAGCAACTGTCTTCCTTTGTAGAAACTGTTCTTTTCCAGTCTCTGATTTGGCAGATGCAGTGGTAATTGACTCGACGTCTTATTTGCCCGATTAGAGCATTTGACTCAGTTGATCACTCTCTCTGTTGAGATATGTTCATCCCATACTTTCAGAATGCCAATTATGTGGAAAATCTGCCTTTCTTCTACTTCACTGCTGGCTTTTTACTTTATTTCCTCAACCTGCAAATTGAAACCTAAAATTGAAATGCCCCTATCAATTCCTCTATGTCCTTTTCCCCCTCTCTTCTAGGCCCTAGATGATCCATCTGAGATCTCGGTGTTTACATACTTTTGCTATGGTAATCTCTTTCTTTAAAATTTTTTCCCCCCTTTTATTGATTTTAGAGAGAGAGGAAAGGAGAGGGAGAGAGAGATGGAAACATCGATGAGAGAGAACATTGATTGGCTGCCTCCACTGGGGACTGGACCCACAATCTGGGCATGTGCCCTGATCGGGAATCGAACCTGCAGCCTCTTGGTGCATGGGTTGACGGTCAACCACTGAGCCACACCAGCCAGGCGATAATCTCTCTCTTGAACTGGAGCCTCTTATAGCCACTCTTCTCTACTGTTTTCGACAAAGGTCACTAACAGATGCTTTCAGTTGAACATCTCCAGAAATGAACTCCTGATGTTTCTTCCCAAGGCCGTTTCTCCCATGGTCTTTCTCATCTTAATAAATGACACTTTCACTCTTTGAATTGTCTAGGTCCAAACACTTGGATTCAAATCTTGGCTTCTCTCTCTCTCTCTCTCTCTCTCTCTCTCTCTCTCTCACAGTGATTTCTATCCTTTTTTAAAATATATATATATCTATATATCTGTATTCCTAGCACAAATAGCAGTGTCTGATACATAGTAGGCACCAATAAAGAGGCTTTGAAGGAATGCAGTGCATGACATAATGTAACAGAAAGTGAACTGCAGTCTGATGCCCAATGATAGAATCTTTAATCTTGAGAGCAGAAGCTCCTTGTTTTCTTACTCTCCTCAGTTCCAGAACTGCTGTTGAAGCAGTTAGTATGGCAGAATGCAAATTAATGGAGATCATATGCTACGTTTTTGAAACATCTAACAGAGCATGGTGATTAATTCTTTATGATGAACATCTCACTTATTATTTCCTTGCATTTCTGTTAATATCCTTAGGTGACACAGGGTAGGTACTCAATAACTAATTTTTGTTAATGACTGAATGATTCCTAATGTACATTTCAATTTCACAATTTAAAAACTGGGATTTATTCTATTCTCCTCTAAAACTAGTTTCTTTCCTTGGATTTTATATCTCTGTTAATGGTACCACCTCCTATCTACTTGCACAACAGACATCAGGCCTCTTGTACATTCGTTTCCTCTTCCTCAACCCCTTGTCAGTCACACTGATTCTGTTTTCCTTCTTTATACTTCAGATGTTCCAGCCCTCCCTTGTTGCTCATCAGAGTTACTTCTATAATAGCTTCTTAACTTGTAGCTATTGCCTCTATTATTGACTCTTCTTTGCATAAAATCCTTTATGATTTTCACTATTTCTAGTTGCATCTGAATTTTCTGACTTGGCACGCAAGGCGGTGCCTCATCTGTCCTGTTTCTTTGTCCAGCCTCATCTCTGTTGACTTCTTCCCCTGCTCTCCTCCTTCCCACTCTACACACTTCTTAGGAAATCTGAATTTCTTGTAATTCATCAAAAGAGCCCATGTCATTGAACATGTTAATTCCTCTGCTTGCAACATCTTGGTCCTCCTCTTCATTGGGCAGTCTTCCTGTTAATCCTTAGGAGTCTGTACCGTTACTAAGCTGTCCTTGTTTTTATTTATTTTTATATATTTTATATTTCCATTACATACTGAACATATCTCTCATATAGTATATTTTTAATCACAGTACCTACTTACCTTCATTTGGGCCGGCAACATATCTTCTTTACTTTAATAGTTCACGGGACTTTTTCAGTGTCTCTTGAATTGATTTGGCACCAAGTTCTGCTGGTATGCTGTATTAGTATGAAATTATATGATACAACAATGTATGTGTTAAAAATGTGTTAGAAGGAACTCCTTGGTTTTTAGCTTGATTATAGAATATTTTATCTGTAAGGAAATAATATATTTTGCTGTATATGTGTATATATTTATAGATATGTTTGCATAGTTAATATAAATAATATAAATTAATCAAAGAGTGGTTATAGATCATGGTGGTAAATTATTATTAGAATTGGGAAGGGAATTTTAGAGAACTAAATTCATCATTTCAACTTAAATCAATTTCCTTTTATGGTGAATTGCCTTTTAGAATGCTTCCTGGAAGTACTTTATATAATCCTTTTATTTTTTTTCTTTATTGATTTTAGAGAGAGAGAGGTAGGGAGAGAGAGAGAGAGAGAAACATCTATGAGAAAGAACATCGATTGGCCACCTCCTGCATGCCCCCCACTGTGGATGGGGCCCATACCCTGGGCATGTGCCCTGACTGGAAATTGAACCTGTGACCTGTTGGTGCATGGGTCTACGCTCAACCAATGAGCCATACTGGCCGGGGTTCTTTTCTCTTGTTTCTCCTCAATTTCTTGCTGTTAATTCTCTACACATACCTACTTTCCATTTAGGTGATATTTGCTGCTAGTTTTTGTTACTTATTTTTGTGGCTTTGTTGAGTGGTCTATAATTTACATCTTTTCCAGAAACCTGGTGACTAAGACTGATTTAATTTCTCTGAATGTACAGAAACATTATTTATATCCTCTTTGAGATCTTTTAAAATTATATAGTATTGCTGAGAAAAACTTTTGTGGTACCAGGTAATGACTGGCATGAAAGTGGAAAGAAAACATTTTAAATTTGACCTTTTGACATGTACTGGTTACAGTTCAGTGAACGTGTACTGGAAAGATTGACTCTTTTTAATTTTTTTTTTAAATATGTTTTTCTTTCTACTCTCTTCTGGTACATTTCCCACCCCCACTTTAAACAGTCTTAAGTTTTGATAGTAGAAGCTTGACAGTAGAGGGATGCTGGTCAGATTTTAACATTTATAAAATACAGCAATTACTAGATATTTCAACCAGCAGGGAGTGAGACCCCTATTGGTGTCTCAATCCAAAAATGACATTTTAAATTCATATAAACCTGGCCTTCAGGGATGGAGAAAGAACAATTTAGGGAACAGCATGAGGCTAAACATTGATCAGTAGGCCTGTCGTTCTTGCTAGACTTTGGTAGAATGTAGACTTGGAAAAATAACATCAGCAGCAAAGCACACTTTTGGTTCTCTAGGGACCATCTATCTCACTTGCTTCCATTATACGGATTTTAGATGGGAAGTGATATATTTCAGGCCAGGATTAAAAAAAATGGAGAGGTTGAAAGTTGGAGTATTAAACCAGAACTGAAAAAACTACAGCGAATTTTAATTTTTATCATTTAAGTGTATACTAAATAAATAAATAATATAGTTAGCTATATTATTTCTTTATGTGTTTGTCATAGCATACAATAATTTTGAAGTTTTACAAAAGGGTAAGAACCATTGCCTGGTGAATAAACTTTTAGTAATTATGTAGTGTTCATAATATTTTTTTGTGTATAACAACCCCATTAATGAGATTCAGGACACTTGTTGACTTTGAAGTCTTTGGGTCTTTGAATTTCTCTTGATGAAAAGAAAGTTATTTTACTATCCTATTTTCATGTTAGCTGTCTATTTGAGATTTATAGCTAGGATGTGTTCATTTTGTGTTGTATACGTATGAAATGACATTTTTGGACAAGCTCTTAACTTGGTTAAAGTTTTTATGGAACAGGGCCAATGCCTGATATTTCTCCACCTCTCCTCTCCTGCAAGAACCTCTGACTACTTGAAAAATCAAAAACTCCACTGAAACTATAATTCTTATATAATTTGTTGTTGACTAAAATATTTTACATAGGAATTTTTGTTTTAGGAGACTCTCCTGTGAAGGAACATATTTGATAATATTTGGAGCAAAACCTTGATGTTTAGTTCCATTACTCTTTTTCTCTTTTAATGTTGGAATTCAAGTCTAACTCTGGCTGTGTAATCTATTGTAGGTGGCATGTATGCAGCTCATCAATGCCCTTGTTACATCTCCTGATGATTTGGACTTCAGGCTTCACATCAGAAATGAATTTATGCGTTGTGGGTTGAAAGAGATATTGCCAGTAAGTGCCCTAAAGTCTCCTTATTAATATTTAAATTAGAGGAGTACTTGAGTAGGGGGAAATGTAGATAAATTACCTTCAAGAATAATTTGTCTGTGGGAAGAAAGGCTTGAATATTAAAATTTATTTTTTAAAACTAGATGATAAGATTTTTGAATATTTAACACTTTAAATGTTTGAATGCTATAAATCAAGTTGAGTGGTTGGTTTATTGTTTATTTTTTCATTTAACTTCTTTGCATTATGGAAAAAAAGTTCATCCTAATTTCTACTTGATATCTCTAGAATTTAAAATGCATTAAGAATGATGGCCTGGATATCCAACTTAAAGTTTTTGATGAGCATAAGGAGGAAGACTTGATTGAGTTCTCCCATCGCCTGGAAGATATTAGAGCTGAACTTGAATATCCTTTTGTTCTGAAGTCTACACAGATATGTACAATTACTGCTAAATCCCAACCAACCAACATCTATCCCATAAAAGATTAAACTTCTAAATAAACAATATAAAATCAAACCTTTATGAATGAGAAGGATAATTGTATAAACTTTTTTATTTTTTAGTTAATTAATGTGTGATTTTTATGAATACATGCATGTGTAAATGGATGTTACAACGTATAAACGAATTCAGTTAGACTAGTCTCTTCTGTGTATGTGTGTAATCTGTTCTTTTTTTCCTTTTATGTTTGACACCTGCCCTCCCGCAGATGTTTCCTGCAGTAGAAATTAGGGGACCATAGCCTACTGATTAGCTCCTGCCCTGTATACACCCTGGGTACATACTCATATGGGCCTTTGTTAACTCTGTGGGTCTGCATATGTCTGTGTCTTCTCAGAGATCCGCCAGGTTCCTGTCCTCTGCCGGGGCTTCTCCCTTGTAGGTAATACTCTCTGGGTCAGGGCACCCCCAGAACCCAATAGAGTAATCACAACCAGCTGCCCACGGCACTGGCTGCCAGCAGCATCTTGGCTCTGATGAGGGAGGTGGTTGGGGTTAATTGTAGAGGAAAAGCCAGGAAGTGTCAGGTCGTCATTGCACACAATTCCCTCTCCTCTCAGTTCTAACTACCCGTGTTTGATCATATGTTGAGTATGCATGATCCGTATTTTAGGGTAAGGCACACAATAATCTTTAGAAGTCTTACAGAGCAGATTCTATGTCATATTATTTCAGTTCAGTGGAGAGGATAAATAAATCCACATATTCCTTAATCAATTTACTGAAGCATATGATGTTTACAACATGGTGTGGAGCACAGTGAAGGAAACAAGAGCAGAGAAATATTTTATTTCTATTCTTCAGCATCTTTTATTGATTCGCAATGACTGCTTTATAAGGTAAGAGGAAGCTATATTCTAGTGTTTTATTTTACTGATAAAATTCTATTAATTGTGAAAGTCACATGATGTTTGATATGGGCAAGCAAATAATTTTAAGATTTTTGTCATAATACTGATTCATAGAATGTGTTCTTCTGGGCATGTATTTAGATAGATGATGGTAAAATGATATTACTATTTTTTTTTAAGCTCCAGTGGATTCTTGTTTACAACTTTTCATCTGAATAAAAAATGCAAACTAGCAACAGACTACTAGTTTATCATGTGATGGGTAATATTTTCTGGTTAGTCCTGAGGCAGTAGGAATGAAGATGAGTTTCCCCTTTATAAGTTACATGAAGAACACTTAAACGTTGCTTTTATTAAGTGGATAGAAAGTGCCTTAATAATATAGGTGTGTTTAATGTTGCTAATGTATCAGAAAAGCAAGACAAATTACTTTCAAGTCATTTATGTCCTAACCATTTTGACCTTATTAACAAATTGTTTATCCTGCCTGTACCTTACCTCTGTGTAACTTACATATGGATATTAGCACCTAACTTGCCTGGGTTGCTGTGGAAATGAAATATGGTAACATGGGTAAAATTCCTAGCCGAATACCTGGCACATGGTGTATGCTCAATAAATGTTCTCAATATCCTCTTTTTGCTTTTATTACTATTTTATGAGGGAAGCTGAAATCTTTGAATATAAAACCATTTATGTTGCCACCAATTTAGCTTTGCTGAAATTGAATTCTCAAATACTGTGGGTAGTAAGTCTTTTCTTATTCTAATTTCAACAAGAAAGATTTGCTAGACATGTCTTATTCAGGCCCTGTCCTCTGGGTGATGTCAGGGGTGTACTTTAGGCCTTTTGATGTACCTAACAAGAGGACAGAATGAGTCAAAACATTATTAAAGCTTTAGGTTCTTTGGGATGAGTACAGATCATCCATCATACTCCCTCCCTTTGCAGAATTGAGGAATCCCATTGGTATTGTAAAATAAGAGTTTAGTCACCTGTTTTAATGCTTCATTTTCTTCTAACATTTTATTAAAAATAAAACAGTTTAAATATTTAACCACTTTATAAATGCTGGATAAAAAATACTAATACATTAATTACATAAGATTTTAAAATATAGGTACAGTCGTCCCTCGCCACTTCGCGCTTATTTATACACGATTGTGTGTGTATAAATAAAGGATCCTACTTTGTGGAAATTCATTTATTGAGGTAGAGTCCGGAACTGATTAACCGAGATAAACGAGGGCCGACTGTACCCTGCTAATTGAGATATTATATTTGCATTCCAAAATTACTTAAAAGTGAAATTGAAACTTCCATTTTCTCTAAAGTAACCCCATCCTTTACTTGATCCCTGTATGTTTGGTCCTGTCAACCTCTAGTTGTTTAAAGCCCTTTGAGTTTTTAAGAATTCAACACTGATGTTTGCTTTCAACAATTTGAATGTGTCCCTAGCCCTGCAGGGGCGGGGAGTGGGGGTGGGGTAGTGTTACATCTTACTTACGACCTTAACCCCTTCATCTGTGCTCCAAGAGGACAAGAGGTTGTATCTAATTTCAAAACAGATGACCCAGCACAGCTGTCCTGGGGCCAGCTCAGGCGTTCAGTCCTATCACTTTAGTGGGATCAAGAGTCTCAGAGAAATACTAAAGTGTAGCATTGCCAAAGTGACATTGGTGAGGCATAGAAGTTGGATTATTTTGGTCATCTTCTGAGTATGACTTCTTTTTCTTTTTTATGGCTTTATTTTTATTTATTAAAAAAAAAAAAAACCAGTATCTTCCCCTGGCCGGTTTGGTTCAGGTGTTGGAGCGTTGGCACGTGGACCAATGAGTCGTGGGTTTGATTCTGGTCAAGGGCACGAACCTCGATTGTGGTTCATCCCTGGCCCTTGTAGGGTCCTGCGGGAGGCAGCCAATCGATGTGGCTCTATCACATCGATATGTTTCTCTGTCTCTCTCTCCCTCCCTCCTACTCTATCTGATAATAAGTGGAAAAATATCCTTGGGTGAGGAATTAAAAAAAAAAATCTTTATTGTTGAAAGTATTACAGATATCCCCTTCTTCCCCCGCATTGACCCCCTCCTCCCTGCTTTTATGCTGGCCCCGCCCCCCACACGCCTTCATTGCACTGTTGTTTGTGTCCTTTGGTTATGCATATGTACATGTAAGTTCTTTGGTCTATTTCTTCCCATCCCCCCTACCCCCTTCCCTGTGAGATTAAATTTGTTGCTTTCTTGTTGGCTCCTTAAGCCTCAGGTCCTTGGTCTTTGTTGGGAATGTGTTTGCTGTGAAGGCAGTATTCTTCCTATGACTGGTGCAGTCCAGACAGTTCCATCTGTTTTCCCCCATGAGCCAAAATTCTCATTATTTGTGTTGTTTTTGTTCTTATAAAGAGGTTATACGTTTATAACAAGATTAAGTCAGAATTATGTCCATTTACATAAAATTGTCATACGTTCATTTTTTATTTAATTACAGTAAAATTCCTTCTTTTTGGTGTACAATTCTATGAATCTTGTTGGTCTTACCTTCTTTTTTTTTTTTTTTTTTTTTTTATCCTCACCCGAGGACATTTTTTTCATTTTTTGTTCAGATAGAGTGGGAGGGAGAGAGAGGAAGAGAGAGAGAGAGAAACATCGATGTGAGAGTGACACATCGAGTGGCTGCCACCCGCACGACCAACCAGGGCCGGGGACAAACTGCAACCGAAGTACATGCCCTTAGCGGGAACCGAACCCGGGTCTCTCTGGACCGCAGGCCGACGCTCTAACCGCTGAGCCAAACCGGCCAGGGCTTACCTTCTTTTTGATATCACTATAGCAGATGAACCTGGATTTTATCTTTCAGACGTCTTCCATTATCTGAATATATTTTATTTAGTGTGAACATTTTAAACTATTATTGATATGAATAAATATAATTCATTTTGTATTTTTTTATTTATTTTTTATTTTATTTTATGTTTTTTTATCCTCCCCCGAGGACATTTTTTCATTTTTTGTTCAGATAGAGTGGGAGGGAGAGAGAGGAAGAGAGAGAGAGAGAGAGAGAGAAACATCGACATGAAAGGGACACATCGAGTGGCTGCCACCCGCACGACCAACCAGGGCCGGGGACAAACTGCAACTGAGGTACATGCCCTTAGCGGGGACCGAACCCGGGTCTCTCCGGACCGCAGGCCGACGCTCTAACCGCTGAGCCAAACCGGCCAGGGCCATTTTGTATTTTTTTAAAAAGTATGTTTTTAATGATTTTTTTTAGAGAGAGAGAGATAGAAACAGTGATGTGAGAAACACCTATCAGCTGCCCCCTGCACGCTCCCTGCTGGGGATCGAGCCCACAGCCTGGGCATGTGCCCTGACCGGGAATCGAACCAGAACCTCTCAGTCCACTGAGCCACACTGGCCAGGCTCATTTCGTTTTTTTAATTAAGGAGATTAGCTGCAGAATAAATAGATTTCAGAATGTGAAATAGTCTCATTTAAAATAATTAGTGAATAAGAAAATTAGAATATTTGTTCACTTTCACATTTGGAGCATGAGGAAACTTTGCTACAATGGAACTTGACTGAAAAATGTATATCCAGGCAGCCCCTGCCAACCAAGAAAAATCAAATGCAGTAAGAAAACTGGAAGGTGAAGTAGAAGATCAAATTCAATTCTGCAACAAATAATGAGTGGTTTACCCTGTGCAGGATACTATGTTAGTTGAATGTGCATAGGAGATAATTTCTGATATTCTGTGTGAGTATTATAGAGAAAGTGAGTGTGACTTTAAAATCTCCTCTAATATGGCTTTTTATCAGTAAATAATGACAATTTGTGTTCATCTCTTAATTAAGATTATTCCCATATTCCTCTGACATATTCACTAACTTACTGATATCACTCAGATTATTTTCTCAATTTACATTTCTGGAAATCACGTTTACATTATTCTTTGCTAATATTGCCTTGCTGAAAGATTTTTTGCACAAAATTTTAGCTACATTATAGATGAGCTCATTATTGGAGTATGGAGAAGGGAAAATAGTTACTGAAATGATTTTTATTTCAATGACATAAGTAGCTTGTGGTGGTAATTTAAAATATTTTTATTATTAAAACAGCATTAGGGTAGCATTCAATGAGTAAAAAGGAATGGAACGCATCATCTAAATCTTCAAATGTGATAGATATAAATGTGTGTGCAATGTATTTACCTTAAATGTAAATGTGATTATGGCTAAAATATTAGAGAATGGAAAGTTATTTTTTGAAAGAAGTTGATAATAACTTCATGATTTGGTTTATACCCAGAAACAGTGTTTTGAACATTTTTACTCTGACAATTAATGAACATTAGTCTTTTTGCTAATGTTAAGCTGTAGTAAGTTTTATTGTGTCTAATGGGTGGGATTTGTTAGGTGTACGGTAAATAGGTCAAGGGCAGTAGGTCATAGTTCATAGGGAAGGGAAGCCCAAGTGGCTAGAGAGGCCGTCATATACCTGGTAAAGCAGGCGTGGAGAGGAAATGTGTGCAAAAAGTCATGAGGGAAGAAATAAGTTGTGGGGTGGGTGGCGGCTGGGGATGGAGGACATACCTCATTAGAATGGCGTCCATGCTATCTATCACTTCAGTTTGGTTTTGTTTATAAAATGTTCTAGCTGTTTCTTTCACATGTGTTGGCTTGAGTTTTAAGGGATGGTCTTTAGCTTATTACACATGTAAGTTGGACTGAACTGTAATGACAACATGAACCCTTTTGGGCATTTTAGTTAAACTTTAATTTTTGGACAAAAATTGTTATACTAAATTTTTCTAGCTTTTTTTTTGAATAAGAAATATTTGTTTGATATTGTATATAATTTACAGTGTCAGTTTTTAATTTACTTCCACATACATTCTAAAAACAGTATACTATATGGTTTGAAGAACCTTCCAGAGAATATTTTAGGGGAGAAGGGGGTTGGGGGGAGGTAGATTGTATTTTTTTTGAATTGTATTAATAAAATGAATTAATGGTCGCTCTTTCAGTTTGGTGCAGTGGTTGGTTGATAATCTTCATTGAGGAGTGCTTCTGAGCACATATCTCACTTTATCTTAATATTCTCTCTTTTACTGCCTGCTAATTAAGTCAAGGTTCTGACTTATGTAAGAAAATCATCTTTCAGGCACACTATATTTGCTAAAAGATTATAAAAATGCAATGTCTTAAAATCATTAGAAGGAAAGCGATAAGGTAACTGTATTCACTGTCACTCCCACGTCAAATCTGTTATGCCAACTGTTGAACTATGCAAAGTAAATGATTGACCTTGAAATCAAGCTTACCAAAATATTTTGTTTTGATGTAAAGTTACACTCATAAATTCAGTGTACACTTATTCTTTTCCTTGGTTTAGGCAACAGTACTTCAAATTAATTGATGAGTGTGTATCTCAGATTGTGTTACATAGAGATGGGATGGATCCAGACTTCACATATCGAAAAAGACTAGATTTAGATTTGAGTCAATTTGTTGGTGAGTATTCCTCTATTATTTAAATGGAAATATCTTACTGTCTCTTACACCCTGGATTAACTCTAGAGTATTTGTTCTCATAGTGGGGCCTGTAGACTTCTGAGGTCCTTGGTACCCTTTCCGGGGATTCTCATAGTTAAAACTATTTTCATAATGATACCAAGACATTATTTGTCTTCTTTACTGTGTTGATATTTGCCCTGGTGATACAAACCAATGGTGGGTAAAACTGCTAGCACTTTGTTATGACTCAAGACAATGGCACCAAACTGTCCTTTTTTGTTGTTGTTCTTTTATCTTTTTTTAAAAACAATTTATTAGGGTGACATTGGTTAATAAAATTATATAGGTTTCAGGTAATACAGTTCTATAATATATCATCTGTATATTTTGTTGTGTTTCACCACCCCAGTCAAGTCTCCTTCCATCATTATTTATCCCCCCTTTACCTTCTACCTCCCCACCCTCTTCCCTCTGGCAATCACCATACTATTGTCTGTGTCCATGAATCTTTTTTTCTATGCTTAATTCCTTCACCCTTCTCACCCAGGTCCCCACCGCCGCCAGCTATCATTCTATTCTTTGTGTCCATGAGTCTGTCTCTACTTTGTTTGTTAGTTTATTTTGTTCATTAGATTTCACATGTAAGTGAAATCATATGGTACTTGTCTTTGACTGGCTTGTTTTGTCTGAGTAGCATAATACTCTCCAGGTCCAACCATAGTGTTGCAAAGGGTAAGATTTCCTTCATTTTTATGGCTGAGTAGTATTCCATTGTTTAATGTAGCGCAGATTTTTTTATCCACTCATCTGGTAATGGGCATTTAGGCTGCTTCCAAATCTTGGCTATTGTAAATAATGTTGCAATGAACGTAGTGGTGCATATATTCTTTTGAATTAATGTTTTGGGTTTCCCTGGATATATTCCCAGAAGTGGAATTACTGGGTCATAAGATAGTTCCATTTTTAATTTTTTGAGGAAACTCCATATTATTTTCCACAGTGACTGCACCAATATGCATCCCCACCAACAGTGCACGAGGGTTTCCTTTTCCCCACATCCTTCCCAACACTTGTTCGTGAATTTATTGATGATGATAGCCATTCTGACAGATGTGAGGTGATATCTCATTATGGTTTTAATTTGTATCTCGCTAATGATTAGTGATGTTGAACATTTTTTCATATGTACATTGGCCATCTGTATGTCCTCTTTGGAGAAGTGTCTATTCAGGTCCTTTGCCCATTTCGTAATTGGATTGTTTGTTTTTTTGGTGTTGAGTTTTATAAGCTGCTTATAAATTTTGGATATTAAGCCTTTATCAGATGTAGTATTGATGAATATGTTCTCCCATTCACTGAGTTGTCTTTTCATTTTGTTCATGGTTTCTTTGCTGTGCAAAGTCTTTTTAGTTTGATGTAGTCTCATTTGTTTATTTTTTTCTTTTGTTTCCCTTGCCCATGGCAATATTTCAGAAAAAATATTGTTACAAGAAGTGTCTGAGATTTTACTCCCTATGTTTTGTTTTCTTCTAGGAATTTTATGGTTTTGAATTTAACATTCTGTCATTATTTGCAGATGACATGATACTGTATAGAGGGAACCCTAAAGATTCCACCAAAAATTCCCCCAAACTGTTAAAACTCATAAAGGAATTCAGTAAAGTGGCAGGATACAAAATGTCCAGAAATCAGTTGTATTATTATTTATTTATTTATTTATTTATTTATTTATTTATTTATTTATTGTTATTTTTAGATAGAGAGGAAGGGAGAGAGAGAGAGAGAGAGAGAGAGAGAGAGAGAGAGAGAGAGAGAGAGAGAGAAACATCAACATCGATGTGAGAGTGTAACATTTATTGGCTGCTTCCTGCACACCCCTTACTGGGGATTGAGCCCATAACCCAGACTTGTGCCTTGAATGGAACTGAACTGGCAACTTCTTGGTGCACTGGACGATGCCCAACCAACTGAACCACACCAACCAGGACAATCAGTTGCATTTTTTATACACCAATAACGAACTATCAGAAAGGGAAACTAAGAAAAGCATTCTGTTAACAATTGCTTCAAAAAAAATACTAAAATACCTAGGAATAAATTTAACCAAGGATGTAAAAAACCTGTACTCGGAAAATTATGATACTGAAGAAAAAAGCTGGAGAAGATACAAATAAGTGAAAGCATATACCATGTTCATGGATAGGAATAATTAGCATCATTAAACTGTCCATACTAGCCCGGCTGGTGTGGCTCAGTGGTTGAGCATCAATCCATGCACCAAGTGGTCGCTGGTTCAATTCCCGGTCAGGGCACATGCCCAGGTTGTTGGCCAAATTCCCAGTGAGGAGCATGCAGGAGGCAGCCAGCTGATGTTCTCTCTTATCGATGTTTCTATCTCTCTCTCCCTCTTCCTTCCTCTCTCTCTAAAATCAATCAATAAATTAAAAAAAATATGTCCATACTACCCAAAGCAATCTGTAGATTCAATGCAATTTTTAACAATATACCAATGGCCTATTTCACAGAACTAGAACAAATATTCCAAAGATTTATATGGAACCATAAAAGACCTCAAATAGTCTCAGCAGTCCTGAGGAAGCAGAACAAAGGTCGAGGAATCACACTACTTGATATCAAATTATACTACAAGCCATAGTAATCAAAACAGCATGGTACTGGCATATAGATATATAGATCAATGGAACAAAATAGCCCGGAAATCAACCCACACATTTATAGTCAATGTAGTGTTTTCTATCGTAAACTATATTTTTAAATGTTCACCTGAGGATATGTTTTGCTGATTTTAGAGAAGGGAGAAAGAGAGAAAGAGAAACATCAGTGTATGAGATAAACATTGATATGTTTCTTCCCATATGCACCCCACTGTGGATCGAGCCTGCAACCTGGGCAAGTGTCCTGACTAGGAATCAAACCAGCACCCTTTTGGTGCACGGGACAACACTCAACCAACTGATCCATGCTAGCCAGGGCCTAACATAAACAGTATTTTAATGAATATTCCTCCTTAAAGACAAAATTCTAGAAATAGAATTGCTGGGTAAAAGAAAATTCATATTTTAAATTTTAGTACATATTGCCTAGTTTCTTATTAGTGAAGTTTCTTATTTATAATTTTATTGTGTTGACAAGTTGGTTTCTCTAAGCCACCTCCAAGTTTGGCATTATGGATCATTTAATCTTTTCCGTTTCTCAGTAAAATTTTTATATTTTTGTATTATTAGGAAAAAATATTCATATGTTTTAGCAATTTTTAGTTTTATTATTCATAACTTTCTGTTCATTACTCTGGCCCATTTTCCTATCTTGTGCTGGATATCCTCTTCTCTTCTTCAAAATATTTATGAACTGATGATAGAAATCTTTGAGTATTGTATGTTACAGTTGAACTTCCTCCTCCTTTTGCCTAATAGAAGTTTAAAATTGTGGTAGGTTTTCTTTTCCTTTATGTTTTATGGCCTTGTTTTTATGCTTAGAAAATTCTTCTTTATTCCAACATTGCAATATGTTTCTCCATTTTGCTGATTTTATTACTGGCACTGTTCTAAATCTTTTCAACGATTTTTTCTTTCTTTCTAAACTTTTAAAGTCATAATGAATTTGAGAAGTACTGCAATTTAAAATTTCCTGTCTTTGTAATTTTAGATATTTGCATAGATCAAGTGAAAGTAGAAGAGTCTGAAGAGAAAGCATCAGAATTTCACAAGAAAGTAAGTAACTTTGACTAACTCTGCAAGACTGTTTGGGAACCACTGCAGGTGTGCCTGTGCCTTAGGGACTTGGCTGCTTGTTTTCTCTTTCTTCTCTGCCTCCTCCAGGTGTTTGCACTCGTGCCATCCTCCAACGAGGGCTTCTAGGCAATTATATTTACAAATGTTAGCTCCCCACACCCAAACCTGACCCTGTCTATGCTTCTTTTATTATTTTTCTTTTGTTTTATTTATCAGCTTACATGTTGCATAGTTTGTTCATGTATTTACATGTGTATATATGAATGTGTAAATTTTATGAGGAACTTTTTGTTTGCTTTATTCACTATCCCAGCACCTAGAACAATTCTGGCCTAAGAACTTAAAAAAAAAATAATGTTTTTTAGTGACTGAAGGAATGAACAAAATGTATAGGGTCAGACTTTTAAGATTGGTGTATTTTTCAAGAAATCGTAGTATTTAGGTACTTAGGATTGAAATCATATCTAAAAATTTTAAGAGAAAGGTTAAGTTGTTTTGATTAAAGTTGCTTCATTTTAGATCAGTTTGAACCATATAAAATTATCATTTTCATAGATCAAAAGTGTCAGATATTGCCAATTAGTAGTATTGCTAACCATCCAGCCCTCCATTCCTCACTTTTCTTTAAGATGGTATTTTGTGCTTTTATTTCTGCTTAGCACACACCTGTTAGACTTTCTCTCTCTCCCTCTCTCTCTCTGTCTCTTTGTGTGTATGTGTGTGTGTGGGGGGGGATTGTTATTGTTTTCTTCACATTTTAAGTAATCACTCTGATTTTAATTCATAGGACTGGCTTCTTACATCGGAGAAATAATAATTACTACTACTACCACCTTGATAAACATAGGCTAAATGAACATTTACTGTGTGTTAGGTATCATGCCAAATAATCTACATTTTCTTATATTAGGCCCTAAATGAATCTTGAGAGACTGTACATTTTTATAAACTTTTAAGATAAAACATAACTGCAAATGATAGGCACTTTTTCATAAATTAGCAGTAACTGATGAAAAACTTTGTAAATTTCCTAAGATGTCCTAAGGGCTCACCAAACACTGAGAGGGTATTCTATCTCAGGCCTTCGGTTATAGGCTAGGGTTACAGCTGTAAATATGATATTCACAATAGGGAAACAACAGGTCATTTAAATTTAGTGTCAAAAGTGTTAATAGTTGATGGATGCCTGTGCTGTTGAGTGACCCCTCACCCTGCTGACTTTATATTCTCAGCTCAGAATTTTCACTCCTCATGGAAAAGTAGTAGGAAACGTTCAAGTACTTGATTTGGATGTATCCCAGATCGTGTAAATTTGATTTAATAATAATTTTTAGGTATATAGTTTATATGAGTAGTGTTAAAAGTGGTAACTTTCTCCATACATTGTTTTAAAATTGTAAGCTTTAGATGTAAAAGAAGGAAGACCTTGTTCAAGGTTAGTTGTCTCCTTTTAGTCAGAAGTTATGTGTCTTAGGTATATTCAGAAAATATTGTTTGCTCCATAAAAGATTTCTACTGCCATACCATTTTGTATATATCAGCAAGAACTTCTTTCTGATAGCTTTATAAGGACACATGTAAATACTTTGCTTTAGGCAGGAAGCTATCATAGCTGCTAGACACATTCTTTATTTTGGTGCATAAATTTGAAAAATGAAGACCAGAAATGTCAGAAAGTACATAGAGGATATTGAGTTGTCAACCTTCTTGTACAGATGCACTAATACATTTACCCTAGGGAATGAAGTGAAGCAGAGCCTCAACCTTAACTGTGTTTCTTGACATTTTTTGCGTGTAATATTGTAAGCGTAGTATTGCTCTAGTAGCTCTTTTTGGGGAAGAAGGCTATCATATCAGTTTTTATAAAGTACGCTTTTTAATGGAGATTCATTTTATTCCCAAGGCTACTGTGATTTGACTATAGATATAAAAATGCTAAAGCAACGTTTACATTTTATCTGATTCTCTTATAGGTTAGGATTGAGGTATTTTTCTCCTTGGTAAATAATACAGATACTTTCAATATGGCTAAGTTAATTTACTAAATTCTCTTCGTGTATACTAATTATGACTAGTTGTTTTGATGGTTTAATCTTTGTTCCCCTACATAGTCCTTGATTCTTTTGAATCTGATTCTAATGTCTATGAAATACAATAGTATACAGATTTATATTGTGAAAAACACTTTTTCATTCTTACACTCATAAGAATTTAATTTTTTTTTTATCCTCACCTGAGGACATTTTTGCATTCATCTTCAGATAGAGCGGGAGAGAGAGAGGGAGAAAGAGAGAGAGAGAGAAACATCGATGTGAGAGAGACACATCGAGTGGTTGCCACCCACACGACCCCAACCAGGGCCGGGGACAAACTGCAACCGAGGTACATGCCCTTAGCGGGAACTGAACCCAGGACTCTCTAGTCCGCAGGCCGACACTCTAACTGCTGAGCCAAACTGGCCAGGGCAAGAATTTAATTTTTTAATTTCTTGCTATACGGCAGTAAACATTCAGCAGTCATCAAAAGGAGAACTGAGAAAATGACTTCTGAAAGGTTTTTGATGCTGGGGGATTGTGACTTAGTTATTCAACGTATAAAGGAAGATTGGACACGAATTGGCTCATCAGTTTATTCAACAAAGATATATTGAATTTAATTATGAATGTAAACCTTTGGAAAAGTGATAAGTAAAATAGAAAAGATTTTCACTACTAATGATCTGCCAGGTTGATGAGGTATGTGTTTCTACGTTTTGATTTTGTTGTTGTTGTTGTTAATCCTCACCCGAGGATATTTTTCCATGGATTTTTTAGATAGAGAGTAAGGGAAGGAGGGAGGGAGGGAAGGAGAGAGAGAGAGAAAAAGAGAGAAAGAAACATTGATGTGAGAGAGACACATCGATTGGCTGCCTCTTGCATGACCACCACTGGGGCCAGGGATCAGACCTACAACCTAGGTACATGCCCTTGACTGGACATCGAACCTGCAACCCTTAGTTTCTGGGTCGCTCTCTAACCGTTGAGCCAAACCAGCCAGGGCCGTTTTGATATTTTTTATATTACAGTGTGATAATCACTATGGTAGGAAGACCCTTTGTGGTGTGTAAGCCTATAGGAAGTATTCCTCACCCAGTCTTGGGTGGCCAGGAAGTGATAGCTAATGTGAGCCCTGATGGATCAGTATGAGGCATCAAAGTGAGATACCAAGGAGAAGCCAGGCATAAAATTTGAATTTCTTACAGGTATCTCAATCTTAACATTTCCTACACCAAATTCATCTTTCTTGTGCCCTAAAGAGGTCTTTACAGCTTGCATTTTATATCCTCATCTTTCCTATCAAATTATAATACTTTGTTTCCAGCTTGCAAAGCAACAGAACACCATAGTCATCTTATACATGTTACCACACTTGCTTCCTTCATTCAGTTGGACACTAACTTACTTGATTTCTGTAAAAACATTTTGCTTCATTTCCTTTTCATTATCCTGTCTTCTGCCTTCATTCACACAGGCCTTTATTTCTTACTGGGTTAACTGCCATAGCTCCTAAACTCACTTCTATGCCTCTAGTATTTCTCTTTCAGTCCATCTTCCATACTTGCTGCTGGTTGGGTTTCTAAAGTGCAAGCCTGATTGTTATTTGCATATTATAAATACTTTAATAGCTCTCCATTGTTTTTTTTAGGAAAAAGCAAACGCATTTTGGCATATTGCAAAACTCCTTTCAACAGTTCCATCTCTGTGTACATCTCTAGCTTCATCCCATGCAGTTTGCTGTCATACCTCCTTCTGTGCCCCTTATAAGGGATTGCTTGTCATCCAATGATAGTTCCTCTATTTGAAATGCTAGCTGCACTTCCCAGCTAACTATTCAAGTTCTTCAAACCTCAGACCAAACATCCTCCAGGAATCATTCACCATCTCTTTCTGTCTTTATTGCTGGAAATTTTTATGGGTTTTGGCTTGTTTGCTTTTACTTTGTCACCATACATTGTGCTTGCTAAAAGCAATGACCATATTCTGTTAATCTCTGTATTTTTAGCACCTGCCACTCTGAGGGACACATCATAGGCATGCTGTTAGCTATTTACTGTATAATGGAGAATAGGTACTCTGGGGCCATTTTCCAGAGGGTTCTTAGATACTAGGTTAATGAGTGTGGCCTTCATAATGAAGCCAGAAAAGAAGGTTTAAGGGCAAAGGAGACATATCATTTGGGCTGTCCTTTAGAAAGAATAACGATATTCAAAACAACAAAGTCTGTAAGAGGAGGATAACATTGGTTTTGAAAATATTGGTTTTTTTGTTTATCTTGAAAAAATGTTCATTAAGCAGTTGAAAATATACTTATGGACTAATATTCAGTCTAGAATTCAGATGAGAATCTGAACTAGTGACCAGGATTTGGAAGCCATCAATATAAGAATGGTGATTGAAGCATATGGGTGTGGAAGAGAGCATCCAATGAGAAATGTGATGTGAGCCCCGCAGAGGGGTCAGGAAAGAGTCCACTACAATGGCAACATTAAAGGCTTGGATTGAAAACTAGGAACCCATAAAGAACTGGTAGGAGTAGTCATGGAATTAGGACGACCAGAAGAGTGTGTTGTAATGGAACATACAGTGGAAGGGAGATGTTTGTAAGTATTATGCTTTAGAGTAGGGATGATGATAAAGTTTTATAATCTCTATTGTTCAACATGGTAGCTATCAACGAAGTGTGCCTGTTGTACGCTTATAAAATGGCTAATGTGACTGAGGACCTGAACACTGAACTTTACTTGATTTTAGTTAGATTTATCTTTACACCTGTGGCTAATGGCTACCCTCGCCACAGCTATAGAGAAATCAAGATGAGGCTCAGAGAAGTCCAGGTGATTTGAGATTTGGTAAGCTGTAGTTTTTAGAGTGAAAGAATGATAAGTTGTAGTGGATGATGAAGTGAATGAAGGTCAGCAGGTCAGGAAAGTGAGTGTGGAATAAGAACATTCTTTAAAGCAGCTGGCTTTGAAGCAAAAAGAAGATTACAGTTAGGTGATATGGGTTACGTCATAGGACAGAAGGGCAGAGAGGTTCACAGTGCATCAGAGGCCTGAAGGCAATTGACGTTGCCAGTTCCCAGGGAATCCCTGGGTGACAGGAGGGCTTTGTGTTTCCTCTGACATCTAAGCGTGCTTTGGGTAGTACATTAGTTATTTTGTTAGGTCTAAGATTAGTGTCTTTTTTTTTTTTAATCCTCACCCGAGAATATGTTTTTCATTGATGAGAAAGAGAGAGAAAGATGTGAGAGAGAAACAGTGATTGGTTGCCTTCTGTACATACCTCGACTGAGACGCAGACCTGCAACCTGGCTAAGTGTCCAGGGCAGGAATAGAACCCACAGCCCTTCCAGAACTGCACAGAACGGCTCTCTAACCAATTGAGCCATACTGGCCAGGGCAAGATGAGTGTCTTTTAAAAACTATTAATGGTAGGAGGGTTTTGGAGTTGCTGTGGTAGGGAGGAGGAGTAATGGTGGTGGTAATTGGGAGAGGTAAAGCGTATTTGGATGTTTTTTTCCCTAGTAGTTTCTGTTATCTTTATGTAGGAACACAAAGTTTAGAGTGAGAGGATCATGAGTTTGAGATTTACTTTTCTAACCTGTAATGAGAATTGTAATACTATTTCTTATTTCATAGTTGTTTTTGTGATAAATTGCAAAAGTGCTTATTTTTGTGCTTTAAACTCTGTAAAACAGGAGGCAATATATGTGTGGGGGCAGGGGGATTTATGGGGAATCTCTGAAACTGTTGGCTAATTTTGTGGTGAACCTAAAACTGCTCTAAAAATAAAGTCTGTTAAAAAGCTGTAAAGCATTATTTAAACATTAATTATAGGAAGGTAGTGCGGTTTCATCTGAATAACTCAGACTTTAAAGACGCACAATCTGGCTTTTAATCTCACATCTTTTACTTACTAGCTGTCTGATGAGGGACTAGTAACTGGCTCCTGTGTTAAGGACAGAATAAGATTCATACAACCCTTTGTGAACTGTTGAGTCCTATGTCATTGTTCTTTTCCTTGTTGAGGTTTGACTGTATTTTAAAGTTTCAGGCTACATTTGTGAAGTAGTTGCACTATTTTTAACTGATTGATCCCCCTCCCCATTTTTTAAAAGAGAGTCAAATATTTGTTTCTGATTATGAGACAGCACCCTATTTAAATTCACCTCTGTTAGGAGAGGTTTTCAGTCATAATGATAGTAAGCTATTGGAATGCAAGATGGGAACTTGTGATGAGTGGCTTTATAAATTTAAAAACTCATTGGATTCACCAAATTTTACTGTTTACCTTCCTCCCACTAGGGATTTAGGAAAGATTAATTTCCAACAGATTAATCTCCAACAGATTAATGATAAATAAGACAGAATTTATTCTCTTAAAATGTTGAAGGTTAAAGCCTACATCAGGGTCCTTAAATCTCCTGATGGTGTAAGAAAAAAAACTAAGTAATTGATGCATTTATATAATAGAGTTACTTATTAATAAACAAAAATATTAAAATGGAATTCTTTAAGTCATACTAATAAACTTCAGGTAAATTTCAAGAATACATTTTTGCAGGTAGGGGTCAGGGAACTCAGTATAATGCTTTGCTCTCTATTGTTTTACACAAAGTCCCAATGATATTTAGGGACTTCTAAGAAAAATACCAGGGTTGCAGATAACTGTGGGCCAGTTTCCTCTGCAGAGAGGAGAAGGTCACAGACTCCATCTCAGGCTTTGTCTGCTCCCCTGCAAATGATTTTGGTGGGACTTCGAGAAAGGCTGTGGGTGACTTAGCAAAAATCTACCATTCCTTTCATAAAAGTTTATGTTCTACTGACAGATGATTAGAGTCATATTTCTCTATAAATAATGCTTTTCATTTCCATTTCTCTCTCTCATTACTTTTCTTTTTCTTTTTAGTTTGAAAAAGAATTTACCAACCACCAAGAAACTCAGGCCCAATTGCAGGAAAAGGAGGCAAAGATTAATGAGCTTCAAGCAGAATTACAAGCTTTTAAATCTCAGGTAAAATACCATCTACCCAGAGTGAATTTGAGTATTGAAAGCTTACCAGGGGAGCAAAGGTCATGCCATATCCTCAAAGCATCAAAATGTTTAAAATTTAATTTCATTTGTATGTTTTCATAGTATTATTTATATGTATTTCTAGTCTATGTTTATTTAAAAAAACAAAACAAAACTTATTTTGCCTTTTTTTTTTTCAACTTGCATTTTTAAGAACGTCTAAACTTTTACTAACCAGTCTGCTTCCTTATGTTTTGTTTGGGTTTTGTTCGTAATGTCTGTTTCCTAAGTAATTAAGCATGCAGGATAAGAAATTCTTTTCATCTTAGATTTGTCATTCATCACTGATCTTTATCCTACTACAGGAAATTATTGCTCAAGTTATTTATTTTTCCAAACCTTCACCCTATGGGTAGCTTGCAGTGAAAGATAACCTCTAGCTGAATGAGAACATTTTCTGATAATTTTTCAATTTCCAAAAGTAAACAGATTTAAAACATGACAAAAAAAGGAGAGAGAGCAAATCTGGATTATGAAGCCGATAGCTCACACACCCTCTACACATAAAACATTTTAGATAGCAATAAATACATCATCTACATATCTTAAATGGATGGAGGTGGGAGGTAGAATATTCACAGCCAACTTTCTTCATGTAGATTTGTTTATAGGATGATGAGCAGTTAGTATCATTTTTCTTTTTTCTATTTTTCTTTTATCCTAATTTATGGTTATGTTGAAAGAGTCTCAGATATACTATTTTGTATATTGTTATACTACTTCCTATATTATTGGCAATTCTGTTTTCTTTTGAATACTTAATGGATAGTTTTTTTACAGAGGCTGTCTGAGATACCCTAAGGGAGAGAGATCTTTTAGTGTTCAGTGAAAAAAAATTAAAAGCTCCTGCCCTGGCTGGGTTGCTCAGTTGGTTGGAGTGTTGTCCCATACACTGCAGGGTTGTGGGTTAGATCCCCAATTGGGACACATTTGGGAGGCATCCAATCCATGTTTCTCTCTCCCCTCTCTCCCCTCTCTCCCCCTCTCCTCCCTCCCTCTCCCTCTTTCTCCCTTTCCCTTCCTCTCTCTAAAATTCAATAACCATATCCTCAGGTGAGGATTAAGAACAAAAAATTAAAAGCTATCTACAAATAATTATTGTCAATTATATTTTTTCTTTAGTGCACAAAAAGGAAGGACAATAGTTTATTGAACTTTCTCGTGTTTCCCAGGTGGCTCCCCCGTCTCTCATATTAAAAGAAACATTTGATTGTGTTTTATATTTCAGATAGAGTTATAGACAATGGCTGAAATATTTATGACTAGTTTTTCCTGGCCTGGGCTAATATAAATTTAAAGACTTTATTTTTAATATCTCCCTGTTGAAGGGTTACTTATAAATGTACTCTAGGAAATTCCAGTTTATAAAAAACTTTCACCATCTTTGGCTACATTATTGCTGCATGTGCTTTCATATAAAACGAGAATAATTTTACATTTTGAAACTGAGATTCAATCCTATGTTGTATAAAATTGTGGACAACGATGACCTGTTTTTATGGCGATCAGAAGAAGGCCTGGAATTAGGGACTTAAATGTTGGCTACCATATTCACTTTTGAAGAACAACTGACAAATTCTTTGGATTAATGTGTGTTTCTCATGAAATCTATGCATTTGTCTTAAGATACTTCTCTTTGATAAAAGCTATGCCGATTATGAAAGTTAGGAGTAAAATTTGTTATTTTTTATTTCATTTAGTCACTTAATGAAGCATTTTTAGACGTCGGAGATACAATGTTGACCAAGGTAGTCACAGTGTCCGGCCTCATGAACAGTATATTCAAGTCAGTCACACTATCACATGAACTAGTCTAGAGCAGAAATTCAGCCATGTCTTTGTTTTGAGATGTTAATAGTTAACTACAAAATGTATATTGTATGTGAGTATAATATACATACATTGTTAACATTCAAAGGGAAGTACTATCTAAGATCACAATAACCCAGCATAACACTAAAGTGATTCTTCTTTATATTTCATGTTTTGATAAGGCATGTTCTTTGATTTGTGGTTTCAGTTTTTATGAAACTTTTTCTTTGTACTGATCTCAGATGGAATTTCATACGTTTTTATAAATGATCTATTTTTCATAACTGTGCCATAAAACTTTTTATTTATTTATTTATTTATTTAAATCCTCACCTTGAGGATATTTTTCTACTTATCTTCAGATAGAGTGGAAGGGAGAGAGAGAGAGAAACATGGACGTGAGAGGGACACGTCGACTGGTTGCCTCCCGTCTGCACGACCCCAACCGGGGCCGGGGGAACCGCAAATGAGGTACTTGCCCTTGGCCAGAATCGAGCCTGAGACTCTCTGGTCCACAGGCTGACGCTCTTCTGCTGAGCCAAACCGGCTGGGGCTCCATAAAACTTTTTAGATGATTTATTAGTATTTATTAAATGTGCACCATGTGCAAGGTAGTTTGTATGGCTCAGGATTAAAGTTAGTAATTTTAGGAAAATAATATCATAGAATTATGTATGAACCCAGATCTTCTTTATGACAGTCAAAATGCATCTGTTAAATTCTTACCATTGCCATGGACACATAAGGACAAAAGTGTCCGGTGAACACATTTGTCTCTTTTTTTCATTCCTCAATTTACCTTGCTTCTCTGACATTTGATGCTGTAGAATAGCCTTTTTGGGGTCACTTTTCACATTTTTTATTCAGGATCGTTGTGCCTGCCTTTTTCTCTTCCTGTCTTTAATTCATTTATCTTGCACATATTTCTTCAAAGGCTGTCCTTTGCCAGTCACAACATTGGGTGCTGGAGAAAGAGTAGTAGTTAGATAGGCATAGCCCCTCCCCTCATGGGGTTATAACCTATCAACGAAATACATGCAAATAATTCCTTCATTAGTTATGAAACACTTGATAAGGGCTATCAAGGAGAAGAACAGGGTGCTATCAGTGTGAAGTGAGTGGTCAGATAAGGCTTTCCTGAGGAAGAGATATGGTTGCTGAGATTGAGAGGTAGGAGATGGTCAGGTGAAGCAGATGTTCCCGGTGGAGACAATAATGTGTGCCAGGGCCCTGAAATGGAAATGAGGTGGGTGTATACATAGAATTGTATGCGAAAGTCACTTGACCTGTTGATGATGGCATGTCTTTGGAGGTCTTACTAAGAATTTTAGACTTCTTTATCTCAAGGGCAAAGGCATGCTGTGGCAATACTAGTTAAGTCTTTTTCTGGATTTTTTTTTTTTCTTATTTAAATGTTAGTGTTGTATATAATTCTGTACATAGACCTTTCCTCATGCTACATACTCTGTACAACTCTAGGTGAACTTCTCTACTTCCATGGCTTCAACCATCACCTAGAAACTGCTGATTTTCAAATCTTCAGACCCATATACCCATTTCCCTTCTGGGCATCTGCACCTGGATGGTCATGGCTACCTCAAAATGGGGAATAATATTCCTTTCAATTATACGTTTATGAAAACAAAAACTATATATTCTTTTTATTTTATTTTTCCATTTTTTTTCATTAATTTATTTTTGTTACAGATGTTTCTCCTTTTTTCCCCATTGACACCCTCCTCCCCGACCCTCCACCCCTTCCCCAGCTTTGTTGTCCATGTCCATCAGTTATGCATACATGCGTATAAAAAAAACTATATATTCTTAACTGAGAATAAACTTCACTGGAATTTTTAGGTTAAATCACATGAAATTACTGATATTTACTTATTTTTGATTTAAAATAATACGTTATTATTATTTTTAATCCTCACCCAGGGACATGTTGAGAGAGAGAGAGAGAGAGAGAGAGAGAGACATCGATGTGAGAGAACATCATCGATCAATTGCCTTCCATATGTGCCCCAACTGGGGATCAAACCCGCAGCCCAGGTTTGTACCCTGACAGGGAATCAGACCAACAACCCTTCATTGCATAGGGCAACGCTCAACCAACTGATCCACTCTGGGTGGGTGATAATACATCATTTTTAAGGAAAGTGTACTTCTATATGTTCTGTAGAGTGTTCTTAGTCATGTTTGTTATGTATTTACTTATCGCTTTCTTTCTCTAGTTTGGTGCCTTGCCAGCTGATGTCAGTACCTCTTTGTCCCTGTCAAAAGAAAATGGAACTGGGCAGCCAGCACTTCCTCCTCCTGTGGCACCACCTCCTCCACCACCTCCTCCGCCCCCTCCGCCCCCTCCTCCGCTTCCTGGCATGCCCCTGCCATTTGGTGGTCCTGTACCGCCACCACCTCCCCTGGGATGTCTCAGCGGAGGAAACTCTCTCCCACCTACCCTGCCATTTGGGTTAAAACCAAAGAAAGAATTTAAACCTGAAATCAACATGAGAAGATTGAACTGGTTAAAGGTAAATAAATAAATAAATGGAAGTAAACATATTGTTACCTAGATTAAAATTTAATTTTTATGTATGTATAATTTCCAGTAGGAACTCTGTTTAGAAGTGATTTTAAATAAATAGCCTGTTTTTGTTTGTTTTGTCTGTCTGTTTGTTTTTACAAAGTGTTGAGACAAAGTCCTTTGTTCTCGACTAAGGCTTTCTGGGTTATTAATTTGCTGGGAGTCGGTGTTAGCTGGTCACATAACCTCGGGAAGTGCTGGGTAATGTATCCTGCACTTGAAGGGGCATAGTACACATGAGCATTAGTAAACACTCTGAGAAGTAATTGAGAAGAAACAAACTTCATTTCATTCAGCTTCAATCCCCCCTACTTTTTCCCTAATAAAAGCTTAACTTCCTGCAGAACTCATATTTCATTGAACACAGTTTGGAGAAAAATCATATGGGGATTACTTCATAAACATTGGCTGGCAGCTGTGGGACGCTGGGTCTGAATGTAATGATTGGGCTGGGACAGATGAAACACCCAACTATTTATGAATCCGTCTTCTCTCTGACTGCAGATCAGACCTCATGAAATGACTGAAAACTGTTTCTGGATAAAAGCAAATGAAAATAAGTATGAAAGTGTGGATTTGCTTTGTAAACTCGAAAATACATTTTGTTGCCAACAAAAAGGTAAGTTTAACATCTTGGTTATTTGTTCATTTTAATATTTTAACACTGCCACTTTCTGTATATTTACTAGAGAGCACTATTTTAAGAGTGTTATGTATTTCTTTATTAATGGGTAAATAAATGACTTAATGACATTTTTAAAAAGAAAAGTTTGTTAAGGTATCAAATGAGCAAATTTTAAAGTGCAAATGATTAATACAAAACTTAAATTTTTATATAATATCTGTTTTGAAGATGTTCTAAATTAGATTTTTATAAAGGAGGATATTTTCATAGAGACTTTTGGCATGAGAATTCCTTTTTGTCAATGAAGAACAGTAAAAACAAAGCCAAAATGTGACCCTTCCTCTAGTTAAATTTTAATATTTAATACTACAGTGACTGTCACATAGTTTAATTAGTATGAGTCACATGAGATAGAACTATCAATTTTAAAGAAAATCTTGAAAGTTAGTGTGAAACGGAAATGTATGAGTAGGTTATATAAGATCTTTCATTAACAGTAATGGAATGTTTTTTCAAATTGTTTTGTGATAGCTTTTGTTTGTTCTGTGTGATTTTTATAAGAACAAGTATATTTAGGTATCACTCTTGTCTGAAAATTGAATTTATTTCCTCTAATTTCATGGGCCAACAGCACTAGTTTCAGGACTGATACTCACTTACACATACTGTTAAGTTAATTTTTAAGTATTATATAATACATGTTAGATCTTAGATCAGTAATTAACCTTTAATTTTCAGAAAGGAGCTCATAGACTTGTGCTACTCCTGTCCCCGGGCTCATGCAGCACGGAGAGAGCTGGAGGGGACCTGTTGTACTAACGGAGATGGCAAGGCTTGATTTCTTAAAATGCCTACTGTGTGCTAGGCACCATTCCAGATGCTATTTCTGTTTTACCTTGATCATCATGACAGCCATGGAGGGATGTTGGCTGATAAAAAAAAATCATTTACATTCCTTTGAAATGCTTTTTAAAATGTAAACGTAAATTAGAAACTTAAAAAAAAAAAGAATTTTAAGTTAGATACACTAAAAATTGTAAATTAAGGTAGCTTTCTAGAATGCATGGTAAATCCAAAGTCGTTAGCATATGTTTTTGAGCGCCATTGGTCTTGACCAAAATATGGATATGGTTGCTGAGATTGAGAGGTAGGAGATGGCCAGGTGAAGCGGATGTTCCCGGTGGAGGCAATAATGTGTGCCAGGGCCCTGAAATGGAAATGAGGTGGGTGTATACATAGAATTGTATACGAAAGTCACTTGACCTGTTGGTGATGGCATGATGTATTTTGGTTTTTGAAAATGGGGAATTTTTCCAGCAAGCTTATCCTAGAAAATCTTGTGAAGTAAGCAGATCTTAATTTACCTTTTGATTATGGAGAATCACAATTTTCTTTGAATAACATTAGTGTACTCTTTAGGCAATCAAGGAAAATATATGGCAGTTAAAATGTGTATTTACATGTAAAACACTTCAGAATTTCAGATTTCATAATCTGGAATTGATTGGTTTTCCCTTTGCTTTCCTAGTAGGTGCAAATGGAGGTACCTGAAAGCTATTTAAGTGATCCTGCCACCCACCTACTCTCCTTTTTTTTCCATCTTTACTCTGATTACTTTCTTAATTAATGAGGCTCAAAAGGGAAACTTGTTAGCGTGTCTTTAATTTAGCTGTAGTGTTAGCCCTAAATGAAATAATTGGACCTTTAAAATATTCTTGTCATCTAACTTTAGCCTTGAGATTCAAGGTTAGAAAAAAACCAATGTATTTGCTCAATCTAACACCAGTTGTAAAGGTTAAGGAAGTGATGAGCATTTTCTGAACATTCCATACTTGCACCCCTCTCTGTCTTCGTATATACTCTCCCCTGTGCCCCGAATCTCTCTTTCCTTTGACTAAGAGGCAGGCAGAGGCCCATGACTTCTCTATTTCCTCACTTTAAATGCTACCTTCTCTTTTCTGTGACTGTGGGTGGTATTTCCATGGTGAATAGAAAAGATGACGAAGTCCAGGGTTGTAACCCTGGGCAGTGCTAACTTTCACAGTGCCAACAGGAGACAAGCTGTGAAGGTGACTATTTTTTGGTCCTAGTAAGCATTATTTGAGGGGCCTCAGTGGAGAGTGCTTAATTTAGGTATGACTAATAGTTAATTATTATTTATTTTGAAAAGGCTATTAATAGCTGCTTTCAGAAAAGCAGGATTTTGTGTAGATATTTTCTAGCAAGGATGAGAAAGGAAGACAGAAGAAAGTTGTCTGGAAAGCAAGGGCTGGTGGGGTGGACAGGTAGCTCATTGTGGTCTTTGTTTATGGCCTGGTGCTGAGGCATTAGGTCCAAATGTTAACATTTACCAGTCCCCCATGTCTCCAAAGTCTACTTTGTTTGAATCAATTTTGTAATTTCTGCATAATTCAAATTTAAAGCTAGTCATTTATTTATTGTTCAGTGCAAGGTAGAAATACAGTTGCTCCGCTCCATAGCACGCAGGGGAAAGTAGAGGCATTGGCTGCTGGTTGATTTTCATCATTGGTTTGCTTCACAACTTGGCAGGAAAGGACAAAGGATTCGGATTACCAAAGATTAGTGGGTTTTTAGAGCAACTGGTATCTGGGGTTCGTTTGCAGTAACTCTTTTGACCAAGAAGCAGGCCATTTGTGACAACATGGATGGATCTCGAGGGCATTATGCTAAGTGAAATAATATGATCTCTCTTATATGTGGAATCTAAAGAGTACAAACAAACCAATCTCATGGATAGAGATTGGTGGTTGCCAGAGGGTAGGGGGTGGGGTTTGAGAAACAGGTTTAAATTTCTCTTGTTTAAAAAGAAGGCGGCACCCTGGCCACTGTGGCTCAGTTGGTTGAGCATCGTCTCATGCACTGAAAGGTCACTGGTTTGATTCCCAGTTGGGGCACATGCCTGGATTTTGGGCTCGATCCTCAGTGTGAGGCATACAGGAGGCAGCAGATTGATGTTTCTCTCTCTCTCTCTCTCTCTCTCTCTCTCTCTCTCTCTCTCTCTCTCCCTCTCTCTCTCTCCCTCTCTCTCTCCCTCCCTCCCTCCCTCTCCCTTCTCTCCCTCCCTCCCTCCCTCTCTCCCTCTCTCCCTCCCCTCTTCTCTCTCTCTAAAATCAATAAAAAAATAAAAAAATTTAAAGAAGAATAAGAAGGCCCCAGCCGGGGGGCTCAGTTGCTTGGAGCATCGTCCCATACATCAAAAGGTTTCAGATTCAATTGCCAGTCAGGGCACATTACCTAGGTTGCAGGTTCAATCCCCAGTCAGGGTTCCCATAAGGGAAGCAACCGATTCATGTTTCTCTCTCACATTGATGTCTCTCTCTCTCTCCCCCCTTTCTCTCCCTTCTTCTATCTCTAAAAATCAGTAAAATCAACAAAAACATGTCCTTGGATAAGGATTAAACAACAAAAACCAGGGCTATTTCTATGATTACAAAGGCACATGTTCCTTCCCAGGCATTTAAAATGGTAGATACCAATCCTTTGTGCTTCCTGAGCATTTCAAATAGGTAGCATAAAAATGGAACTGACTTCAGTCATTTAAAGAGAACCTTGAACATTTCTCTCACATATTATTTATTTTTTGTTATGCAGTGTGGCTTTTTTCCTTACAGAAGGCACTGCTTCAGGTTTCTGGGACTTTTAGGTTAAGGTGGTTGGGTTTGAGAACTCTCGTACGCTGAGAGTGGGAAAAGGAAGGACTACCTGTAGATCACCTGTGGTGTCCCAGCTCCAGAGTTGGGTCATTTTCATGTTACACTGTTTAATCTTGACCACATCTCTGCTGAGGTTTTTCTCATGCAAAACAGGCCTGACTCCCAGAATTCCACGCTGCCCCACCTACTCACAGATATTGCAAGATATTCTTGGTGAGAGCTTGGACATTTCCTCTTAACTCATTTTGTTCTTCATTGTATCACTTTGCTTTTTTTTCAGTTTGATTTTAGTTATTTTGTTTTCTAAACTAATCTCCCTGTGACATATATAACGTTGCTTCGATGGGAAAGTGCCTGTGTCATGTCTTTAAAAGTACAAGAACCTCTCTCTTGGCCTTTTCCTGTGAAATGAATATTTGTTCCTCATTCAGTTGAATCCTTTTTTTTTTTTTTTTTTTTAATACCTTGTTTTGCTATTTAAGTATCATTTTGTTTTCTCTGTCTCAGTTCTAAATTTTTGAGATACATATTACCTTTCTGTATTTTATTTTTTCCATCACCATTTATCCCCTCTGTACCCTCTTTCTCCTTCCCCTCCCTGCACCCCACCATCACCACATTGTTGTCTGTGTCCATGAGTTCTCTCTCTCTTTTGTCACCCCTCCACGCCCTCACCCCCACCCCCAGCTGTCTGCCTGCTCTCTATGAGTCTGTCTGTATTTTGATTGGTATTTGTTTATTTATTTTAAATTCTTCTGAAAATAACCTGTAGGCATTTTTCCTGATCATCTGTTATGTTTCCTCATTTTTCCTTAGTCGTTGATCTTACTTTTTCTCTTTCCTGTATTTGGCTACCACTCTTGTCCACAAATACCTATTGGGTATACACTGTGTGTCAGGCCTTGTGTTTAACACTGGGGACACTAATGAGAAAGGCAGACATGTGCCCCGTTCTCATGTTGCCTTTGAAGTCTCAGACTCAATCAAGTTCTTAGTTGAAAGATAAGAATGAGGAGAGGAACGATACATGCTGGTTTTGATTTTAGAAAAGAATGACATATTTTATGGTCTTTGGCTTCTGTTAAGCGTTAACAAGATTATAAAAGAACATTGTAATATCTCTTCAATATTTAATCACAATATTCATCATGTATTGAACATTTGGTATCATCAAAATGATGCTCATGGCCTCTGTATTTTTTACCAGATTGGAAGCATCTGTTGGTTAATTTTTACAGGCTGTTGGAAAATGGATTAAAGTATACTAACAGGTTATTGGTGTTGGATTTATCAACTAAAATTAATATTAATTACTTTCATTATTCACAAACTGTTAACTTAATAGGGATTAAAGGGCTTTCTGAAAGTATATGAATAGTCTAATTCAGTTAGACTGATTTATTATGAAAATATGATTCCACAATTGTTAGCTTCCTAAAGTAATCACATTTTATAACAGGTGCGTCATATTTGCCAGATAGAGCCAATAAACTGGTTTATAAATATTTCCCAACTGAACAGTTGTGGCATATGGAAACTGTTAATGGATTATGCACTTAAAAACAAATCAAGCTGAGATTTCTGACATCATAATAGTTCAGTGGACAAAGAATTGAGGTAAAGAGTGAATAAATTATGGATTATCCCAGGGACTTGGCTGTGTTCAGGATGTTGCTTTGTAATAGAAACACAATTTATTCCTGTATGAACAAAAGTGTATAAAAAATACTAAACTACCTCACAAGTCTACATTTAGATGGACAATATAATTTCTAACAGAGAGCTATGTTCCTTGGGAATGCCTGTTAATAAAGAGATGATGCCAAAATAGATGTAACATATCTTAAACATCTTAAAGATTTCTGGAAAGACATTTGACAAACACTAATTTGGAAATATTGGGGAGAAAGTTGTTCAGTGAAGAATTAAATATTTCTCTAGGGATTTATCGTTTGGTTCTTGTCTGTGGCTGAATTTATCATTTGGGTCTTGTCTGAATTTCAAAAGAACAAAAGAAGACTTAAGGAATTATGAGGCAGGTCAGGAATGTCTTGTTTCACCATTAGAAAGTATCTCATTGTTACCAATTATATTGTATTGTGTGTTGGGTTCCTGAAGGAATAGCAATTTATTCTGAAAGCTTTTAGAGAAATAGAAGCTAAAGAGAAAGGCTGTAGAAAGTGAGTTTATTTAGCCTGGAGCCACAGGCAACTTTCAAGTTCCCAGAATGCTTCAGTTACGTGCTTTAGCTACACAGAATATCTTTGGCATTTTGAAGGTCCCTATAAACAGGCATATTTCTTGTATAGTGTACAGATGCTATAAACAGAAAGGGAGGAGGATTGCACTTGTATGTATTGAGAGGTGTACCCATAAACACAGCTTGTTTTCCCCTTTCCTTTTTTCTCTTAAAAAAAATGTTTTTTTTCATTTTTCTTTATTGATTTGAGAGAGAGAGAGAGAGAGGAAGGGAGAGGGAGAGGTAGAAACATCGGTGAGAGAGAACATCGATTGGCCTCCTCCACATCCCCCCCACTGGGGATTTTGCCCACAACCCGGGCATGTGCCCTGACTGGGAATCGAACCAGCGACCTCTTGGTACATGGGTCGATGCTCAACCATTGAGCCACACTGGCCAGCTTTTTTCTCTCTCCTTTCCTTCTTCCACTGGAGAGAGGAATGATACTAGGGCACTAGATTCAACTCGAGTCACTTGGCTAGTGGGGATGCTGTATGTATCTCTTTAGTGTTATAAGTTCACCTTGGTATTTTAATTCTGCTAGCAGTTTTAGAGGTCCACCTGTACCTCTTGTCCCTTAACAAAATTGTAAATTCATTCCATTCCATGGTTATCACATACCTTTTTCTCCCAGGATTTCTCTTCCATTTCCTGTGTCTTCTGTTTTACCCAGCGTTCTCCTTGTTGCTCTGTGGTTGCTCAAAGTTACTTCCCTAGTTCAGGCTGTTACTCTGGGCCTTGTCTGCATTATGTTCTCTCAACACTCCCACTCATAATTAGTACACAGCATTATTCATCTGAAAATAGAAATGTGGCTCATCCTCCTGAATGCACTATTTTAATCTTCAAGTGATACCTGTAAATCTGGCTCTTCACGTTTCCTCGTGTCTCCCTCTGCCACCCATGCCCACCTCCCTACACACCACTTGCCAGGCTTGGAGCACAGGAAGAGAGTCGTGGTAGGAGAGTCATTAGGAGATATAGGGGACTTCTTGATGGATGATATGCTATGGTAATTTGATATTAAATGGTGTATAGTACATTCTTGTGTAACAAAAACAAAAGCAAAAAACCTTTCTGTATGAAAATAACTTTATTATATGTTTTTATAACCTTGAGTTTCCTAAGTTAGATTTTGAGGTAATCTATATACTAATGTGTTTAGGTAAGCTGGGTATTTTTTGTCCTTCAAGGTGAAATCATTTGGGCATATGGTCTTTTACTTTGTAGGATATTCTGTGCATTTAACACAAGCTTTCACATAAATTTCGTGGCATCTAAGAAGAACACCAGGTAGAGACCTTTGGTTATCACAGCTTTAACTTGTCTTAAGCACATGTCTGTGTTTTAACAGAATGGCCATTTCAAAGCCAGGCACACTCGAGTTCAGGAATTCTTAATTTGGGGTCTGTGAACTTGGATAAGGGGGAAAAACAAAACAAAATGACATCATCACTTGCACTAACCTCTAATTGAAATTTAGCATTTTCTTCTATTATAAATATAGGCAAGAAACATAGCAGTACCTATGCCATTTCTACCTGTAAAGTTTATATATCATTCATACCACACTGGAATCATTTCAGATACGTATATCCAAATATTGTTGAAATTCATCACTACTTCTAAATTAGCGTACATATTAGACCTGCAGTTAGATCTTGATATTTCATACATTAATAAAGAAGCATGTTTCGTTTGTTGGCTCCTCCTGGAAGCAGATGCTGAGATGCTAGAGTGCAAGAGGGTTTCTTTAGGGGCAGGGGGTGGGTAACGCGAGGGAAAGGGAGGAGGAGGGGAAAGCAGGACTGAGCAGGAAGAACCTCAGGCCGAGATGGAAATCTGACAAATTCTCAGCCAGCCCGGCTTGGAGGGAGCTCTGGAGCAGAGAATGCCTATTAGAGGAGCTTCAGAGAGGCTGTGGGACCCAGGCTGTAGTACTTCTGCCGTGCTCAGTCACTGGCTGGAGGCTGCCCAGGAAGAATGTGGTCTGGGCTCAAAAGCTCAGGAGGATCCCACGGGTGCTAATAGTTGGGAGTTTGTCAGCTAAGTGCACTCCATGTAACTGAGGGAACGTGCCTTCCTGAAGGGAGATTTGAGCAGTGCATCTCCTTGACTGCCACGCATGTATGTTATTAGTTCATAAATTGGTGTTCAGTGCATTTGATAGTTTAATTTGAGTATCATTTGCTTCCATTGAAATACTATATATTTTTGCATTTAAAAATCATTCTGACTACCAGTGGGGTCCAAGGCAATAAAGGTATTACACCCTGCTGTAGCCTTTCTGAGTCATGCAGTGGTAGGAGTGAGGTGGAGGTCGGGGCCTGGGGCGGCACCAGCTACTGCCTGTTCACACACAGGGGCGGGCAGAAGTAGGTCTGCAGCTGTTCTCATGGAGAAAGGCACGGAGGGTATGACTATTACAATAGCTTTATTAACTCTGGGTTTCACAAACTCACAACTGTCAACCTATTTTTTTTTTTTTTTAATTCTCACCTGAGTACATTTTTGCATTTATCTTCAGATAGAGCGGGAGGGAGAGAGGGAGGAGGAGAGGGAGAGAGAGAAACATCGATGTGAGAGAGACACATTGAGTGGTCGCCACCCACACGACCCCAACCAGGGCCGGGGACAAACTGCAACCAAGGTACGTGCCCTTAGCGGGAACTGAACCCGGGACTCTCTGGTCCTCGGGCTGTCACTCTAACTGCTGAGCCATTCCGGCCAGGGCAGGTCATTCATTTTTTAATCCACTTTAGCAGCCTATTGTAATGTATTTGTTAATAACAAGATATATCAAATCTGGAAAATTATGAAACTTTTTGAATAGACAATGATAAAGCAAAGGTATCAATAATAATAGCAGTTGCTTTTTTTAGCAGTTAGGTTTCCTTCATTTATATCATTTTATTTGCTCTCCCAACCAATCCTGTGAAAGAACCAAGGCAAATACTGTATCCCTTTTATATTTAAAGTTACACTTTCCAAGTGAAGTTGGGCTGAACGGAATACAGATGTGAGTCTACAGCCACAGCTCCTTCTGCTCTGCCGCACTGCTTCCCTGATTAAAAGAAACCCTATTATGTTTAATTTAAAGTGCTCTTCTTTGATTTAAAATAATTTTCCTCTCATCTCCTGCCACCTTACCACTGCCACATAGCAGTTCACCCTCATCCCACAATTTATATTAAAGGCTTTAAAAACTTGCCATTTTTTTTATTAAGACCATCTTTCATCATTTGGTACCTCTGTTCACTTCTGTAAGTATTTGAGCTGTAAATCCTAGCACCATGCTGTGGAGTGTACAGGAGAAAGGAGGGACTGTGGAGTCCACCCTCCAAGTACATGACCCTGGCTTTTATGGCTGTAGTTTTTTCCTCCACAAAACGGGGACGTAACACCCATCTCACAAGGTTATTGTGAGGATTATAGAATGAATATTTTAAAGCCTCTTTTGCTGTGCCCAGTTCATTGTAGTTGCTCGGGAAATATTAGCTGAACTTAAGTTTTGAGAATGCAGGCTTATTTCTACTTGTAAAGTTTGGTGTGTCATCTCTGAATCTTCCACAGTGGTTACAAGTTCAATGCCCTCCCTTCAGCTTTGGCCTGACTTCCAAGTGAAGCCTTCTAATCCATGAAACTGCCGTGTTAACTGACCTGTTAATAGTCACTTATGATGTACCATTAACTTTATAAAATAATCAGAGAAGATTATTTTGTATATCTTTTTCTTTCATATTTGTGTATGCCTTAACTGTCAAGTGATTTATTAAGTTCCTGTAGAGAGGGATCTGTTGAATTGGGAATAAATGTAAAGACCTGTTTGGGGTTTTATTCCCTCCTTTCAAAAAAATTTTTTTAATGATTTTTCCCCCCTGTCAGTTTATGAGTCATTAATAGAGCTGCTTCCCAACAATTTTTGCAATTTTATGAAATTTAAAAACTGAACTTTTTAATTTTGCTTTTTTTGGTGTGATTCAGTTTTAGAGCATTGAGCTAATGACTTGAGAGGGATCTTGAAGAGCTCCTTCAGTTCTTTATATAACCTTACTGGTTCTTGTTAATAATTCATTATTTCTTTTCTCAGTTATTTACAGTTGCAAAGATTAGTAAGGATGGTATGGATGACTTAATATAATTATGGAACTGAGATGCATTAAGGCACAGGAAACCTTTAGTTGATAGGCAAATACCAGTGCCAAGTAGAGCTTATGGCTTAAATTCTCCCCAGGGTTTGCAGGAAGGTTGATAACTGTTAACTTTCATAGCGTGCTAACAAAGGTTCAGAGGAATGAAAATTTTTACTTTTTTTCTCCTCCAGCTTTGTGGTATAACTAAGGAAGTTATTTTGGTGAATCATGTGCATTTGTTGAAATTCTACCATTTTTGACCTGTTAAGAACTTCATTTGGTTCAGTCTAATTCGTTTCTTAAACTGGTGACAAATTAAGGAAATACATAAAAAGCTGTCTTTAGTTTATAGCTTAATTGAAAATGAGTATTGATATTTCTACTTCTCTAATAGCTTGTCAAGTGATGGGTAAGGGTGCAAAACTCTTGAAGCAGAAAGTATTTATCTTGGAATGATTTATAGCCCCCAAATCTTAGATCAGAATACCTTGGAGTTTTACGTGCTGCATTAGTGTATATGAATCAATCTTTTCTGTTGAATCTATGAAGAAATTTGCTTGCAGGAAACAGTACCTAGTTCAAAGTGATTTAAACAAGTTTGGTCATTGGTAGTCTCAGAGTTCATAAACAACATCCCAATGATGTCAGGACTCTGGGTAGCTTCTTGTTTATTTTCTTAGCTTTCTCTCCAGTTTCAGCATGGCTTAGCTAGCAAAGATAGGAGTAATCATTATGCTCACACATGGGGCTGTAGGGGAGAATTTATTTCTTGCCTTTTTCAGCTTCTCAAGGCCATGCATACTCCTCAGTTTGTGGCCTTTCCCTCTGATATTTAAGGTCAGTAGAGGGAGGTGAGCCCTCAGAGGCCATCTCGCTCCCTGGACTTCCTTGACTGCAGACTGATCTAAGCCAGTAAAGGTTCTTTTAAAGGTTCATGTGATTAAATTGGGCCCACCTGGATAGTCCAGGCTAATCTCCCAATTTTGGGATCTTTAACCTTAATCGTGCAAAAGATCCTTTTTGCATGTAAGATAATGTAGTCTCAGGTTCCAGATTTTGGGTCGTAGACATCTTTGGCAGAGGAGGATGGGGCTAGGACACTGGAGGCTCTAACATCTCAACATGTCATGAGGTACTGGGCCCTGTTCACTTCACTCAAGATCATCAGTTTCCTTTAGCCCCGCATTTCCTTTACAGGAATGCCATTTTAAGGTACTGGGGCATTTTGACTTAACTTTTTTTTTTTTTTTTTAATCCTCACCCGAGGACATTTTTCCATTTTTTGTTCAGATAGAGTGGGAGGGAGAGAGAGGAAGAGAGAGAGAGAAACATCGACTTGAAAGGGACACATCGAGTGGCTGCCACCCGCGGGAACCGAACCCGGGTCTCTCTGGACCGCAGGCCCATGCTCTAACCGCTGAGCCAAACCAGTCAGGGTTTAACTTAACTTTTTATCCTCACCTGAGGACATTTTTTCATTTTTTGTTCAGATAGAGTGGGAGGGAGAGAGAGGGAGAGAGAGGAAGAGAGAGAGAGAGAGAAACATTGACGTGCAAGGGACACATCGAGTGGCTGCCACCTGCACGACCAACCAGGGCCAGGGACAAACTGCAACCGAGGTACATGCCCTTAGCGGGAACCGAACCCGGGTCTCTCTGGACCGCAGGCCGATGCTCTAACCGCTGAGCCAAACCAGCCAGGGCTGACTTAACTTTTTAAATCAGTTGTCCTGTTCAGTATTTATTGAGTTTGGATCTTTACAAGTTACATTAACATCTGTTTTTGTTACCACAATTAAATGCCTTTCTGGAGTTTTCGAAAAAATTCTTATGTGTCTTTCCAAGTCCAGGAAAGGTTTTTCCCCTTCTTTATACTATATTTGATTAATGTTGCAGTGGGTATCATAATTTACTGTATATTTTACAGTTTGTAATGTATACTATTAATTTCAATTTTTTTCTGGGAAATTATTAAATTATTTCTCTCTTTTTTTCAATCCTCACCAGAGGACATGTTTATTGATTTTAGAGAGAAGAAGGGAAAGAGAGAGAGAGAGATGAGACAGAGAGAGAGAGAGAGAGAGAGAGAGAGAGAGAGAGAGAGAGAGAGAGAGAAAGAGAAAGAAACATCAGTTGGCTGCCTCTTGAACACGTCCCAGGACTGAACCGCAACCGAGGCATGTGCCCTGACTGACTGGGAACTGAATCTGCAACCTTTCAGTGTGAGGGATAACACTCCAACCAACTTAGCTCCAACCCACTTATTTTTAACCATATACTCTTTTTTTTTTTTTTTAAACCAGAAATACCCTCCAAAGAACCTAGGATAAAGAACCATTAGCATTTATCCCGGCCAGTGTGGTTCAGTGGTTGAGCATCAACCCATGCACCAAGAGGTCGCCAGTTCGATTCCCAGTCAGGGCACATGCCCAGGTTGTAGGCCTGTTCCCCAGTGGGGGGCATGCAAGAGGCAGCCAGTCGATGTTCTTTCTCATCGATGTTTCTATCTCTCTCTCCCAAAAAAAAATTAAAACATATTAAAAAAAGAAAAGAACCATTAGCATTTAAAAACAAATTGGTTCTTGTCTTTTACTTGTTACTGTGTATTTTAAGAAAGAGAGACTGGTTCTAATTTAGGAAAAGAAATGTTATATTTTATACATTATTAACTCTTGAAAGATAATTGTTTCTACATTGTCCATTGAAAAATTCATTAATTTTCTTACCTTAAAGTTTTTTTAGAAAAATACTTTAAAATACAAACTGTTACTCTTGTTTTATGATGTTTCACACATATTTTTATCTGCAAAATACTTATTTTTATGTGGTAGAGACTTTGGGAAGAGAGACCTTTTCCTGGTTCAGCTATTATTCAAACCTAATATGCATCTACAAATGGATATAAATATATAATTTCATTGCAACCTGGAAAATATGTTATTATAATTGCATATTTTACTGGATAATTTAATATATATATAAAAAGTGTATTTTAATTGGAAAAATTTCATCACTGAGGGAAATCACATTGATCAAAAGATCAAATACAACCACATTTCACACAAAATAAGCAATTTATTTTAATTAAATTGTTGGCTCTTAGTTGTCTGACAGTCTGCTCTTCCATCATCGTATTGCCCTGGACTGGTTCTTCTTGAAGCAGCGCTCTTCTTCCTCCTTTAATCTTCTTTTCTTTTTCAATTAAAGAACCAATTATTTTCCAGGGTTTCACAGGTCACAGTGGGACAGTTTGGCTCTCTGCTCCCATCGCATGAGATTTACCCCAAAAGAGTTGAACTAGCCAATGGGATAATAGTGTTTGTTTTTAAATGAGGTACATTAGTCTTTAGAACTTTTGCATTGTTCTATTTTCAAATTACCCCTTTTTCTTTATTTACTTCATTAAAAATGTTATCTATCTGTATAAAAGTGAATATGAACTTTTTCAATTGATGAATCCTTTGTATTTCCATTACCTGCTTTATGAGATTTAGCAGTGTTTTCAATACCCGTAGCAGGGAGAAGGGTGGCGTCAGTGTGGTAGCAAGACTCCTGCAGTGTAGTGTACTACCTATGTTTATATATATGGATACACACACACACACGCGCGCGCGCGCGCGTATAGATGAAAGACTATCCATACACAGATCATCCAAAACTGACTGATCACTGGATTGCTGCTTCATTTTTTAGCATCTCTTTTACTCACCAGGATTGTTCAGTGCAGAGAAGGCAGCATGATCACCCATGCCTACTTTCGTGTCTCCGAGGTGTACTTTACCCAAAAAGCTATTTTCGTGAATGTGTTCTTGATGAACAAGCATAACCTACAACCTCAATAAATCGAAATTTCTCATTCTTGATTATATTAGGGTTGTAAGAAGGCCAGAACAGCTGTTAGGGGGGAAAAGGAGAGAAATGAGAGAAAGGAGCTGACTTACACAGTAAAAGGGAAAATGAGTGCCTGCTTTGTCCCATTTTAACATGAAGAAGCTGAGGCTCAGAGTACTTGAAAACTTGGCCTCCAAGGCTGCATCATTAGAAAGTCAAGAACTTCCTGACGGCATACCTTGTGTTGTTTCCCAGTGTCCTTTGGGGCACTGGAGAAAAGGAGGGTGGGAAGGGCGTGAGAGCATGCTGGAGAGAGCCTCAGTGGAAGTCTTTAGGCATTGGCATGGAAACGACCTTGTTGTCAGCCACCCTGACTATCTGTGTAGCACAATGACATCTGTTTTGGTTCTTTAAACTTTAAAAGCTGTGATAGCCATTTCATTCATTACATACGTTCTCCAAATCTTTTTTGTTTTTCTTAAATACCTTCCATATTGTTTTCTCGATTTCTTTCTCTTTGTATGACAGTAATGTGCACTGTCTTCAGATTTATCACCCCTACAGATATCACATTTAGCATACCCCAGGTCTGCACACGTTCTGAAAGAAGGAAAGGAAAAAGGACTGCTCTGTCTGGCATTCGTAGCCTTCTGCAGTCAGGTCCAACTTATATTTCTAGCTGTATTATTATTTTTCTCTTCTACGCATGACACTTCAGTAACTTTGGTTTACATTTTCACTAAGTTTGGCTGTGCACTTGCCTCTCTCTGTGTCTTCATCACTTACTGTGAATGTTTTAATTTGCAGCCCCTACCCATTCGTTCTCTCCTAGGAAACTCCTCATGGGAGCTGCCGCCACCTTATTGACAGTGTGTCTTTCACTAGGTGAGGCCTTGGGGAGCTTGCCTGGATTCCACACCTGGCCTCCACAGTTGTCTCTTCTGTCTTCACGTGGTCCAGCCCTTTCTGTACTGGGAGAATGCCAAAGCCTTAGGAAACCCCTGTCCTTCCTGCTTCTCTGCTCTCGGACTTTGTCTCTTCCTACCTTCCCCTAGTTCTTTCACTGCTGCCACACTGGGGAGCCTCCACGATCTACCTCAACATGCCAGATATACTCCTGTCTTGGTCCTGGGATCTGCATATTTTAGATGTCTACTTGATTAAGCCCCTTGCCACCACAAGTCTTGACTCACAAGTTGCCTTCTCAATGAGGCCACTACACTTACCTCCCAATTCAATACTAACACATTTTCCATGCCCCCCACCCCCCATTCTCCTCTACCTTGTTCTTTTTTTTTTTTTTAATCACCTTCTAACGTATTATTTATTACTTATTTACTAGGTATATGTTTCTTCTTCTCACTCTGCCCCCATTGGAATTTAAAATCCTTTCGGACAGGGGTCTTTGTTTCATTTGTTGATGTGTCTCACACACCTAGAAGAATGCCTGCCACATAGTGGACACCAAGTTAGTGTTTGCTGAATAAATGAGCAGATTTTCATTCCTTAAAGCAGAAATATAATAATTTCAGCCTCCTCCAGCAAACTGTCTTTATTTTTTATTTTCAGCAAATAGAAATTTTGGAAGGAGAGTAATTATTTAAATGATCTAGAGTCCAATTAACTCAGCCACTGATGACTTTAGTTCTGAGTAACAGGCTCTTTTGTAAATTAGGTAAAAAATTTAGAGAATAATGAAGGTGGTTGACAGTGGTGTAGGTTCAGGGTATAGATTCTAAAACAATTCATTGTCATTTTCTGTTTTAACAGCAAGAATCAATGTAAGGAGGAAAGAGTTTAGGTAAATTCTGTGTTATTATTGGATGGACCTTAATTTGTCTGCAAAGTAGGAATAATTGTTGGCATACCTTTTATAGCACATTTTATAATTGTTTTTCCTGAAATTGCTTTTTTCTTGGTGGTTGATTTTGTGTGAGAGAGAGAGTGTTTGTGTGTGTGTGAATTGAGCTAAAATTCACATTACATAAAACGGTAACCATTTAAAAGTGGCACTTGGTATATTTACCATGTTGTGCAACAACCACCTCTTTCTAGTTTCAAAACACTTCCACCAGTCCAAAGTAAAAAAAAAACACCTGTGCCCATGAAGAAGTTTCTCCTCATTATTTTCCTCCCCGCCCCCCACCCCCCAGCCCTAGCAACCATCAATCTGTTTTCTGTATCTGAGAATTTATCTATCTTGGATGTTCCATATAAACAGAATCATGAAATTGTAACCTTTTATATCTGGCTTCTTTCACTTAAGGTAGTATTTTTGAGGGTCATCCACATTGTAGCTTGTATCAATACTACATTCTTTTAACGGGTGAATAATGTTCTGTTGCATGTATGTACCATGATTTGTTTATCCATTCTTTTCATGGACATTTGGGCTGTTTCTTCCTTTTGGCTGTTGTGAAGTATTATGCACATGTGTGTACATGCATTCATTTGAGTACCTGTTTTCAGTTCTTTTGGGCATAGACTTAGGGGAGTGCAAGCCCTGTGTGATATGGTATTTCTATGTTTAGCTTTTTTTGAGGAACTGCCAAACTGTTTTCCGTAACAGCTGGATTATTTTACATTCCCAACAGCAATGTACAGGGTTCCAATCTCTCACATCCTTGCCAACACTGATTTTCCTCTTTTGAATAGGTGTTGTTTTTAAGCTCTAACAAATGCAGAGTTTATTAAAAACTATCCTTTGGTAAAGGTTTGATTAAATGTAAACGTAGCAAAGAAAATCAAGTAGGTTATTCCTCCTTTTATGGAGACTAATAAAGGCTTTAATCAAGTAGAGAAACCTCAGGATACAAATAATATGAGAACAAATTTATTAAATGAATAGTGATACAGAGTTCAAAGGTATTATGATTGGGAAGCTTGCAATTTTACATGAAAGATAAATGTATTATGGGTTATTCTGTATTATAACTATAAAGTATTACAGTTGACTTTTGAACAACCTGGGTTTAAACTGCGTAACTCCACTTACACATAGCTTTTTTCCAATAAAGTTACAGGTAGTCCCTTGTATCCCTGGATTTTGCATCCAAGGATTCAACCAACCACAGATTGAAAAAAGTATTTTCTTTCTGCAGTTGGGTCTGTGAAGGTGGATGGCCAACTTATATGAGGGACTTGAGCATCCGCAGATTTTGATATCTCCTGGGGTCCTGGAACCAATTCCCTGGGGATACCAAGGATCAAGTGCAGTTAAGTTTTTGGGGAGTCAAGTTATATGCGGATTTTCAACTGCATGTTTGAGGGGGTTGTCGGCACCTCTAACCCCACGTTGTTCAGCTGTATATGTGTGTTTGTAGTGCAGTACACATAAAATAGTACTTATGCTTTTTATTAAAATCATGTAAAGATAGTTCACTTAACTATTTGAATTGCTGTAAATTATTTATTCTACAATAATTATGTTAAGGAAAGTTTAGAAAACGATGAAAGAAAAAAATACCACCCTAAACTTGCTATCCTACTTTGAATTCATTGTAGGATTTGGTTGCATTTTCTCTTATCCTTTCAAAATTTATGTTTTATTAACAATGTTAATAACCCTACATATTCTATGTAATTTCTTATTTTCATACATGCTTGCCATGTTAAGTAGGTTTTATAATATCTTGACTAAGCATATAGTATTACATATAGTCATTATATGACAACTATTACATATATTTTAAAATCTGTTGATTTTAACTAGGGTAAATAGAAAAGAAGCTACCTCATGAAGGAGGTAGCTTCACCTTGCTTATCCCGTGGATACTTCATTTCTTGGCGTTCAGTGTCATTTCTTTCTTTCTTTCTTTTTTTTTTTCAGATCTGTAAGTTTATTTGCTCAATTGTACGACAGCTACATAATGACTCACATTCATGATATTCCATCACAGAGGATAACTGCTAAGAATGGTCCGTGTGTGAAATAATTCCTTAGAGAAACATGGAGTTGGAAAAATAATCACTGATTAGACCTTAAAAATAGTTCACTGCATAACATGACAAAAAACACAAAGGCTCATTCAGAGAACATATTCATTGTTCTCTACACTGTAATAGTTATAATTTCACCATGACAAACACCAGACATTAAGATTAAGCTAACACTGGTGTTTCTTTTGCCCCCCGCCCCTTTAAAAACAAAATATATAACTGCATGTCACTATAGCAACATCCAAAACAGATCAATTTGTTACAATCACTATTTGGTAGAGCAAACTTTTACCTCCAAAAGGAAAAATTAAATTAAAAAAACTTTAAAAAATTTGAAGACTTAATTTTTTTTTTGTCATAGGAATACATAACACCTACAGTATAAATTAATAAATTTCAAGCTACTGTATAGAAATACAACACTAGCATGCACAATATTGTATCAATAGAGTAATGGAGGAGTAATCATTTCACTGGAGAGACAGTATCATAGGCAAGTGCATTTCTTTAAAAATAAAGAAAAGAAAAGAAACCAAGCTGCTTAAATATCAAGTCTCCCATTTCCTCTTCATTTTTAGCCCCCAGGTATGATTTTATCTTGCATTATTCTAAAAAGCAGCCAGAGCTAAAGCTGAAATTAAAAAAAATATATAGGTTTTATAATTCCAGTAAATCATTTCCAAATGCTACAAGGACACAACACTGCTCACTGGACATGAAGATAAATTAAGGAAAGCCCAATCTAAATGTCTTCTGTGAATTCCCAGATTAAGATATATCCCTTTGTAATTCATGTTGCTCATTATTTTCATTTATAGCACTGGTTTGTGATTCTAACAAAATTCTTACCTGTGTGTTTATTTAATGTCCTTTTCCCCTATTAGACAATAATCTTTGCATGGGCAGAACTATGTTTGTCTTCTCCCTACTTTATTCTCTTACCTGAAGCCAGTGTTGGATGCTCATTGGTGCTTAATACAACTGTTGAGTGGACAAGTAAATGGACACACAGGGAAAGGGAGCCAGGAGTGTGAACAAAGGCACTGACTTGCATATGCTCTGTATGTTTGGGGACATAAGTCAGCTCGATTGCTAAAGAATAATGATGGTGTGTGTTTCAGTTTCTGTGGTAATGGGGAGACAGATGGGTCAAGGTCAGTGGAAGATGAATCTGGAAAGAATTGTGTCCATATTAGGGAAGTCTTTATATGCAAAATGTAGGCATTTAAATTTTGTCACATATGTATACATATTATTTTAAATATTAAATAAATTATATTCTGTCACAAATGTTGAAATATTTTGAACAAGGGCATAGCTTGATAAAATGCTCTAACATGAAAATTCAGTATTGGGCAGCTCTGTGTTGTAGGTTCAGAGACTAGAATACCAGTTAAGAGACTACTGTAATTACTCAGGGGATTGGAGATGGAGTCCTGAATCTAGGTTACTTCCATAGGACTTTAAAAGATATGAGAGAGCCCAGCAGGTGAGGCTCAGTGGTTGAGTGTCAACCCATAGACCAAGAGGTCACACCAGTTTGGTTCCTGGTCAGGGCACATGCCCAGGTTATGGGCTCAATCCACATTGGGGGTGTGCAGGAGGCAGCCAGTTGCTGTCTCTCTCTCATCGATGTTTCTCTCTCTCCCTTCTTCTCTCTCAAAAGCAATAAAAACATTTAAAAAAAGATATGAGAATGATTTGTAAAAGTATAATCAACCACGTTTAGACAATCATTTGCTGGTGGACTTTGGAGAGAATTGTAGAGTACAGGATGATTGAGGTTTATAATGTGAATTAGGCTCGTGTCTGTAGATTTTAGGCTGAAGATAAATGAGTTTTATTTTTATGCACTTGCTACACTGGTATGGATCTCCACCATAGGTTATATCGTAGATTGGTAAAGCTTTCCTATAAAGGGCTAAATAGTAAATATTTTAGTGTTTTGGGCCATGTGGCCTCTGTCACAGCTACTCAGCTGTGCTGTTATATGCAAAAGAGTCACAGACTCTATGTAAACTCTGTGTCATGCCTGTGTTTCAATAATACTTGATTTACAAAAACCCATGGCAGACTAGAACTGGCCCATTGGGTTCTAGTTTGCTGACCTCTGGGTTAGATTATGGAGGTTTCATTTCAGATTATATTATTAAATCACAGTGGATCCCAAAGTGGGTTATGTGATTTCCTGCAACAATGATTACTGACCTAAAGTAGGACTGGCAAAATGACCCTTGTATTTACTGAGGTTTGGTGACCCACCTCCCAGACATTTGTGACTGAAGGTCAAATAACAAGACAGAGAAGGGGTATAGTAGGAACTCCCCTTGGAAGTTTGATTAGGAAATCGAAGCTGGGTGGAGGGAGAGAGAAATAAAGGTGCGTGGGGGGAAGATGTCAAAGGGAATCTCTAATACAGGGACTAGAGATTTTATGAGTGTTATGATGAGGCTTCTTGCACATGAGAAAAATAATGTGGACTTTTAAGTGCTATATCCTGGAATAAAGACCTTTGAGGACTAATTCTGGAGAATCAAATAACTGCAACCAGAATGTTGGAATGAAATATTGGAAATGGAAGCAATATTCTGATGTAGAAATGAACAAGTAAAGCTTTGGCTTTAGACTTAGACTGCCCGGTGGGAATCCTGTCTCTACCATTTTTTGACTTTGGATGAATTTTCAGTCTTTTTCAGGTTAACTTCAATTTTCTATTCTATAAAAGAGGGTTAATAGCTACTTACAGACCTATTGAGAGACAATGTCTATTGAATGAATTCCTAATATGATACCTGATTCAAATTACCTCATAAATGGCAACTATTATTATCATTGTCATATTAATTTAATTTCTTTTGTATTGCATTATGGCAAAGAAGTAGAGTTAGCTGTCAAAGTTGTTATGAATGGACTGGATGTTCTTGATGTTCCCTTCCATATAGAGGAATCCTTTTTTTATTGGTATCATTCCAGGTGTCTTCAGTGATATTAATTTATGTCTCTGAATTTACTTTCTAAAGCATAGTATTCAGTACCACTTTTTTTGAATAATCAGTAATGATCTTATGAGATTTAATAGAAAACAATTGTTATTAGAAAGATTTGAAACTCTCTCCTACTTGATAGTTTTAAATTAGATAATAAATTTAGACTATATCTGACCATACTACATCAAAACTATTGCGTCCATCCATGAAATGGTATAGTTCTTGGGGTCAGTGGTTGCTATGGTTGATTTGAAAGTAATAAAGTGTTAAAAGGGAATTGGGCAGAGTGCCATACAGAGTTAAAGTTAGAGGAGATTGCTGTTTTTTCTAAGGACAGTTTCTTAACATTTTTTGTTGTAAAACTATTGAACATGAGCATACTACTCTTTATACTAACTGTAATGCATCACTGTACCCCATAATCTATGAGAGTGTTCACCTTTGCACTGTGCCTGTCCAGCTGTTGTCTTGAACAATTATCAGTGAGTTATTATTCCGGTTTGAGCTGTGTCATGCTCGAAAGTGGGATGAAAAAAATGTTAATGAGCATGCATGAATGTTGGTTGATGAAGGTTAAGTGGTTGCAGATATGCTCTCTGCATTCTTTCCTGGGAATGTTCAGACTGAGGCAGTGGGTTCTGATGAGGGATTACAAACAAATGGTGCTGATTGACAGCTCTTGATTTAACATTAAAACGGTATGTAAAGGCAAATTCTGTGTTTCAGCTGAATACTAGACATAGTGTTGTTGACCCCTGGTGCAGCTCCACACTGCATCATCAGTTTTATTTTGCAATTTTCATTTTTTTCTATTGTATCAGATTTCCAGATTCTCACTTTGTATTACACATTATTTTAAAGCTGTGGCTGGTGGTGGTGGTATAGTTTTTTTTTGTTGTTCTGTGTTTTTAAATAAGATGTCCATCATGTACTTATGTTTTTAGAATAATAACTGCAGTTTAAAAAAAATTTTTTTTTCTTTATTGATTTTAGAGAGAGAGGAAGGGAGAAGGAGAGAGAGATAGAAACATCGATGAGAGAGAACATCGATTGGCTGCCTCCTGCATGCCCCCCACTGGGGATCAGGCCCACACCTGGGCATGTGCCCTGACCGGGAATTGAACCAGTGACCTCTTGGTGCATGGGTCAACGCTCAACCACTGAGCCACACCAGCCGGGCATAACTACAGTTTTAAGTATGATCAAATTAAAATATTCTATACAATAGCTGTTCAGATAAGCATGGGCCAGGACTCATCAGCAATATGTTCTTACTCTTCATGTCCATCTGTATGTATTTTTAAATGATGACCCAGGTGCTTTGCCAGCATTTGTTATTTGTATGCTAATTAAAATAAGCTGTATATATGTTCTTTAGGAATTTTTTGAATTGATTTTTGAGAATTTGGCATTTCCTATGCTATAGATTGAGCACAGATTTAAAAAAATTGTTTTTAAAGAAATGACTCTGTAAGGAACAGTATTAAGGGTTAATGAGGCTTTTTTCTCATCATTTTCTCCATTATTTTTTTATCCTCACTCGAGGACACTCTTGCATCTATTCTCAGATAGAGTAGGAGGGAGAGAGGAAGGAAGAGAGAGCAAGAAACATCGATGTGAGAGAGACACATCGAGTGGTTGCCACCCACATGACCCCAACCGGAGCCAGGGACAAACTGCAACTGAGGTACGTGCCCTTAGTGGGAACTGAACCCAGGACTCACTGGTCCATGGGCCGACGCTCTAACTGCTGAGCCAAACCGGCCAGGGCATTTTGTCCATTATTAATAATTCATAACTTGGTGTTCCAACTGGAAGTTATGCCTTGTAAAATGTATATAGATACTTGATTTTAACCTATTTTAGCTGAAAGGACAACACATGAGGATCACAATGCTTTGCATCTTGTAACACAGATAGAAAAAATGATAGGCACGGAATTATAAAGTTAGTAGGAACTATAAGCATCATTTGTCATTTGATAGATGAAAAAATTAAAGGCTAAACAAAGTCGGCTTCAAAACCTTTGCCAATAGAACCACCACTTGACATAATTGAGTTATTTGTTAATCACTGAGAAACCCTTTCTCACTCTTTATGTGCCCTGTGGAGACAGCTTTCTATAATTCACTGTATGCTTACTGTAAGATTTTAAAATAATAAGCCATAGTACTATTCTTCATTTTTTATATAAGCATATTTTTAATGTGTAAAACTTGTTTTTTAAAATGTAATTCATAGATTTTTATTTTTTTTTCTGGTAAAATGAAACATAATTGTAGGAAATACTCAAGCATTACCCCTGGGTTCTGAAGGAAACAGGACAGGTATAACCACTGTACCTCAGGACACTGGTTTTCACATCTTTTCTGTAAGCTCAATATTCCTCTGCAGAGGAGACCTCCTTGTCTCCCAGCCCAGCAGCTTGGTGCTTAAGGACTACTTCTTGGAGCTCTGTAATCCCTGTTGTATTCAGTGCTTAAGTCTTAGTGCTCCTGTAGCTTTTATTCTGTCAGTGAGTGAAATTGGATATACAAATCACACTACCTCAAGGCTAGCTACTTCTTAATACTGCGCCTAGGGCTGCAGTTATCTGCCATCGGTAAGCAAAGGCTCTGGTTTTAGTTATTGAATCAGTCATGGCAAATTATGCAGCCCAGCTGACCAGCCAGCTGACCACCAACCAGCCTGGGAACAATTAATATTGGATGCCTCTCCGATGAAGGGTACTGTCCTAGCTCCTGGGATATAGTGTTGAGCAAGACAGATATAATTCATGCCTTTATGTAGTATATTTAAAATAATTTTTTTCTTTATTGATTTTAGAGAGGAAAGGAGAGAGGGAGAGAGAGAGAGAAACATCAATGAGAGAGAACGTCTGTTGGCCGCCTCCTGCATGCCCCCCACTGGGGTTTTGGCCTACAACCTGGGCATGTGCCCTGACTGGGAATCCAACCGACGACCTCTTGGTGCATGAGTCGATGCTCAACCACTGAGCCACACCAGCTGGTCAGGGTATGCTTTTTCTAGAGGCTTTACCTCTCTCCTCTCTCAAAGTTTTTATGAAACAAATGAATATTAAATCATCATTTTGACCTAATTATTCATTAATAAATAGATATATTTAAATAAACTACCAAAAATCCCATTGCATACAAAGCATGGGTGGTAGTAGAAGTCAAATAAATCTCTTAACTCCTCTCTCCGAATTCCATCATTATGAATCTGCTTCCCTGTGCGGATTGGCTTGTTTTGAATCTCAGAGATGCACTAGACAGACGTTCATGTGTGATGATAATTCTTGAACTAAACCGTCTTGTTCTTCATCTGCCTTGTGCAGAATAAGACTGGAAATGACGGAAACTCTTGCCCTCTGGGTTTATGTTTATATTCAACTTTTCCTTTATGTTCTATAGAAAACTTTTCAGAACTGTACTTTATTACTTTGTGTATATATGTATATATTAATTCATATATTTATATGTAGAAAGTGACTCTTCATGGGGATGAGAGGAAACAAATGCACTGTAATCTTGTTCCCTATTTATTTTTCAAGGCCCATATCTAATACTCTTTACTGCACGAAGATTTTCCTGAGCAATCTAGCTACATGTTATTTTATTTTTTGTTTCTCTGAATCTCCATGCATCTTTGTCCTTGATTGGCCTCATTATTTTTTTTCAGTAATTTTATTTTAAAGAAATTTACACCCAATTATTTATGGAGTGAATGTAGGCTTTTTCCTATACCTAGTATACTTGAAATATGTGTCTGGCTTCCCACCAGCTTTGTCACTGACCTTTGTGCCTTATGCCGAAATGACTGTTCAGGTTAGATGTAGCCTTTCCTGAAGCAAACCCAAATGAAAAACTCCAAATTAATAGCAAGTAGAGAAATTAGTCAGTGTTTAAAAGAATTGCTCTACAAGAGTCTTCATTTGTGAATTGTAACTTTCTTTCTTTTGAATAAGGTAGTCTTCTAGCATAATCAAAATGTGTATCAGATTTCCAAAATAAAAATGTTATTATTTTCTTGCACAGATTTTCAAGGGCACACAAATTATTTCAAATAAGTGTGTATGCAAAATCTTTTCCCTAAACTTAGTCTCCTCAAGCACACCCAGTGAGGAAAAATATCTTCTCCTGGTGGGGTCAGAAGCTTCCACCAAATGCAAATATAGTAGAAAAATAAGTTATTTTTTGCCAATGAATTAACCAACAAATGTGTTTAACATTGTTAGGGAATTTCTGCACTGGCCTTCAGTCTTTCAGTTTTCATTCACTCTTCTTGTTGTGCAGATAACAGAAGCAAGGAGACCACCAGTAGTGGAAAGAAATGTGAAGGGAGGCAGGGATTATTCTAAGCATTTATTCTCATGTCTGCTCTCCTGTGGCATTTCCGTGACTCAACCGAGACAGAGAGAGAGAGAGAGAGAGAGAGAGAGAGAGAGAGAGAGAGAGAGAGAGAGAGAGAGAGGAGGGAGGGGAGACAGTTTCTAGAATTTATTGACCATAATTTTATGTTGAGCCCCGTGCTAGGCCTTTAACAAACATCATTTAAAAAAATCTATGAACTACATAATCCAATTCAGTAGGCATGTGATATATAGAGGTGCAGAGATGTAGAATGGAGAAAGGAAGTTAAAACACAAAAAGGAGAAATAATATGGGTATATGCTGTGTGAAAGGAAGAATAATGTAGTAACAGAAGCAAGTCTCAAACAATATTAAAATGGAGTCTTAAAGGCAAATCAAACATAACTGAGTAGCATCTAAGTGCTTGGCATTGTACTGAGCACTCCAAAAACGAAATAGGAAAAACAAACATGGAAAGTTTATGTTGTGAGGTGGATCTGATTTGAAAACTGACTCCCCTAAAAAGCAGCTAATGACCTCAGGCAATGCTTAATATCAGAATGTTTAGACACAGGTTTCCCACCTGTAAAATTGAGACAGCAGTATTTCCTCCAAAGCATATTATAATGAAATCACATAATATACAAATAAAACAATTAAAGGAGAGCATGACACAGCAAATGCTGAATAAATTGTGTCTGCTATCAACATTATAGTAGACTAGCATGTTTGAAATGAAGCATAATGTTTTAAAATGGCAAAGCTATCTAGATTCTTTATGTAAATATTTTATTCACAGAATTGTTAAACAAAGGAAAAGAATAGAAATGACTTTATCGGTCTCAGCTTTGGTGATCTTGCTCAACCCTAGACAGATAAAATATTAGAAGCAGAACACACATTCTTACTTGGATTTTTATAAGTTTTTACTTTTACCAAGATTCTACTTAAGAAATAAGCCATGTTCTGAAATAAATCATGAGATTAGGACAATTTACAAGAATGCACAGATTGTATTTTAATAAATTCCTCCCTTTGAGATAGGTACTGGACATATCAGCTATATCCTCAAAGACATCCATTTCATACCTATAACAGCAAAGAGGCCAAGTGAAGTGCAAAGATTGTTTTGTAATTTTTTTGCATCATTGCATCAGAATTTTTTAGAGGCTACAAACTAAACAGTAAAAAGCAGTTTCCCACTGTCTAACAATAATTTTTTCTTCATCTGCTTTTTCTTAGTTTAATATCAAAGACATTAGGGGTTGAGATGGTAAAATGCTGTCATAACCCAAACTTCTGTTAACGCGCTCTCTCCCCTTCCTTCCACCATAGGAACTTGAGAAATCACATGCAAGTTTATTATTTCTTTAACTTTTTTTTTTTTTTTTTAATCCTCACCAGAGGATATGTTTTTATTGATGAGAGAAACATCAATTGGTTGCCTCCGGTACGCACCCCGACAGAGATAGAATCCGCAACCTGAGTATGTGCGTGACCTAGAATTGAACCCACCACCTTTTTAGTGTACGGGTGTGATGCTCCAACCAACACAGCCACCTGGCCAGGGTGCAAGTTTATACAAGAACACATGCACCTAACTGTTTGAGCCACACAAGTGTACGTGGCACCTGGAGTGGTGGCCATCTGAGTGCTGTCGCCAGAGTATGCTCAGCTCTCTTCCCCACAGAAACGTTGAGTACAAAATATCTAACTCAGAATGTTACAGACAACATCAGAAGATGTCCAGCAATGCAGGGCAGTTCCTATTTATTGAGTCCCCAAAAGGTAACCTGCTGATCTTCGATCTCAGTGAAGTTCAAACAAATGACTTTTAACTGAGGGAAAGTCTGATACTTAGGTTATAAAAAGGTCTGATGGAAGACTAAACACATGAGAGAATGGATCTTTTGAAACATTCCCTAGGTATTGGTTAAGTAAACGAAAAACTTTTGAAGGGAAAGATTATTTATTTACGTGTAACTAACTCCTACAATGGGATGTATTTTCCTACTTTATTCTCATGATGTCGCATGAAGTAGCTTTTACTCATTGTTTTTACAGAAAGGGAAAACTGAGGATGAAATAATTGACGTTTTTCCAACAGTACACAGGTAAAATATTAGAGGCAAAGCAAGGATTCTGATTTTTGTAAATGTTTGCTTTTATAAAGATTCTACACAAATAGCTCTATTCTTGATTAAATCATGGGATAAAAGGAATTTTCAAGCTAAATCCTATATATTCAGCTGTCCTTTTTTTGTGGCATTTTTGCTGGCCTCATTTCTTTCATTAAGCATTTATTTTTAGTGAACTCTTTTGCTGGTCTTTTGATTGACGAGATATCAAAAGATGTCTGAATTCTCTAAAACTTCATTTTATGTAGATAGTATAATTTTATCTTTGTGCATCTTACTGCTCCAATTAAATTGAAATTTTTTAAGGACAGGGACAGTCTTTTATTTTTTTCATGTTCTTCCATTAATATCCTCAGTGGCTTCTGATTGAGTGAGTGAGTGAATGAATGAGGGAATAAGTGAATGAATGAAACAACTTAAGATTGCCTATGGTAACAGAGGAGCTCTCTATTTGTTGTCACTGCTCTGGAGGGTTCTTTGCCCTGATGTCCTCTCCAGAAAATGGTGTATGGTGCAGTGACAATGGCCCGGAATCCAGAGGCTGGTTTCTAGTCTAGAATCCACCACTAGGAAGTTACATGACCTTGTAGAGTTCAGTTCTCCCTGCCTTGGTTACATATCTACTAAGTACAAGTTCATTTTATTTTTTTGTATTTTTATTGATTTTTAGATAGAGTGGAAGGGAGAGAGAAACATCGATGTGAAAGAGACACATCCATTGATTGCTTCCCGCACAACCCCAACTGGGGCCAGGGATCGAACCTGCAACCCAGGTATATGCCCTTGACCGGAATTGAACCTGCAGCCCTTTGGTCCACTGGCCAATGCTCCAACCACTGAGCCAGAACTGGCCAGGGCTCCAGTAACTATTCTTACCAGTAGTTTTCTTTGGGGAAAATTTGTTGTAACATGCTGAAGGCACCTTCACTTTGTTATGTACTTGTATATTGTTTGAATTTTTTGCAATGAAATTTTAAAATTAATTTATTTTTCCTGGAGAACAATTCTAGAATAAAAGAGCAATTAGCTGGATTAGTATGTTTAGTCTTTTATTTTTTTCCCCCAAAAATTTGATATATATTTTATATGTATATTGTTTAAATGAAAAGTAAAAAGGTGAATTTGCCTTGTCAACCTATTGTGAGCCATTTATTTTATTTTCCAAGAGTCACGGCTCAGAAATGACCTTAGCTTTCCAAAGTGAAAGAAATTTTTTTCAAGTATATTACATACACAGGGTTTCATTAATTCAGTAAACTGCATTCAGAAAGCAATACATTTGATAGTTAATTATTCCAAATGGTGCCGATGATGAAAAGGGACACCCATTTGTAATGCAGGGGACCTGTGTAACAGTTATCCGGAAGAATGTCTGCTCCAGTGTGGAGAGAGACGTAATTGATGAAGTGAATGTTGCATGGATCTTCCTCAGGCTTGGAAGGAACAGCTTGGGAAAAGCTGAGAAAGCTTTGTGAGTATTTAAGGAACTAAGTAAAGAGGACTAAATAGGTGGGTAAGATTTTAAATTTGATAACTTGAGGTCAAGGATTATGAGTCAATAGAAATGTATGCTTTATATGTCAATTTCTCTTGGGCACTTGTATGTACATATCGGGAAGAAATATTTTTGTTTTTGCAGAGCTCCTCACAGACTTAGTCTTTAAAATTTGGAGTATAATATTTGCTGCTCATATGGATATTTTTCTACCAGAATTTCAAGGGATTTATATCCAATGTGACTTTCTTAATCATTTGAAAGTCTAATGTAATCTACCATATATTTCTGAAACTGTCCACAGACCCTTTACCGCACGCACACCCTCTGTTTACCACTAGCAGAGCAAGATGCTTTTGTAGGTGTACTTGCGCCTAAACATGCCGGGCACCATTCTTGTTCTCCAGAGCCCCGTTGTTGGTAAAAGGCCACTGCGAGGTAGTCTTTCAGTGGAGATGCAGAGAGGAAGCTGGGCACAAGTGCCCTCTGCTCCAAACCCTCTTTGGTTTCCTTTCACTGCCTAGGCCCTTCTCCTCCAGCCCCTTGTTATCTGTGGGAGGGGGAAAGGCGCACACCCTGTGTAGTTGGATCTGAAATCTGGTCCTGTCTCCTCTGATATCCTACAAATGCTCCCTTGGTGCAAGAGCTTCTTTGTCTTTCCTGTGCCTAAGAGTTTGTCCTTACCATATATTCCACATCTTTCCTTTTCACTGCTGAGTGGGCTCCTGTGCTGTTTTATGTAGTTAAAGGAAACTTTGGTGAATGCATTCCTTTTTTTTCTTCTTGGAAGGACCCAGCTCTTGCATTTGGACCATGTAGCTTTCAAGGCTTTTGTCTCACTATAGATATTAACAGAAGTATAATTTTATACTCAGTGTTGAGGAATGGCCTCTTATTCTAAGTGTTATCTGTTCCGCAGAAGAAATAAATGTCGTTGATCCTGAAATGGCAAAGCTATGGGGAAAATCTCAGGAAAGAAAAAAAGTTAATTTGCAGATATCACCTCCAGTTATTATCTGGCTCTACCTTCTCTGCAGGGTTGAATGAATCCCCCCCTGCCTTTAACTCCATTCAGTTCTCATGTCATCACATTTGCAGTTTCTATTTCTGAGCTAGATAGGCTCTGAATGGCCAGGATGGTAAAATTCCCAGCATGGAATAAGCAGAAGAACAGGACTCCAGAATCCTGATGTCAGCTTGTTAGACTCTTAGCTTCTCTCTGCTTCAGTCTGCTTATTGTAGAATGAGATTTTTATCAGGTGATTTTCTGTTATTTATTTAATTTATTTTTTTAAAATCCTCACCCGAGGAGGGAGGGAGAGAGAGAGAAACTTTGAAGTGAGAGAGACACATCGACTGGAGGTAAGTGCCCTTGACCGGAATCGAACCTGAGATTCTTTGGTCCGAGGGCTGATGCTCTAACCACCGCTGAGCCAAACCGGCCAGGGTTCTGTTATTTATGTTAATTGGTGTAGAGGAATTTGGAACGTTCAGAAACTCAAGTAATCATTTAATGTATGAATTTGATGTTTCTGGCATGAAGTAAAATAGTTTTAAGAATAGGAATGAGCCCTGGCCAGTTTGGCTCAGCAGTTGGAGCGTCGGCCTGCAGTCCAGAGAGACCCGGGTTCGGTTCCCGCTAAGGGCATGTACTTCGATTGCAGTTTGTCCCTGGCCCTGGTTGGTCGTGCTGGTGGCAGCTACTCGATGTGTCCCTTTCACATCGATGTTTCTCTCTCTCTCTCTTCCTCTCCTCCCACTCTATCTGAACAAAAAATGAAAAAATGTCCTCGGGTGAGGATAAAAAAAATAAAAATAGGAATGATTTGTTAAAACATTTTAAAAATTAAGAATTTTAACATGCACCAGAGTGTCCCAATTAATAGGTGTTCTTAGATGTCAAAAGTGGTGTTCTGTTTTGTGTTTCATTTTCTGTTCTGCATTGGCTTGTTGGTGTATGTCTTTTCTTCTTTTTTTTTTTTATAAGAGAAATTTGTTTTCTTACTGGAAGTCCAAGATTAAGGTGCTAGCAGGGTTGGTGTCTAGCGAGGGCTCTGCCTTTGGGTTGCAGATGGTCACCTTCTCAGTGTGCGTCTTTTGAACTGTAACTTTTACTGTCTGACATTTTCAGGAAGCATTTAAACTAGAGCATCTTTAATGGGTAAACTTGGATACTTTACAGTAAGGGGTATTTCAGTTCCTGTAAAGTTGCCTCTCCACTGAGATGTTAATGCTGCCTTGTTCAAGTGTCAGGTGGCCCAACATCATTGTGAAGCAATTAGGTTTGAAGTGAGATTCTCTAATAAGATTTAAGCTACTGTATTCCCATTAATGAAAGGTTTCTCCCTTTTCCCTTTCACAGAATGGTTCTGCTAAGTACTTTCTTTTTTCTTTTTAATAACGCATTGGGTGACTATGCTAAAGGTAATGTTTTTTGGGAGACAGGCTGGAAGACGTTGGAAAATTATGATTTTATAAAAAGCCCGTAACTTTAAATTTGGCCATGGGGAAGGAGGTAGAAATATTGCTTAAGATCGTAGGAGTTTCTGTGGGGGCTCTGGGGACTGGAAAGCATCAGATTTTTTAATCCTGTCTCGGCTTAGCTCTCCTTTTTCCTTGGTAAGATATGTGCACAAGGATCCGCAGCAAAGATAAAAACCATTTTATCGTTAACGTGGCTTTTGTCTGAATACACCAAATACAACTCTCTGGTGTTGGCGTAAGTGGTTTGAGGCTGAGGCCTGAGGCTGGCCTTTTGCCCAGAACCCAATACTGTGCTTGACCCATGTACCAGCTGCCTATATGGGCAACGACCAAAGAGCTGAGAGGGGCAGGTCCAGTCCTGGAAAATGTCAGGCTCTCTTCCTGCGCCGACGTTTTAGGAAGAAAATAAAAGGCGAGAGGTCTACACTCCGTGTCTAACCTGGTAAAGTGGAGGGGTAAGAAGAGTTTGAAAAGTGGAGCCAAGATCTTCCTTTGATATAAAAGAACACCCTCACTTTCTCACTGTATATCTCTAGTGACAGAGTGCTTGACTTGGGCTAAGTTTAAGTTCCAAATTTAGGTGGTTGTGGGAAAGAAATGAGCAGAATACTTGATTCTAGAAACAGACCAGGCACATGGTGACGCTCCAATTAGGTAGGCCAGTTGGAGACCAGGATGGTCCCCAGCTCTAGCTAGTAATATTCTAGAACACAGAGGAATAAGATGCAATAACTAAGAAATTAAGGAAATGACTTGAATTTTCAACGAAACTATCAGAGATGAGAACATAAAACCTGAGGGGAAAAGGATAACTACTTACCGGAAAGGCTGTGTAACAAAGGTGGAATTGAATTAAACAGATACCTAGGTATTGACTACAGCTCCTCCTCTTTCACTCACATACACACACAAAATAAAGCATTTTTTAAATCAGATGCTATTTATACCCCTTTCCTAGGTCAATGCAAAGCCCATAGAATAGATAGAGTCATGTTAGTGGTTCTTAAGTTAGAGGCGGGGTACCACAGCTTCATTTTTCTAACATAGAAACAAATTCACATTAACGCTCCACATTTTGATTAGTTTTTGCAAAAATACAAAATCCTGAAGAATACAAGCATGCTGTCATTGAAAAATTCTGCTTCTTAAACCTGAACTTCTTTCGCAGTATTTTGGAATAATGGTGATTTTTATGTCTGATCACATTTCTGCTTCCAGATTTTGAAGAATCACTCTGGCCATTTTGATGACACTCTGTTATGTTTTTCTCACATTCGGACCCACCAGGGGCGGTCAGCTCACTATTGATACGGCATTGCTTTTTATCTGTTAGTTAATGTAATTCACTGTTGCTCAGCACTGTGTGTACAAATTCTAATACGTTGGCCGATTAAGTCTTTCCATTCTACCGCATGCTGAATTACCTGTCTTCATCTGGATTAAATCCACCTTTAAATTAGGAATGACACTGAATTCTCATTCTTTCCATAATAGGTTTCACCCCTTCAGTACACTTTCTGTGTATACATTAGCATGTCATGCATTGACTTCTAGAGTCTTTGCTTTGTCATTTTTTTTTTTTTTTTTAAGCAGAGATATATTTCTACTTTCTAATATTGTCAAAGGATATAGGAAGTAGGTTGTACTGGCAAAAACAATAGTTAGTAAAAAAATTATTTTTTATAAATACATGTATTATTTTATGACTGGGAAACAGCAACATTCAGGAAGAATTCATAGGGGCAGGTCCTTAAAGTGGGGAGATCTTGAGGATACATAATAAAAAATGTAGGAATGTATGAGTAGTTGTGATGAGCCAAGAAAGATCATGTGAAAATAGGCTTCACTGTTCTTTAAAAAAATTGTTTTTTTCTTTATTGATTATGGAGAGGAAAAGAGAGGGAGAGAGAGATAGAAACATCGATGAGAGAATATTGATCAGCTGCCTCTTGCATACCCCCCACTGGGGATTGGGCCCGCAACCTGGGCATGTACCCTGACCTAGAATCGAACCGGCAACCTCTTGGTGCATGGGTCGACGCTCAACCACTGAGCCACACCAGCCAGGTGGCTTCACTGTTCTTTTGGCTGACTTTTTTACTCTTTTCTGATTTCTTTACTTTTCCCCTCATATCTTTGGCCCATTTAATCAAAGCTTATCTTAATTTATAACTAGTTATAATAGTTAACTCCAAGATACACATGATCAATAGGCTTAACTGTCCCAGGGTTATTTTTATCCCCAATGCATAGCTTGTTAAGTTAAAACAGTTGTTGAATGAATTTGAAGGGCCTTGATATTTTCTTTGGTTTGAACTCTTTCTGATATCTAAATCTTTAATTATGAATGGGTGTTTACATACAAGGGGACCCCAAGAAAGTGGTAATACTTTAGCTTATCATGGTAATACTTTTGAGATGAGCAAAATAGTTAATTTCTGTGATTTCAAAGGTCCTTGGAGGTCAGTTTTATATTTATAACATATCTTCACCAATTTGTTATTTCATATAGGAATAAAGAGATGGGGAAATAAATACTTTTAGGTCAACTATGTAGAAATCGTTATCATTTTGAAGTATATTTTAAAAGTTTTTTTTAATGGAGTGTATTCCAAATGCCTAGTGATCTGATTCCTTTGTACTTATAGTAATGGCTAAAAATAATCTAGACACAGTCCTAATTAAGGGTTTGTTAAATAGTGAAATCCTTCTTCCTATTCATTGTAAGACTTTAGCTGTGGATAAAAGTCCTTCAAAACTATTTGGTTTGTGACATTGTCCACTAAAATAGAATGTCACATAGAGAGAAATATGCATTTATTTGCTATACTTTTGATGATTGCTATAATTGAAATAATCGATTCCACAAAATTCTATTTAGTGCTTCAGCTACTCTTATATATTATATCATTTGTAGCCTGGAATTGCCAGACAGACATCGTTTTGCTAGGAAAATACTATGATTAGTTATGGCAGTAATATATTAATATTTTCATAGAGAAATAGCTGATTTCTCCTGTTTGTTTTCTATGTAGTTAGGTACATAGTCATTTATTTATGTGCCTAGAAATATCAGAACTGGATTTGACAGATCAGATATGACTACAGCTATTTATACAATTATGGTTTTCAATACCAAACCATTTACTTTGACATTTTGCCAAGAGAGTAGGGCCTATTTAAAAAATAATTTATTTTAAGTTTTCACTTCTTTCTATGTAGTCCATATTTTCTGCCTTCAAGCTGCCTAAATCTTTTATGAGACCATTTTCTATCCCAACCACCAATAGTATAACTCTTAACATCTATTTTTCTTTCTCAGCCATTTGGCTATTCTCAAATTTGGACCCTTCAAATTCCCAAGAACATTGCATTCACACCGTGTGGCTGAATAACTGAACCCCATGCCACGTGAGCCACCCTTTGAGAGGTAGTACTGAGCGAAACTACAGTGTCTTGTTGTCATTTAAATCCTGCTCATTGTGTTCAGGAGACTAAGCATTTTTCTTCCCTCCTTCACGTCCATTCACCTTCCCACTCATTCTGCAGAGACCAAACACAGCAGGGAAATCCCATCAAGTGCCAGTGCAGAGCTGGGGGTATCTTTGTCTGTGTGCTTGGTTGCAGAGCGCTTTCCTCAGGCAGAGTCCCTGCCCTAGAGGCTGCCCTGGGCCTTGGTATGATGGTCAGTGCCCTTTTCTGGGAGTGGGTCACAGCCGAGTCCTTTGTGTGACCATGGGCAGGTAACTCCTCTCCTCCATGCTTAGGTCTCCTCCTCACTAAACTGAAGTGATTTAAACTGCATATTCCAGAGCAGTTCTGCTTCTAAAATATGGACCCTATAAAATTTTAACATTCTTTATTAGTCTTTTAGAACCTCATTAATTAGAAAGCAAAAAAAGAACCACACTGAATGCAAACAATCTCTACTTAAAAATGTCTCCTTGCCCCCACCTCTTGCCCCATTTGAAGATCGTATGAGGCCTCAGTTTTCATTTTCTAAATATGTGATTCATGCTGCGTTCTTTCTGTGGTTGAGTTGACTTTATTGGCTTCTGTCAGTGTCAGAGAATGCTTATTTAATCAGGTATATGGCTGTCTTCTCAAGGCTAGTGTAAAAACAATCTAATGAACAAAAAGTAATTTATTGTAAATATGTAACATGTAAAATTTAATAGCATTTATGCTAAGTGAATACCTGAAAAAAATTTAAATGTTTAGTACTTTAAAAACATTGATATTAAATACATTTTAACCAGGAAGCACCAACAAAAATTGAATAAATGCCCTGGCTGGTTTGGCTCAGTGGTAGTGTTGGCCCGCGGACCAGTGAGTCGCAGGTTCAATTCCGGCAAAGGGCACGTACCTCGGTTGCAGTTTGTCCCCGGCCCTGGTCGGGGTCATGTGGGAGGCAACCAGTCGATGTGTCTCACTCATGTCGATGTTTCTCTCTCTCTCCCTTTTTCTCCCTCTTTCTCCCTCCCACTCTATCTGAGGTTAAATAGAAAAATATCCTTGGGTGAGGATTAAAAAAATTTGAATAAACAGTTATTACTATCATTCATTCATTGATATAGTAGTTCTCCCTTATATGCAGGAGATATGTTTCAGGACTCCCAGTGGATACCTGAAACCACAGATAGTACCAAACCCTATAAGTACTATGTTTTTCCCTATACATACACACATACCTGTGATAAAGTTTCGTTTACAAGCTAGACACAGTAAGAGATTAACAACAGTAACTAAAATAGAACAGTTAGAACAATATACTGTAATAAGTTATGTAAATGTAGTATATCTTTCTCTCAAAATAGCTTGCACTGTGCTCACCCTTCTTGTGATATGGTCCAATGCCTACGTGATGAGATGATGTGAAGTACTCAGAACGGCACATAATTAAAACTTAGGAATTGTGAATTTTCTCAAATTTTCCATTTAATATTTCGGACTGCCTTTGACTGCAGGTGGCTGAAAGTGTGGAAAGTGAATCCATGGATAAGGGGGGATGACTGTATTCAATTATGGGAAGATAAAACAGAAGTATTACTTTTTGTGCCTCTGCTAGATACTTAGAAATTTACAACTGCATATTCTAGAATTGTTTGCAGTAGTGAAATACTATATGATAAAATATTCGTGAATCTTGTTCCTGAAAAAAGGTTACATTTTTAATCATTGTGATGAAAATATAATGGAAAATGAACTGGAATTAGATGTACCAGGGAATTATGATTTTAATAAAACATTTAGTAAGAAACAAAATTTTGAAAGATTTTTAAAATATAATTTTGCTGCTATTTTTGAAACGTTGAAAATAGAAAAAGAAAAAATGTAATTAAAAAGGACTTGTCTGTTCACGGCTCTCAGCAACATAGAAAGTTGGGTCATCTTTGACTTCATTCTGACGTAAAGCCCTGTAACATGCGGCATATGCTGTGTTGGTGATCAGAACCATTCTGAACAGCATTAATCTTCTCTTGGAAAAATGCAGCCTTACACAACATCTCTAGGAAGTAGGATTCAACACAGACCCCTGATGGCAAAATAGCCAGATCACAAACATAGATGGCACTAATGATCTGGTTTTGTGATTCAGAGTTTTACCTTATCCTTGCGAAAATCTAGTTTTTAGTGTGTTTTGTACTGGCTTTAGAAGAGGAGCTCCACCAGTGGGTGGGATACACCTTAAACTGTGCTGTCTTACGGGTTCCTGTGTTGTGGTTAGGCACTCATTCTTGTCCCCATGTCTCTTTCACTGCTGGAAGTGGAGGAAGGTCACAGGAAGGTAATTATGGGTTCATTTCATTCCCACAACTCCTCTTAAAGGGCCAGAGTCCCCAGGTCATAGATGAAGGATGTAAGCCACAGTGCGGCTCAGTGGCTGGGATGTGGCAGGGGGATGCAGGGCTCTGGTTTCTAGATTCTGATCCTGAGTTCTGGCTAGTATTTCACAGAGAAACAGTCAGCATGGGTAGCTGAAATAGGATTTTGTGAAAAACTTTATTCCCACTAAATGTCCTCCTTTATTCTTATTCCTCTTTAATGTATCCTCTCATCATTGCCAACATTTAGAGTCTACTTTATCAGTGACCTTTGCATGCAAATTGCCACTGGTTTTGCACTGATTTGAGGCAGTCTATTATCTGGCTGCAGTTTTTTACAACATTATTTCTCTATATAAAAGATTTTGTCCAAATCATTTTATTTGGATAATAGAGTGGTTTCATATCAATAAAAGCATATTTCTACCTTGGTTATTTTTGTCAATCCTCTTGTTTTCCCTCTTAGAAAACTGTTTCTTCTTATTCCTTTGTTCATGTTCTATCTTTTCCCAACCATCCTTTTACTATATGGTAGCAGAGAAGAGAGAGGAACAAACATAATTTCATTGCATTATTGGTATTCTGATACATTAAACTCAGCAAGAGTCTAATTTTCATTTTTATAAAAATGCAGAATTGATGAAAATTGCTTCTGTCTCTAATTTGGAGGTTGAAGTGGTCAAAATTGCTAGGTACACTTTCTTTTTAATGTGACACCTAATATATTTCACAATTAATGGAAAGAATATTAGAGTCAAAGTCTAGTGATCTTTATTCTTTTATTGGATCTGTTGCTTAAATTTACTTAACCTAAGCATTATTTTTCTCATCGTTAGTACAGCGATGATAGTAGTGGGGGTATGATTATTATGAGAATTATTCAAGAAATTGTAACAAAGTGTTCAGTGCAGTGCCTAGTAGATGCTCAGTAAATGCTAGTTAAAATGAAAGCTTACTAATTTCTTTGACTTTTTTCTTTAGGTAGACTAAAAAATGTTTCAGAAAGTGCAAGGGTACTGGAGTTGAGAAATAACTAATGAAAAAAATTGGAATCTGCCTTTCTCTAAGTGATAAAGATAAGAAAATAAAATATATACATTTTCTAAAAAGTAGAAGATGGCCATTTGGTCAGGCAAAGGAAACAAAGACTACGCACATAAATTTTATTAGCATTCCCCTGAAACTTTTAACCAATATATCAAGTCATGGACTAGGTGTAAATACTCAGAATAAGGATAAATGTGTCGTTATTTGCTGGTACCTGGGTAACCTATGACAGTGACTGGAATAACTAACAGGACTGATAACACGTTCTAGATTTCTCTTCTCCAATCTGTACATCAGCTGTCTCTCCTACATGACCATGTGGATGTATAAGAGCTCCTCAAACTGAACATGTTTAAAATTGGACTAGTTCAAACCTATTGCTCATTTGTTTCTGAATTAAACAAACGGCATCATCATCTGCCTGGTTGCTTAGCAACCTGAGTGCCCCCCCCCTTCTTTCTCCTTTATTTTTCAGATTCATATATACCTACACACAAACAGCTACACAAACGTACGTACGTACGTACATACATACATACATACATACATACATCTAACAGACATTTATTGAGCACCTGCTGTGTTCCAGGCCTTATTCTTGGTGGTAAGAATGTAATAGTGAACAACAGTTTCTGCTTCTAAGTGACTTGTTTTCTAATAGGAGAAGAGAGTCAATATCAAATTTACAATATGTGAGAAGTGCTTTGGAGGAGGAAAAAATGGTGCGAATGATGGTGATAGGGAATGCAGGGCTTGAGGGGCATTTTGGGGGTTGCTGTTCTGGACAACCCAGTAAAGGAAGCTTTTCCATGAAGGTTTAACAACAGGTTTCTTCTGCTGCATTGTAGTAAAGAGACTGCAGCTGGTCAAGCCTGGAAGTGGGAGATGAGTTCGAAAGCAGTTGTGGTTCAAGTGAGAAAGGATGGTAGCCACACCCAGGGGATAAGTAGTAGTCCGGGAGATGGTGAGGAGTGCTTATTTTAGTGAGTATTTTGTAGTTAGAAGTGGCCGGATTCACTGATGAGATTGAATGTGGTTTTGAGGGAAAGCAGGATGATTTCAAGTTTTTTGACTTGAGAAATTGCAACAACAGCATTTTCTGAGATGAGGAAAACTGTTGGAAAACTAGGTGTGGAGGGGTGTGTGTGTGTGTGTGTGTGTGTGTGTGTGTGTGGTTTTGGACATGTCAAATTGAAGGTGCCCACAAGACATCAAGGTAGAGATGCTGAGAGTAGGCAGTTGGATATTCAGGTCTGGAATTCAGAAGATAGCAGTGGCCTGGATTCTGCCTGTGGTCCTCATCCCTTTCTCTCCATCCCAGTTGCTGCTGTAGGTGACAGTGCCGTTGACTGTCACTTGGGTTACCGTCACTCCCTTCTGTCTTGCCCTCCACCATTGCTTTTGCCACTCTTTCGATTTACCTTCAAAAGCCTGAGTTTTTCCTAAAATGCAATTATTTTGCTGTCTCTCACATACTTATACCATAAGTGGCTCCTTAGTGCTTGGAGGATAAATTCTAGACTTCTTAACCTAGTTTAAAAGGCCTTACATGATCTGGAGCCTGATTGGTTTCTGGTGTCATTGATTTCCATTCAGTTCTCTCTGCTCATTATTCTCACTTCTTCCTGTGTTCTTCATGTTCTTGCACCTTTTTGACCTTCAAACACTATCCTTCCATTGTTTGGGCCTTCCTCCCTCCATCTCCAAACCTTCTTACCTGCCTATCTCCTTTTCTCTTGTAAGCTTTAGATTAGATATCATTTATTCCATGAAGACTGTCCCTGACAAGTATGGATCAGGGGGCTATTCTTTATTCTCCTGTGGTTCTTACCAAAACATTGCAGATGCATCTATGTATTGTAATTGCCATTTACATTGTATTCACCTCTGTTGGTTCTTTAATTCTGTGAGGTCAGGTGTCTCTATTTTGTCTAGTGTTATTTCTGTATTGCCTAGCACAGAGCCTTTTAGTTGGTGCTTAATAAATATTTCTTATTTGAATGAAATAATAAGTAGAGCAGCTGATTATAAAACATGTATATAAAATTCAGCAATGTTTCCATATTCCAGTAGTAACTAATTACAATGTATAGTGGGGAAAAGTAGAATTAATCAATATCTACCCCCAAATATTTAAAAGTATAATTTAGATGTATTTAGGACACCTAACATTAACAATAAATATATAGGTTGCCTGTGTTAAGTTGAATAATTATAGACAAATGTCATGTTTATGATTGGAAAGTTTGAAAAATGTCAACATATCAAATCTCCCAAATCTATTTACAAATGCCTTGCAATTAAAATACAATTCAAATGGGCTTTATTTTGGGAACTTTTGAAATACTCTAAAGTTTACATGGAAAAAGAGATGAGTGAGAAAAGTGAAGAAAATTTAGAAAAGAAAAATTTGAACAGCCAGTTAATAAGGTATTAATTAATTACTAGTGCTTAAGACAGTGACGGTAGCACAGGAATTATACATAGAAAAATGCAACAGAATTAGAAGCTCAGAGAAACAAGTATAGGATGAAAATGTAATGCAAATCCATTGAGAATGATTGGTGATGATTCATAAAATGATACAGAGATAATTAGTTAATAAATATTTTGAAAACTATGACATTTGATCTGTGTCACATTATGTACTAAAACATGTAATTATGATATGCTTTACTGATATAAAAATCATGTAATTATATATGCCATCCTATATATATGATGGTGCTATTTGAAGTTATTTTTCTCCAACATTAGTGGTTTATTTGTACATATCTGATTAAAGACTTCATTGTTCTTTGTTATCAAGATCTTAATTTTGTAAGATGACTAATTTTGTAATCTCTGTCCATTGACACAAGAGAAAAGATGATAAGATCACTTTATTGGTTAAGGCTGTTAACCTTTGATTCTCAAATAATGTGCTATAACTACAGGTCATGTATTGTTTAGCATGATGTATTCTATTATTATTATTATTATTATTATTATTATTATTATTACCACCAAGGACAGAGAGGTTAAATGCATTTTTTTACTTTAAAACACTCAAAATAGGCTCAGTATCAAAATTTGACTATTTTTCAAAGATTTGTAAAACAAATTGTAAAGTCTACTATTCCAGTTTTGTTTGAGCTGTATTTTTAAACAAGCATGGTATATCAAACATAAAACAGTTGTGTGCTTATTGTTTTTTAGCACTCTTATCGCTAACTTCACCCATCCTAAGTGTAAGTGTATAGATATATATTATAGATGTATTTTATATACTTTTCAAATGCGCTAACTACATTTATTCTTATACTCAGTGGTTTTGGGTTCCATAGTATACATTAGATTTGTTTTTGTTTTTCCTGGTAGACCTTCAAATATTTCACACAGTCTCAAATAGTTTAGGTCTTGGGATATTTACTAATTAATTATTTTATAACTGTGATTTCAATTCTTTGTATCTTTTTTAGATTCTTTGATGATAGAAGGTTCACATCCTGCCATTTAGCAGTGAATGTCTTACTGCCCCTAACATGGATCTGTCCTTGGTTTTACAGAGAGAAGAGAAGAGGAAGATTTTGAAGAGAAGAAGGCTCTTAAAAAAAAGATTAAAGAACTTAAATTTCTAGATTCAAAAGTTGCCCAGAACCTTTGTGAGTATAATATTTTAATACTATTAGATTAGTAATACACACGGGAGGTGGTTGCTTTAAATTATTTCATTTTCTTTATGACTTATTTTTTTTTTAAACAAATTTGCATAATATATTCAAAGGTAACTTTAGGCAACTTATGGTTTAAATTCTTCAAAAGATTAATGCATATTATAAAATAAAACTAAGAAAATGGTTTAGGATGAAAATATATTTCCCATAACTGAAAAGAAAACTACTCTTTAAATTCTGTTTTTTAAGTATATAACTATAGAATTAAGGAAGTAAGTGATGACATATTTTGAAATACATTTTGTAGTGGATTATTTCTTTTAAATCTCTGAATCTCAATTATTTGTAATACTTGATCACACACAAAGGAGGTTGGAATATTAATGGAATTAAGGAATGATGAGTAAAATGAATTTTATTATTCCATCTGAACAGTTCAAAGCCTTTCCTCAAAAGTACTGACTGGAAATATTTTAGATTTAATTACTGTTATAAGAAGCTAGATACTTAGTATTGAATTGTCTTCCTGACTGTGGGAGAAGAGGGCAAATAGTTTTGCTTCTAACTCATTTCTAACTGATGCTTAAAACGTATCAAAGATAGTTCTGCTTGGAACTGAGATGACACCTGTATATGTTACTTTCTGATGGTGCAAGTGGGATGTAACGTGGAGAATCTAGAAGCATGAACCATGATCGTGGGTTTTAGCCTGGCTTTCAATTATTGCATGCCTCATGTAAACCTCTAGCAAGTATGAACAACATTTTTTTGTTGAGAGTACAAAGATCCCTGCCATTGATTAAAGAGAGGGTTAGGCTATGTGTGCAAAGGGCAGAGTTGACACTCCTGCTGTGGAAATTCTGGAACCTCCTTCATTTCACAGTCACTGCGATGGGAGGCCATTCCTTTTCTACTGTGTAGGGTGCTGAGATCCCTGTAATAGTGTGCAGACATTAATGCTGTTGGCCAATACGTAGGTCTTTATTTCTGGCCACAAGTTGATGGCACATCCCTGCCTCCTTCAAGTTAGGTGTTGACCAGGTCACTTGCTTGGGCCAATGATAGTGCAAGTGCAGATGAGGGAACTTTTGTGTGGAAGCATTTAATTGCTGGTGTGAGAAACTCCAGTGCTCTTTCCCTTCACCCAGAATGGCCCTCAGAGCGTTGTTCATCATCCTGGTAGGAGGATCATAAGCAAGAGATCCCTTGCCCGGCTGGTGTGGCTCAATGGTTGAGTGTCAACCCATGCACCAAGAGGTCGCCGGTTTGATTCCTGGTCAGGGCACATGCCCGAGTTGTGGGCCAAATCCTCAGTGTGGGGCATGCAGGAGGCAGCCATTTGATGTTCTCTCTCATTGATGTTTCTATCTCTCTCCCTCTCCCTTCCTCTCTAAAATCAATAAACAAAAAAAAAATTATTAAAAAAAAAGCAAGAGAGCCCTGTCTTTCAAATGTGGGTGATGGACAGGTAGTCTGAATTAGAAATCATTTTTTATTTTTATTTTGTGCTTAGACCATTGTAAATTTTGTGATTATTACATAATACAGATATTTCATTGAATTTTTCCCCTTAAAGGAACATCATCTCAGTTTAAAGCATTATTAACTTGGATAATGTCAAAAAGTTCTGTGCTCTGTGATCTGAAAGAGATGGTTATTTTCTTGAAAAATGGCCATACCATGCATTACAAATTCCTAGTCTTGACTCTGTAAGTAGCCTCTTTATGGGTCCCGAAGAGATATCATTTTGAGTAGAGTGCTTTTTAGATGGGTCAGCCATGGTATGTTAACTTACATACTCATCTTCAAGTTGAATATGTGACTTGTTGAAGAGGGTTCTTTTTTTTTTTTTTTTCTGTTTGTTTTATTTTATTATTTTTTAAAATTTATCTTTATTGTTGAAAGTATTACAGATGTCCCCCTTTGTTCCCCCATTGACCCCCTCCTCCCTGTTCCCAACCCCTCCTACTTTCCCCACATTATTGTTTGTGTCCATTGGTTATGCATCTAAGTTCTTCGGTTTATCTCTTCCTGCACCCCCTCTTCTCTCCAGTGTTTGTCAGTCTAACAACCAATTTGTACTTCTTAATCCCTTCCCCTTTTTCACCCATCCCCCTAATCCCCCTCCCATCTGGCAACCATCAAAAAGTTCTTCATATTTATGTGTCTGCATTATTTATATATTACAGAACATGTGCTACATAGGATTTTTAACTGTAATAGTTATTACTGATTACCTTTGTGTGCTAGCTGTGTATTCGGTTCTTCAGTCTTTACTACAGCCCACCACGTGGGTAGCAGTGTTGACAGTGTAAGTAGGAGATCTGGTGGATGTAGCAGTTCATGACTTGAATAAGATTGCTCATTTTGAAAATGTCCAATAGGTATATGTTATATTTATTTCTATTTAGAGATAATAAATTATATGATCATAGAGCAGGATACTGTTTTGTTTGCTTTAGTTAGAGGATATATATCCACTCATTTAATTGTTAATCATGTTTTAAAGTATAAGATAACAAGGTCCAGTATTTATACTGTCATATTATGATGTAATCCATTCTTGTATTATTCTTGCCCTCCCTGATTGCAGCAAGTGTTATGATTTAAGCTCTGAGAAGCTTTAGCAGCCTTAAAATCTTTACTGTAATTATAGTTTGATTCATAGCTGGCTTTTGTCTATGAAATAGTCTTTTGAGATACTGAATTCTGAGAAGATAGTCTCATGATAGTGACAAGACTCTGTCCTGTCACTTAGAAATCTAAGATAATTTTTCTTAGATTTCTCTTAACTGAAATATTCTATAGAATTTTGAGGAAAGCATCTAAAACCACCCATTTATTTACCTCTTTATTTAAAGGTGTGTTAGGTTCACTGTATACTGAGTTTATAAAGGTTTTGGCAAAGACTCTGAGCCCAGCATTAAAGATAGAATTCCAGCCACTCGTAGATCAAGAAAAGGCTCAGAAGTTTTGCAGGGTTCCTATGCTTTACCAGACTTTTTGGAGGAGGTATTAGGAGGGGGTAAAGGGAGGAACCTAAGAAGCTACAAATTAACATGAAGGTTTAAATATTTATAAGTTCCCTTGCAGGAAACATGTGTGCCTGGTTCCCAAATCTGCACACTTTACACTCCTTCACTGACTTAGCTTCCCATTGGGATCTATATAATCACATTTTGAAGAATAAGATGCATGTTAGTAAAAATATTAATTTTAATGGGTCTTTTGGAGGCTTTAATTGAGTCTCATATTATTCTCAATAACTTTTAAATATTAAAAAAAGTAAGGTCTGTGCTGTCTTCTGAATAGTGTGTTATGCATTTTAAACTCTTCTGTTTTGTTTTTGCTCTTAGTGGTAGCAAATGTTTTCCACAAAAGAATTTATTGAGCCATAGTTCAGTCTTTCTAAATATGTGTCTTTAACGTGTATACTATTTTAATTATGGAATAATACCTGGAAGTAGTGAATGACTTCTAAATATAGAAGAAAGTAAAGGAATAAAGTATGTTTATCTGCAAAGTAAATTTTGAATATCACACTTTATTCATTCAATGCTTGGCTGAATTTGGGTTTCCCATGTTTGGTGTTACTAAGACAGGGTGTGGCCCTTTGGCTAAATCTTGTCCATTTCCTGTTTTGGAAGCAAAGTTTTATTGGAACTTATAGCACATTTATTTACACACTGTTTATGGCTGCTTTTGTGCTATAGTAGCAGAGTTCAGTAGCTGTGACAGAGACTGTATGGCTCATAAATCATAAAATATTTACTGTGTGTCTCTTAAGAGAAAAAGTGTGGTGACCTCTGCTCTGAATGTATACCTGTTCGTTGATTATACCAGTCACTCTTCCCCAGCAGTGCTTGAGCATTCCCACTCTACACCTCCTAAATGGTTGATGTTTTACAGGGATCTATCTAGTGCAGCTTTTTTTTTTTTTTTTTAATATTTGAAATTTGTTGAACCTCCTTGATCTGATGTTTTGTGGCTCTGTAATTCTGAATAATTCTCTATTTTCTCTCCATATATGGTGCTTTTATTTATTTATTTATTTATTTATTTATTTATTTATTTATTTCCTTAATTGATTTTAGAGAGAAAGGAAGGGAAAGGGAGAGAGAGATAGAAACATCGATGACAGAGAACATCAATTGGCCACCTCCTGCATGCCCCCCACTGGGGATTGAGCCCACAACCTGGGTTTGTGCCCTGACCAGGAATTGAACCAGTGACCTCTTGGTACATGGGTTGATGCTCAACCACTGAGCCACAATGGCCTGACCATATATGCTTCTTTTAAAAGAAAATTGATTTTAGAGAGAGAGGAAGGGAGAGGGAGAGAGAGAGAGAGAGAGAGAGAGAAACATCTATTGACTGCCTCCTGCACTCCCCCTACTGGGGATTGAGCCTGCAACCTGGGCATGTGCCCTGACCAGGAATTGAACTGGAGACCTCTTGGTGCATGGGACGATGCTCAATCCACTGAGCCACACTGGCTGGGCCATATATGCTGTTTCCTATTCTTTCTGTGATTTCCTTTGGGACCTATAAGTAGATATTTTTTAGGTATCTTTACACTAATCCTCTGTATCTCATAACCTTGTATTTTTCCGTCTCTTTATGTTACATTTTGGATAGCTTCTTTGCAGTCTTTCATGTCACAAATTTTCTCTTTAATGTCTAATTCATATGTTCAATTTGTAATTTCAGTAGTTTTATTTATACATATGATTTCTAAAAATTCTACTTTTTCCCCTTAAATTTTTTTGTTTCTTTTTTGTAATGTCTTGTTTTCTGACTTTTCTTTAATTTCTTTAAATAATTATTTTCTCCCAGGATTTCTGCTTTTCTTACTTCCAGGACAGCTCAGAAATGCATTTATTTATTTATTTTATCCTCACCCGAGGACATTTTTCCATTTTTTGTTCAGATAGAGTGGGAGGAAGGGAGGGAGGGAGGGAGGGAGGGAGGGAGAGAGAGAGAGAGAGAGAGAGAGAGAGAGAGAGAGAGAGAGAGAGAGAGAGAGAAACATCGATGTGAAAGGGACACATCGAGTGGCTGCCACCCACATGACCCCAACCGGGGCTAGGGACAAACTGCAACCGAGGTGCGTGCCCTTAGCGGGAACCGAACCCAGGTCTCTCTGGACCACAGGCCGATGCTCTAACTGCCGAGCCAAACCGGCCAGGGCCAGAAGTGCATTTAATATTAGAACTCTCTCTCTCTTTTTTAAAGTATGTCTCTGCCTTACTGCCTAAAATATAAAACTGTAATTTCTTTCTCTCTCAGTTACTATATTATGCTTCAGAGAAATTCTGCCCTTTTGATTATTTTATTTAATGTTATAACCTTTTCTATATGTTCTTGTTTTCATAGAATAAATTTCTTGAGTGGAATTTATTGCTTCTCAAATGGAATTAATGCTTTTAAGAATTCTGATTAATCTTACTAAGTTTTTAATTCAGATTATAATTTAACAATTTGTGTTCTCAATTTGCTTACTTCTGAGGTTCAGCGTGTTACATTTACATTGATCATTTTTTTCTTATTCTTCTAATTGAGTTTATATACGTTTTACCCATTTTCCTGTTTGGACCTCATGGTATTCTCTGGACTGCAGGCCGACGCTCTAACCGCTGAGCCAAACCGGCCAAGGCGCTCATGGTATTCTAAATGAAGGTAAACGAGTGCTCTGTGAATTCTGAAGCAGGTGTATCCTTCCAGCTTCTTTGCTTTTTCATTGTTTGAAGTACTTTGACATTTGTGTTTTTCTTTCATGTTGTCAGATTTCAATCTTTGCATATGTTTTCTACTGGTTTTTATGATTAAGAAGTTCTCTAACCATAAAAGCTAATTTGTCATGCTAAATCTCTTTTAGTATTCCTTTCTGTTGTTACTATTTACATTTAATTCTACAATCATATGCAACTTGTTTTGTACATGAATTTCAGATTTAGATTATATTCACTCCCCATCAACTATTTATCAAATTACTCTTTAAAACAAATATTTTTATTGATATTAGAGAGAGAGGAAGGGAGAGGGAGAGAGAGAAAAACATCAAAGTGAGAGAGAAACATTGATTGGCTGCCTCCCACAGGCACTCCAACTAGGATTTAGCCTGCAACCTGGGCACGCACCCGGACCAGGAACCAAACCTGTGACCTTTCAGTGTGCAGGATGACGCCCAACCAGCTCAGCCACACCGGCCAGGGCTTCATCAATTACTCTTGAAGAGCATATTAGTTATTATATTTTTGTGCTTTCTAATGTCTACTGCAGGGTTATCCTTTTGTAATTACATTAATCTCTGTTTATTTCAATATCATTTAGATCCTTTATTCCAGCTTGTTCTTGGGATATTAAGGATTACATATTCATATATTATATATAATTTATAGCACTATTATTCCAGACTTCTGACTGCTTGAGTCCAAAATATGTGAATGAAGCTGGTGACAAGAACGTAGATGGGCGTCTTTGTTATTCAGCTGCAGGTGATACTTGGTATCCTCAGGAATCTGAATACAGCCTTCCTCTAAGAAAGAAGTAGATCATATTTTCTGAGTCTTATGGAAAATAGTGACCTTATTTGAAAATACTGACAAATGATATAAATTTAGTATGTAAAATAAATTAGTGGACGAGTGGTTAGTAAGTCCTGAGTGTGTTCAAGAAGTGACATCTGTCCATGCAGAGAAGAGACACGATAATAGTGGAATAAGGGGGACAGCAAAGCATCGAATCTCATGCTGTGAAATATTCTATGCATCTCAGTAGTTTTTAGAAGATCACTGTGTTTTAATACTAGATATATGAGGTATCACAAATAAAGTAAGTAATGTTGAAATTCTCAGTTATAACATATTATCCCATATAATTTATCTGTACAGTTTTCCATGAAAATTTGTTTTCTAATATTAGATATTTAAGCTTTAGTTCCATGCAAAGGCTAGTTCTCTGGCATAATGTCTATAATATTTCTGAACAATGAAGTATTATAATAACTTGTAAAAGTGTCAATACCCTGCTTAGCAGTTTCCTTAAAATTTTTTTTTTCTGAACTGTTTAGTAGGGCTAGAAGATATTTTATACAAGCTAATAACACATGTGTTTAGACACATATTACATGCACATATTGGGGCTTTGTGGTTCTTTTCTTTATAATGTGATATTTTTATAATGAGCCAAACATACTTTATTTTTAATCACTTGAAAATTGGCACCATTTCTATGATAAGCTAATAACTAATCATTAAAAACTAACCTTGAACTCAGCATAATGATGTAGGACTGTTGTTTAAACACTAAGTCTAAAACTGGAGAAGTATATCATGTGCTAATGAAAGTTTCCCCCACGTTAATTTTATTAGATGTTTTATGAATTATTTGAATTATTTTTTATTTTACATACAGAGCTACATCTCAGACTCTTTTTTTAACCATATGCATTATGAACTACCCCCTCCCCCCCTTTTAGCAATCTTCCTGAGCTCTTTTCGGGTGCCATATGAAGAAATCAAAATGATGATATTGGAAGTGGATGAATCACAGTTGGCAGAGTCTATGATCCAGGTAAACAAAGAGGCAGAGAGCTTAAGTTCCAATATTTCATTGCAGGCTTCTCATTAAACAGAAATCTGTAAGTGAAGCAAAATTCTTAAACCAAATCATTCAACTGGAAAATCATTACTGCATAATTAGTTTTAGCATAACTTCTGCATTGCCAGGAGATAAAACTGTGAATGTTCTCTTAACTGCAAACTAAATATAATGCTATCAAAATGATTACATTTCAATTATTTTAAATGACTGTTTTCTGAACGTCAGATTGTTTAATTTTACATTTTTGTTTTTGTTACAGTTAAGACTAGTAATATGTTCATTTAAATTTATTTCTGTAATCTTTTGAGAGTGTGTTTTTCTTAGGCTTATATGTCTTCTAAAGTTGTATTATTAGTTAATGTAAGATTGAGGAGATTTATCTTTATTTAGAGGAACCTTACTAATGGTCCCCACTGGAGTCATTTGTGCTCCTATGCGTAGTACAGATAGTATTCTGAATTCATTCAGAAGGCTGGAAGATTTTTAAATGATTTCTACTCTCAGTATTATTTAAGGAATGCTAGTCTAGTGCCAAAGTTACTTGCCAAATTCCACATAAAGCACCAATAATACATATCCAGATAGAATTTAACGTTGGAAAATCAAACCACAAATTATAACAAGAGGATGATATCTTTAGTTTACTGTCTGTTATTATTATAATAGAAGGAAAATGATGTTTTAGCAGTAAGAAGAAATCAAGGATCATTTGTTAGTGTCAACAAGCAATTACAATTATTCTAGATTTTAATTCATCAGTAAATGGTAATCTCAGGCCTTGTTCTTTCTTGATTTTACCTCTCTTACCATTAGTGATTTGTGCTGAGTCTCTGAGACATCAACTACCTAATGCGACAACTCTTGTTTACTTCTTCTCTAGCAGTTTCTTTTCACAAGAATTTTATCGTTGTTATTGTTGATTGTGTATGTGCCTTGTTTTTAATTGATTCCAAGTCCCTTAAAGAAAATTTTTCTACTTAATACATGTTTATATTTTTTATATTTCATTTGTTAAATGTTTATGGAATCGCTTTTAACTTGCTTACACAAATGTTTTGGATGATCATGTGGTTTTTGTCATGTAAAGATGCAATTGAAATTCGTGTCCCAAGAACATTAAGTTCTATATAATTTATTAATAGATTAGTTGTCTATTAATGCTATAACAATTTACCACAAATTTAGTGGCTTAAAATTACACGAATGTGTATTATCTTATGTTTCTATAGAACAGAAGTCTGGCCTTGGCCTTACTCTACTAAAGTCAAGGTGTTGGCAGGCTTGCATTTCTTTCCATAGGCTTTAGGGAAGACTTTGTTTTTGTTTTTGGTTGTTTCTTTTCCAGCTCCTCAGGGCTGCCTCCTTCCTTGGCTACTGGGCACCTTTCTTCATATTCCAAGCCAGCAATGTTGCATCTCTCTGTTCCTTTCTTTCATAGCTCTATTTCCCTCTCACTTGATGGTTCTGTCTCCCTCTTCCACTTTTAAAGACCTTTACAGTTACACTGGGCACATTCAGATAATCCAGGATAATCTCCCTATTTTCAGGTCAGCTGAGCCTAATATTTTCACCGGTCCTGGAGATTAGATGTGGACACCCTGGGGGAGGTTGCTGCATTATTCTGTCTACCATACTTACTGAATATTAAACCAGTCCTGTGAATTCAAATCTAAAACTTTAGTTTGGACATAAGCAAAGTCGTCATATATTCAACAAAAAGCAAGAATTTCATGGTATTTGATGTCTCAATTTTTCATTTTAAAAGTATGTTTTTATTGTAAAGTGAAGAGCTGCCTATGTTGAACAGTGCATGGAAAGAGCGTTGCTTTGTAATGATCATTGCTTGGTAGGTTTTGTTCACTGTCATAATTTCATTTTATATTTATCTATCTAGACATAACATGATGTCATTTTTCCATGTCATTCTTTACTCATTTACCTTTGTTCCATCAGTCTTTTATTCATTTATTTAACTGTGCGTGTGTGTGTGTGCCCACCATTTGCAGGGCACTGTACTGGGCTCAATCAGACTTTATCCTTTTGGAATTGATAGTGTGGCAAGGGAAATTATGTTTTATATATATGTATATATATATATATATATATTTGTGTGTGTGTGTAATTAAAATACAAGACAAACATAGGTGATTGACAGTAGCAATAGAACTACATAATGTGTTAGGGGAGTGCTATGTATGTGTATGTGTAAAGATAAGGGCACTCCAAGGTTGAATATGGTGGAAAAGGCAGAGGGCTGTGTGAGTAATGTAGTGAGGGGCAGTTATTCTGGAAATAATAAAACCTGGAGCTGTGAAGGGAAAGTGGGGTATGTGTGGACAACTGTGAAGAGTTTAGTGTGACGGGAACTTAGGACTTGTGAAGTGTATGGGAGGGTGGTAAAGGGAGACACAAAGGAAGGTTGGGCCTGTGCTCTCACACATCACGATCATTTTATTACTTTGGAAAGCAAAAAATAATGAAGTGAAAAATTAATAAATTTCTGATGAGAGATTAAAATTTAATTATATATTAACTAAAAATATTCAAGGGGATTGGATGGTCATATAAAGAGTGCTGAAGAAATTTAGAGGCCTAATGTAATAAATAATTTAAATAATCCAGCTGTCAACTAGAATGATTAAAAGAAAATATAAATAACCAGGTCTTTTGGTCTCAGGCAGTCCTATAAGAGAAAGTTTTGTTTCTATGGGAAAGTCATATACTACCTATATGTTTTTATTCAGTTGGTAGTATTAATAGTGAACGTGTTTTTTAGGGATGATCTTAAATTGCCACTTTTTGTTTTTGGCCAGCCAACCAAGTTTTTGTTTAAAGATACACAGTGAGTCAAAAACTTGTTCTTTGATCTAAGTGCTTTGATATATAACATTCTCTAACATTGTTTTTAACTAATAACACCTTTGGGGATTTATTTCCCCATTGATATGTGTAGCATGATGTAGGCTTAATTTAAATTTGTACTTGAATTTGGGTTTGCACAAAATATACTGATTCTATAATTTGGGATTGTGAGCACCAACCACTCTCTTTTTCTTAATTTTATTATCAATATGCTAACTTGTTATAACAGTATTCTAGTCCATTATATTTTGACATAGCTGATTTATGTAGTTTTTTTCAAAGGGATTGTGTAATCATTTACATTCTAACAGGGAAGCATAATTACATGTATTTCCTTGGTCTTTCTCCTCTGGGAGTGTTTCTCTTGTTGGTGTGTGTGGCTTGGCAAAGGCTGTGCATGGACAAGGGAGTCAGAGGACCACATGAATCTGGTTTCTTGACTGCTGATCACACAGGCAAAGGGCGTTACCACAGGCACTGGAGTCCCTAAAGCACCCGTATATGTATATGCTTTTATCTGCACGATCTATCATTCTGTGTCTTCAGTGCCTCTTCAGATTTCTTTCACATCAGAAGAATTACTTTGTTTTGGAGATATCTTCATTTTTATTATTAATACCATACTCATATTGGTTAAATCTTACAAGAACTGTCATTAAAATTCCCTTGATTTCTTCTCTAATTTTTTCCTTGCCTTTTAGTAGCAATATGATCATTTCTTTTTTTCCCTGAGAGTGAAGTGTTAAAATATGTTTGGCTTCTCCTGAAATTTCTGACGTTTAGTTCCCTAAAGCTGAAATATAATTGATCACATTTATCCAGGTGAGAAAGCTGTTTCTTTGGTATAGGTTGAGTTCTTCTTTCTCAATTATAAAGCTAATCAAATAAACATTCAGTAGTGCTTGATTTGAATGTATAATAACTCTGGATAGAGAAGAAGAAAATTGCTTTCAAGCTGCAGAGAATGCAGCTTAAGGCTGAGCATAAAGGGAGGTTACCTAGAAATAAAACTAAACATTAACGTCTTGACTGATTTCTTTCCCAGAGTTTATTGATAAATTTACCTAAAATTCAAGAAGCACATTTACTGAAGTTATTTTCTTTTGGTTTTAATTTTTAGAACTTAATAAAGCATCTTCCTGATCAACAACAATTAAATTCATTGTCTCAGTTCAAGAGTGACTATTACAACTTATGTGAACCAGAGCAGTTTGCTGTTGTGGTGAGTACTTTCGGTGTTTACTCTCTTTTGAGGAGATTTTAATACTGTGGAAAATAGGAAAGAAAATGTCAAGCTTTCACATCATTATTACTCACAAACCTTTAATGTCTATCTGTTTTGTTGTTGTTGTTTTTTAACTTAAGTATATTTATGGGAAATTATCTTGATTTAAAATATGCTTTGAAACTCTAGCCTTAAGTGAAGTCCAAGAAGTCTTTAAAAAGTATCAACATGATTTTCATATTCTGTATTTGATGTCAAATATAAAATGAAAATTATGATTTATTCTAGAGCTCTGTGTTCCAACATATTACAAGAGTAGCTTCAGTTTCTCATTCTGATCACTCACTTCAGTTCGTCTCATATTTTAGATCTGGAATTAGAAATAGGATTTTGTAGTGGTTTTTTTTTGGCAATGTGGTTGAAAAATGAATACATTTTTAAAAACTTCAGGAACCTTGATAATCATCTTGTTCCAGCTTCCTATTTATAGAAGTTGGGGTCTGAAGAGGTGAGAAGACTTGCCAATGTTATATATTAGCTGTGTTGCAACTTAAAATTAAGATTTTTATCAAGCTTTCTTTCTCCTGCTCTTTTCTCCTATCATTAAATTATTATTTTGAGTTTGGTTACACTCTTATCATGATGATACTTTAAAGTAGTATTTTAGTTTTTATTATTATATGATTACTTGGTTGTTTTCCTTCTTCAGTTATGTTATTACCAACCCCAGGGACATGATGAAATTGCATTTGATAAAACTTTGAAAGTTTGGGTTGACTCACCGAAGGACTGTGTCTGCACACCATATTTGACATGTTGTAGGCATTTGCTTTTAAACTCCTTTCTGTCTCTTTATAAGCCCATTCTACTCAGCCCTCCCTCCAGTGCCTCCCCCTCCTCCTGTCCCCCAAGTTCATAAAACTCTGAATAGGACACAGAAGGAAACAAGCAGGGTTTTCTTTATTTGCAGTCTTCTAATTCTGAATTTAAAACTTTTTAACATTATATTTACAAAAATGCTTTTTATTTTTTTATCCAGTTCTTCGGGGTACTCTTTTTTAGTTTTTCCTCCACTTTTATTTTCTTGTTTGCTGTATTTTCTATTACCTGATCACTTTGTCTTTCTTTTAATCTCTATATAATGTTCTTCTTGCAATGTCTTCTATAGGAGAATAAATGAATAAGGAAGAATTTGCATTAAAATTTTAACAACAGACTACTTAGAGTTTTGATCTTTGGCCATTTTATTGACTCTTGAAGAAAATCATAAAATGTAAAATTATAAGTCTGAAATATTTCCCACATACCTTAAGTCTGAAACACAAGTTTATATGAAAATGTCTACTTAACAAATTATGTTGCATATCACCAAAAAGATTTAAAACTATTCTCATGTTCTAGTGATTGTCACAGAAGAATGAACACAAGCCAGCAAATATTTTAGGTTAAAAACAGCCAGATTATGCCCTCCTTTAAAGACTAGAGTTCAAATCAAAGACCTGTAATTCATAAGCAGTGTACTCCTAGGGGTCAGAATATTAAAATAATTATATTTCAAATACTAGTGTTAGAGGTTTAGTTTTGATTTTAAGACAGTGATGGACCTTGAATCTGCTCATTCCATCACAGGTCATTCCTGACTGCAAATGGAATTTAATGTGGAAAGAGTGATGCTGTTGAAAACATCTGCTATGGACAATATGAACAGTACTTTATCATCTGTTTATTATGAATATTCTTGAACACACTGTCTTAAGTTCTGGTTTGTGTAGTACTAACATTTTAAAATCCTGTTCTGGTGAGGAAAAGGGAAATAAAGTTGAGGAAAAAGTGAAACTTTTTATATTATATATATAGTCAAATAGTAATATTCTTCACCTTTACCTTCTTCCATTTCAACTATTTACCATTCTCTTTTTAGCTTCCCCTACTCTCAACTCTCCCTCCCCCGAAAAAGAGGGGGAATCCTGCTAAAAATTCCAAACAATACTTGAGAATTACAACAACAACAAAAAAGTGTGGAATGCCTAAAGTTTTTGTTCGCCTTTATAGATAAAAGCTCAATATTAAGTTTGCTAATTCATTAGAGTGATATGTTTTCAATTTATCAACATTTATAAATAATATAATAATTTGGTATGTTTGGGAAGCTGGTTATAATTATCATGTATTTTTCTGAAAGATTCCCATAATAACCAAGTTTCATGTTTCAAGTAACAAACTTAATGAAATGATGTTTCATTCTCTTATTGAAGATAGACTGTTAACATAGAGGTAAGGTAGACTGCAGATTCTCATATGGCTTTTATTTTGTACAAAATCAATTACTTATTAACCAAACCTAGATTTAAGATACTATTCATTTCAACCTGAAAAAAATCATCACAGTCATAAACAAGGAATGAGGCCAAAATTTGTATTTTGTTTTCACCATAGGCTTGTGATTAGCTCTGTTTCATTTTCAGGTTCTATAGATTGATACTGTGATTGCTAGCATTGTGTTTATTTTAACAAAAAGCAGTTACTCCAGTTGTATTACTTGCTGGTGAGTTTTACTATTTCTTTTATCTATTAATTTAATTCTTGTGAATTAAAGATTTCTCACGTGTATTGTATGTAAACATACACCCCAGTTTGATACAATAATGGATAGAGTCCCTTGCAGTTTTTTGCATTATATAATCAGCTTTAATTCCACGCAAGAATTATGTAAAAGAATAAATAAACAAAAAACAGCTTTACCAGGACTTTGGCATTTGTTCACGTTATTTTGTCTTTGATAGAAAGGTGGTGTGCAAGAGTAATACATCCAGAATGTAGTGACCAGAGTAGTTAAAGACCAATAGACTATATAAGATACAACACGTAAATTAGAAATACGTTTTATTTTTTTCCTTGTATTACTTTACATATATATCATGTCAATATCCATTAAATTGTATGTCCTTGAAGCTTTGTTTCAACCACTAAGGCATTTGATATGTCTATATTCTCTCCAGGTTTCCTGTAATATGGAGTTTCACATTTACTTTTATTTATTTCTCCCTTGAAATTGGAAGCAAAAAATTTTTTAAATATGCTTTATTGATATTTTAGAAAGAAAGGAAGGGGGAGAGAGAGAGAGAGAGAGAAATATCAATGTGAGAGAGAACATTTGATCGGCTGCCTCCTGCATCACCCCCACCAGGGATCGAGCCCACAACCTGGGCATGTGCCCTGACCGGGAATCGAACTGGGACCTCTGTCAATGGAACGACGCTCAATTCACCAAGCCATGCAGGCCAGGCTGGAAGCAAAAATTTTTAATGCTGATACTATCTCCATTCCTAAAGGAACATTCTTCATGCATGAGTACTAGACATGGATACTTTTATGAAAGTAAGGGTTTAGTTGCTCATCTTTTTTTTTCTAGTAATTCAGAATTTTAAGGTACCTTCCTAAACTAATACCCTTGCCATCCTTATGACTTGGACATTAGCCAGTCTGATCAGGTCATCACTCAAGTGTTCTAGAGATGGTTCTGTTAGACATTGTAGTGTAGTAGTGGTGGTGACATGGTGGTGTTTGCTGGCTGGTACTTTTAGAATTGATATCCAGTGTTATGAATTCAGGGCCTACAACATTAATGATATTATTGGCTTGTTTTTGTAGTTTATTACAGTATATTTATAGGTCCTACACTTTCTGGGAGATTCTGGCATATGAAAAATAACCCATCAAAAATTCTAGACCAGGGGTTCTGGTCAAATGGTATTTTAGAGAAATGCTCTAGGAGGTGGTGTCCATCTTGTATCTTTTTGTGTGATGTGAAATGAATGAGACAGTCTACATGCTGATTTTGTTCGAGTAGGTCTGGGCCAAGGACACTGAGTACTGACTAATTTGCTTAATTTGAAAAATTATTTTCCTTGGACAGTCCAGGACAAAAATTTTATTGAGAAATTAGTTTATATTTGGCATGATATAGCCTCATGCTTTATTCAACTTAATTTTCTATTAATAAGAAGAAGAAATGACAAATATACTTCCTAGAAACTCATTCATTAAGTCAGTTAGTTGTCTGTCTCTTTTCTCGGATTCCTTCCTTCCCTTGTCAGCCCCAGCACCTCCTCATTCATCCCTCCAAAATATTGCCTGCTTACCAAAGATTGGTTCCCATTGAGTGGAACCTGGTTTTAGTTGTATGACCGCATTAAAAAAAAACATTCGCAGTGTTTCTTTGATCACTAAACCACCAAGTAAAACCACTGTGCTCACCGTGGTGTGGTTTAACTGTGTGAGAAATAAGATGTAAATATTCAGTAGGATCAGAAGATTAGCTAAAGTTTGGTAAAAGGCCTAAAAATTTGCATTTGAAGCTTAGTGCACTATACTTTGATTAAAAATTCTAGGTTTTTGAGTATTTGTCTCTATATTATTTCATTCCCTTAAGCTGTCTGTTCTTCAAAGGAATGAAACCCTCACAGGCAGGTTAAACGGAACTAGTGTCCTGTTGGTGTGCTGCATTTTGATCTGCCACCATTTGGTGTCACTGTAGGGCAGGGCTTTTCAACTTTGTGCGGTAGAGCCCTCCTTTTTTTTAAATCAAAAAATGTAGGAAGTTCATGCATATTTCTTTGCATTAAAAATGCCCCATTTTCAAGTAAACCCTAATATTCTTCTTGTAAAACATTCAAATACCTTATAAAAATATTGACTACAATTTGGAAGTTCCTTGTATCCTACTACCCCACTGCATTCCATATGTTATCCTTTATAACATTTTGTTGGACTTCTAATCCTTTTTTCTTTGTATTTACAAATGTATAATGTATGCATACTCATATGCACATTTAAAAATACATTTTTCTGAAACCTTTTTATCATAAGATATATTTTGGAGATTATGTTCATGATGACCTGGTTTAAATTTATGTGGTATTTCATGGTCCATGCTAAAACTTTTAACCATTCTCTTAATGAAGGACGGTTCACTTTTGTTTTCCCCAGGACTTAAAAAAAATAATTGTACGTACATCTTTGTATATGTATTTGAAGACTGTATTCTAGAGATCAGTGAGCACAGACTCTGGGTTTAAATCCTAGACTGACACAGTAGTGATTGCCTAGAGTCCACAGAGTACATTAGGGTTCACTCTTGGTGTTGTACATTCTGTGGGTTTAGACAAATGTAGAATGATGTGTGTACATCATCATGATAGTGTTATTGGAGAAATGCATAGATGGCCTTTCTCCTTTGCTAATGGGAGTGGGTTTCTTGGGATACCACTGGAGTAAACATTTCTGGAGGCCCCCATGGGAAGATAAGATGTGGTAGAAAACTTTATTTCCATGAATTACATCTCTGGGTTTCCAAAGTTTTATTTCCCTTAATTTAGTTCTGGATGATGTGCAGCTGGGGATTCAGTAGAGCTAGAAGCAAAGTCAGCCTCCAGAGCTTCCTTTCCATGGTGGGTTTGGTCTGGCACAGCATCAGGCTAGTTGTAGTCCATCAGTGCACTGTGTGAGGTCCATGTGGCTGTGGGCCACGTGGGTGAGTGCAAGAGAGCAGGAACCTGAGAGCCCGTGAGAAACCAGGGGCACAGGAGCCAAGAGAGCAAGAGGGCGAACTCCTCTGTTTAGGAGATTCAATATCTCAACTCTTCCCATGCTTGCAGTGGACACACTTGCTCTGGCCAATGACTGGTTCCCAGGTGAGCAAGGACCTTCCCTATTTCACCCAGACTTTATTGGCCATGTGTCTGTTCTCCTCCCGTCTTGTCCCTTCCCCAGCCATCTGCAGAATAGACCTGGGGAAGTGTAAACTGCAGCTTCCTGGCAAAGCTGCACAATTGGCAATTCTATGATATTTGGCCTTCCCTTGCTCCTTCACTTTTTTTAATGACTAGGTGTATTACAACAGTATTGGTATTATACAGGGTATTTTCATTGGCCTAATGAAATTTTTTTTAATCATCTTTTAAAATAAAAATGTTGATTATTTTTGAGGTAATCATTTTAATTTTTGTTAAAATGAATCTCTAAGTAATGACTTATCTGTGTGTAAGAATGGATTAATTCAAAGTAGACCAAGTAACCAACACTTTTGTGCTTAAAAGTCTGAATTCACACTTCAGAAAAAGAGTGGAATTTAACCACCCTATGAAATTGCCATTTAACCTGTACACTTGTCAGCAGTTTACTTTTCTTTTGAGACCGCACCTCCATTGGACTTTTTCCTTGGTCCTCTTTTAGTTCAGAAGGCCATTTTGTTTGTCTGTGAATACCCAAGGTACACTATACAATACTACTTTGGCCTCAGTGGTTTTATTTTCTAAAAAGTGTTGAGGAAATTGTGATTTTGTTTCACAATGATGGTTTATTGAAATACCTGCAAGAAAAGACTGGCCCAAGATAAGTAAGGGACCTGAAAGACTATCTCCACTGAACCATCACTTTCTCAGGCTAAGCATCTTCAAGTCTTTCATTCCTTAGGTGTTGATTATTTCAAGTGCATTGCAAATGTCCAGATACAGAATCAATCACATTTCACAGAGTTATCACTTTAAAACTTAACAAAGGTATGGAGTTAGTATGATATAATTTCTTAGACCTGTTTTGGTTTCTTGTAATTACTACTTCTTTTTCTCTTTAATAATTCATTTTTGATATTGTCTGTCAATGACATAAATCTTGCCAGTCTCTCCTGCTGGAAACTAGTTCTATTTGCCTCTTGCTGCTGCTTTTGGTACCTGTCCTAGGGAGGACATTTGTTTAGAATAATAAACTATTATAACTCTGTTCCTAGCTATTTAAATCTTGGAGGTCTGCTTCTCTGAAGATCCTAAGCCCTCAGCTGCTGTTCAGTTATTCTTGTCACATTGCTTTGCGACCTTCTTCACATGCTTCTTCTAGGACCCAGGATCTAATGGAGGCTCACTAGCACAGATGGTTTTCCTTTCACCTAGTTCAGGGCTTATTAATTTAGCTCGATTTCAATTATGATTGATTTGTAGCCTGAAATTCTTCCAACATTTATTACTTCCATAATTTTTTTATGGTCTGGTTTCTGCCTTCAGTCTAAGTTGAAATAGTCACAGTGCCATTTGAATTTTTAATTAAATCATTGAAAGTTTGTTGGTTTAAGAAGTTAAAATCAGTTGTCAACTAAAAGATATCTTTACCTTGCCCATCCTCTTATTTTCTCTGAAGATCTTAGTCCTCACAGGCTTCCTCTTGGCTGTTCCTACACATGATACACGCTGACAAGACTCTTAACAGGCCATTTACATCTTTTCTTTACATGTCTAACAGGTAGTGTGGAATACTGTATAATAGATTTACTGATTTAACCAAATACAGTGAAATTCACAGAAAATTAGAAGCTTTGTTATGGTTGAATTTATTATGGCTTCACTGCTGAAAAGTTGAGTTTATTTATTTATTTATTTTAATTGAGAATATTTAAGAACTATTCTTACGTTGATTTGATCTCTCATTAGATGATTCTGAGGAAATGGTTCCAGGTAGCAGCTTTCCCTTAGTGTGGACCTCAGTCTTTTGGTGTTATAGGCGCTTGGATTGCCAGATCGTTTATGGATGAGTTGAGACCTTGAGTGTACATTGCTAACCACACCACTCTGTGATACGCTTTATTTGAATACCTTGTTTCCTTGGTTCAGCAGTGATTGATTCATTCTACAAATATTTATTGAACACTGAACTGTGCTGGGCATTGCTCTAGGTTCCGAGTTCATTGCAGTGAACATGTGTCTTACTCCTTATTGGTCTTGTGTTTTAGTTGAGTACAGTAATAATATACACATAATCAAAAATTTAAAGGCAATCAAGTAATAATACATACTCCTCAGGAAATGGTGGGGTGGGGGCTGTGTTACGTGTTTGATTAACATGGCTCCAGAAGACCTCTCTGAAGAGGTAAAACTTGAACACAAGTCTGAATGCCTTCAGTTAGCTGTGTGGCTGCCTTGGGGAGGCCTCAGCATGGAGGCCTTGAGGGACCAGTGAGAGTGGCACACTGAGGCCAGTGGCTGTGCCAGAGTGAATGAGGAGAGTGGGAAGAGATGACATTAGAGATGGCATTGCCGCCATGGCGTGAGGCCCATAGGACTTATTCTAATTATTCTAAGGCAGCCATTGGAGCATTTTAAACAAAGAACCGAAATGATCAGGTTGATGCTTTAGGAGTATTCTGGCAGCTGTGTGAGGAACAGATTGTGGGGTGGGGGCGTACATTGAAGCCATGGCCACTTAACATGCTACTCCAATGATCTAATAATTATGGGGAGAAGCAGGTGTGATGGCATTGTCACTTGTGAGAAGTGGTCCGATTCCACAAGAATTTTGAAGATAGGGAAGACAGGATTTCTGATCGATGGGACTGGGAGTGTGAGAGGAGGCAAGGGTGACTCTAATGTTTTTGGCCTGTGTAATTAGAAAGATGAGTTTCCATTTACAGAGAGGAGGAACAGATTTGCAGAAGCAGCAGATTGTGGGAGGGAAGATCACTTAAAGTGTTTGTAGACATCCAAGTGGATGTACAAAGAAAGCTCGGAGTTCAGGGCTGGGTATATAAATTTGGGAGCCCTTCTCACACGGGTGGCATTTAAAGCTGTGGACTGGATGAGATCACCAAGGGAGTGAATTAGAAATGTAACAGGAGGCAGCGAAGGGCAAGGCGAAATCTGCAAACCTTACTGTTTTTCTCAGTCTTCTCTCTAGAGAGGAGTCTATCGTCAGCAAGGTTTTGTTTGTTTTCACTGCTGGTTACCACCTCTCAGAGGAAAATTGCAAGCCGTGGTCTAGGGAATTGTCCAAGGTGATTTTATAGTATGACACCATTGCAGTTTGTTTCAGAAGCTAAGCATGCACTGGGGTGAAAGGACCATCTAGCATTTGTAGGAGCTAATTCATCAGGGACCTTTGGGAAGAAGCTAGTAGTGATGAGAATATGTGTTTGTGGAAAGAAAGAAAAATCTAATTTTGCCTCCAAACCTTGCTCATAAAAAAGTGGAATAATCTCTAATATATCTTAATAATAAGTTTGTATTGCCTGTATTATGAACTGATATGAAGTTAAAATGCCAAAAATGTGCAGGCATATTCCTTGATAAAATACTCGTTAAATCAAGGGACTGAGTTAATTTACTTCAACTCTACCTCAAAATAGTAATATCAAATCCTGCCATTAAGGGGAAGAATCACTAACATATTAGCAATTGTGTTCTCTGCCCGGGGTGGGGATAGTGGAATTGAACTCTGAGTGAATTCTCTATGAACCTTTGCTACCCTTGTTCCCTTGAAATTAGTAGAATGTCAGCTGTATTAAATAACTGAAATTCTTTAATTTATTAGAACTAATAAAAACACAACATCAGAACAATCTGTTATTTCATTGAGTTACTAACTCTAGTAAGTTTCTCAAAAAGGTTGAATTTTCAACTGATTTATTTGGATCTTTCCCACTTTTTCCCCCTTTGTGGCAAAAGGTACACAATTTTGCTTGTGTTTTATATGACAAGCATGCAAAGTGTGTGACAGAACCTTGGTAATATTAAGAAATAGTATCTATTTCATTTTATCTTCAGTACAATCTGTTCGTAACACAGTAACTAGAGACTTAAGTAAGAAATGTTCCATCTCTACCTATGACCCTCCACTGCGGCCACCTCGGACCAAAGCCAGAATCTGCCATAGCTCTACATGCTCAGGCCTCTGGCTTGGGGCTGGGGGCTCATCACCTGCCCCTGTTCCTTAGCGAGTTAGCTTTAAACACATGGCGTCTACACTCTTACTCTTGCCAGTCACATTCTTGGGGATTTTACATTTGCTGTTGACTCTCCTTGAACCTTGCTTCCTTCAGATACACAAATGGCTTCCTCCCTCCTGTCCCTCCTATCTTGCTTCATATGTCGACCTGCGGAGTTCTTCTCTGAGCACTTGACTAGAAACTGCATACCCACTTGCCCTTAGCACTTCTTTTTCTCTTCCCTGCTTTACTTTTCTCCCAAGTACTCATCATCTTTCTCGTTTCTATATTATGTTCTGTCCATTAACCTATTCATGAATCTATCATAAGAATGTCCGTAATGGCAGGAATCATTCTTTTGGGTATCTGTTGATGAATTCCTAATGTCTTTATCAATGCCTGGCATGTAACAAATATCTGATGAATGAATAAATAACTTTCCCTAAGGTACTTGATGATTTATTTTAAATACTGCAAACCTAAAACCATTTAGCTCTTTGCTTACTGAGGCTTGACACAATGAGCATGTTCTTAGTATTGAAACATAAATATGGCTTAAAATAACTTGGTATTCCACATTCCTTCTAATATTCTTTATTACATAATTAAACCTAGGTTTGAATTCACTTACCATGTACTAGCTCTGAAACTTTGGGACACATTTCTTAACACACCTCACTTTTTTATTTATCTCATTAGGTTGTGGTGATATTTCAAGGATACCATACATGTGTGTAGTCACGAGTGAATAATAAGTGCCCAGTTATGATAGCTGCTATCGTCATCATATTTCAATATTGACTGTCTTTCTTCTCATCTGTTGTGATTCTGTTATTTTTCTACTGTACATTGAGAATTGGTCTCCCTCTTCTGTGATCCTCTTGCGTGTGTGTGCTTTTGCACTCATCACTCCCTTAGAGTTGGTCTCTAGTGCATGGGCAGCTTCACAATTCCAGATCCAACGTGCATCTTTCATCTCGTCTGCTCTTGACTTGTGGTCAGCATTTCACCCTGTTAGCGTTCATTATCTACTTTATGGTTCTCTCCTCTGGCTCCTTTGTGCTTCCTTCCTGACTCCTTTCCTGGCTCTTTTCCCATTTCTATTAACACTTAAGTAAGTGTCTTACTCAGATACTGTTTTCCAGGCTTTTTTTTTTTTCCATACCTTCCTCTTTCTCAGTGATTTTATTCACCCCCACAGTTATTTATTAATAACTCCTTTGGAACATCTGTCAGACTTTTTGTACTTTGACTGTTAAATATACACAATTTAATGTCACACAAAACAGCCGAGGGGATGAGTTAGGAGCTTGACATAAAAATAAGTACTGATTCATGGACATTTCAATTATGATCAGTTATGATGACTTCCAGATCTCAGGTTGAGACATGGTGCTAGAGTGTTTAGTTTCTGTTCCTGGGAATAACCTTCAAGAGTTCAAGACAAATTACTGAAAAACTGATTAGGATAAGCTTCGTTTCTAATGTTTGTTGCACATGTTGGAGCCAGAAATTTGAGCTTAAGGGCTCTTTTCCTCTAGATCTTTGATGAGGCAGATCTATCTGAGGACCTGAGCCTTAGCTTAGGAATCCCCTGACATGAAAACTACTCCACTGCAGACAGTGACAGCCTGATGGTTATTATGGAAAGTGTGTTCAAGGTCTCCCCCACCAAAAACAAAAAACCAAGAACCCTTCAAATTTATTTTAACTGTCTGAAATATTCCAAGACAGCAAGCAGTTTAGCCTTCTGCTTGTAAATCATGCCATGGAATGGGATAGCTAGAGAAGATTGAAATCTTACTTGACATTAGTTCAGTCTGATTATTGTTTTTAAATTTGGTGTTGGAGACTTGTTATACGGAGAAGATCAGGGTTTGGATAGATAATAGGAGCAGGGAGAGAGATTAATTTTGGAGTTTGAGGTCAATGACATAAGTATTGCACCAAATGAGCAGCAATAGAGGAGCCAAGTGATTACATGATGATTATATTATTTGAATTTGTATAGTGACATACAGTTCACATAGTATGTTTGTATACATTTATCTGATATTTCCCTTGCAACAGCCTGTTAAGTTTGCAAGAACTGGAACTCATAGAATTGGTGACTTAACCAAGACCCTCCCCACTCCCCCACCCCACACATACCTCATAAATAGAAAGAGAAGGATTCAAAGTGTAATTCTGATTCCACACTTCATATTTTATTTTGTTTTGACCACATTGTTTTGTTTCAAAGTATAAGACTCTTGACCTATTGGCTAAGAAATGGAGGTATGTAAGAGTTGGGGAAAGGTCAGTGGAGGCAAAGGGGAGGCTCTGCAGGACACTTGAGCCAGCAATGTGGTTTTGCTCTGGGCCAGTGCTGTTCCTGCATTTCTTTGCAAAAACCAAATACTAACCATTTTTTTATGTCTAGAAATTGAGGGCCCAAAATGGGAGGGAAATGCTCTGTCCTCGGAGAGCCTGGCGAGTGTAGGCGTTCCTGGAACATGGCCTACCTCGCTGGCTGATGACTTGGCCTGACAGCTGATTTCACTTGACAAGCCTTTCCCTCATTTTCTGTCCCCTACTTGACAGGGGTCTGGCAGGCACTCTGATGCTAAGGGTAAGAGCCCTTGAAAACTTTCCTGGCATGTCCAGAATCAATTGTATAATGTTTTATTTTTTATTAGTCCTCACTCGAGGATACTTTTCCATTGATTTTTAGATAGAGTGGAAAGGAGGGAGGGAGAGAGAAAGAGAGAGAAACATCGATGTGAGAGTCACATCAATTGGATGCCACCCCCAACACCCTGATTGGGGCCAGGGATCAAACCTGCAACCCAAGTATGTGCCCTTGACTGGGAATTGAACCTGAGACCCTTTGGTTGGCGGGCCAATGCTCTAACCACTGAGCCAAACCAGCCAGGGCTATAATGTTTTATTGAACTTAATTTGCATTGTGGCTCCTGGTACAGAGGGTGGTGGTGTTTTGGTTTAGTTCATTATAGTACTTGTCTGTGGTTTTTTTGTTGTTGTTTTTTCCGTCTTTACTCTGCCTATATTTTTATTTTGTATTGAATTTTATGTTTCATTAAACATCCTTATCTTCCAAACCAGACTTAGATCTTCTGAAAGGATAGATAGATGCCTTTCTTTCTTTCTTTCTTTCTTTCTTTCTTTCTTTCTTTCTTTCTTTCTTTCTTTCTTTCTTTCTTTCTTTCTTTCTTTCTTTTCTCTCTCTCTAATATTGGGTCAAGTTTCCTGTTCTGAACTTAGATATTACCTGTTATTAATGCTGTTTTGCTTTCTTTACCAAGGATGCCAAAGTTGTATCCAAGTCCACACATTATGTTTATTTAAGGGTTGGGATAGGAACCAGTCAAAGTGATTTTTCCCCCTTTGGTGAAAAATTGATTTTAACTTTTGTACCAGCAGCATCACCACTACCAGATCATTTATCTCATTTGTAATAGTTTTCCAAATTCTCATCTGCTGGGAAAATCAATGTGAGTGCGTGTGTGTGCTGAACCATTGATAGGGCATTTACTTCTATACATTAAATAGTCATGATTTATTATAAATATTAGAATGTTCAAGAGTTCTCATAGTTTATGGCTTTCTGCTGAATCCGTGATAGGACCAGTATTCTGTTGATTTTCTGTTTATTGATGTCACGTTATGTGTCTCTTCCTATTGTAATCTGTGTGGCATCAGTGAAGTTTTATGCTGTGGGCAAGTAGAGTCTTTTAATCCTATTTAACAATGTTTGCTTTGTAAGTAGGTTCCCTTAGACCCACTAGCCACGGTAAAGCCCCTAAATCATTCTGATCAATGGAATGCTTATATATTCTGAAGGGATTTAAGGATCTAGCAGCTTTATACTATGGGTTTCCTTGACTGTCTTTATTTATGTTTTCCCTAAGTTCTGCCCCAGAGTCTTTTGAAGCATTCTGTATTTTGGATGTACTTAAAGAAAAAAATAGTTCAGTTAGCTCATGACAGTCCTTTCCTTTACTGCTTAATTGTCTGTCTGCTGTTTTCTGTTCTCATTCTATTACTTTATGCACTTTTTTTGTTGTTGTTGCTTCTTTACTTTTCTAAGTGTTTGTATTAGGAGGGGCTATGTCTGCTGTGTTCTTCGTCTCTTGTTTCTTAGTGGGTTCTTATAACCCCTGTTGGAACTATCTGTGATTCTGACTGCTGGCCCTAGTAACGACCTCTCTTGCAAGTTGAAGACTACTTTTTCCCCAACTTTATCCTCCCCCATATGCAGGTTTCTCATCTATTTTTTCCTAACCGTGGATCTTAGCTGTACCGTAATCCTTTGTTAGTTATGTCCCTTGTCTGAACCCTGCCTTCAGACTTTCCTTTGTCTTACTACACCTTTGGTCAGTATCCACGTCGTTCTCCCATTCTGCCTGAAGTGCAGGTCACAGATCTGGCCCCTCTGGCGTCTTTGGACAAAGCAATAGACACACTTTATTACTGAAGGGCAGAGGACTTGCCTGAAAATGTAGCACAGTGATTTGATTTGAATGCTCCCAAAACGCACCCACCAAATCAATGGCTTGAACTGAAGTGTGAACCCAAACACTGAATGAATTTCTGAAAGGCCATTGATTTATTTTTAGAAGTCCCTGAATGAATTTTATTTGTCGTTATGTAGAAACAGAGAATAAAAACTGAAAACAATCAATGCTAAGAAACACAGCGAGCTGTCATTTTTAATGGGTTTATGTTTGGAATAAATACAGAAACACCTTTGCCATTAATATTCTGGCATCAGAAAGAGCACGATTTTGTAAAATGACATAGGAGAAATTAAAGGCAAGGCATTGGCCAATTAAGAGTATTTTGGGAAGAGTTATTATTATTTTTTTTAAATATGAGCTAGTTAGCAAACATTACCGAAAAAGACCCTTTTATTCTTTACTGCTTTGGAAGAAACTAATGTATAATGCAGAAAATTTTTCCTATGACACTTTTTCTTACCTCCACTACCCCAACCCTACCTCCTCAGAATTCAAGCCCCATTTTTTTCTCTCAGTTCACATTGAATAGAAACTACAAAAGATCAAAGGTGATGCCCCACTGCTGTGCACATCAGTTGGCTCCTCCATAGCAAACGCCAGGCCATTTCCTCCAGAGGAAGAAATGCCGGCCGCCCCACACCTACCGGAAAGGCCTGCCCTGTCCCACACTTCTGGGCTAAGTCTAAGGTCTTGTGTTTAAGCATGACAGTAGTAACAAGAGAAGTTTGTTCCCATGGCCATCCACTGCCGCGTGACCCTAAAATGGCCCAGAGCTCACTTCTGCTTAGAGACAAATCCTTTGCTCTTCTGGAAATGGGGCTCGATGGTGTCACTGCCAGGCTTCCAGGCAGCTGGTCAGTGACTGGACAGCCTGAACTAGTCTCCGTCTCATCCACTGAGCCGCCAACAGGACGGGCATTCCTAGTGATGTCTACTAGTGAGGTCTGCTCCTAGAGACAGAGGCAGACGGGCCAGCTGGCTGACTGACTTCTGAGGGTCCGTGTTCTGTTTCTTGTTTGCATCCTACCTCCAGCTCTGACTTTCCCTTTTACTCTATAACGGACTAATCTTTACCTGCTCCATTGATCAATCTTGAACATGTCATAATTAACCTCTTGCATGTTTAGAGGAGTTAGTCAAAGTGGCTCTTGAGTGTAAGTATCATGGTTTTGGTATTGTAATGATTTCTCATAATCCCTCTTTTGTTAAATGAAATTCTGAAAGTCAGGGACTGCCTTGCCTACAGTGCATTTGTTTCATACATGTCTATGAATGGCGAAGCCAACTTCAAAGTAGAATAAAGTATCAGTATTCATTTTAGAACAATACTGTTGGGAAAAGATAAAATTTTAGGGGTGGTAGTGCTGGGCTAGTCCCTCATAACTGTATATATGCAGTATTTGTATTTGCCATTTGTTGATTACCTACGGTGTTTCCAGCTCTGGGCTTCACGTTCTGGACGCACTGTCGTTTCCCACATAGCAGCTAGTGACCTCGTACTATAAAACAAATGAGACTGTCAGTTCCAAGCTGAAAATATGCTAGTCTTTTTTAAATTTTATTTTGTGTTATATTAATCTGCTCCAGTTTCATTTTGATTAATGATAGCATGGTATATCTTTTTTGTCTTTTTTCTTTTTTTTAGATAGAGTGGAAGGGGTAGGGGGAGGGAGAGAAAAACATCGATGTGAGAGAAACACATCAATTGGTTGCTTCCTGCACAACCCCAACCAGGGCCGGGGATCGAACCTGCAACCCAGGTACTGCCCTTGACAGGAGTCAACCATTTGGTCCTCGGGCTGATGCTCTAACCACTGAGCAAAACTGGCCAGGGCTTGTCTTTTTCCTTCTAACATACTATTGTTATAGGCAGCATATCAGTTCAGTCTTGCTTTTTTTTTTTAATCCAATCTGATCATCTCTGCCTTTTAACTGGAGTGTTTTGGCCATTTTCTTTTTAATGTAGTTATTCATATAGTGGGGTTTGAATCTACTATCTTGCTATTTGTTTTCTATTTATCTAGAAATAGAAAATTTCTAGGTAATTTTCTATCATCATCTATACTTCAGTATTTTTTTTTTTTTTTGGATGGAATATTTTAATTACTTTGTTTTATCTTTTTGTTGGCTTATTGGCTATTACTCTTGTTTTGTTTTACTGGTGGTTGCTTTAGGGTTTACAGTATAGATTTAGAACTACCTTTGAATAATGTTATAACTCTTTATATGTGTAGTAGAAAGCCTTATGGCAATATACTCCTGCTTACCTCCTCTTGCACTTGGCAGTGTTATCGTACATTTTGTTATAGCATGTTTAAAACTCTTAATATGTTATTCTTAATTTTAACTCAGTTATCTTTTTAAAAAGTTTTAACAGCCCTGGCCGGTTTGGCTCAGCGGTTGGAGCGTTGGCCTGTGGACCAGAGAGTCCCGGATTCGGTTCCCGCTAGGGGCACGTACCAAAATAAAAGGAAAAAAAAAGTTTTAACAGTCTTTTATGCCTACATGAATATATACTATTTTCAGTAGTCTTCACTTGTTGGTGTAAATCTTGTCGTTTATCTAGAATTATCTTTCTTCTACCTGAAGAATTGCCTATAACATTTCTTCCAGTCCTAATAAATTCTTTCATTTTTTTGTATGTCTAAGGAAGTCATTTTTCATCTTCATTTTGAAAATTGTTTTTGTGGGTATGAGATTACAGATGGACTTTTTAAAAATTTCAGTACGTTAACCATGTTGATGCATTGTCTGCTAATTCAAAATTTTCTGCGCAAGATAGAACTTCCTGTCTGTGCAGCTTCCTCTTTTCTGGTACTGTGTTCTCCGAACTCCACCTGCTGTGGCATTGCCAGACCCCACCTCTCTCTCCTGACTCCTGGAGGCTACCTGGCTCCACCTGGCTTCCTTCTCCGTGTGCTGCAGTTTGGGAATTCCAGACCGTCAGCTGGGCCGTCACAGGGCTCACTCGTTTCTGTTCCCTTTCTCAGGCACCACTGCCCCACACCAGTTGGGTCCGAAGTCTGGAAACTTGTTTCAGGCAGAGGGGATAAGTCCAGTTCCTGTTAATGCATCCTTGGCCAGAAAGGGAATTTCCCTTAGGATCTTCTAATGGTTTTCAGTTTTGTTATAATTTGTGAGATGGTCTAGTCCAGCAGTTCTCAACCTGTGTGTCGTGACCCCTTTGAGAGTTGAACGACCCTTACACAGGGGTCGCCTAAGACCATGGGAAAACACATATTTCCGGTGGTCTTAGGAACCGAGACACCGCTCCTCTATCCGTCTCCAGGCGGGTCCTCCCACATGCAGATACGCCCACACACAACACGAGGAGCTGTATTAAAGGGTCGCGGCATTAGGAAGGTTGAGAACCACTGCTCTAGTCTCTCTGTCTTCAACCTCATATTTTATCACTCTCTTCAGCCATATTCATTTTCTGTTCCCACCTCAGGTTTGGCGTTGCTCGGGCTATTTCCTTGCTTCAGCCCAGATGCCACTTTGTCATGGAAGCACTCATCATAATGATGTCCCCTCATCATTATCGACATGACTCTGCTTACCCATACCACTTGCCCTGATCTAAAATGATCTCATCTGTTTTATTGTTTCTCTCTTTCCCATTCTCTGTCTGCTTGCTTTATAGTATACTTCATTTGGAACAGGTCCTTGCCATCTTATTTTCAATATGACTCTCCACGGCCTGAAACAATGTTTGGTACATAGTAAGTGTTCAGTAAATATTTGATACATAAATGGATAATTATATCTGATTCTCACATAACTCCAGAAATAGGCATTACCATTTCATAGATGAGACAACTTGCTCACCCGGCCTTCAGTTTGATGGTTAGACGTGAGCGGTAGTCCTGTGTCCCTGATGGCGCGGCGGAGGCGATCGTTTGTTGGCTCTGGGTGCCTCCTTAAATCAAAGTTGCTTTTAGCAGTAGTTTCTGAATGCTTCGTTATTGGAGAAATTTATTTTTAATATTAAAAATTAACTTTGAATTATTACATACAAATTACTTAGAATGTGTATGTAGGAGCTTGTAATTGTTGAGCTAGAAATTAAGTTTTTGGAAATTATGTTAGTTTCTGCTTTTTCTTCATTGGGTTTTAAATCTTCTATATGAACAACTAAAAAGTGGAATATTTAAGTCCATAATAGGAATTGGGGAGTGGTGTTGTTGTTTTGGTATGGAATCATAATGCGTTTTAGTCAAACTGTCTATGTAGTATTGGAATTTTATGGCATAATCTGCTCAATTTGTTTCATTTGTGAAAACAAAACAAAACATCATTACAGTCACATACTAATTACTAGCCATGCATCATTCATTTGATATAGAGCCTAAAGCATTTTGTAGTTATAAGTAAAAAGGTCTCCTAGGATTCATCACTTCGCAAACATCATTGTTTTAAGGTTGCTTTTTATCCAAATTTAATCTAGTTCACGGGAAGCATTTTCTGGATTCTGCCAATCTTATTAAATGGGCCTACATGTTCTCTTCTAAGACTGTTTTAGAAACATAATGGAAAAGGGAAACTGGACTTATGGAACTAAGTTACTATAGTGTTAGGCAGTTTTATCCCACCTGTAGCTTAAGGTGTAATTGTTGTATATAGACTGGTTTATTTTATGTTTCATTCTTGAAGACATCTGTAAAGGGTCTGTATAGTGTGTTGTTAATAAAGTTGAGTAAAATACTATGAATATTCTACTCAATGGGCTGTCCCCATTAATACAAAAGTGAATAGTTGATGAAAATAGATTATATACATATGGTTTACATGGTCTCAAGCATCTCCCTATAAATTACTAATGCATTATTAAGGAAACATATACTTACTTTTTATTGGAAAAACTGGTAGATATCACCTTAACCAAATATGTATGTATTATATATATATATATATAATACATATATAATTCCTTTATTATATTATATATGTATTATATGTATTATATATATATAATTATATATGTATTTTATATATATAATTATATATGTATTTTATATATATATAATACATATATAATTCCTTTATAATACATGTTATATTAAATCTCCATATTATATGGAGAAGAAGAGAGAATATGATAAAGCAAATTGGACAAAATGAAACAATTGGTTAATCTGGGTAGAGAGTGGTTTTTGTATTTTTTATTTGTTTATTTTATCCTCACTCAAGGACATTTTTGCATTTATCTTCAGATAGAGAGGGAGGGAGAGGGAGGAAGAGATAGAGAGAAACATTGATGTGAGAGAGACACATCGACTGGCTGCCACCCACACGACCCCAACCAGGGCCGGGGACAAACTGCAACCGAGGCACGTGCCCTTAGCAGGAACCGAACCTGAGACACTCTGGTCTGCGGGCCGACACTCTAACTGCTGAGCCAAATCGGCCAGGGCGGTTTTTGTATTCTTAAAACTAAAATTATAATAAAGTTTCAAAATGTTCATTTATAGCGACATAAGAAATAAATTTAGCAAAAGCTGTGTGAACCACTAACAATGATAAAAGTTGACAAAGTATGGAAGAGTCCTGTTTTAAAACGGAAGGGAAAAACTGTAAACCTCATAAACTTCATGAATGACCAGTTTTAGGTCTGGTGAAGGTTTTCAGTTATAGCAGCAAGCTGGAGCTCAAGCAGAGGGTGTGGTTTTCTCAGCTGCGGAGGCAGAGATCACAATTTGGGGTGCTGAAACAGCTGGAATCTGCAGGGCAGGGAGTTACAGCTGAAGCCCTTGCGCAGAAAGGGACACCGTTAGTTCACATGGAGCTTGCTTTTAGTCTGGAGGCCGGGCTGGTCGCACGCTGAGCAAGATTTACACGTAGCATCCGCTACAAGGTTAGAGTGGAACCGAGATACTAAATACAGGTCCAGCATTCCTGGGAGGTATTGGATTTCTGACCCTGCCAGAATAGAAGAGTCTTAATACCTCATTAACTTGGCATTTACTAAAACAACTGGGAAGGTTGTATGTACTGTAGGAATGAGGAGCTCCTACCCTAGATCCACCCCAACAAAACCTGTAATCAAGCTCTGCAGACTCCTCTGGGAAGAAAGTTTGGAAACAGTCCTGCCAAGTTAGAGGAGCTAGGGCAACACCCCTGACTTTCCACAGAGCTACATCAACTAAGGGTAAACTCAAGCCTGTAGAATTTGAAACAGGAGTGAGTGTTCTTCAAAAGGAATATTACAACTCAGCAGTTGTTACATTATAATATTTAATTAAGAAGTAAAGAACAATAAAGTCAAAGAAAATGTTAAGCCAGAGCCAAAATGGCCCAGATTTTGGATTTTACACTCAGACTTTAATGTTGATGTTATAAATATGCTCTAAGAACCAAAGGAAATTATCTTCAAGAAATTAAAGGAAAGCATGGTCTTAATTAAGGAATGTTTGCAGGGAAATTTCTGGAAACTATAAAAATTTACTATGTGGAAGTTTTCAAACTTAAAATTTCAATAACTGGAAATATTTAGTGTAGTGATTGAAAAGTTTATCGCAGATAGCAGAAGAATCAGTGAATTTGAAGGCAGAGCTATAGAAATTATTTTCTTAAGAATAGAAGAACAAAAGAATGTATAAAAAAAGTATCAGAATATCAGGTAGTGTTGGATAAATACCAGTCTGCTCAAAACACCTGTAATTGGATTGGACAAAATAATGGCTAAGAAATTCCAGATTGAGTGAAGAACATCAGCTTATCATTCAAGAAGCTCAGCAGACCCAACCAGGGTAAATGCAAAGAGAAAGACACCTTGGCACATCCTGGTCAAATTGTTGAAAGCCAAAGATAAAGAGGAAATCATAAAAGTAACTCGGGAGAGAGAAGTGATGAACATTACCTTTAGGAAAACAAGGATGAGAGCTTTTGCTGGCTTTGCAGAGATAATGGAAAGCAAAAATCAAAAGAAAAGGTGTATTTTAAAGTGTTGAAATATAAAAAACCTATAAACTCAAAATATTTTATTTATTAGATGAGCTTCCAAAAATAGAGTAAAATACCTTTTTAAGTGATGTGAAACCTGACAGAGTTCAGGGCCATCAGACCTCTACCCCACATGAAATGCTAAGGGTTGTCCTGAATTCAGGTCAAAGGAAAATGATACCTTATGGAAACTCAGATCCACAAAAAGAAAATTGATGATTAAAAAAAGAACAATGCAGGATGGATTTTATAATGTACATGGAAGTACAAGACATGATAGTAATTGCACAAAGGATGGGGTGCAAAAACTGGAGCTGTGCTTCTGAAACTTTACATACACGAAATGAATCAGAAGGTATGAAATGTGAGTGAAAATGTTGCAAGGGTGAGGCAGCAAATGAAAAACATGCAGAGGCACAATATTTACTAAATAGTGACTCTAAATAGACTAATGCAAAATGATATATTTTGTTAGTCTTAGAGCATTCAGAAAAAACATAATGAAAAGAGATAGAGTTCAGAGGCATTAGAAAAAATGAAATGGAATATTAAAAATTGCTTGATTAATACAAAATCAAGAAATGGATAAAAGAGGTAAAAAGATCAAATGGAAAACAAATAATAAAAAAAAAAGAAAAGTAGCATAGCTATGAATATTTCAAGGCAAAGCATATTATAAGAATAAAGAGTGACATCACACAATGATAAAAGGAGTAATTTACCAGGAATAAACAGTCATCTTAAATATGTATGCTCCTAATAGCACAGCATCAAAATTCATGAAGCAAAACTGGCAGCATTAAATGGAGGAACAGATAACTTCTCAATCATAATGAAACTTTAAATGCTTCTTTTCAGTAAATTCTAGAGAAAGTGCCCCCTCCCCAAATTAGTAAATATTTTGAAAATCAAGACAGTTCTATCAGCTGACTTAGAATTGATATTTGTAGAACATTTTCCATAATAGCTGCATAATATACTTTCTTTTCAAATATTTATGGAATGTTTGCCAAGGTAGACCATCTAGGAACATGAAATAAATCTCAGTAATTTTTAAAAGATTGAAATTTTGCAGAGTATGTTTTCAGTGTAAAAAGTTAAATTGTGCAAAAATAGAACATTTCTTTGTTTGAAAATTGTGTGTCATGCTTTTAAGTTATTTGTGGGTCAGTGAAGAAATTATTTTGAAGTGAATGAAAATGAAAACATTGAAAAGGAAGACCACATTCTTAAGTTTCCAATATCAGAAATCAAGGAAGGAAATTCACTACAGAAAATTAGAGACTCATATTATACATAAACATGTATGTAAAAATTGTCAACAAAATAGTTTTATATCTAATATTGTAACTCATTAAAACGAGAGTATATCATGACCAAGTGGTGTAAGGTTGGTTTTCCTTAATAAAAGTTGTTAAGCATGTTACCAGAAAAAAAGGGAGAAAAATCATGTCTAAATAGATGCAAAATAAAAAGCATTTGGTAGAATTTTACTTTATGATAAATAAAATATTCTAGCAATTAGAAATAGAAGAAAATTTCTTCAACCTCATGAAGGACGTCTATGGAAAACCAGGAGCTATCCTCATACTTAAAGGTAAAAAATTAAAAGCTTTGTCATTTAAGATTGGAAACCTGGCAAGAATATCTACTCTTATCACGTCTGTTCAGCATTATAATGCACACTCTAACCTGTGTAATAAGAAAAAGAAATAGTCTGTACATTATAAATCAGAAAGTACACCACTTTTTTAAATGACCCAATTGTCTATGTGAATGCATAAGGAATTTACAATAAACTTTGTTGAAGTAACCAGTGCATTTAACAAGGTTACAGGATTGTCAGTATACCAGAATGAGTTCTCTTATCCTCTATAGCAATGATATATATTAGAAAACTAAATAAAAAATGGTACTATTTACAATAGCATAAAAAAACTTAAAACACTTAGGGATACATTTCACTAAACATGCTGATTTTCTACACTTACAACTCCAAGGTATAGCTGAGAGAAATTAAAGTTGTAAATGAGGTATTTACCATGCTCATAGAGTGAAAGACTCAATATTGTTAAGATTTTATTTTTCCCTCAAATGATCTATAGATTCCTAATAGACATATGATACACATTCCCAATCAAAATCCCAGCGGGTTTTATTGTAGCAATTGACAAAACTTACAGAAATTCATATGGCATATGGAAGACCTAAAATAGACAAAATCAATTTGGAAAAGAACAAACTTGGAGGACTTAGACTACTGATTTGATGTCAAGGCAGTAAGATTTGGTTTAAAGATATACAAATAAACTTTTTCTGGAAAATTTAGAAATAAACCTGCAGAGATACCAACAAATGATTTGTAACAAAGACATCAAGGCCAGTGAGTGGGAAAAGGAGCTTCCTTATATCAAATGGTGCTGCAGAACTTGGATATCCTATGAACCAAAGTGAATCTCAACTCCTGCGTCATACCCCACAGAATAACCAATGAGGGATGGGGTGTAGACCTAAACACACAAAGATAAAGCTTCCAGAATAAACCAGAACATTAGTAAATGAGAGTATAAAATGGTATAAACCACTTTGGAAAACAGTGCGACATTATACTATAAAGTTCATTATACATTTACACTATATCTTTGATATTTAATAGAAATGAAAAGACTCATACACGAATTTTCCTAATATCCTGTCTTTCACACGCGGCGAGAACAAATGTCCACAACCTTGGTGGCTTAAAACAACAGGAATTTATTCTCTTGCATTTTCTGGAGCCCAGAGTCCTAAATAGACCTTTTGGCAGGGTTGATTCCTTCTGGAGGCTCTGGGGAAGAATCTGTTCCAGGTCTCTCTCCTAGCTGCTTGCAGTTCTTGGCATTTCTTAGCTTGTAACATTACTTCCATCTCGACCTCCTCCTACACATTGCTGCCTTCTGTTTGTTTCTCTCTCTACCATTTCTATTGAAGTGACATCAGTCATTGGATTTAGGGCTCACCCTAAATCTAGCATGATCTCTTCTGGAGATCCTTAACTTCACTGCATCTGCAAAGACCCTATTTTCAAATAAGTTCACATTAACAGGTACCTAGGGTTAGGGCTTAACATATTTTTCAAGTCCCTATTCAACCCAACCCACTACATAGCCTCAAAGTGAAAAAGAAAAAAACCAAAAAACTATCAACAGGGAAGTGAATAGAGAAATGTTGGTGTGTACTTGCAATGAAATATTATTGCTCGTTAATAAAAAGGAACAAGGTACTGAATCACACTGTGTGTGTATCAATCTCAAAGTCATTTTGTTGAATGAAAGAAGCCAGACACAAAAAGTGTTTACTGGAAGTTTCATTAATACAAATTTCAAGAACAGCCAAAACTAAGTTACAATGATAGAAATAACAACACTGGTTTCCTATGAGAGGGTGGGGAGTGTCTGGAAGCAGACATGAATGAATTTAAAACACCAGAATGGCTCTGAGTTTTATGCCAGGTTTTTAATTCATCAGATACGCAGCTTTTGTGTTAGGAGTACTAGCTAAGACTGCCAAATTAAGTAAGTCTCTTGCTGTCTAGCTTTGGCCCTTGCAGACCCTGAGTATCTACAGAACTCACCTGGACCTGCTGTGAAATCCTTAGTGGTCCAGAGTTGACTAGCATTTGTAAACAAAGACATAGCAATAGCTGATATCTATACCCAATTGTCTATTTCTTGGCTAGCTGGAGGAGTATACATTTGTATCCTGTTAATTTTTTAAAATCATTCTTGGCTTTACCTTGCTCCTAAGAAAACCTGTAAAAACATACCATATGTACTTTGCTACTGTATAGATTTTTAAAATAATTTCAGCTTAGGAGTTATAATATCGTAAGGGTACATTTATTTTTAAAACATTTTTATATATATATTCTCAGCACTAACCAGGCATAAAGAGCTTGAATAGCTGTGTTTTTGATGCCTCTCTCGAAGTAAAATGAGCATGTTTTTTGTTTGTTTGTTTTTCTGAGAATTCTGGAGATCATGAAAATATTGACTAGCTAATGGTAACAGTTAGATATTTTTCACCTTGTTTAATTAGCAAAATCAAGTTCAAAACTTTTTCCTAAGTGTCTTAATTCTGTTATTAGATCCCATTTCTTTCTCAGATGTCACTTTCCTGAACCCTTTAGCCCTTTGTCATTTTCTCTAGTCCTGTCTTTCACAGAGATGCATTTATATTTTCACGTTCTCCTTGCTTACCACACCTCTCCGCCGAGAGCGGAAGACTTAGTTGATGTGGAAATATGAGTGGAGAGTCCAGTGTGCAGGGGATACCAAAAGTGGATATAGAAAAAAACATAAAAAATTCAGTAGAATAGGAGATAGTTGGATATACCAAGGAGAAGGGAAAGAAATACGAGGTCGTAGTAGGCAGAGTGCGCAGCAGGGTCATCTCCGTAGTGTTTTATCTAATAACTTCTGTGGGGGAAATTAAAGTCCATTCTTATCAGAAAGCATAGAAGTAGTTTGAGTATCAGATGGTTTTTAAGTTGTTGTGAATTTCTACATTGTGATGCTCTGGGTGGAACTGTACACTTAATTGGCAGCATGTGACCTTGAAGCAGTCACTTAACCTTCTTTGTAATTATGTATTTACAGAATGTATGAAGTAAAGGTCTAGTAAGTCAATTAAGACTGAACTGAGTAGCTTTTTAATCAGTAAGTTACTTGTAGTGGTTGAAAGTTAAATGAACGGTTAAGTAGTTTTATAATGACTTTAGGGAAGAGTAACAGAGATGGAGCATATACTAAACTTTCTTCTGAGGTGAGCCTAAATAGGTCTGCGGGCAGGAAGGGGGGAAAGCCCAGCAAGTTTTGAATAAGTTGGTTCCTGAAAATCTGTTCTTTTAAGAAACTGCAGAAAGAGACCCAGGTATGGCATTAAACATAGTTGGTATAAAATTGCCAAATTGATTTCGGGTTTTTTTTTCCCCCATAGAATAATGGGTAAAGTTAAAATTATATGTGAAAAACATAATGAGATCATGAGAGATTGCATCTCCCTGAGGACACTTCCTACTTTTTACCCTTCAAGACAGATGGAAAGAATGATATGGAACGTGCTGTAAGGGCAGTACCCACGGTCTCTGTGCCTCCCAGAGCACCCAGGGGCACCCAGTCAATACCTGTTGGTGCATTGATTCTCTGACGGTCTTTTTATCTTATTTCGTCCATGCTCCAACAACACATGTTGCCAACAAACAAAACTTGAAATAAAAATTACCCATAGAGTTCTGGATTTGCTTGTTGTTTGATTTTCACTGGTCACTGTTTTTAAGGTTCTTTCATTTGACATGTGTCCACTGTTGTGGTGGGTGGGAGATGGCTGGAGGACTGCTCCCTGCCTTCCAAAAACAGCAATGAAATCAAATATTTTTACTTTTTTATGATTTTAGATTGATCTTCAGATTGTAACTCATTATTGTCAGATTTTGGTGCTATGGGTTTGCATTGCTAAGATTGTATAATGATAAATGTAAAGAATACCTCTGTAAAAATGAAATTATAATGTCTTTTAACATTCTAATTATTAAATATCTTTAAAAAAAATTTTTTTTCTTTATTGATTTTAGAGAGAGAGGGAGAGAGAGATAGAAACATCTATGAGAGGAGAACATCGATTGGCTGCCTCCTGCACGCCCCCCACTGGGAATCGGACCCACAACCTGGGCATGTGTCCTGACCAGGAATCGAACCGGTGACCTCTTGGTGCATGGGTTGACACTCAACCACTGATCACACCAGCTGGGCTAATTATTAACTATCTTAAAGTTACTTTTACTATAACTCTTCCTTTCTTTTCTTTTTTAATGACTTTCTATTACCATTGAGAGTATTATTTGTACGCTATCGCTCTCCATTTTTGTATTCAGCTTAGTCTTTGTCAGCCAAGCCAGAGTTTTAAGTTCCTTAGGAAGCAAACAAAATGCAAATCCCCAGTGTTGATAGAATATGTGAAGTAATGAGGAACCATTCTTCAGGGTTTTTAAAAAAGTATTTTCCCATATTTGAAACCTATTTTTTTTAATTCCATCTGAACAAACAAACTTTGATTTGATTAATAAGAAAAAGAGCCCTGTTATTATTACCATAGATCCCAAGGTTTATATCTCAGAACATTAGCTTTCATTGAGATTTTTTTTTTTTTTTAAATAAAAGAGTCAACCATTTGGCCTTATGGGGTCAGAGTAGGCTAAATAGTGGACTAAAGACTTGAACTAGCTCCCCGGTGATCTCTCATGTTCCTTTCCAGGTCAGGAATATCATCAGTTAAATATATTAATATTTATTTCACATCAGTCAAAATACTAACTTTTCTAAATTTGGAAGAAAGAGCAATATGAAAAATCTGATTTACAAGGCTGTGGGTCCAAGACCTGTTGCTTGGTTACCTTTCCTAACTTTGCTCTGTCAGGGTTTTTCATGAACACATAGCACTTTGCTCTGCATTACATCATAGGCTTACTCTGTCTTTTCAAGGTACCTGTCCCTAGTGCCAGGTAGACTCATTACTCATACAAATCTAGGTTATACTTTTTTTCTAGGAAAATTAATTACTTTATAGTGGCTGCATATGGTTAGCTTGTCAGCAGGAAAGCTTGAACATATTTTGGGCGGTATCATATAGCTATTTAAGCAGTCTTTTTTCTCTTTGTGCACAAGTACTACACTAATATATGTTAAAATTAATGTATGTTGTAATACCAGTGGTTTGCATGGGATACTGGAGAATTCATTTTCATGTTTATTGAAAAAGTGCTAAATACCTAACTTTGTAGTCATGAGTAAGGGCACAGACTGCAAACAGGTGCCATGGGCTCTGTACACCCTGGGAAGGCCATCGGTGTTTGTGCTCATGTGTGTGTTCTTTTGCACATCTTACTATTCTAAAGGATGTATTAAATGTAATAGAGTATTATGTAGAATTGCTCCAATATAATATGAGTATCTACCATTTGCAATGTTTAAGGATAAAGATTTCAAGGAAGTAAGTCCATTTGGGAGCTTTTAGGGTACATGAAATTACTTTATGAGAAATAAGCATCACTTAAGTTTATTTTGTGTATTAGACATTCAATATCCAAACATTATTCTAATAGCCCCTCACTTTGTCTTTCTAAACTTTTATATAACAAATTTATTCTATAAAACCATAATTAGTAATGTTTCTTTGTACTTTAAAAATGTCTTTTTTTGAGCTTACACTTTTTTACTCTCTTCTAGGGGAAAAATTGTTTTCTCTAGACAGGAATTTTAAGACATTCCTTAAAGTACTTTGTAGAGGGGACTTCTTATTACCTATATTAGTTGAGCTCTTAGAATCTTGCCTTTATACAGATAAACAAACATTTCCCATGTCAAGTGCCTGGGGAGAGTACTAATGTAAATTAAATATTTATATTGTTTGCTAAGAAACTTGTCAGTCGTAAGGATCTGGTCCATCTGAAGGTATAGTCTCAGGTATCTACTGAGAGCTACCTCTTTATTGCTCCGTTCTGTTTAGATGAGTATGCTGGGTTATATTGTTAATCATTAAAGCAGTGTCTGTATTATCCTATTGGATCTAATAAGTTGAGGCTTTTGTATGGCATATTGTATTTTAAATAATAATTATGTATATTATTAGCAGATAGCTTTCTATCTCCTTAACAGACATCCTGTACACCTCATGAGACTTTGTTTTTTACCCTTTCCTTATGGGTCTGTGACTGGCCCACCTAGTCCCTGTTTTAACTCTGTCATGTTCTGTCATTATTTCTTTCCTGACCTTGCCCCAAACTGCTTTTGATGTTTATAATAGTTGTTGAAGTTCAAGAGTTATACTATTACTGCCCCATCAATCTGCTCTAAGTCTCAAATTCCTAATACATTTATTTGATCAAGGAATTCATATATAGCGTAAATGCCCCATGTCCTCAACCTTCAGGTGAGTGGCTTGTCCCTCACATGTGTTGTTAGAACATGGCGGGGGTAAGTTTAAGGCAAGAACTTGCTGACCCTCTAGCCCTTTTGTGCCCCCCCCCCTATTTTGGACACTTTCAACCCCCTACATTCCCAGCAGGGCGACCCTGAGTCCCCAGCGGACCCATGGCTTTGCACTGCTGTCTCCTGTTCTGCCCGTTTCCTAACCCCGGCTCTGCTGATTAGTATGTCAGGAGTCATTCTGCTTTCCTGTGTTGCTGAGGAAAGTCAATTTAGTACAAATTGGGACCTATTTACTTTCCCTCAATCTAACATGTATTTTTAGTCAGCAGTACTTCTGAGGACAGCAACTGCTATTGGAAGAAAACAAACCCTTTTTTTACACCTTTCTGAGTGTGTTCTAAACATGACCCAGCATGTTTGTTTTGAACAAAAAATTAATGATATGACTGCTTTGTAATTTGTTGCCCCTATCTTCTTTTTAAAATTTAGTTGTAAAAAATATGTATGTTATGACTTAATTAAACTTTATCATTTAATTAAAGCTCTCTTTTCATTGATCATCTAAATTGTTGATTTTTATTTTTTTTTTAAATTGTTTTTGAGAGACGACTCTGAATTCCTCAGAAAAACAAAGCAGGGCTTTTCTCTCTTCGTGCTATGAGTTTTAGGGGACATATTGCTTCTTTGGTACTGTCATACCAATAAATCATCCCAGATTACTTGCAGTCTTACAGTACAAAAGTATACCATGCATTTTAAAGGAAATCTGCTATTTTCTTTTCAATCAGATGAGCAATGTGAAGAGACTGCGGCCGCGGCTCAGTGCTATTCTCTTTAAGCTTCAGTTTGAAGAGCAGGTGAATAACATCAAACCTGACATCATGGCTGTCAGCACTGCCTGCGAAGAGATAAAGAAGAGCAAAAGCTTTAGCAAGTTGCTGGAACTTGTGTTGCTAATGGGAAACTACATGAATGCCGGCTCCCGGAATGCTCAAACCTTTGGATTTAACCTTAGCTCTCTCTGTAAAGTGAGTTTGTTTTTGTTTTGTTTTTTCTTTAAAGCCCATATTTTTGCTTGCATGCTTACTCGTAAAATGTCAACCCTGATTACATTATTTAAATATTTTTATTTTGATGTGCTCATTATCAAGAACTTGAACTGAACCATGAACCCAAACCCAGAGTGAACTAAGCTAATTTACTCAACCTCTGAACTAAATCCAAATATTAATTTCCTGTGATCTGCATACTCTACTGAAAGATTTTGTTTAATAACAAAATTATGTTGTAAACCTGTGCTTTCTCAAACTAGTGAAATGGAACATCAAAATATTATTTAAACCTAATAGTCATTCAGTTCTGTTACCTGCATATATATTGAGACTTGCTTAGGATTGCCACTAAAATTTCTGCCTTTAACTATTTAAGTATTTTTTTGCAAACAGACTAAAGGGAGAGAAAAGTGAGATTGCTTTATATAAAGGGGAAATTATTATATAAAGGGGAATAAACATTTATATATAATTTTAGAGGGTATGAAAATTGAGTAAGTTTAGAGATTTTTTTCCTGCTGGGTTCAATGTTTTATGTAACAGAGCTCTTTCCTAAATGACGGGTCACAGTAATAGTGCTTTATTGATCTGCTTATAACAAATTCTTCTCAGTTACACATCACAAGAACAGCTTTCTCTTGTTCTTGACCTGGTAACATCTACCCTCCCTGACTAAGGAATCTGATTATTGCTGTTGCCAATTCGGAAGGGAAGGTGAGAGACAAGTTCAGCTTTAGCTATGGGTTTGCTGAATAGTTAATCGCTTGGTACTTTCATGACTTTTCTTCCATGAGTTCCCCGACCTCAACCTCCCACTGGTATCAACACCTTGTGAGCTTCTCCTCTCTCCCATCCCCATCATTTTATTTTCCTCTCCTTGCTTTTTTGGCCTTCTGTATTCTGTGAAGCTCTGTAGCATGGATGATGTGATTCATAACACATGTATTGAAGATTTTGTACATTTATAGAGTGCTTGCCTATTACTTGTGTGCCAAATGCTAGACTTGATCATCTCATTTATTATATGTGATTAACATTTACCTAGGTGCGTGGAACTTACATTTTTCACATTTAAACCATTAATTGTGATTAAATGTTTTAATGGAGCTTATATACAAAAAGTTACGGCAGCAGAGTTAAGAGAGAGAAGGGAGGGCAATTAAGTATTCAGAGAGGAATAGGAATTTGAGCTGGATTTGGAAGAGTGAGTGGATGTTCCCTGAGAGGAAAAGGCTTTCTAAGCAAGAATCAACAGTTTGTATAAAAGGTCATAGCATCGTCAGAGCCTAAATGGGAAAGGAGAGGAGAAAATGGAAATGAGATAGTAAATTGGTCTAGATCGTGAAAAGCCGGACATGTCACACCTTATGGTGAAGGTTTTATGGAGACATGTTATTTCTACAAGGCAAGTGATGTTATCAGATATCTTGTGCCCTGGCCGGTTTGGCTCAGCGGTTAGAGCGTCGGCCTGCGGACCAGAGAGTCCCGGGTTCGGTTCCTGCTAAGGGCATGTACCTCGGTTGCAGTTTGTCCCCGGCCCGGTTGGGGTCGTGTGGGTGGCAACCACTCGATGTGTCTCTCTCACATCGATGTTTCTCTCTCTGTCTTCCTCCCTCTCTCCCTCCCACTCTGTCTGAAGATAACTCCAAAAAATGTCCTCGGGTGAGGATAAAAAAAAAAAAAAAAAATCAAAAATCAGATATCTTGTAGGAAGATGATTCTGCTAGCAGTATAGAAAACAGTAAGCTACACTGTCCATACTGTCACCAATAGCCAAATGTGTCTGTTAGATTTAAATTAATTAAAATTTAAATAGAATTAAAGATGTAATTCCTCAGTCACACTTGCCATGTTTGAAGTGAGTCGGTGTCCACACATGCTGGCAGCAAACGGCACATTTCCGTCACCGCAGACAGTTCTGGACGGCGCTGGTTACAGGGCCACAGTGGAGACACTCCGTCACTGACTGAGCCGTGATCCCGGAGCCTGACAGAGGAAATGCAGCTGAGCAAATGATAGGGAGGACAGTGTGAGGTGAAGGAAAAAAGGGAGGGGTCAAAGACAACTCCGTGCTGCTGCCATGTGTGAAGTGGTTGCTCAAAAGGAGTGAGTTCCGGGTGTGTTTGGTGTTCCCTTCCCCTTGTTTATCTCAGTGTCTTGAAGGACACCTGATGGATGGGCCTTACTCGGTTAGCAAATATTTGAGTGTCCACTACATAATAGTCCTTGTGCTTTGAGATGACGGTGGTTCGAGCTAAAGTGGTAGCAGAGAGGTTTGAGGTAGAATGAGATGGGATGGAGGAAAGTGTTCACATTTAAGGAACATCTAGGGAATTGCCGGGGTGGTGATTATGAACTTGGAGGCTGTAGGACAAAGAGGGAAGCTAGATTGCCAGGTTCAGAGGAAGCAAAGGAGGAGAAAACAGGATGCTGAGCAAGGTAGGGGAGAAGTGAAGTTCACACCTACACATTTTCTGGAGTTTGTTTCATGGTGCTGTTTCTCTTTAGATTTTGCATCTCAAAACTACAGCCAACTCACAAGGAGCTGACCACATGACCTCCCTCATGCCTTCCTCAAAAGAGAGTTGTTGAGGAGAGATTAGATCTGATGAATAAGGCAGAATAGCCTAATGCAGTGCTTGGTATATAGTAAATATTCAATAAATAGTTGTTGAATGAAAGACAGTACAGTAGACACAATGTTGTGTCTTAGTTATTATGAAGTTAAAACTAGACATGGTCTCATGTTGAGATACAGTCATTGATGCGTAGTAAGTTTAAAATCTTTTACAAAGGCAATACATGCTGTTACTATTTTACTATAGTCAATCTGCAAACCGGCTAATCTGTCTTCAGATGATAGAGTTGACTGTACTTTCAGGCAATGAGACTGAATATTTTAATCATCCCTCTTAGGAGACTTCTGTTATTCAAGAAACAAAATAAATACTAGAACTTCATATTTTTTATTGGCCTACACGTCAAGTTGAAAGCATATATTGAACAAGATGATATCTCATCGTGTTTTTTTATCAGAAGTAGCAGCTTGATCTTTGACAGTTGTGATTGAATTTTCACACTGAGTATAAAGCATTTGGTTTGATTATAAGCCCCCACACAAGGAATTCCAAATTTACTTGAAAGTTGAAAGATGGGGTTATATTTTAATCTGTTAAAACATGCTGGGTAATCCTGTGACATTTAATAGTCTATATCCAGAATTTTTACTTGTAAATGTCCTTTTTACATTTAGCTCAACTATGAAATGTGCATGAAAATGCATATTAAATTATTAACTTTGCATAGTTTAGAATAATTACATGAATTTAGAATTAGATATATATTATATTTTAATTTTAGGGGCTATATTATATCTGTGTATACATTTATAATTGTGATGGCTAACTAAAATAACTCAAGTTCAGAGAGAGAAAAGGGTTTTTCCATTTTCGTCCCAAAGATTTGATATGGCTGTGATAAATAAATATAAAAGTGAAAAATGAGATTTAAGGTAAACAAACTAGAATCTAGTATTAAGATGTAAATAAAAATTAAAGTAGATGTATGGGTTTGAGACTTTCTGGTGGTAAACATGAAACTTTCTGAGCTAAAAATAGTGGTTTCTTTGATTAGCCAGAGCTGGACTTAATAAGGAATTTTGCATGTGTATTGTTACAAAGGAAAAATGAGGTGTGGAGCTGTGTTCTTATAAATAATAGAGCCCAGCCGATGTGGCTCAGTGGATTGAGCATTGTTCCATGTGCTGGTCCGGGCACATGCCCTGGTTGTGGGCTCGATCCTCAGTAGGGGTGTGCAGGAGGCAGCCAATCGATGCTTCTCTCTTACATCAATGTTTCTATCTCTCTCTCTCAAAAACAAAAAAACAAAAAAAAAATATTTACAAAATAATAATAATAATGATAATTGAAAAAAAAAAATCTTATTACAATGATCCCTACCCTCTCTCCCCCTTTCTCACCCCCTACAAATACATATATTCAAGCCTCTTAGGGCTTGACACTCCAAGAGAACCTTCCTAGTAAGTAAGATACAAAAGTGGTCTTTAGTTACAGTAATGCCACTTTTATAAGTAAAATGGAATAAGTACCTTGCTTTCTGATGGCCAGGAAATGGATTAGCATTAGACTAGTATTTTAGGACAGTGGATGAACTACTTGTCATTCATGAAAGTCCTTCAAAGATATGACTAGACTTTAGATAAAAACGTGATAATAGGTAGAATGAGATTATATTATTTTTTAGGAGCTTTATTGATTAAATGCAAATATATATCCTTAGAAATTTCATCAACAAATGGTAAGTGCTTGCCAAACCAAAGTGCCTACCTAGAAAAAAATTGTATGTTGTTAGTATTAAAGTTTGTTCTCTAAAAAACCTTTTGTTAGGACCAAGATCTTTTTTCCCAAGTAGGTCTAGTAAAAGAAGGAGTTGACTCAGCCATCAAAGTTGAAAACCATATTAAAATATATGAGATGACTTTAACTTGTAAATATAAAAACTGAGGTTATCAGTCCACATGCACTAACTATAACATGTTGAGTAATGTTTACTAATGTCTAATGAGACTGAATGATGTAGCTATAAAATGTAGCTCTTTGTTCTAGGTAATTAAACTGACTTCCTGTATTAGAATAGTAGATATAAATTTCGGAAGAGTTTACCAAATGTGATAACTAATTTTTGTCAGTATTTGTGCTGTTATTTTGGGGGGGGGGGGTTGCAGAAACAACCATTGAATCTACTATAAATTTATCCACAGTATCACTTTGTAAGGAACCATTTATTTTCTGTGCCAGTAGGCCATGTGGTGAGTTCATCTGAAAGATAAATCATCAAAGGGTGCACAGTAATGAGGCTGTAGGGTTACGACTTAGGTGAGTGAAAGGGTTTCGCATGCAAGATTTATTTTTGTCTAAGTTCTCTTTTCTAGTGTATGAACATTTTATCTGATTTTTCATATATTCCTTTTGCAAGCACAAACCAAAATTGAATAACTTCATCAACGTTGTGATGGGGAAGATTTTTTACCAAAAAAACATGTTGAACTTTCTCTTTTTTTTTTTCTTTTTCTTTTTCTTTTATGCCTCCACCACCTCCAGTGAGTGATTTCTTGAACTTGTGAACAGCTCCTCTTGTAGGATGCTGATTCTCAGCCTGGAATACCCATTAAGAAATACTCCTATGTCAGCCCCACATCAGATTACTTTAGCATGTATGGATATGGATACTGATTATTGGCATTTTTTTAAAAAGGTCCCAAGTGATTTTATTTATTTATATTTTTATCCTCACCCGAGGACATTTTTGCATTATCTTCAGATAAAGCGGGAGGGAGAGAGAGGGGAGAAGAGAGAGAGAGAAAAAAACATCGACGTGAGAGATACACATCGAGTGGTTGCCACCCACACGACCCCAACCGGGGCCAGGGACAAACTGCAACCCAGGTACGTGCCCTTAGCGGGAACCGAACCCGGGACTCTCTGGTCCTCGGGCCGACGATCTAACGGCTGAGCCAAACCGGCCAGGGCGCCCCAAGTGATTTTAATGCACAGACTGAACTGAGAAGCCTCTGTCTGTCTTTTGCCCTACTTCCTTTTCCCAGAATGGAGGATCGTTGATTGGTGGTCTGGAACCAACCAACAAATGTAAAAAAGCAAAACCTAACCAATACAAAAACAAAACAAAAAAAAAAACAACTCTACTTCTTCACTTTAGGATAAGTGGTGAAAATATTTCCAAAAACTATAGCTTCTCTTTATTGCCAAGCTGAGCACTATTCTGAAAATGAAAAAAAAGGAGTGAAAGGAATATGAATTTCAGGCACACAGTGAAACTGACGTAAGTGGATGGCCAGTGTTCTGAGTTATTTTGCAGGGCTTTACCTTGTACAGGTAAACGTTCAGTGATTACAAAAAAACAGGAGACATACATCTACCCGTTTACAGACAATTTGTGCTTTGCCTACGTGTCACAGTCGCACAGGTTAATATTGTGAACCTTTTTTGGTGAAAATTTGATTCTTGTATATCACCTTTTTCGTTGTTCTATTAAATTATTATTATTTTTTTATTTATCTATCTATCTATTTATTTATTTATTTATTTATTTATTTATTTATTTATTTATTTATTTTTTCCTTACCTGAGGACAGTTTTCCATGGATTTTCAGATAGAGTGGAGGTGGGGGGGGGGGGAGGAGAGAAAGAAACAGAAACATTGATGTGAGAGAGACATCAGTTGGTTGCCAACTGCAGCACCCCAACCAGGACTGGGGATCGAACCTACAACCCAGTTATGTGCCCTTGACCAGAATTGAACCCGTGACCCTTCGATCCAGGAGCGGATGCTCTAACTATTGAGCCAAACCAGCCAGGGCTATGGAATTATTTTTAAGAAAGACCTCTGCCAAGCACATCCATTGTTCCATCTGTAGTCAGTGTTTTAGAAGAACTGTAGAGAAATTTTTATTCTTTATCAATTTGGCAAAATCACACTAGTAAATTTTGGCACCCTTTGAAAGTAAAGCAGTTTTTGGCCGAAAACTTGCAGATAACAAATGCCATTCTTATTTTACATCTAGCCAATTAAATCACTGAAATACTGACTTCCAAAGCAATGTGTAAGTATTTAGAATTCTTAAACCCTTTGACTCATTCATTAACACATTCAATGTATGGCATTTTCCAAGAAACATTTAATTGGCTTTACTAACTAGTGTTTTTTATCAGTTTTATTCACATTACCTCTGTTTGGTTTTCAATTGCTATTAAACATTGTAAATTAGAATTAGACTTTTAATAGAATTATAAAAGATAACATGGCTTTGCTCACAATCAGCAAGTACAGTGCTTGTGTGCTATAGCTTGCTGCTCTTGTGACAAGCATTGCTCAGCTGTCACACTTTCTCTCTCCCAAATACACAGCCTCAGAATCCCCTTCAACAACTCGCTTACCAACAGCTACTACAGATCATAGGTTACACCCAAGATAAGTCTTACTTGCCATCCCTGATTTTTACATTATAAATGAAAAGTCCAAAATTAAATGGGATGCTCCATTTTTGATACTCTAGGAAGCTTGTTATCTAGGTCTCCTTTATCAAGGATCTGCCTTGTTTCTAGGTTTTTGGGATCAGAGGCAAAACCTATAACATTACTGTGTATACCTACCAATGGTATTTATGAACATTTATTCTTTGGTCCAGGGAAGAGTATAGTGATGAAATAGGTGTATACCAAAACCAGACAAAGACATTACAATAAGGGAAAATTTACCTTAATAGTACACATATAAGCATAGGTGTAAAAGCCATCAACAAAATATTACAAATCAAAACCAATAATATATAAAACATATTATAACACATGACTAAATGGGATGTATTTTAGATATGAATGGCTAGTTCAACATTTGAAAATCAGTAATGTAATCCATCATCACATCAACAGGCTAAAGAGGAAAAATCATTGATTATATCAAATATGCAGAAAAGTCATTTGATAAAATTCTGTACCTATTCATGATATAAATATTTAACAAACTAGAAATACAGGGGAAGTTTCTCAAGTTGATAAAGAATACCTACAAAAACTACAGCTAGCATCATATTTAATAGTACAAAAAACAATGTTTTTCCCCTAAGATAAGGAATAAGGGAAGGATGTCTCCTCTCACCATTCTTGATGAACATTGTACTAGAAATACTAGCTAATGCAGTAAGACTAGAAAATTAAATAAAAGGTATATAGAATTGGAAGAAATAAATAAAATGGTCTTTGATAAAAGAAATCAAAACAGCCTTGGCCGGTTTGGCTCAGTGGTTAGAGCGTTGGTTTGCGGTCCAGAGAGACCTGGGTTCGGTTCCCGCTGGGGGCGCGTGCCTTGGTTGCAGTTTGTCCCCGGCCTTGGTTGGTTGTGCGGAAGGCGGCCACTTGATGTGTCCCTTTCACGTTGATGTTTCTCTCTCTCTCTCTCTTCCTCTCTCTCCATCCCACTCTATCTGAACAAAAAATGGAAAAAATGTCCTCAGGTGAGGATAAAAAAAAAAAAAATCAAAACAGACTTAATAAAAAATATATATTTTATGTTCATGGAAAGGAAATTTAATATTGTTAAGATGTCTGTTATTTCCAACTTGATCAATAAGATTCAATGCAATCCCAATCAAAATTCTAGTAGGTTATTTTTTGGATGTTGACAAGTTGGTTATAAAGTTTAAGTGGATATGTAAAAGGCCCACATAACCAACACAACACTGAAGAAGCACGGAATGACAAGACCAACTTTACCTGACTTCAACACTTACTAGAGAGCTACAGTGATCAAAGCATTGTGGTATTGTCCCCCAACCCCCACAAAGAAGGCAAATAGATTAATGGAACAGAATAGAGAGCCCGGAGTCCCACACAGATATAGTGAACTAATCTTGACAAAGGACCAAAGACAGGTCAATGGAGAAAGTCTAGTCTTTTAAAGAAATGATGCTAGAGAGACTGGATAGATACATGCTAAAATTTTTATCTAGACACAGACCCCTTACTATTCCCAAAAATTAACTTAAAGTAGATAATAGACCTAAATGCAAAATGCAAAACTAAATAATTAGAAGATAACATAAGAGCATATCTAGGTGATCTTGGATTTGGTGAGGACTTTTTTTTTTTTTTTTTTGAGAGAGAAACATCGATGTGAGAGAGACATCTACTAGTTACCTCCCACACGACCCCGACCAGGGCCAGGACAAACTGCAACCGAGGTATGTGCCCTTGACCAAATCGAAGCCGAGACTCATTGGTCTGCAGGCTGATGCTCTAACCGCTGAGCCAAACCGGCCAGGGCTGATGAGGACTTTTTAAGTTACACATCAAAAGCATGATCCATGAAGGAGAAATTGGTAAGTTGGACTTCATAAATTAAAAACTGGTCTGCAAAAAGACACTGCTCAAACAGTGGGGTCAAAAAACAAATCACATAATGAGAGATAATCTTTGCAAAACAAGTATCTGATAAAGGGCTATATAGAAGAGATTTATGAAAAACTTTAAAATGAACAATAAGAAAACAATCCAATTAAAAAATGGTCCAAATACCTGGCCAGTGTGGCTCAGTGATTGAGCGTCGACCCATGCACCAAGAGGTCGCCGGTTCGATTCCCAGTCAGGGCACATGCCCAGGTTGTGGGCCCGATCCACAGTGAGGAGCCATGCAGGAGGCGGCCAGTCACTGTTCTCTTTCATTGATGTTTCTATCTCTCTCTCCCTCTCCCTTCCTCTCTTTCTAAAATCAATAACGAAAAACTATAATAAAATAAAAGGTACAAAGACCGGAGTAGATACCTCACCAAATATTTACAAATGGCAAATAAATGTATGAAAATATACTTAACATCATATTGTCAGGGTAGGCAGACAGTTAGTTATTAAGAAAAGAGAAATGAGCAAACTAAGCCTGATTAAGTTGGGAAATGGCAATCACAGTCCCCCTGGGGGGTAATAGGGTTCCAGACCACACCCTGCCTAGTGGACTAGGCAGGAAAGGCTGCCTTGCAGTCACCCCGGGGTGGGGGGTGGTAACCAACATAGCTCCGCAGGATTAATGGGGGCAAGGGGTGGGGGGTGGGAGGGGAAATTTTTTTTTTTTTTTTTGCTGAGTGCCTGCACCATAGAAGCGAAAGTGGCAACCATGCAATGAGGAGGGCACTAGTCTGGGGAAAAGAATCAGATTGGAAAAGGGCACAAGCCTCTGGAAAATCCAGGAAAGAGGTTGGATAGGGGAGAGCACCAGCACAAGCCAGGAAAAAACCAGGAAAGAGGTTGGATAGGGGAGAGCACCAGCACAAGCCAGGAAAAAACCAGGAAAGAGGTTGGATAGGGGAGAGCACCAGCACAAGCCAGGAAAAAACCAGGAAAGAGGTTGGATAGTTTGGAAGAAAGCCTGCTCTTTTCCAAACCCAAGGAAATACATGGAAGCTTAGCAAGGACCTTGGGGCAGCCACTACCCTGTAGCCTGCCCACTCTCTGCCATCACTAAACTGTTCCTCACAAGTGTCCCGTGAAATTATTTTCCCGTGACACTACTGAAGAACCGCAGCCTCCAGTAACAAGATGTCATTAGGAATTTGCAAACTAAAATGAGATAAAACTATATACCTGTTACAATGGCAAAAATCCAAAACACTAACAACACCAAATGCTAGAGAGGATAAGGTGCAACAGGAACATTCATTCATTGCAGAAAGGAATGCCACTTTGGAAGACTGGCAGTTAAAGGTATACATTTTTAACATAAGATTCAGCATTCACACTCGTGTATACCCAAAGGAGTTGAAAACCTGTGTACAAATGTTTGTAGCAGCTTTCTTCATATATGCCAAAATTTGGAAGCAACTAACATGCCTTTTAATAGGCGGATGTATAAACAAACTCATACATTTGTACGATATGTTATTATTCAGTGATACAAAGAAATGATCTCTCAAGGCAGGAAAAGACATGGTAGAACCTTAAATGCATTTTGGTAGGTGAAAGAAGCGAATCTGAGAAAACTACTCCAATTCCAACTCCAGTTGACCCTTTTACAACACAGTTTTGAACTGCACATGTCCACTTATGTGTGAAACTTTTTCAGTAAATAGAGTAACTGTATTTTTTCTTCCTTATGATCTTTATATTTTCTCTAGTTTTATTGTAGGAGTGCAGTATATAACACATATACAAAATATATTAATTGTGTTATCAATAAGGCATAACAGTAGCAGTAGGATGTTAATAGTTAAGTTTCTGGGGAGTCAGAAGTTACATTTAGATTTCTGATGGCACTGGGGAGATGCCACTAACTCCTGTGAAGTTCAAGGGTCAACTGTTTATGACATTCTGGAGAAGACAAAATTATAAATACATTAAAAAGATCAGTGGTTTCCATGGGTTGTCGGGGAGAGGGAGGAAGGAAGAGATGAATAGGTGGAACACAGTTTTTAGGGTGGTGAAACTATTCTGTATGGCACTGAAATGGCAGAGAGGCAACATTATGCATTTGTTAAAACCCGTCTAACTAGAACACAAAGAGAGGATGCCCTAAAGCAGCTGTTCTCAATATGTGGGTCGTGAACCCTTTGGGGGTCGGACGACCCTTTCACAGGGGTTGCCTAAGACCATCAGAAAACATATTTCCGATTGCGATTTATAACAGTAGCAAAATTACAGTTATGAAGTAGCAACGAAAATAATTTTATGGTTGGGGGTCACCACAACATGAGGAACTGTATTAAAGGGTTGAGGTGTTAGGAAGGTTGAAAGCCACTGCCCTAAAGTAAACGGTGGATCTTTGTTAATAATAATGTATCAGTATGGACACATCAATTGTAGCAAATATAACAGACTAATAAAAATGTTACTAGTAGAGGAATTTGTGTATGTGGAGAGAGTACATGGAAACTGTTTTCTGCTCAGTTTTTGTTGTATTTTTTTGGTAGAGTTGAAACTGCTCTATATAATAGTTTTTGCTTTTTAAAATTTAATTGTTATTGAATTTATTGGGGTAACATTGTTTAAAAAAATTATATAGGTTTCAGGTGCAGAATTCTATAATACATCATTTGCATATTGTATTGTGTGTTCACTACCCCAAGTCAAGTCTCCTTCCATCATCATTTCCCCCCACTTTGCCTTCTACCCAACCCCCCTTTTCCTCAGGTAATCACCGTACTGTTGTCAGCATCCATTAGTTTTTGTTGTTGTTGTTGTTAGTTAGTTTGTTTTATCCTTAATCCTTTCACCTTCTTTACCTAGCACTGTAACCCCCGTCCTGTCTGACAGCCGTGGTCTGTTCACTAGCTATGAGTCTGTTTCAGTTTTGTTTGTCAGTTTATTTTGTTCATTACCTTGCACGCATGAGTGAAATCACATACTTGTCTTTCTCTGACTGGCTTATTTCACATAGCACAATGCTCTCCAGGTCCATCCATGCTGTCACTAAGGGTAAGATTTTCTTCATTTTTTATGGCCAATTAGTATTCCATTGTGTATATGTACCACAGCTTTTTTATCCACTCATCTACTGATGAGCATTTCCAGATCTTGGCTGTTGTAAATAGTGCTGCTGTGAACATAGGGGTGCATGCATTCTTTTGAATTAGTGTTTCAGGTTTCTTCAGATATATTCCTAAACTTGGAATCACTGAGTCAAATGGCACTTCTGTTTTTAATTTTTCGAGGTAACTCCATACAGCTTTCCACAGTGGCTACACCAGTCTGCATTCCCACCAACAGTGCAGTAGAATTCCCTTTTCGCCATCTCCTCCCCAACAGTTGTTATTTGTTGACTAATTATTGATAGGCATTCTGACAGGTGTGAGGTCATATCTCTTTGTGGTTTTAATTTGCATCTCTCTGATGATTAGTGATGTTGAGCTCTTTTCATATGTCTATTGGCCATCTGTATGCCCTCTTTGGAGACCTGTTTATTCAGGTCCTTTGCCCATTTTTTAATTGGATTGGTTTTTTGTGTGTGTGTGTTGTTGTTGTTGTTTTGGTGTTCAGTTGTATAAGTTCTTTATAAATTTTGGATATTAAGCCCTTGTCAGACGTATCATTGGTGAATATGTCTCCCATTCATTGGGTTGTCTTTTCATTTTGTTGATGGTTTCCTTTGTTGTGCAAACCTTTGTAGTTTGATGTAGTCCCATTTGTGTATCTTTTATTTTGTTTCCCTGAACTGAGGCAATATATCAGAAAAAACATTGCTACAAGGAATGGTCGAGATTTTACTATGTTTTCTTCTATGATTTTTATGATTTCAAGTCTAACATTGAAGTCTTCAATCCATTTTTAGTTTATTCTTGACTGTGTCATAAGAAAGTGTTCTAGTTTTATTTTTTGCACCGATCAGTCCAATTTTTGCAATATCATTTATTGAAGAGACTATCTTTACCCCATTGCATGTTTTTGCATCCTTTGTCAAATATAATTGACTGAAACAGCATGAACTTAGTTATGGGCTCTCTATATTGTACCATTCATCTATATGTCTGATTTTATGCTTGTAGCATGCTGTCTTCACCTGAGGTTATTTTTTCATTGATTTTTAGATAGAATGGAAGAGGGGGAGGGAAGGAAAGAAGGGAGGAAAGAGAGAGAGAAAGAGAGAGAGAGAGAGAGAGAGAGAGAGAGAGAGAGAGAGAGATATGGATGTGAATGAGAGACATTGACTGGTTGCCTCCTGCACAACCCCGACCTAGGCTGGGAATTCAGCCTGAACCCAAGTATGTGCAGTTGACTGAGAATTGAACCCACAACCCTTTAGTCCGCAGGCTGATGCTCTAACCACTGAGCCAAACCGGCCAGGGCTGTAGCATGCTATTTTGATTACTGTGACCTTGTAGTATAGTTTGACATTAGGCAGCATTATTTCTCCAACTTCGTTCTTCTTTGTTGTGATTGCTGTTGCTATTTGGGGTTTTTGTGGTTCCTTATCAATTTTTGGAATATTTGCTCTAGTTCTCTGTAATGTGCCATTGTTCTCTTGATGGGAATTGCTTTGAATCTGTAGATTGCTTTGGGTAGTATGGACGTTTTATTGATGTCAATTCTTCCTATCCATGAACACAGTATATGCTTCCATTTTTTGTATCTTCTTCAATTTCTTTCTTCAGTGTCTTATAATTTTTCGAACACAGGTCTTTTACATCCTTGGGTTAATTTTTTTCCTAGTTTTTTTGTTTTTGTTTGAAGCAATTGTGAATGAGATTGTTTTCCTAATGTCCCTTTCTAGTAGATCAGTATTGGTGTATAAAAATGCAACTGATTTCTGAATATTTATTTTGTATTCTGCCACTTTATTGAATTTTTAAGAAATTCATTCATTTATATTAACTAAAGGATATTGAGCTATTTTAAATCTTTTGTTGAATAAGAGGATAGTATAAATAAACAGAATACTGAACAATCCAGTAGATAATGTAATAGCTGAAATTTTACTAAAACACAAAAATGTTTTTATGTTGAACTGTCTACATTAAAATCCAAAAGAAATATATTAAAAATATAATTTAGAAGAAGTATGTCTGTGAGGATATGATAAAAACCAGTTTATTTTAATTATAAAAGTCCATATTATTTATAGGATATTCTTGCTTAGTTAATGTGTCAACCCTCATTCTCAATTTAATATGAAAATTAAGCAAAACTATAAAAGTTTTTATATATGAATGCCACAAATGTATCTAATTATCAATTTTACCTAGTATTGATTGACTGCTATCTGTCTTTGAAATCATTATAAGAGTTTTATTATATATATTAAAAATGGCTATGGTAATTCCAGCTTAGCATCTTTTGTTCATATTAACATTTTTAATTCTGTTAATTTTGGAGGGATATACTCTCTTTTTTGAAAAATTTAATTAGGGGGTGATTATTTTTAATGTATTTATGTATATCAAAAAATGTTATCTATTCAATAATTGTGGGTTGGTTTCTCTAGTGAAATTGATTTTTTGAACTGAGCAAATATGATCTATTCTTTGTAAGTTCGTATTTACATGACCAGTTTTGTGGGGATACCATTAACTTATATTTAGAGATGTTATTTTATACATATACGTATCACTTTGTTCTGCAAAGGATTTAAGATGAACTATGATATTATGTATACATGTTTATGTCTGTTGAAGGTTAAACTTTACAGATATGTCTTCATCGAACCATATTCATATTTTTTTGTCAGCGCTAATACATTAGCAATATGGAAAGACTTGCTGTTTGAGTTATAGGATTCAGGTGGCATTTCATTAATTTAATAGATGAAACAATAGAAAGAATACCATGCTCTCAGAACTAGAAATGACCTGAGGGTACAGTGGGTTCATTGTTAGAGGCTTTCCAGGCCAGGATTACAAGTTATAGAGCTTCGGTATTTTAACTTGCATTAAAGCTCTTGTCTTACTACTGTTTTTATCCACTGTGTTTTTGAGAATTTTATTTCTTTTGGTGCATAATAATAAGATCCACTTAAAGACTTTTGTAGAGGCACTGTATTTGTAGTGGTTTGAATTCACATAGACATGGATATAAATCCTGGCTCTACCAGATAGCCACTGTGTGACATGGGGATCACTACATGATCTTACAGGTCTTTTTTTTTTTCCCTCCTTAATAATGGGTATAATAATAGTTTTTTTTCATAGGGATGTTGTGTATTTTAAGCAGAATAATTTATGTTTTTGCTAGTCCCTGTCTCATGGGAAGTGCCACACAATAGAGCTGCTGCTGTGGTCCTCAGCATTAGTACTGTTCACAGGGTCTCATAGAATGTTCATGGGCCATTACAGATGCTCATCGTTTTGTCATTTTTCTGGTGGTTAGCAATGTCTGCAACATCTAAAATAGTCAGTGCTGTTTGGACACATACTTAAATTACAGTAACATAATAGGAAGAGAATTACTAATTTAACAATATTCTTAAGAGATGTTTTATTATCAAGGAGGAAAGGGTCATAGTCTTTGAATTAAGAAAATCACCAAGAAGGTACTAAGGTTTATTTTAAGAATTTTTTTATTGTGACTAAAACAATGGAATATTCTTTAAATGTCATCCAAATGTGTGCTTAATACCTTAGAAATATTCCAAAACCTTGCATTGTAGCAACAAAGAACTACTCCAGACTGACAACTAGGCCATGATTTATTACAGGATCTGCTTTTAACATTATTTTGTCTGGAATGAACAGAGTGGTTGAAGAAAGTCCATCCATCTTTTTGTTTATTTGACATCTATGCCACATTAAATATACCTTAAAGAAACAATATATAAATAAGAAATTCTACTTAACAGTGATGATTACTCACCAGGAAGACAAATTTCTGGACAATAATATAAAAGAGAATCCTGTCAAGCAATGTCTGTTAAATTCAAATGAAGCATATTTTTTTAAACCTAAATGAGTTTTCAAAGCAAATATTTTAGTTTCAGTGTCTTTCCAAAAGTTAGCATTAGAATGTGTTCTGTTGTTCTTTCTCTTCAGCAAAATTAGCACTATCTCCCAAGCTTACCTCTTCTGGCTCAATTACTGATGATGTTTGATATGAGAAACTAGTAGAAATACAATGTGCCCTCTTTACTGTTAATGTTTTTCAAAAAGGTGAAAAAACATTGAGAGGCAAGTAGGTAACGATTTTGACAAATACATTTGTTGTCAAAATACATCTTTCATGCTGTTGGAAGGAGTCTTTTCTATATATATTTTTTAAGTTATTTGGGGAAGGAGGGAGGAAATAGAGTATTTGAGGCAGGAAGAATACCTTGACAGCATTATGCATTATTTTCTGAAAATGTTAGGACCTGAATAGAAGTGTCTGCCCAGGAATTTAGAGCCACATAGTAGTTTGTAAATGAGACACCATGCATTACCAACAAATGGTCTCTATTGGTGCTTCTTTCTTTTGTTTGTTAATCCTCACCTGAGGATATTTCTCCATTGATTATTAGAAACAGTGGAGGGGAGGGAGGGAGAGAGAGAGAGAAACATCAATGTGAGAGAGACACATCGATTGGTTACCTCACCAGGGATTGAACCTACAACCCAGGTACACGCCCTTGACCAGAATCAAACCTGCGACCCTTCAGTCTGCGGGCCAACATTCTAACTGCTAAGCCAAACTGACCAGGGCTCTATCGGTGTTTCTATCTGAATGTCTTATGTATTAGGTTTAATTTCAGATTTATTTATTGCAAATTTGCAGGATTTTTTTTTAGTGTCACAATTGTTAAATATAGATTTTTGGAAGGATAGGAGAATTCTGCTTCCTTTTACTATACTTTTTAATATTAAAAAGAGTATACTTTTTAATATTAAATGTTACCAATATGCTGCTTGCTAGTCAATTGATGTTTTCAATAATACAACCAAGATACCGCCCTCCTCCGTAAATTGGTGGTTAGCTTTATGACTGTCTCCAAATACTTGAGTGTATTTGACCTGCATACTTAAAATTTAGTAAACTTGTAGGTGCTACATAAACTACAGTATTGCTAGAATTCTAATTCTGAATTCTTATTGCTCATGAATAAAGATCAAGATTGATTCAGTTGGTGGTTGTTGGATCGTAGAGATTTCTTGGTATATTAATCCTAGCAGTGCTGGCTGCTGAGCTATATTACAGATAGTACTGGAACACTCTTTCTGGGCTCTGCAAAGTATGGCAGTAGATGGTGCTTGTTCTAACTTTCCACATCGGCTGTGTGTCCAGTTTCACATGAAAGGAGCATGATAAAGAAGGCTGTAACCTGGTTACAGTCAGCAGCTGAGTGTCCACAGAAGGGACAGAATTCCCTGGGTGGTCATAGCTTTAAAGGGGATGGGGGAGTAAAGAGCTTTGCTACTAGAATGCTTAAAGACAGTTTGTATGCTAAGTCTTTATTGTACAAGGGAAAACTATTATATTTGTGAAAGTTTGCTACTTTTAATCTGGCCTTATCCATTTAAGATGATAGATAGTATGAATGAAATTATATGGTTGAAAGGTAACGTTTAGAAATTGGATTAACATTCTCAGCATATGTAAAAACTGAAACTCATAGAAAGATTCTTAGTGGCCCAAGCATGCAAAATAATTTCTGAACCGAGATTTTAACTAGGTTTGTTCATTTTTATCCTAGTATTGTTTTAAATTAGATTTTGCCATGTCTACTAACACTAAGTCCACTAGAATGCATACTTAATACTTTTGGAGTAGAATATGAATAAGTTTTCTTTCTCTGTCTTGTCCATATTCTTATTTCACTTGTGTGAAAACTAAGATCCAGGGACTTGCCCAAGGCTATGTGACTACTTAAGGACATGTTTTAACATTATCAGGTCAACCACACATGTTAGTGGGCATTAATCTAGCTAGTATTTGAGACATTTGTTGAAGTATACGCTTTCAAAACAGTTGGATATTAGGATCTCTGTTTCTTTTAAAAGGCATTAAATAAGGGATTAAATGTTGATACGGTTTTTAAAGGCCAGGAACCATTCTTTAACTCTTTTTAAATTATAGTTGGCATACAGTATTATATTACTTTCAGGTGTACAACATGGTGATTCAGCATTGGTTTGTGTATTGAATAGGTCAGTGTAGCATTTGAACCTAGTACATGGGTAATTGTGTGAAAGTCAGGCTATCTAGAAAAGTAGCTGTATGCTTATAGGAGTATGGTAGTTTTTGCATTAGTAAGTTGTGTGTGTTAATAATTCATGATGACACAGAATCACTCCTGTTCTTCTGTTGTATATTAACATATTTTTCTTAGAGTGATACAATATTTAGTGATGGTGGAATTAGTAAAAATATCACATATGGGGGTATATATTTATATGCATACTCACACATACATATTTTAAAGTGGGAAATTGTTGGAAAGGAAGCAAGTAAATAGGGCTGTCCCCAGTTAGGTAGGCCAAGAATTTCCAGCTGTAAATTAAATCCTGGTGTGCAGAGTAATTTTTCCCTCTCATATGTGTATCTGCTGGAACGATTGCTCAGTTTTAGGGACCACTGCCAGATCACCTGTTTGTCCTGTGTTCACCCCCAACATTCATCCCTGTGCTTAGATTTTAGCTTAAGCATATCTCCTTTCTGATTGCATTCCCTGTCCATTTCAGATTAGGATGGGTCCATGCTGGTCTTCAGGTCCCTGTTCTTCCTTTCATTTTGTATACCTGTTCGGGTTCATTTGATCAACTTTTTAGCTTTAGGGGCTAACAGCTCACAAACTGGTGTTCTTAAATCAGTTCATTCCTCTCAAGTTCTGACCTCCCTGAGGAATTCTCAAGAGTTTGTCAACAGTTTTATCACCTTCGAAGGGATAAAAAAGTGTTCTTGGTGAGCAGAAATATCTTACTATTGTTATGTCTAAAGCACAGATATGTGTACAGTACATAAACATAGACAGTGTACCTAGGGTTTAAAAATTCCATGGATGTAAACGATTAGGGGGAAATTTTTCTTAAAAAGCAGTTTAGCTGGTAGTAATGAAAAAAGGTTGAGAACCACTGTTCTACACCTACATAAATCTACGTGCTTTTTGGACATTTCCACTTGGATGTTACTTAAAAACTTCAAACTCAACTTGTTCATAACCGAAGTGATATTTTTTCATTGCCCACCCCACCCAAATCTGTCCTCGTCCTTTCTGTCTTGTCTCAGTTAACGGCATCACCTGGGTTTCAGGTCCACTCTGTCCCATTATCTCTATCCCCAAAGCATTATCTCAGCTCAGGCTGTCATCTTTCCCTGCCTGGATTATTGCCACAGCTCTTTAAATTACTCTTCCTGCTTCTGTTATTACCCTCACTCCAATCTTTTATCCACACTACCCTGCAGGGAGCTTTCTAAAATGTACGTCTGGTCATCTCTCATCTGTTTAAAAACTCCAGGTTCTTAGGGATCAGAATCCTATTTCCATTGCATGACCTACCTTTTCTTTTATTTTCTTTATTTTTCTGTCTTTCCAGATTTATATCTTTTTGCTCTACCTTCTTGCTCTCCCTGACACACACTTGTATTGTAGAGTCATTCAGTCTCCTCTGATGTGCCATTTTCTTCCTCGTCTATGGCCTTTTGCAAAAGCTGCTCTTCTGCCCATGATCTTGAGCCTTTGACTTTTTCTTCCCTTCCTTAACCCCATGCAACTTCCTCTCTACCAGTGTTCAATTTAGATACCATGTCCTCCTAAATGTACTTTGTGATTAGTTTTACTGTACTGTTTGTCACACCAGGGTAAGGACGTATTTTCTGTCGTCCCCCACCCCCCACTAAGCATCTGTTGAGGAATGACTGTACCGACTGCTGTATCTCCAACCATGCAGTTTCTAGCAGGCATCCTATCAGCATGCACCAGATGGACACATGTTCAAACGTAGGGGTTCTTGTAGGCGCCACTATTCTATTGACTTCTCTAGGTACTTACCATATATTTCCCCCCATAAAATGTCACATACTAGATTGGATTATACTTATTCCTTCTTTTCAATTAATGTTAGTGGCTTTGACCAAACAGCAATATGTTGTTTCAACTACTTAAATATTTGCTTTTCAAAAATAGAATTAACTCATTTTACAACTCTTTTATTCTGATCTACAGAATACAGTATTAACATTATTTAAATAGGCAGATTATCAAAATATGTTTGATTGCTTTTTTCTCCCTCTCGTCCTGTTTAGCTAAAGGACACAAAATCAGCAGATCAGAAAACAACGCTGCTTCATTTTCTGGTGGGAATATGTGAAGAAAAGTACCCTGATATCCTGAAATTTGTGGATGACTTGGAACATTTGGACAAAGCGAGCAAAGGTTTGTGCTTTTATAGAAAATATTTCACTGCTCTGGGTCTTCATTTCTTAAAGACAAAAAGTAATTAATGCCTTTTATTGGAATATGCTTGATATTTCGTCACAGTGTTTTCTTACTGAATACATCACTTTATTTTATTTTATTTTTTTTTCATAATTGAGATTTTATTGTGTTTTGAGGATAAGTACACAGACATTTCAATTTGTACACAATTCTTAACATACGTACCAAAAATGTAAAGTCATGTAGTTGTGATTCTTTTCTAAACTTATTCCAGTGACTTTCCAGCTTAAAATTTGGAGGCTAATTTTCCTCAATAGAGTATTAAGTACCAATATCTTCAAATGTTGATACGCTGTTACATCAAAGTCCCACTAATTCACAATTTAATATCATATATACTACATAATCAAATTTTTAATCTTTCACAGCACATTAACAAAGTTACTAGGAAAACTGGACTACCACACCAAAGATGTTACAGAGTGCACGGACTTCTGACAGGGAGAGCCAAGATCAAGGAGTGGTTTCTTTAGGAAACAATTATACCAAAAACATGGGAATAGAAGTAATTTAAAATGTTCAAGACATATTAAATGCACAACTGACTCCAAACTGCCATTTAGTATGCTTTGTATTACAGGATATAAAAACCTCCCCCATCTATGGAATGCTAAGCTGACACCCAAGACAATCAAAGCCTCCCATATTCAATATCCCACTATTTTCTGGTTGTACCAAAAAATAAACAACCAGCAAATGATTTCACCTCTTAAAAAAAAGCATTTACACTTAAAAAAATGGGATGAGGTGGAATTCCCTCCTTCTTAAAAATGTTTCTAGAGCTACTAAAAAACTTGCATTTACAAAATAGTTGATAAAAATATTCCTCTGGATTGTACAAGAAGGGAGACAGGGGCCACTGATAAGATATGGTATATGATATTAATCGGACTTGGCTTCTTTCTCTCCTGCTTCATCTGAGGCTGGACTCTCCGCGTTTTTAGTTTCTCCATTTTCCGCGGGTAGATCTTCTTTAGGTTCCTGGTCAGCCACTTCAGCCTGCTTTCCCTTTGCTCCCCTTTTCCCTTTCGTTTGCACTTTCTTGTCTGCAGATTTATCCTTTACCGCCGCCTTTTTTGGCTTCGTTTCCACTTTTGCAGGAGCAGGTTTGGCTGACAACCTCGCCGACCTCCTCTTGGGCTCCTCCTTCGCCGCCCCCTCGGCAGAGCTAACCTTCCTCTTGGGCATTGTGGCAGCGGGGCCGGGCGGGTGCTGAGTGCCAGAGGGCCGCGGCGCGCCTTGTGGCTTCCCGAACCTGGGCTGCCTGGCCGCTCTGAATGCATCACTTTAAAAATAGGAGTTGCATAGAACATTTGTTTTATGAATTGTCATTATTTTTGTTATGAGTTTAATTTGATTAGAATATGCGGCCCTGTATTCAAAAAAATCAGATGTTCTGTAGTTTAAACCTTTTATTTATTTTATTATGTATTTTTTGGGTACGTGCCCCTAGCGGGAACCAACCGAACCCGGGACTCTCTGGTCTGCAGGCCGATGCTCCAACCACTGAGCCAACCGGCCAGGGCTGTAGTTTAAACCTTTTAAATGGATATGCCTGACAGCGCCACCCCTGTTGCTAAGTCTGCTCTACGGGTGGCCAGTGTCATTCACAAGCACCTGGTACTACTATGTGTCTGAGCCAAGCAGTGGTAGTCAGTATCCCCCATTTAGGAGAGTCTTAAATCTGTATCCACCCACCTTGTGGGCGGAGCCGGCTTTCTCCAACCGAGTGACGCCAGACTTCCTCAGACTCATTCTCTCCTCCCTCTGCTCACATTGCTAACCTGCTTCTAGCCCCGACTGTGGATTTAGATCTGGTTATAAAGGGTCATAGAAAAGATAGGACCATTACTATTCTTGGTTATAATGTGATCAAATATAATTTTTTGACCATCTGAAGAACCCAATTTTTATTTGCCTATCACATCAATCCTATGGGGGAAAAAAACTTTAATTGGCTCCCAACAGCCAATTTATGAATATACATTTGTATGAATATACACAAATGTATGATACACATTTTGAAAGACAACTCACTTGAAATGGTGGATTATCTGTACTTTTTTTTGTGTTGAACACTGGTCATTAGTAATGTCAAAGTATTTTGTAGTCTGTTTATTTCCTTCTTAAAATTCGAACTTGTCAACCTAAAGAAGGACACTGTATTTTTTCCATATTATAGTGAATATTCCTTCTTAAATTAAAAAAAAAAATCACTTTTATAATTCCCTACCTCCTTTAAATTGTTTTTCCTTCTATAAATGGGGGTTGTAGCCCATTATCTGCAGAATGGCATGTGATTACTTGAGATGGTCTTTGACACATTTTCCTGAGATGTATGTTTCCTTGAAGTGTGTATCTTATACAACCTGGTTGCGGGGAGGGGGAGCAGTGCTGGAAATACTGGTCTGGATTTTTAAGACCAAAACTAAACTTTTAGCTTTACCCTTCACTCCTGCCTCCCATGCTCTAATGATATGAATTACTTGCTTTGCCCTTACTTTACCTTAAAATGTTCTTGGTAAGAAGATATTGTGTGTGTGTGTGTGTGTGTGTGTGTGAAATTTAAGAATGAAAATAATTTAAATTATTTTCTTATATTAAACAGTGGGAGATAGGGCCAAAAGGCTTAGAGAATAAAACATTAAATATAACTCAGTGATACTCAAGTAGTTTTTAAGTGGTTCTTTACCTTAGGGAAAGTGGCTTTTCTAAAATGAGATTTTTGAAATTTGGGGTAAAATTTGAATAAATGGGATGAAAAAGAATTGAAAATGGGTGTTCTTGATGAACATTAAACTTGATAAGTAACAGAGTGGTGAATGAAAAACTGGTGCAAAGTGCCTTGAAATATAGAGGAGTTATTTTTTTTCCTAGGGAAGAGATAGTTGAGTAGTTAATAGCTTATGTCAAGATTAAGTATTTAGCAAGAATTAAAGCAGTGCAAACATTTTCTGCTGATAGCAGTTTGTATTTCTGATCACTTCACCATCTTTCCAACTGTTCTGAAACTGAACAGTAAGCCTGAACATACTTCTCTTTCAGATGCATTTCTTACCATGGAATTTGTATGCTAGCAGTTTTTGCTTGTAAATCAAGTTTTTGAAATATAATTTATCTATTATGACTCATTTGATTGTACTTAAAATTCTGTACAAATAATATGATTTTTTTTTTTTTGCTTTTGAAACATATTTAACTTTCACAAGGGCTTGCAGAGTTGTAACTTGGTAATTAGATTCTCCTGCTTGTTTTCTTTCCTGGTGTTTCTATGGGGCAGTTGGGACCTGGGGGGGTTTAGTTTCCATCTGTTATACCAGAGAAACGCATATGCGGATGGGTCAGCAGATACCCTTAATGTGTTTCACAGGGAGCAGCCAACTCCATATTTGAAATGGAATAGCCATCACTGAGATAATTTTTTTATAGTGTCGGTGATTGTTGAGCATAATTTCTTTCTATGCTTGTATTAGTCTATTAATGAGGGAGACTTTTAGAGAAATAAATGTGATGTTTTGGATGAAATAAGTCAGTTTGCTTTGGAGAATTTCAATGCTCTTTTATTATATATCATTATTTAAAAATTTCCAGATTTGAAAACTCCTCAGTGAGCTATCACATGAATTAAAAAGTACCTTTGTTTTTGAGACATAACAAATCTTGGCCATTTGGTACTCCTGGATCAGCAGGGGGAACTTTCATTGCAACTAATGAGCTTACCCGTATGACAATTTTCAAAAATCTACTTCATTAGGGCTGCTTCTTTTCTAAGAGATAATAGCTTACAGCTTATGTGTTGTGTTTCAGTGAAAGGGTTTCGGGTCATTATTGTATTTCTGTATACCATTGTGATAGTTCTTTCCTTTCCGGACTTCTCAGGGTTGAATACATTTTCCTGTGTCTAAACAGGTGAAATTAATGAACTCTAATCTACGAAGGTTTTATGGATTATTTCACACACCCTGTTTCATTATTAAATTGGAATGGTATTTTATTAATGAGTAGAGAATATGACAAAACTGTGGGGTTTCTTGGCATGTATTAAAATGAAACAAAGGTGAGTTTACAATGTCACCTTGTTCAGCTCTCTCTTTTTCAGGGTTATAACTCTAGCATATATTTCCATTATTCCCTAGATAGTCAACTCTGAATTCTAGAAATGCCATGCTAGTTCACTCTGTAACTTATTCACTCATTCATTTAACAAGCATGGTTGTATGATTAGTCTGTGCCAGAAACTGTGCTCCTGTCTTGCTGCTGACCTAAGGTATAGTTTCTGTGTCTTCCTGCAGCTCAGACTCCCTCCCTCATATCAGGTTTCTGCCCCAACTGGCTCCTCCCTCTTACAGTCAATATCCTTGACCTCCTCTCCTTCCGCAGCCTCGCAGCCTCTCGTTGTTGCTGTTATCACTGGCCTAATGCTGAGCCCTTCTCTTTTTTCTCTCTATAGCTTCTCCTCAGGTGATCTCTTTAGTTCCCAAGGGCTTAAATACCTTCATAAAGTCAATGTCTTACAAATTTACATCCAACACTTTCCTTCTAAGCCTCGCACTTGCATGTCCAACAGCTTACTTGCCGTCTCCAGCCACATCTCAATTTGTAATTCACAATGTGCAATAGAAGGTGGCTCTTGATTCCTACACCCTTAACCTCTCCTTTTAATTACATGAGAAAATCCTTCTTAGCCTCTTCCTTCTGTTCCTCTTTCTCATTTGCCCTTCTTTTTAGAGCCTTTCAGCATCTCAACTGAGAGCTGTGTGGTAGATTCCAAGGTAAATCTATGGGAAGCAGCAGCTGTGGCCTAGAATGTTGTCTAGTTCTGTCCTTCATCAGGTGACAAAGTAAATGTCACCTTCTCTTTGGTGCTTTTTCCAGGTCCTTACTGGGAAACTCACTGAAGTTTCTGTGTATTTTGCCCTTAAGGATAAATTTAGAGGTTTCCCAGAAAATCTTAGACCACTATTTAAGAACTCCTACTGTATACTAGAGACAATTCCTGGAACTGCTGGGAATGTAATTAGCTTCTAGACAAAGGACAGTATTCAGTGTATTATCAGACTGGATTTAATGCTCGTCCATTTTTATTTTTGTTACTTTTTTCTGTTTCCACATTTTTAGCTTTCAGGAGTAATATATATATATATATATATATATATATATATATATATATATATATATATAATTTTTTTTCTCTCTCCATTTTTTACTCTCTGCTTTTAAGGCTTTATTTGTTTGCTTTTAGCTAGTAATTTCTTGGTCTGACCCAAATATTTGTCTACTCAAATACATCTCCCAGTTTCCAATTCCTTGTGACTTTCCAACATTTTATGATAAATGCCTCACTAAATACCAAATGTTTACCTTTTATTCACCTACTGTGAACACTTAGAACACTTAATTTCCAGGTGGCTGCCACCTGGAAACTGCATAGTGTTTGAAAATTCCAAACTCATCTGCTGTAACAAACAGAAAGCATTTCAAAGGCTTCCATTAACCTGCTTATGCTACGGACTTCCAAAAATTCCAATTAGAATTTTTTAGTGAGTTTTATATACATATTTTGAATACTCATTGCATTTTATATTTTAAATATATATTGTCAATGCATTAAAATATTTATTGTACAACAAATTAACACATAAGTAACGTTGTGTTAGTTGGAACTATTATGTCAGGAAGGTTATAGGTTGGGGCCTCATAATTTTGTGAGATAATTCATTTCATGTTTCATATCACTTGTAGGATATTGAAGTTTTTGAAAATATATATTAGTGTACGTCTCTCCCAATATTGTGAAGTAATTTGATAGGATACATTGTTGCTGGTGGGAGACATTTATATTAAAATAGTTTTGTTAGAGAAGACACTCATGTAGGATATTGCTTTAATTGAGTTGTCAGTGAAGAGCAAAAACATATATGGTGTCTTGGACTGAATTCTGTTCCAAAACATTGAATTTCTAAGCCTCAGAAAATGACTATATGTGGAGATAGGGCTTTTAGAAGTGAATTCTGTTAAAATGAGGCCTTTAAGGTGGGCCCTGATTCAGCCTGACTAGTCACCTTATGAGAAGAGGCAGTCTGGACTCAGAGAGACACCCTGGATGAGCACACACAGAGGACAGACCCTGTGAGGACACAGCGAGAAGGTGGCCGTCTGCAAACCAAGGAGAGAGTCTTCAGAACAAACCAAACCTGCTGACACCTTCTCTTGGACTCTAGAGCGTTGAAAAAATGGATTTCTGTTGTTTAAGCTGCCCAGTCTGTGCTATTTTGTGATGGCAGCCCTAGCAGACTAATACACTAATTTTTCTTTCTTAGAGTTTTTTTGGCTACAGAATAGAGTAGTAGCCTATACTGAATGACTTTTTACTTCATCAGATTGGTTGAAGAAATACAGACCTGCTGTGCTGAATGCTCATTTGCTAGTAATCAATTAAGGAATATCAAAGATTCTTGTACAAACCATGAATTATTACATAATTTTAGATAATTACAAGTATGTTTCAATTCTGTTTTTGAATAGACATGACACATAAATGAGTACATGTATGAGGAAACATTGAGACATTCTTAATAAATATATTCATGAATATTTACATTTCATTTCAGGGTTAGATCTATGGCAGCTCCAAATTTTATTTTAGAATGCATTCATTTATACTGGGATGTGCTATTTTTTTCCTTTTCTGTTACTATATGCCAATGTGTATTTATTTGCCATGTATCCCTGTTGTGCTAATATAATAGTTGTAATTTTATTGTAAGCAACTAGCTGATAAAGGCTAGTTACACTGAATCATCTTTTCTATACTTTTCCAAAAGGGGAGAAATGAATAGATGGTTTTGCCCTTTTTTTTTTTTTTTTTTTTTTTTTTTTTCATTATCCTATGGAAATAGTGTGGACATTTGGTATTTCCTAGCTGGATAGCACTGGTTTCCCAGGGAGGGGTAGAGTAACAAGTGTCTGTAAAGCTAGTCTATGACTTCTGTGTAATTAGGCCTCGATGATCTCATCTGACAATCTGTAGCCACCTAATATACCTAGAAATCTTAATTTTTATATTATTGCAAGGCAAGTATAAAAAAGATAAACTTACAAAAATGCAGTTCACACATGGTTTTGCACATTATTTGTAAAATTAGCACTTTAGCATGAAATGGTATGATGAAATATGGCTAGGCCATTCACAAGGTAATTATAGGACTCAGGAAAATATTTATGGTGCACTGAGACTGAGGAGCCACATGGTCCAAGTTGTCCGTGTTTTGTTTCAATCCCTGCCAGTTCATTTTCAGGGATTATCTATGTAGAGTTGGCACCAGAAGTTTAAAATGGAGACTTTCATGCGATATTGTTTAGTACAAATATAAACTATTTTAGAAAGCAGCAGAATGGAATATAGAAAGAACATGACAAAAATCCCTAAAAGGATGAAGGATTCTGTGGACTGACATAGAAGAATGCTGCGCAGGAAGGAACCTCTTGCACTAAAGATGTTTTTTGCGATTCTGAGCTAAGAACGTTTCCTGAGTCGGCTGCTGCTTGGATTGGTAGATGATGAAGAAGAAAACCACATCAGGAAGACCACTCTATCTTTTGGAGGTTAGCAGACAGAAAGTGGCATCAATACAGCATTAATCTTTGTGAGAAACACAGTTTACAGTGTTTGCAGCATCTGGCCAGCTACAGGCTTGAAATAGCTACTCAGCTCCATCAGTGTCACCCACGAGCCATGGTGACATCAAACCAAGGACAGTATCAGCAGTGATGGCCGAGGTCTCGGAGCTCTCTTACTCTGTGTCTGCAAAGCAGCGTTTACTACACCACTGGTTTGCAGTATGACGTGGGAGATTACAGACAAGGTAGAGGAAAGAGAATTCCAGAACGAGAGCATCTGAAGGGTAGCTCAGCAGGGCAATCCTGTGTACCACGGAGAAACCTAAGCAGTGGAACAAACACATGGATGGCAGTCTGCTGCTTCTCATTGCTCACGAGGCTGACATGGGACCGGGTGGGTGAAGAGGCGTGGAGTTAATCAGATGCAGCAGGTGGAATTGCCAACGGATCCCCAGGAACCAGGCTGTGTTTATGCAGCCTACAGAATGTTGAAGTGGTAGTTATATTAGTTTTGTAGGGCTGCCATAACTTATTAGCACACACTAGGTTGCCTTAACCAACATGCTTATTCTCTGACTGTTGAGGAATACAGAAGTCAGAAGTCAAAGTGTCGGTAGGATTGGTTCCTTCTGGAGGCTCTCAGGGAGGAACCATACAATGCCACTCTTTTAGCTCCTAGCGGCTGCTCGCAGTCCTTGGCATTTTTCTGCCCCCGTTTCATATTGCCTGCTTTGTGTCTCTGAGTCCTCACCTCTCCTCACAAGGACACAGGTCATTTGATTTAGGGCCCACCCTAAATCCAGGATGATAGCACAAGGTCCTTAATAGATTTCCTCTGCAGAGATCCTATTTCCAAATGAGTCACGTTCTGAGCTGCTGGGTAGACGGGTTTTGCGGGGACAATATTCAACTCACTACAGCCATCCTTGTCATCAGTCCTATATGGATGGGGGTAGTATTATCATCTGAGTATTATGAAACAGCTGAGGGAAATTACACTGATAGGTATACGTAGAAAGCATTTCTCATTATATTGTGAAACTTTTTTTTTTTTTGCATTTATCTTCAGATAGAGCAGGAGGGAGAGAGGGGGGAAGAGAGAGAGAGAAACATAGACTGGTTGCCACCCACACAACCCCAACCAGGGCCAGGGACAAACTGCAACCGAGGTACGCGCCCCCAGCGGGAACCGAACCCGGGTCTCTCTGGACCACAGGCCGACGCTCTAACCGCTGAGCCAAACCGGCCAGGGCTGTGAAACTTTTTGGTGTTTGACAGTGGTTGTCGATGAGCTTGTGGAACACCCTTTTCTTACATCATATGCAAATATTAAAGCAGTTAAAACCAAAATTTAGAACATTCCTCTGAATTTAAGGAATGTTTATTGACAGTGACAATTATAATAACTCCAGTAAATGATTTCAGTGGGCAAAATGAAAACATGATTCCAGTTAGATTGTAGAGGTTTTGTATTGTGGGAGAGGCTGTTGTTACTCTGAAGCTAGAGAATTGGGATCCAAACCCCAGCTCTGCCTGTTGATAGAGGTATAACCTTGGATGACTTCCTTCTTCTCTCTGGGACTTAGTTCTTTTTACATAATGGGGATTGTATAATTGTGCTTAAGTCAGACATGTGTAATGAGGATTAAATAGGTTAATAATATAAATAGTCATAGAGTTTGAACAATATCTAGTAAGCAATGTACAAATATTCTCTATCTGTGTTGTAGTTGTAGTTGCTGTTATATTTCAGTGATTATTTCTTGTTGACATGGACCTGCCTGTGGTGTCAATAAATGTGCAGGTAAACATCCATCTCTGAATAACACATTATAGAATTTTAATATATATTCTCAAACGTTTTCTAAACACATTCCAACTGTCTTACCTGAGACTTATGCAAGCTTTAGAAAGCAAGGCCAAGAACTTTATAGATTTATGTTAATTGAAAAATTTTGCACTTTTCTAAAAATTAGAGAATGATCTCCATACAGAAAATTGCACAAATCATAAATGTGCAACTCAGTGCCTCTTCACCAGGTGGACATCCGAGCATAGGGCATGGAGTTCGGAAATGAGTTCTATTCTCCCGCGTGTGCTTCAGCCTGACACTCTATTTTATTTCATAATTTGAACTTTGATATAAGATTTCTTTTGAAAAAGGGTTTCTACTACTAAATAACCTTTAAAAAACAACCAGTCTTCTAGCAACTCTTCAACAACTTGGAGGTTATTTTTTAATGAAAGTGTTTGCATGTTATTTAAAAAACGAATTTATCAGCTCAGAATTATTAAGGAGTGCCCTATGGAAATATGAACTCACATGTAAGATAAATGATATGTGATAGAAACATCTAAAAAGATGTTTTACTCACCTTCATATGAAAACCTGAAGAAAATGTTTTGCTCCTCTCAGAAGAGGTCATCTTTAAGTATAGATTTGAAATTGATCACTAGGGAGACACTTTTGTTACATACATATCCCGTGATGGCAGTTTGTCAGCAGCTATTTGTCAAACTGCATATTTTAAGGAAAAAAGAACTAGTGCTCATTTATAGTTTTTGATATGTTTTGAAATGTTTTTGGAAAGAACTCTTTCTAAAACATTTATTGAGCTCTTGCTACATAGTGGAGATTGTCCTAGGCACTAGTATTAGAAAGGATTTGACTTCACTTTGAGTGACAGGGAAAAAAAATAGCAGTGGCATAAATAAGATTCATTTATTCATTATTTCATGATTTGTTTGTTTAATATCTCTTCTGTCCCAGGCACCATCTGGGGTACTGGAGAAAGTACATGAACACAAGGAAAAGTCTCTGCTCTCTTGAAGCTTACATTTTAGGTTATGGATACAGAACATAAACCAGAGAGAGACGTCAGTGTGTATTATGTAAGAGAGGTAGCTTTGCAATTCCAGGGCAGGGTTTTTGGCATTGATGTTGAGTGGGCAGAGAGGCCCTGTAGAGAAGGTGGCCTCTGTGCAAAGCTTGAGGGAGGTGAGAGGATGCGAGGCATCCGAGTATTCGGAGAGGGACCCTAGGCGGAGAAAAGAGCAAATGCACAAGCCCTACACGTGGAAATGAGGCTGGAACAGAGGGAGGAACGGCGTGTGTAATAGGAGGTAAGGTCAGAAAGGTGACAGGCATCCTATAGGTCAAGGTTGGCCTTTGTAAGGATTTGCTTTTACTCTGAGGTAGCAAGCCACTGGAAGGGTTTTGAGCAGAAGACTGACATCTGACTTGTATTTTCAGAGGATTGCTTTGGCTGTTATGTTGGGGGGCGGTGTAGAGGAACAATGGCAGAAGCGGTGAAACCACTCCAATGCTGGGGAGAGGTAATGTTGACTTGGGCCAGGAGGTGGTAGCACGTGTGGTGAGAACGATTTAGACAACGAGCCTACATTGAAGGTAGAACCAGCAGGTTTTCCAATAGGATTGGTGTGTGGCATATGAGAGAAGGAGAGGAATCATAACACAGTCATTGACTGAAAAGTAGGAGTAACGATCTAGACAGGAGAAAAACAGTGGAATTTTTCAGGTCCAGAGATGTGCAGTCCAGGACTTGTTAGGCTGCAATGTCTCCCTCCAGTCGCCATATATGAAAATTCATCTCATAATTTGCAAGTCTGTCAGTCTATACTTAGTGTTCACTGGGAGCACATTAAAAGCAGTAACATCTCCCTGCCATGTACATACGCACAAGACCGTTATCCTAAGGGGACATTTTCAGTGCTGTTACAAACAGCTGTTATGGACCTCCTTTGTTTAATTAACATTTACCTTGTTCTTGAACATCTTATTTATAACAAGGAATTCTCACATCATTATAGGTAAACATGATTTCTATTAGATAAGCTTCTATGACTAATTCTGTTTTCTCTTCTAAAAAGCTGTTTTGCCTTTAAACCTCTTCATAGTTGAGGAAGCCAAGGCTGCTTATTTCTCCCCAGCGTGAGTGCAGTGGGACAGCAGAATTGACTGGTGCCCTTCCATCGCTGCGCCCACCACTTCCTCTGCTGGCCGTCCACCGCTCCTCTCTCTGGGTTCACAGCAAACGCAGGCAGCTCTCCTGCAGGGTGGTCGTAGCAGGAGCAGCAGACCCCTCACTGCACAGAGTGCAGTACATTAATTGGGGAATGCAGTAATCAGAACAAGGGGAAGAAGGGAACCGCCCAGCAGAGGAAGGCAGGTCACTGGGTGGGCATAACTGGATGCTGGCTCAGCATTGCTTCTTCCCATTGGCCTTCTGTTAGGAACTAAGCTGCAATTTATTTTGAGTTTGTGCTTTTTTATCATCTTGTTTCAATTTTAAACATTTTCAAAATTGTAATGGGTTTTATAATGGTATTCTAAAACTTAGATTTTGTTATAGGCCTACTTAATATTTAGAATTTTTTTAATGCTACTGAAGTTTTTGTTCATCTAGTTTATTTCTAACTTGTATTTATAAAATATTCTTATAGTTTTATAAAAATGCCTTTATTATTACAATCATTTAGGAAAAATTAGTTTTTTGGAAGTCTGAAATGCTGTAGCCTCGTATCCCTTACAAAACATTTGTGTCAGTGAGTGTAGGGAGGTCAATGTAGTTTGAATGTTTACATTGTTTTGTGGTAATACATTGTTGTTAAGCATTCTTTAAAGAAATCAATTTCTCTGGAATATGTCATGATACTTAAGAGTGAATGAGCCCAGCCAGTGTGGCTCAATGGTTGAGCGTTGACCCATGCACCAAGAGGTTGCCGGTTCGATTCCCGTTCAGGGCACATGGCCAGGTTGTGGGCCCGATCCCCAGTGGGGGGGCATGCAGGAGGCAGCCAATCAATGTGTTCTCTCATCAATGTTTCTCTCTCTCTCTCTCTCTCTCCCTTCCTCTCTCTCTAAAATCAATAAAGAAAAAAAAATTTTTTTTAAATGAATGATATTCTTCGTAAGCTTGTTATGAAAAATAATAACCAGCAACTCCAGGACATATTCACAGACGGTTATTATTTAATTACAAAGATTGCTTAAATGTGTGTAGTAATCTTTACTCTCCTTTCTTATTTGAAATTTTAACCTGGTAAATCATAGAAGCCGTCGTATTACAGAAAGCCTATATTCGTCATTGCTTTAAACTTAAATATTTATAGTTGTGATTTTAATTTTTATTTAAAGCCTATTTAACACCTCTAATATATAATTATCATAATAACAAGGAGACAAGTCTGTGTCTTAGATTTTAAGGTTCTAGATATTTAATATGTTGTATTTCCCCATTTCATTTTTAATGCTTTTACCTCAAGAAGTTATAGTTAAATCCAAAATGTATTCCTTCAAGAAACATTTGAGTGCCTGCACTATGTTATGTAACTGAAAATACACAGATGAATAAAATATGGCGTCTTCCCTTAAGGAATTCCCAGTCAATTGGGAAAAGAAGACACATGAAAAAAATAAAAGTAATAGAGTGTAGTAATTGCAAGGATGAGATCATCACCAGGCATGAAGGGTAGGGAGGGCAGCTTACCAGGGGCTGGCTGAGTTTTTACTCTTGCTAGAAGGTAGGACTAGGAGTGAATGATGGAGTGAGCAAGGCAGACAGACATTGTTTCTGTATCAGGTACAGAATGGATGGAGGGGGACGGGGGTAGGGACAGTACAAGCAGGATGTTGTTGTGGAAGTAAACTGGGAAGTAAACATGGCTGAATCCCCAGCAGAGCCAAGCCAGATTGTGGGTGGAGCTGGGATGTCGTGTAAACAGTTTATTGGCTAATTTTAAGCAGGGAGGGGGCATCTTTAAGGGAATGTTTGTCAGGAAACCCCCATGTGCAGTGTGGAGAAGGCCCTGGAGAAAAACAGAAGGAGGCCAGAGATCAGAGAAGAGTTAAGGGTTCCAGGTGACTTGAATAGTGTTCAACCAAGCAAGGAATTAGGTGCTATTTGTCAAGTAAAATGCAAGAGGTGTCATGACTGTTTGGATCCAAGGGTCACAGGAGAGAGAAGGGTCAAGGCTAGCAGGCTCCAAGCACAGGAGAAACAATTCGTGGTTATGCGCCCTACTGAGGTGCGGATAGTTGGTTAGGGCAGAGACATCACATCTGTCTGCATATTAACTGAGTGAAATGCAAAAGTTGGAATTGCCTTGAAATAATCTAATCAACCCTGTTTGATGATGGCTGTTTTTTGTTGGTTTTTTTTTTTTTTTTTTACTTCTAAATAATGGAATGAAATAAACAAATAAGATTAATTTCTTGGTCAAGAAATGTGACAAAGTTGAAAGATAAAATTCATGCACAGGTCACATACAGACACACCAGTAAATTAACACTTCTTTGAGGGTGTACAATTTAAAACTCTGCTGTAATTTGGATTTCTAATTTTAAAAAATAGTCACTGACCTCAAAGAACTTGACACGTGTAGAAAAATGTGGTTAAAATTATGTTTGAAGGTATATAAAGGAGCTAGCTGTAGAAATATCATTGCTAAAAAAGAAAAACATTAAGGAAATTTTTAAATGTTCTTTAGGGTAACTTCAGGTTTCCCCAAAGATTAGATTATAATTTATTAGCCTAGAATTTGCACCTGCCTTTCTCTCTTCCAAGGGTTCTTTGGTCAGTGTTTAAAAACTAACAGCGAGCCCTGGGTGGTTTGGCTCAGCGGTTAGAGCGTTGGTCCGTGGAACAAAGGGTTGCGGGTTTGATTCTGGTCAAGGGCATGTACCTGGGTTGCAGGTTCAATTCCTCGCCCTTGTTGGGGTTGTGCAGGAGGCAACCAAGTGATGTCTGTCTCTCACATTGATGTTTCTCCCTCTCTCTCTCTCACTCTCTCTCCCTCCTTTCCTCCCTCCCTTTCACTATATCTAAAAATCAATGGAAAAATATCCTTGGGTGAGGATTAACAAAAAATAAAAAATAAATAAAAACCAACAGTGAAAAGTTGGTCAATTGTACTTAAGTCCTCTTACATATAATGTAGAAGGAATGCACTGGAGATTGCTGACGAGGCGCAGGTCCTGGTGTAGGTCTTGGCGTAATGGGGTTTCCATCTGTAGAGTTCCCACAGAACCACTTTTCAAGGCGGCTTACTTTTTATGTCAACCTTAAATGTTTGACTACGCGGCAGACATTCCTAATATTTTACTCTTGAAATTAGCAACTTTTCTTCTTAGCCTGACTTTCACAACACTGTTCCTGCCACGATGATGGTGATGATGATGATTTACTTTTGCTTTGATTCTAATATTACTTATTTCAGTTGTTAAGCTCTTCATTTCTTACTGAGTTCTGAGAATAAGAGTAACACTGCATAGTGCAGTCTATTTTTAATGAATGCATCCTATGTTATTACCTTTGAGCTTTTATGAAATATCTGTGTGGTCAAAACAAGTGGCGGGATTCTTCCCATTTCACTGATGTGGAAACTGAGTCATTGAGAATGTGCTTCCAATCACAATGATAGGAGGTACTTACTGACCCACAGCCCACCAAGGAGTTGGAAAAGGCTCAAAGGATCACCTTAGAAGCCGTTCATCTGAATCTTAATCCCTTCTTCTCTCATCCCACTGAAGTGCTAACTCACCAGGATATCTCCATGTTCGGTTACAAGCACTGCCTCCTCCGAGGGAAGCCCAGGCTGGTAGCTCTGAGGATGACAGCTCATGAATCACAAATGGACTTCTCACCTGGCCGGTTTGGCTCAGCGGTTAAGAGCGTTGGCCCTCAGACCAAAGAGCTTCGGGTTCGATTCTGGTCAAGGGCATGTACCTCAGTTGTGGTTTGGTCCCTGGCCCTGGTCGGGGTTGTGTGGGAGGCAGCCAATTGATGTGTCTCTCTCACATCGATGTTTCTCTCCTCTCCCCCCCTTCCCTCTCCCTCTCCCTCTCCAACTGAAGATAAATGGAAAAATATCCTTGAGTGAGGATTTTTTTTTTAAAAAAATGGACTTCTCTCACACCTCCTCACAGGTCCTGGAGTTCTGTCCTCTGACCAGACACACATTTCTGTATTTGCATATTGTAGTAAAAAAATAGGTGTTTGGTCTTTTTTCTGATTTCTGACATAGAGCTCCCAAAACTTTTAATTTCTTAAATAATAGTGTCTTTTGTATGCCAAAGAGAGGATTCCCTTACAGAGGGTGCGGGGGGGGGGGGGGTGCTGGTTGCTAGCGCTACCAGCCATGTGGTTAGAAGGTTAGAATTCCAGTCCATTCTCTGACCTCCAGGGAGGGGAGCAGGGCTGGAGATTGAGCTTAGTCACTAAAGAACAATGATTTAATCAGTCATGCTTATGTAATGAAGCTTGAAGAAGAACTCTGCAGGAACCAGACAGAGGGAGCTTCTGTTTTGGTGAGCACACTGATATACTGGGAGGGTGGTGCACCTGGACAGGGCATGACGCTATGTACCACCAGCTCTTGCTCAGATCCCTGCCCTATGCATGTCTTCAATTTGTCCATTCCTGAGTTAGTCTTTACTTTCCTGTGTTCTGTTGAGTCATCCTAGCAAATTATGGAAAGTAAGAGGTAGGGTCCATGCAAACATCTGGATCTATAGCCAGTGTGTCGGAAGTATGGGTGGTCCTTGGGACTTGTGACTATTGTGTGAAGTGAGGGCTTTATTGTGGGCCTGAGTTCTTACACCTGTGGGGTCTGTGCTAACTCTACGTAGTGTCTGAATTGAGTTGAATTGGAAGATACTCAGCTCGTGTTGAAGAATTGAATTGGTAGGTATTGGAATGAAGTCAGTTGTGTCAGAGGAAAACAGTTTAACTATGTTCCCTCCCAATGTTTGCCTTGTGCTTTTTGTTACGTGAGAATCCCTCAGACTTTTACTAGGCCTTTCTCTAGATCTTTCTCAGACTTGAGTGTGCCTAATAAAATTGGATCCACAGACTAAATCATATGTTAAGTATGTGGTTTTGTTCAGTGATGTGTTACATTATATTTAAATGTTCATTTAAAAAATCTATAGTATCATATTTATCTGTCATCCCTCCATCCGATATACATCTGATATGTATTCTCCATTTCACCATATGTGGATGACTTGGTAATGCACTAGGCAAGAATATACCAAAAAAAAGGGGGCATTATGTGAAAACTATATCTGTACTTAAATGTTGTTCCACATAGGTAGATAGGAGTAGTAAAGGGAAAATCATGTCTAGAGTTAATAATTTCTGTATAGCTAAATGGTTAAAAATAAAGTCTGGAATTAAACTCCCTGAGTTCACATTCTGGCTTTATCGCTTTTCAGTTGCTGAACTTGTACTTCACCCACTCAGCTCTAGTTTTGTCATCTATAAAGTGGGGATAATAATGATACAGTCGTCCCTGCCACTTCGCGCTTTGACGTTCGCGGCTTCACGCTATTGCGGTTTTTTCAAATGCTATAGAAATACTATACTATATTGGAAAAAACTGCGACCGAGTGAAGCCGCAAACGTGGAAGCGCGACCTGGCGGGGGACCGCTGTGTATAAATAAAGAATCCTACTTCGCAGAAATTCATTTATCACGGTGGAGTCTGTAACTGATTAACCGCGATAAATGAGGACCGGCCATACAGCATAATTCCTGATGAGGATGTAAAAATTAATGCAAAACACATAAGACAGTACCTGCCATACATATATACTTAGTAAATTTTAGCTGCTGCTATTACTGTCATTATCACTGCTACGACCATTATAACTATAACTGCTACTATTATTATGCAACTAATACACTTCTTTTTTTAAATCTAACTCATAGCAAAAAGTGGTTGTATTGGCTTCTAAACTCTTCTAAACACATACGTACTTACAGCAAGTTATATCAGGGACGTGAGTTCAATCGATTCTGTTAATACACTAAACACTGTCGTGTTAAAAACATTTTATGCACTCTCTTCTCTGAGTTACTGTCTCAATTTTAAGGATCACAGGAAGGAGAAACATGAGTAGCAAAAAACTGTGGAGAAACTGCACCAACATAACTTCAAAGTGGCTTCACTATAGTGGGAGCCAAAGGTTCAACTATCATCCCTAGGCAAAAACAACCATTGTATGTGGCTCTCTGAAGAGTTGTCATTGGACTCATTAAACTGTATCTGAGAATTAGCTTGCTAATTGTGTTCACAACAAAATATGTTATGGTTTTCTTAAATATGTTTATTTTAATTTATCTTAGAGAAGGAAGAAGGGAGAGAGAGATAGAAACATGGATGAGAGAGAAACATCTACATCAGTCAGCTGCCTCCTGCACACCCCCCACCGGGGATCGAGCCCACAACCTGGCCTGTGTCCTGACCTGGAATGGAACTGATGACTTCTTAGTTCATGCATTGACACTCAACCACTGAGCCACATTGGCTGGGCTGTTACAGTTTTCTTAACATCTATTAATATGTTAGAATAGCAATTGTTATTTTGTATGCAAGTAGTTTAAAAAACAAAAATAAAAAAACTCCATGTTCCTATATAACATTTTTCATGCCTGCCTTCTATTCCATTCTGCTGAATCAAGATGGTAAATCATGATTTTTTTTAATGCAATCCCATTTGATTGGGCAGTTAACTTGCTTTCGAGGATATTCCCATCCTTCAGGTGAAACCTGACTTGCACCTCTTTCTCTGGATTAATTTGAAGCCTGAAAATGGTAGTGTAGAATTAGTATATGCCTTTTTAATATCATTTTCTATAGTTTGCGCTAGTGGGAATCAAAAGAAATTTTATGTAAAATTGATTTGAACCTAAAGTAAATATCCAAAAATTTGATTTGAGCCACACTGTCTTCTTTGCATATTGTTAATTCTTCTTCCTGATGTTGTCCATAATTGTCTATGCAAAGATATTAGGAAGTGATACTTAATGTCAGACCTGCTGGGTGGCTAGTACACCCTGGTAGTGCCTTAGCGTCCTGCTTCTCCACCTGCTCCTGCCTGTGCACTGTGAGGCACCTTTGCCAAGAGGGAAGATCTTTATTTGGCAATCACCACATCATGCTCAGGGTACCAGCAGAGAAAGTTGATATTTGTTCACATGTTACTCCAACAGCCTCTGATACCTTTCATTCCTGTGGTAGATCCGCTTGGACAACGGAGAGCATGTTCCCCCCTCTTCTTCATGGATTCATTGTTCCCTCTCAGAGATTATGGTTTTGAAAAATGTTCAATTATATTGAAATAGGTTTAATTTTAAAAACATAGTCTTTCTTTGCCTCTCTATCTGAATACACTGATCATTTTTGTAGTGTAAATAGAGGTGAAGCATTTTAATTTTAAACACATTTCCTAAATATGGTTTGCTCTAAATTTCATCTAATGTCTTTTTTTTTTTTAAGGGAGAAAGAGATAGAAACATCGATGTGAGAGAGAGAGAGACATCGATTGGCTGCCTCCTGCATGCCCCCCCCTACTGAGGGTCGAGCCCACAACCCAGGCATATGCCCTGACCAGGAATCGAACTGGGACCTCTCAGTCCATGGGACGACGCTCAATCTATTGAGCTACACCAGCCAGGCTAGTTCATCTAATGTCTTAAAGATGCTTAATAAATTTTCTTTATTCCAGGATTTAAAAATTGAAAGTTTTAACAATTTTACTGAAATTTACCTTTCCTTTATTATAGCAAATTTTCTTACTTTTTATTGTAAGGTTTTTCACAAAAATTTTGTTTCTAGAGTGTTTTACCTTTTATGTATTATAATTTTGTCCTTTCAAGGCATTTAATATGCTTTCTTTCAGTCTCTGTAGAAATGCTGGAAAAGAATTTGAAGCAGATGGGAAGGCAGCTTCAACAGCTTGAGCGAGATTTGGAAACCTTTCCCCCTCCTGAGGACTCGCATGATAAGTTTGTGACAAAGATGTCCATATCCTTTTGATATCTCAATAACTTAAATTACTAGTCAACTAGAATTACAAATTATTTAACATTTTAAGTACATTCACATAACCAGAGATCATTCTGTAGTTCCAAATTGTAGGTTCACTCTTTACCTTCTTACAGGAAAATGTATCGAAGTGTTTATTTATCATGAATAGTACAGATATGTATTCTGTTGATTTCCATTTTTTTCTTCCTTGTTATCAATGTGGATAATATTTTTTCTCTTTTCCCTTCACATGCCTTATTTTCCTTTGCAGTGCATGGTAGATTGAAAGGATATGAAAACTCAGTTTGAGGAAGTTTGACTCTAACATCATGATATGATTGAGATATTTTGAAATGTTTCAGGATAAAGACTATAAACTGGTGTAACTAGTCAGCTCAATTTCAAGGATTGGTATATACTAAAAATTGACTCATGTTTCAGAAACTTCACTATTTTCTTTAGAAATACTACATAGTTCCAAAGTCAAGATTGAATTTGTTACAATCACTACTTGTGTAGATATTTTCCAAACCTAAAATAAAATTGATGAATATATGTATATGTATACATACACATATACATATATGAAATTAATAGTATGAGGCTTGTGTCTTGCTTAATTTAAGGTTTCTTTTGAATTCAATTATCTTTGGTTTCACTAACTTTGCGACTCAATCTCTAATGAGTAATTGAAGTAATAAACTTTATTTCCTGAAACTGATGTTGAGTTGCTTTGCAAACCATTCTGTGAAATTAGAGAGTGATATCTTTTGTGTTAAAATAAAGTATTACTACTATGCATTATTAAAATCCCATATGGACTTCAGAATTCTACATGAAAGGATAACCCACTTTTAAAATGAGCTCTTAAAAATAGACACTCCTAATATTTTATTTTAAACTGAGTTACTTGAAGTAAAATAACTACTTTTCCTCTTTCTATCGCTTCTCCCCTGAGATTTGGCAAATCACAGAATTATTATTTGGCTTGTCATAGATTTTCTTGTATATGCTTTCAGCTTAAGTGTGAATTAGTTCAGCGTTAGCTTTCTTGACTGTATCTTTTGGGAAATATCATAAAATGCACTCTGGCGGGAATCAGTTCCGGCTGATAGTCTGTTTCCTGTCTTTCCTACCTGTCCATGTCCCTTTATGAGGCAGGGCCCCGTTAGCATGCACTGTAGGTGGCTGTCTTTTTAAAGCTAAAAATGAAATCTGTATTTTATTTATCAAAAATATAATTTGTAGTACCTTCTCATTTGGCAACATAGGGTTTTTAAAACAAAATTTGTTATTGCAGTTACATTAGTGTCACCTTTCTTAGCTTTTTCCTCAATCATTTTATCATGTTAAAATAGTCATATGTTCCAGTTTATTTTAATCATTAAGTACTATTAATTGAAGTACTTATTATTGTTCCCTACAGACAGAAAGCATTTTACGAAAGGTTTTGCTTGCATACAGTGTCTGGTAATACATTGTGAGTGTGTTAATTATGAAGATCAGGTTTCTAGAACATAGAACCCAAGATGAATTCCTGGGCTTAGAGGAAAGGTTGAAGAGTCATGCTCAGCAGATGATCTCAGGACCTATCAATACTTGTATTTGTTTGACGCAAGAAGCTGAATGATGTCGGCTTCTTGAAAGGTATGCAGCTCGTAAAGAGCAGTGAGCAGGAAATCAGACACAGGAAGGATGGTGCTTTGTTGGAAACAATTTTTTATTCTGAGTACAATTATACTCCATGGACATGAAAGCTACTACATCCTGTCGCTAAATATCACAACCTACAAGCCTCTAATGAACTGATTAGCATTCATGTATCTCTTGGAAGTCAGATATCTGAACAGTTGGTGCACTTTGCTATTGACAAAAGCTTATGATCATAAATATTCTTTGCTGAGATTAGATTGCACACGTTTGCTTTTCCTCTCAGACATACTAGTTTCGAAGAAATTAAATTCATTCATTGCAAAGCTTTGTTGACTTTAATTAGGACTGACAACAAATCAGATGTTGAATATTAAATGCATTTATACAGATCTTATTAAAATGGGCAAATTGTGAGCTTCTTAGATCTTAGAAAATGGAAGAATTTGGAAATGAAAACACACAATGGATAAAAATATATTTAATGCCCTGTCTGGTTTGGCTTAGTGGTTAGAGTATCTTCCCACTTCGATTCCCAGTCAAGGGCACATACTGGGTTGCAGATTCAGTCCCTGACCCCGGTTGGGGTTCTGCAGGAGGCAACCAATCGATGTGTTTCTCTCACACTGATGTTTCTCTCTCTCTCCTTCCCTCACTCCCTTCCACTCTAAAAATGAATGGAAAAATATCCTCTGGTGAGGATTAACAAATATATATATATATATATTTAACTAAAATTTGGGTTATTAATGCTCAAACTTTGTGTTAAATTTTAGTGTTTATCAGTTGAAGCACATATCAAATGTTTGATTTGTCAGCCAATTCTGGGAGAATATGTATATTATCCAAGTTGTTAAGGATGCATTTTTACTACTAGATATTTAATATAAACAATCATAATTTAGTGAACTATTAAATAATTTGTTAATCAAATTGTCTTAAATTATACAATTTTGTTATTATAGGAAATATTACCAATAGCATTCAATGATAGTATATTTTCATTTTTTCAGTACATGTTCTTTCTTTACATATACTTCTCAATATTTTAAAAAATGTAAATTTAGTACCTCCTTTAAAAGGCATGCACAAATATTTCACACGTATCACATTGACTTTTAGTAATAATGATGTTACTTTCCAGTTGCTAAACCTGCTCAGAAATGTGGAGTTGAACAGTTCCAATGTAAATATTTGCTTGAAAAATGTGTAACATAAATTTGAGGTAGGGTCATTAATATTGTTATATCAAACTAATATATGTGAGGTGTACACACACTGTAAATTCTTACCAGTGAGAAAATTAAGAAAACGCCAGGACTTGTGTCATGCAGTGCTTGTTCCTTTCTTTCGACCTTCAAATTCTGGAATCTTCCTTATTTTAAGGGGGAAAATGGATCCTAGAATATTACCCTTCAAATTCTCCTTGAACAAGCCTTAGTCTTTCTGTTTCTCCCTCTTCCTAACCCCTTTTCCTAGTTTCTTAGAAAAAAATTAATTTTGCTAGACATTTATATGTTTTTATATTTATCACAACTATTGTTACAAGATACTTGACTCTTTCTTATGTTATTAATCTTTAAATTTCTTCATTGCAATCCCGCTTAATTTTTGCATTTTCCTTTTTATTGTTCCACTATTTAGCAAGGTTTTAGTCACTTCTGAAATGACTATGTAGATGCTAAAACTATCTCAATAGATTCCTTGAGTGAAAGGCATCTATATCCAGCACTACATTCAATACAGCATTTTTTAGGTAGAGGAATTCAGTACATTTTTTTTTCATTGAACTATAGGAAGCAAAACAGAGGCATGGAATAGATGAAATGTAAACTTGTATAATTCACGGTCCACTTGCAGGAGTGGGAAGTTGGGTAATTGGGTGAGTTGTAAGAGCAGATTTTTTTTTCCTCTTAAGTTCGTCTTCTCTCTCCTCCCTTCTTTCTCCCTTCCTGTCTTCATTTAACTCATTCTTAACAAACTTGTAAGACTTGGGTTAAAATATCCTGCTCCTCATCCTCTGCAAATCTTCAAATGTATATCGATCTTTTTCTTCTCTGAAGTCTTACACACTCACAAATGTTGCTGCGCAACTTAGCACTCACTGCTGTTTCAGTCAGTTACTTCAGTCAGTGTCCCGTCTTAGTCAGGGCTTCCCTGGCTGCCCCGCATAAAGTGGTCTGTCACTCTGTGTAACAGCACTGAATTTTTTCTTCATCATACTTATCACTGTCTGAATATCTCATTTATTTACTTTTTTATTATCTGTCACTAGGCTCTAGAATGTAGGTTTCACAAAAACAGGGACTTTGCTTATCCTGGTAACTGCTGTTTTCCCTAGTGCCCAGAAGAGGGGAATACAGTGGAGTTCAGTGAATACTTATAGATTGGCTGGCTGGCTGGCTGGCTGGCTGGATTCTGGGTACTTAAGAAGATGTATAAAAGGTATTGGATATGTATGACTGATTGAAGCTGGTCCTTATCAGATGTCCTTATTACTCCTAATAGGAGTAATAGACATCTTTTGTGGGAACTTAAAATAATGAAGGCAAGACATAAGAATAAATGGAGAATGTATTAATTCTAGGTAGTTTGGGAATGAGCTATACTTGTTGACCAGGAGCTGAGTCCCAAATCTTAGTCTTGCTACTTAGTTGGCCAACACTAAGTATTTGTGGTTCAGCATGTGTGAACACAGATCTGGTTGTCAACCTCCCTTTCAAATGGGAGGGTCACAGTGTTTCATTTAGAAATTCATGAGAATTTGGCCTTTGTCCAGGTGAAGTAATAGAAAATAGATTTCACAAAAACATTAAGTGAGCGGATAAATACCAATAATTTTATAATGAGCTTTATAAAATATTTATTTTGTTGAATAGCTCACCTATTTTTCTAATATAAATGTAGGACTTTTTTCGGGGGGAGTGGGGAAGGAATAAAGCCTTACTACTACTAAGATGGGCATGACTTTATCTGCAGGTTAACCGTTGGCACAAGAACACCTACATTTGTTTTTTCTTTTGGATGATGATGATGATTTTTTTTTGTCTGAATGTTTCACCATCTCTTAATAAGTAGCCCATCAATAATGACATAGAGTAACTCATTAATGTAACCATTTATTCCAGCCTATCAGACAGTCACTTTAAACTTCTAAGAATTTGGCTATTTCTAAAACTGTTTCAGTTTAATCAGAGTTTTATCATTCTTGTTGTTAATTCCAGTTATTCGAAGCTCTACTTTATTTCCCTTGGGAGCAAATTGCTTTATAGATAACAATTGTAAAAAAATTAACTTATAAAAGCTCTCCAGTTTTAGAACAAGACCATGTAATTTTCATGGTTTTGACTCTTCGTCTTCTTCCCCATCACACTTTTTAATAGAATTATACTGTTTTGATTAAGTATGCCCAGGCATATTCTAAATAATTCATTAACTTTTGATTCATATCTGAAAATCTAAAAAATGCTATTGGATAATACTTATAGCTTTAACTTAACCTATTTGCCAAATTGATTCTTGAGAATAGACATATGTCCGGGCATTAGAATAAAATTACTGGGATTTGGGAAGTAGCAGTTTTAAAGCTCAGCGACTTATAAGCAGTGATGGGGGCAGAAAAGTAGCAGCTGTAGAGCCATACAATTGGAAACACCCACAAAATAGGGTAACCTATTGTCAGGATAACTACTGTACAGGGACTCTCTTAACTCTTAACATTACATTGAGATTGTTTGTGTGTAGGAATGCATATATGTGCCTATTTCATCAGAATTTTGAGAAGACCTGTTACCCTTCTCACCAAAGTTCAGAAATGATGACACCAGGGTGAAATAAGTAATTGGCACCAATGTAATTGTAGATGATTAGATTTACTACAACTAGGAAGGTGGGACCAGCATTTAGAGAAGGGGCTGACAGTCAGGGGTGACCAAAATGGGGCAAGAACAAAGCACTACTAGGGAATTGGATTGGAAGGGAAAATTCACAGCATCATTACAGATGAGTATGATAGACTACAAATGCTATATGTATTCAGTGGAAAAATGATCACTCACCACTATAGAGAAGAAAGCTTCGTGGAAGAGGGAGAATTTAATGAATCCTTGAATGGTAGGTTTGCACCTGCAAAGGCAGAAAACAGTTTCTTTTTTAGACAGGAATTAAGAATACTATATAAATAATCCATATGGATACAGTCTCTATCTGTATCCATATAAATTTAGGTGAAAGTTTATAGATTGAATAAATAAACCAGTGTTGATTTCTGAACTTATTAAAGGAATTTGAATCACCACATGTTCCATCTAATGATAGTTTCTCAATGCATGTCCATTGTGGTTATTTACATCAGTTCATTTTACCTACAACGTTTTATGAATGGATATTTCACAAGACAAAGTACATGGAAACCTGTTCCGTGGGATTATGTTGTTATAATTCCTTGTGATTTTGTGATGTGACTAATTATAAGAAATTTTTGTTGCTCATTTAAGAATTAAAGAATGATATCACATATAAATGCATTAGCCACTGGTAGTATTATGATCTAGATTCTAGAAAGTATAAGGAGGCATTTTGCTATCATTTGAATATAAACTGAGCCACAAAAAGATCTAGAGATTTTCTTAAGGTCATTAAAAAAAATTCAGCTGTTGCTTTAGAATTCAGATTCCATATATTCTAAAAAAGTATACATACATACACACACACACACACACACACACACACACACACACACACACACACACACAGTATGAAAAAACAACAGACATGGAAGAGCAATAGGCGACCTGTGGCCCGACTGTGACATGGTTCACATGGCTGTGGTTGGCGGGGCTGCGTGGCTCCTTGTGGGGAGGCTAAGCTCTGATAGCTGGAATTCTTCTGTGCCCCCAGATTTGTGGCCCATTTGGCAGCAGTGCTGCCTCTTTCATCCTTGGTCTTCCTTTTTATTTTTTTCCTCAAAGTGGAGGGCTTGGATCATTTGCCTTATTTTATCCTCCACTGGGGAATCTCTGACCAGAGGAACCGTACCTTTTTGAAGTTGTAGAAAATTTTTCCTTATAGATATAAACATTCCATTTTTGGTTTGCTTCTCTTAGTCTGAATCTAGTTATTCTTGTTACTGGCATTTAAAAAAAAAAGTGAATGTGTTGATGCCTGTTTATCCTTCTGTGCTAGAGATGATAAGATGACTTTAGTAGGTTAGATTCTGCATGTTCCATTCATCTAAATGCCCCATTTTAAAGGACCCACACACAGTTATGACTGACGCTCGAACAGGGTCACATTTTCAGACCGTGGTGGTTGTGTATCTGACTGCGTCAGCACTACATCACTACATCCCTGTTTTGTTTAGAAAGTGTGTTCTAGTGCCCCCACCACTTCACCTTGAGTCTTCTCAGTCTCCCTGTGCTTTGAACTGAGTTGTCATAAATGAGTGAGAGAAGAACATCTCCGTGTGTGTGTATACTCGTAATTTGAAATCAGGTAATGCATAGGACAAACAACCAGTTTTTGAAGGATAAGTTAAAACATGAATTTACTTACATAATATGAGAAGTTTTAAATGTAACTCTTAAAAATTTCTCTTTGGTTACTTTTGCAAACTTAAATAAAGCTTAAAATGAATAAGTGGGCAATAAAATACCGAGTTTTTGTTAATCATCACCCGAGAATATTTTTCCATTGATTTTCAGAGAGTGGAAGGGAGTGAGGGAGGTGGGGTGGGAGGGAGAGAGACAGAGAGAGAGAGAAAGAGAGAAACATCAGTGTGAGAGAGACACATAGATTGGTGGCCTCCCGAACAACCCCTACCAGGGCCAGGGACCGAACCTGCAACCCAGGCACGTGCCCTTGACTAGAATCAAACCCTGGACCCTTCGATCTGCATAACCACTTAGCAAAACCAGCCAGGGCTAAAATACCAAGTATTTATGTGTATTCTAAATGCCATTCATTTTTCTAAGGGCTTTGCATGTATTAGCTCATTTAGTCCTCACAACAGCCATATTAAAATAGGTGATATTATTGTTATCATAATTTTATAATTGGGGAAATTTTGGCACAGAGAGATGAAGGCATTTGCCCACAGGCATGGTACTACCAACTGTAGGAGTTAGAGTTGACCCCAGGTCATCCCGTTTAACTCCTGTGCTTAATACCTAGGTTATTGATTTCAGTACCATTGAAAATACTCAGTTGCATCTGCTGAACTAGAATTTTAAATCATATTTCATGATCTGTATAATATAGATAGACAAATTGGAAGAAAAATTACCTTGAATTCAGTTGTAAAAGATAAATATTAAATGTGTATTTAATTTTTCTGATAATTTTGCCAGAGTTCATTAGAAATTGAACTTAAGATTTCATCACTGTATAGTACAGATTGAATTGTAAGAATGGGTGACTTTTAGAGGTAATTTTGGCGTTTTGGAGATGTGTAATAGTAGCTAACAAGTACATTTAAATATTGGACTTATAGGTTTGTTTGGTTTCTAAAACATTACTTTGAAACTTCCAAATTCCTTGACTATAATGTACAGCTTTGTTATCAGTGCAAAGGAGCAATATGGGAAGCTTTCACAGTTACATGAAAACATGGAAACGCTATACCAGAGCATCATGGGATACTACGCCATTGACGTGAAGAAGGTGTCTGTGGAAGACTTTTTGACTGACTTAAATAACTTCAGAGCCACATTCATGGTATGTTAACATTTTTAATTTGTTTTTTAAAAAGTATTTGTTTCGATACTATCTCATCTAGTACTACGTTTACTTCATTACTTCATTCCATGCCTGTTGTCTAGTAAAACCTACCTTTTCTGATGCTGCAAGTTAGCTTTAAAATTTCATATTTTAAATCTATTGAGAAATGTATGGTTTGTTCCCCTTTTGGCCTTCCCAGCATTAAACTGTTATCAGAAATTTTGATTGAAAATGTGACAAATTCTGAAGTTTTTCATAGAGACTCCCCTCCTGGCTGATTACAGAGCACTTTTGTAATAAGTTTTTGGCTATGAATTTGTTTCTTTCTACTTATGATCAATTTGTATTTTTGTGGTATAATTTTACCAAATTCTGTGCAGCTCTTATGAAACCTTTCCCCCCCTTTTCTTTTCTTAATGCATTGTACAATAAGCTGCCTGCAGTTTGCCTTTGAATGGATTTCACATTCCTAGGGTTTCCTTTAGATACTTTAATAGGGAGGTCAGGTCTTTGATGTGGAATCCTTTCATTTAGGCATTAAAAAGATCTTTTGAAAAGTATTAGCTGATTAGATGGGGGAAAAAAACCACACATTAAAATGAGAAGGCATTGTTGCCTCCCTAGGGAACTGGTGATACATTTCTGCAAAGAAAAAAATGTTATTCTTAATAGATGGGTAAGTCATTTCTGTATTTCAGCAAATGTTTGTAGGGATTAAAAAGTTTTTAAGTGTAAAGGGAAAAAGTGGTTGGATTTAAAGAGCTTTTTCTTTTTTTAAATCTCAGGAAAACTTTATTGCTGCATTTATTGGATTTGGTTATAATCACTTGGTTATGATTAGATAGCCTTTTAATAAAAGTCAGTATTTTAAAGGAAAACTAGTCTGTCTACGTTAAATATATGTTTTGCTTATTAGGTCTAGTTTCTCTCTACAAATTCAAAGTGAGTCTTTAAATTATTTTTCATACCAGAAGTGAATTTGATTATTAAATATATTATGTGTGATGTACTGAATGATATATTATTTTAATTTTTATAATGTTTGATGAGGCAACACGGCTCAGTGGCAGTAGCAAAGGCGTTGCGGTCTGCAAGAGCCAGGTTTGGATTGTGCGCTAGTAAGTGACCGTGAACACTGTTTAACTTCTTGGCACTCAGTTTCCATGTTTGTGGAAGGGGATGTTGATTTCTTTCTCATAAGAGTATTTAAATATTAAATGAGATAATATATAGTAAACATTTATCATAGCTTTTGGCACATAGTAGTTGCTTAATAAAATATTATTCAGTAAAGGGTTAACTCAGCAAGCTTGATGTTCTCAAATCCTGGGCAGTCCAAAGAAACCTCTGGTCCTTGCCTGACTCCTGGGAGATCACCTAAGTCCTTGGGATATCCTGCTTGGCGAGGGTGTCTTTGTATAGCTAGGACCAAGCTAGATAGTTTATGCTAAAAATGTGATTTATGGTGAATACCTGTTTTTGTTCACCTGAGGCGCCAGGCTACACTGTGTCAGTTGGTCCTCTGTGGGGCGCTGGAGACTGAGGAGCTGAGGTCACTCATGCAGGAGGTCAACGCCTACATGACTGACCTCCCGCATAAACAGTCCTGACACCGCGGTTTGGGCACGCTGCCCTGGCTGGCAGTATGCTTCATGTGTTGTCAGACAGCATTGCTGGAATAATCAAACTCCATTGGGAGAGGACATATGATTTTCATCTGTATCCTTTTGCTGTAATAAACTGTAACAGTGGATAAAACAGCTTTTCTGAGTTCTGTGAGTGCTTCTAAAATTTTTTCAAACTCGAGGCTTGACTTGGGGACCCCTGACACAATTATGCATAAATTTATAACGTACATATATGAAATAATATTCATTGTATATTTAGTATTTTCTATGAACCAGACATTTTCCCAAATGCCTTACATATATTATACCAGCCAATCTTCATAATAATTATCCATCTTTACACTGTTACCATCTCTTTGTGGCAAATGAAGAAACTGAGGCACAGAAATGGAACATATCTAGATCAAGGTGACATAGGTATAAAATGGTACAACTAGAATTTGAACCTGTACAATCTTTCTCCAGAGCCTGTGCTGTTAAATGCTGTGTCATGCTGCCTCCCATCTTCTGTAGCCTGTGTTATATTTCATAAATAAAAACACTGGCATTTGGAAGGTTTTTGAATGAGACCAAGTCCATATTATAAGTGGTTGACTTGGGATTTGAATCAAGGTCTAATTCTCAGTCATCCTAAAATCTGGTAGGATTAGAGGGTTCGGGTGTTCAGTGGGTAACTTGGCATTTCTGTTACTAAGTGGTGGGCAGAGGGAGACAGTAGTAAGGTTATGAATGAAGAAGGCTTCAGAAGAGGAGAGTAACTGAGTGACAACTAAACTTTGCCTGTTTCAGAGTTCAGGTGGGCCCTGGAAGTAGCTATTAGCACACACACACTCACTCATGTACACCCTGTACTAAATTAAAATCTTTAGAGCTAAATATTTTTTAAAACATTTTTTAGCCCTGGCTGGTTTGGCTCAGCGGTTGGAGCGTCGTCCCACGGACCAGAGAGACCCAGGTTCGGTTCCCACTAAGGGCACATACCTCGGTTACAGTTTGTCCCCGGCCCCAGCTGGGGTCGTATGTATGGCAGCCAGTCGGTGTGTCTCTCTCATGTCGATGTTTCTCTCTCTCTCTCTTCCTCCCTCTCTCCCTCCTGCTCTATCTAAAGATAAATACAAAAATGTCCTCAGGTGAGGATAAAATAAACAAAAAAACAACATTTTTTTATGTATCTAGGTAATTTGGAGAACAAATTTTTCTTTAGAATAAAAATAAGCATAAAGAAGACTGGAAGGGAAGTACAGTTTTGCACCTGTTTTAGTCATCCTTTCTTTCTGGTGAATATGGTTTAGACACTGTGTCTTTAAAAACACCATCGTGTCAATATTAATGGAAATTATTGACAAATGAATATCTTGTTTTTTCAAAATTTTCTGATCTCTTAGGTTGCTGTTTAATTTCATCACTATTCAACTTGGAAAACCAGGTTAACTTCAGTGAGCCTCTATGAAAATATTTTAGTGATAGACACAGGACTTCAATGCATTGAAGATCTGTTCTGGAAAGCACATTAATGTAATATGCAAAATGTATGTATATATATACATATATATATACACACACACATATATATATATATATATATATATGTATATGTATATATATATATCTCCTCACCCGAGGACACTTTTTGCATTCATCTTCAGATACAGCAAGAAGGAGAGAGGGAGGAAGAGAGAGAGAAACATCAATGTGAGAGAGACACATCAACTGGCTGCCACCCACACAACCCCAGCCGGGGCCGGGGACAAACTGCAACCGAGGTACATGCCCTTAGTGGGAACCAAACCCAAGTCTCTTTGGACCGTGGGCCGACGCTCTAACCGCTGAGCCAAACTGGCCAGGGCTGCAAAAAGTATATTTTATTTTTAAGAAAATAGTGATTAAATATGTTTGTATTGTTACTTCATCCACTGGCACTTAGGTATACTCCTGCTCATGAATAAGCACGATTTACTGTAAAGGGGCAATCCATTTTGTATTACCTGTAAGGAGCTGGGAACCTGTCCTCCCTCCACACCTGCCTTACAGGGACTGTTTCCTCTCAAGTCCAGGCCACTCTACTTGCTATTCCCTGCCCCAGGGGAGCACTCCCTCCATGTTTCCTGGCCATGTTATTGGACGCACCTTTCTGACCCTACTTGGACATCATTCATCTGGTTAAGACCTGTGTCTGCCTTGTTTACCTTTGTGTCTCTGTATAATTAATGGGATACAATAAGTAGATCAATTTTTATTAGGTAACTGATGTTCTCATCTACAATGAGTGATATGCTTTAATAGCTAGCCCATAGTACCGCCCAGATGCCAGGAGCCATATTCATTCACTTAATCCTTAACAACAAACAGATGTGGTATGTATACTGTTATTGTATCCATTTAAAAGATAAGACAACTGAGGCTTAGAAAGGTTGTAACTTGCCTGTTGTTACACAGCTAGCAAGTGATAGCTGAGATGCTAACCAGGGGAGTCTGGTTCTAGAGTCTGTGTAATATAGGGATGAACTCTATTAACTTCGATGATAAATAGGAGTTACATTTAATAGACTCACAGGATCGACTTGACACCTAACCCCCTTACCCCCAAAACGTGGTCACTTTTACTTTTAATAGTAATTTAGTGTGCGAATAATTTATCCAACAGTATTTGTTTTACAATTGCCCCAGATTTTAAACTTCAGCACTTAAAGACTGGCTCACTTTTATTCAAAGCCCTTTAATATAATTTTGACTGATTCATACAGTCTCTCACTGGTGTTACTAGGGATCTCACAACTAATTTGTATAGATATAGCTGGTCTCTCTCTCTCTCTACCTTTTTATAATAGCTGAAGAAGGAATATCCTTTCCAGTCTGCAGCCTCAAGCTACGCAGACCAAGGTGATAGGTTTCATGATCTCGGAGCTTCCTCTGAGTTAGAGCTCCTCATTCTGACAGCAGTTTAACACCCTTTTCTTGTTGGGATTTCTCAACTGGGACTTGATTTGTTATCATCATTGTTTCAACAATCTAGGCAGCATAATCGCAGGGAATGATTTTTATTTAGAACTCTTGAGCAACTTTCAAAAATAGGGAATAAATTTACATTGTAATTTTACTTAGCCTTTTTTTTATTATCATCTTCAACAGGACAGAACCCAAAACAATGACCACTGATTGCTTCTTGCTAGACCCTGTGCTAGGTACTTTACATGTGTCTCACTTGGCCTTCACGCCATTTTTGAGAGGTATGGCATGTTACCCATGAAGTTAACTCCTGCAGAGTAGGGAACGCAGTGCCTTTGCATAGGCCCTGCAGAATTGGTAGGCTAGGGTCTCAACAGAGGCCTGCCTGGCTGCAAAGCTTTGACATGTTTTTGTTTTGTTTTTAAACATTTCTAATCCATTGCTGCTCAGAACATTTGTAAGAAAACTCAAAATGTAAGTTTTTTTAAGTGTTTTTTTAATAACTTACTAGAGGGAATCAGCACAAGGCATACTTTATTTCCTCACTCTTTGATCTAATAACTTTCTATTTGCATTGATGGACTCATGATAGAAGAATGCTTGTTGGTCTGCTTTTATTTCAAAGCCTAAAATGTTCTCTTTTAAAGTTAGAGGCCGATTAATGGTGGGAGTGGGTTAAGGTGAGGGGTAAAGAGTCGGCATCTTCTGTAATAGATTTTTATTTCCTGTAGGACTCGTGTGAAGCATAAAGTTCAAATTGGAGGCAGTAGGTGGGAATACCTGACCTCCCCACATAGGCTGAGTAAACTGGTGGCCTGCCAAGCATCAGGCTTCACCAAGTGACGTTCATGCTTCAGTTGTATAGTGTTGCATAACAGTTATCATCGCTTTCCACTTGTGACTGGTTTTAGACTCATTGTTACATGCTATTACCGATGTACCTGTTATTAATAGAGACATCATTCTTCCACAGGGTGAATTGAACTCACTGTGAAATTTTTGTTGGATCTTGCTAGGTACACTTTCTCTTTATCTTACCCAACAGCTATAGCATGTTGATGTCCATCCTTTGAGTATAAACCTAGTTTTTGTGTCTCTCATGGGTCACCACGGCCTTGAAGCATAATGTAGGTCCAGGTTCCCCCTTCCCACTCATATTCATAGAATTTTGCTTAAACTGCTTTTACTCACATAAGCCTGAATTACATGGTTTCTCCTTTAACACTCTTATTTCTTATCCTGATGATGCTTCCTTTTTTATCATTGAAAGTTCTTTTGCTAAGCAAATTTTATCTGACACCTTATTTATTTTGCTTAACAATCTCATTTTAGAGAAATCCTTCTGAATGCGTTCACCTCTTAGGAGTCCTTTGTTATTTGTCCCCTTTTAGATGACATGTTTGAAAACAGTTTCTCTGCCAAATTATATATATTAAGGATATATAATTTTTTGGTTTTAATTAGATATGTAACTGCTATGTAGATCCTCTGAGTTTATCATTGCATATATTCCCAAATAGAATTGATGTGATTGCACAAAAGATGTCAGACTTTTTGGTTCATGTACTTTTTATTAAAGTACTAGAAAAGATAAGGAAACATCTTTATAGTTTCTAAGACTGTGCATATCTGGATACCCCACTTTAGGGTTAGGATTTCCAGGGCAACAGAAAGCAACCCTGCCTTAATGGGGATTACTGTTGTTCACACAAAGTGGGAGCCTTATATTGTCCCCCCCCTCCCCTTAGGTTTAGATATATAAAAGTGTTAAACTTTGCAGTTATTTTCTAGTCCATAAAGTCCAGTCTGTTCCTCCCTAAACTTTGTTTCCCACATATATGCCTCCCATCTGAATTATGTGTAATGACAAAGAAAGGATTCTGATTTCTTCAAATCATAAGTGATTTATGAATTCTGGCAGCAAGAGCTTCATCCTCTTTGTTTGATTTTGATAGTGATGTTTCTCTGTCTACCTCATTATTGGAAAGACAGCAATGGCCGAGGGTACAGGCTCTGACTTCAGAACACCTGGGTGATACGACTGGGACAAGTTACCTACCTTACTGTGCCTCCGTTTGCTGTATTAGTCGCACGTGTTTCTTAGGGATGTAACAGTCTGATGATCAAATGACAATATACATATACTCTCAAAACAAGTTAGCTATCTACAAAGAATAGAAGTATAGTAATTTCTGCCTTTCCCAATTCATTATAACAAGGCAATATTTTAAGTATTTTATTTATTTTTATTTTGTGCTTTCATATAGAATACTTTGAACTAAATAAATAGCTACCTGTTTTTCATCAATAGTCTGTCTTTAGATTACTTCTCCAAATGTGTTAGTTATGTTTTATCTGGTTAAGGAATTGTCATTCATGCTGTTTGCAGACTTTAAGTTGATTTTTAGTTCATACAATTGAAATAACACTGTGCAGTGAACAAATGTAAAATCATTTATAACATTTAATCTTGCTGTGTTGATCAAATACAGTTTATTCTTCTGAATACTCAGACTAAAGTGGTGATTTGTCAAACAAAAATGAATTCATCCAATGAGAGGGTATTTTTAGTGTGTTTTTTTATAAAGAGGACAGCAAGAATGAAACTCTTTTTGCAAAATCATTTAGATATATAAATTTGATGCTTGTTGACTCTAAATGTAATTTCTGAGGACTGCTATATAGACCAACTAGGAGACTAACAGGAACTCCAAAGCACTAAGCATTTTCTGTGTATTCCTTAATTTTTGTAGGTTGACTTATATTATCAGAGAAAAGTAAAAGTCCTGTGGTTGGATGTTGAGTCAACTTACGTAATTATAATAGAACATACCTTCTATCCTTGCCTATTCTGGTGAGCTTATAACTTGAAAGTTGTTTTCATTGACATCATTGTTATTCTGAGATCATTCTTGGAGGTATAAAGCTCCAAACCTAGAACAAAATAAATATTCTAAACCTAGGATCTTGTTTCCTTCTTGTCCTTAGTGTCTTTTTATTTAAGGAATTAGATCAATTCCAGATGCTGAATATTCTGGGTATGCAACCTTGAAAATTAATGGCTAGGTTTATCTAATCTTTATTGTTTAGGCTTTTCACAATAAAAAACTCACCTTGGCTAATTGGCTTAATTTTTCTCTTTAGTGGTAAGATTTAGTCTTACTATGCATTGTTCAATGGGATAATACATGCATTTGACTGACAGGTTCTGTGTGACTAAATGACTGGTAATTTGTATTTCCTTTTTACATTTTAAGTATTTTGTTTGTTCACTGAAATAATATAGCAAAAGGTAAAACTGGATTATTCTAATACAATAATGAGGACGGTGATTGATAAAGAAGAGAATAGAAGTCAACTAATACATAATCATAAGTAGGTTAATCCATGTAATTGAAAAAAAAATAACACTAAACTTGGATGCCACAAACAAAAATGAATAAAGTGGCATATTCTTTGCATCTCAGATATACTGGTCTCCACATTGTGAATGAGACAGAGAGAAAAAACGCTATTGGCTTAAGGCTGTATCTTGTTATGTTTTAAACAGCAGATTCACGTGGAATATTTTGGGGCCTTAGTTGGATGGTTTCCTTGAAGAGGTGATCAGCAGTAGCTAAAAAATGCTGCCCAGTCACCAAACGTACCTCAGAACACTGTTCCTCGTGGCTGCCATCTTGTGCCTACCTGTGCCTTCATGTAGCCTCACAAATGAGAGGTGAAAAGAATATTTGTATAATATATCACTTCAGAACACATTTAATGGAAAATCCAGTTCTACTTTGGGAAAACCTTCATTGTGAACATCTCGTGCTTCACCTATTAAAGAAGTTATTGGATAGGTTGAAATATCTCATTTATTTGAGAACTTTACAAAGCATTCGAAGGAATTGCGAACAACTTACAGTATAGTGATGAAGGGTCGATAATGTTAAGTCCCTAATAGGCTGATAAGTAATTTGTTGTTTCATCCGAGCCTGACTTTACAGTGAGGAGCAACTTGAAAGGGAAACAGTTTAATCATCTGCAGCTGCACATCCTTGGGGACACTCTCAGAGGGGAGTGTCCCGTTTCATAAGTCTGACCGTGATGTCTAACTCACAACACCTTGTAGTGGATGTTAGGATGACGAATTGTTTGTGCCAATGTATAGTAGTATATCATGTTTTTTATTGGATTTCGTGATACCAGAGAAATTAATTTGATTAATTTGTACATCATCTAAATTTCTTTCTAAAACTTCTACCTTGTAATTGTGGCAAATAGGAGTTTCTAAGAATAAACTTATTTTCCATGAGGTAGTTATAATCCATTGTTTATAATCGTTTTTGTTTTGTTTCTTTGTATGTGGAGGGAAATTTTATGTTTAGTTACTAAAGAAAATACTTTTAATGGAAAACTGACAAGTAGATCACATATTTTTTTTTTTAATATTCTTAAAGACAAGTATTAATCATTTAAAAAATATTTTCTTTTATGTTCCAGTATAGGACAATGTATGTGCAGGCATACATTTTTAAGATTTATAAAACATATTTTCTATTTCTTCCTGAAAATATTGTCATCAGGAATTTTTAGAAAGCAGTCACTTAGTGTGGTTGAGCGTTGTCTGTCTCGTCTCACAGTGAAGTCAGCTCCTAACAAAGCAGCGAGTGGGAATGGGTTGAACTCTTACATGGTTGTTTACTTTGAGAAAATCAGCTGTGTCGTCGTATCACCTAACATCCATCCCCCTGGAAATCATGTGGATTTAAATTTGGTGTCTAATATTATTATAGAGACTTGAGAGAAAAATTGAATACTTAGTCAAGAAGAAAATATTTTTGAGTTTAGTAAAAAAAAAAAAAAAAAAAAAAATGTACTAAAGAGATTTTTGGCTTACATCACTTAAATATCCATTAATGTTGAATGAAATATATCTCTGAACAAGAAAACATTTATAAGCTTTTCAACATTATTTTTCATATAATAAAATCCTCACTAGTTATCTAAGTTACAGAAATGTACAGGATATTATCATATATCAAAAAATGTTGAGTAGAATAGATGGAACTATTTAAATAGGCTGAGACCCAGCAATAGAGATGAAGTATGATCAAAAAGTCAGGATCTGTGGAAGTCTACTTGTGTTTTATTCTTTCATTTTAATATTTTATTAGTGTTATAAAATGAATGTCTTCTTCAAGTAAGCATAGTTGGAATATAGACTATTAAGTTTTTTGTTTGTTTTTAGGATAGGACAATGTGCACCCTAATTTTTTATATTTTAAACTTTTTTGGGAAAAAAATAAAACAACCATTAATTGTATCATTAGGCAGTGTTTTCATTTAATTTATCCAGAATGTTTAATTTTAAGTGCAAGCAATACTTTGGGGGAAGAAAACAGGAAACTAAACTGGCTCTCTCTTCTCTTTAGAGGTACATAGCTAGGCTTGAGGTCAAGAGTACATCTTGCCTTCCATATTTAACTCACCTGTGTACTTTCCCTGCCAAGCAATCCAGCTGTACTGGCTGCATGGTTTGACAACAGTACTTTCTGCTAATTCATTGTACAGTTGTATTCCAACATCTTGGAGTGGAAAGCATGTATATTCTCATAGGAACTATGAATTGGCACTTCCCAGTGTAATAGATTCACATATGATTGATGCATGCTAGAAAGTGGCTTTTTCTTGATTTGTTGCTGGATAAATGATCATGTGTTTGAGGTACTTGATTAATGATATCATAGTAATAATGAAAAATATGTAAATTAGTAATAATATAATAGTGATTAAAATAATTGTTAAATTTATACAGGGCTTACTATGTGTCGGCAGTTCTGTAAATCATTTACATGTATTAATTAATTTAATTCTTGTAATATCCTCATAAAATGGGTATTGTTTTGCCCTTTTTATGGAAGAGGAAACCAAGATACAAGTCACACAGCTATTTAGTGCTTCCTCTTAACCACTGTACTTTCTTTCCAATGTGCAGTGATGAACTCATAGATTTTTTTTAAATATCTGAAAGTAGTGAAATATCATACTTACTGTATTTTTAAAGACATTCTTGATTGTCTGTTGAACAAATTTTTTTTGGTGCTTGCCCAGGACTGACCTTATATGTCTTTCCAATGTTAAAGTGTTTACCTTTGGATCCTGAAACACACACATATAAGATACCCAGAAAAATATATGGTGTATGGAACTGCCACGTTATACAAAAGTGTTTAAGAATTAAAGATCTATATGTTGGTCAGCTTTCTACAAGAGCACCCTCAGAGGACTGCTTATCACAATATGGCAATAGAAATTCTTAAAGGTCCATCCCACAACAGTACAACAAACATTTTTTTTTCCCAAGTATGTTTTTATTGATTTTTTTTTAGAGAGAAACATCGATCTGCAGCCTCCTGCACACCCCCCTACTGGGGATCGAGCATGCAACCCAGGCATGGGCCCTGACCGAGGTTCAAACCGGGACCTCTCAGTCCATGGGACGACGCTCAATCCACTGAGGCACACTGGCCAGGCACAACAAACTATTTTAAAACATAGCTGTCTTGTGAGAAAGTTAAGGAAATTTCCCAGGGCAAACCCAGTTAAAGAGAAAAAGAACAAAGCTGAAGCTTGCATGCCGAGCATGGTTACACAAAGGAGAAAGCCAGGCTTGCCCTGAGATGCCAGAGTGAGTACACTAAATAAGACAAACCTACGACAAACGGAAAGCAAACTTATCCAGGTTAAAAATGATCCTTGATTACAGAAGCAAATCCAAAGCTCTGTGCAGGAGGCCATTACAATTTAGGTCCTTATGATTCTCACAAATTAAGTTTAATCAAATAAGAGCACTTAACCCCAATCAACAAACAGAGAGAAACAAAGGGTTGAATGGTGAAATGATCAGGACAAAAAACAAAACGAAGCAATAGATAGAAAACCCGCAAGACTCTAGATATGATAATTTGTGAAATGTTTAACAGATGAGATTAAAGAGAGAAAGAAAAGAAGACTACCAAAGATGACCAAGCACTTTGTCAGAGCACCAAACAGAACTTAAGGAAATGAAAGAACAGTGGTTGAAATTAAACAGTGATTATACTCAGTCGAAGAAAAAAAATGGTGAATTGAACAATAGATCTGAAGAAATTGTTGAGAATGCAGTCCAGGGAGAAAATGAAATTAGCAGTGTAAAACACTTGTTAAGAAACGTAGAGGGCAGGATGGGAAGGCCCACCACTTGTGTAGTGAAAGTCTCAGAAGGATAACTCAAAAGAATGAATGAAAGATACTATTAAAACGGATGGCTGCAAATTTTCCAGATCAGGAATCTGGGAAGTACAACCTATACTAAGACAGGTAAATGGAATAAAATTCACTTGAAAAGTATTGTAGTGAAACTATGATCACTAATGTAAGTGATTTCTCATCAGCAAAAGTAGAAACTGAAAGAAAAAGATCTTTAAGGGTTGAGAAAACAAAACCTGTTCTTCCCATTTAGGGTACTCAGCAAAAGCACTTGATGGAATAAGGGCAAAATGAAACTCTTTGTGAATAAACAGATCATGATGTTTTCCACAAATATACCTCTGTTAAAGGATCTTCTAAAGCAAACTCTTTAACCAGCCAGCTAGTAAATACAGTCGGCCCTCATTTATCGCGGTTAATCAGTTCCAGACTCTACCGCGACAATGAATTTCCACGAAGTAGGATTCTTTATTTATAAATCGAATATTTTCGCAGTTAGAGCATAGAAAACCTGTTTACAACCTTCTAAATACGTTTTTTAACATTATTAGAGCCCTCTAGACATGAAATAACACCCTTTAGTCACCATTACACTCGTATTACCCAATATATTAGACAAAATAAGAGAAAATAAGACATAGTAGATGTTACAAATATCATATTATTATTGTATATTTAATTATACACACAGTTCTTACACGCAACCACTAACCTATGAAAATAGTACAGCTTGTTTAATGATGAAGCGATGAAGATGAAGAGATGTACTGCACAGCAAAGGAGAGCAAGGTTACTGCTCCTCTGAAGGCACGACCTCAGTAGGAGAGTCTTCAGGTGGTGCAGTATCTTCAGCAGGTGCGTCGTCGTCTTCTTCCACTGAAGGAGTGCTAGGAGTAGGCAGTGGGTGTCTGGGTGCGCGGCTGAAGGACATCGTGATAGGCAGTTGCTGGTGCTGTCTTTTCATATGTGTGAGGAGGCTTTTGTAGTGTTCTATCGCTCCATCAGGTGCATTCCGGAACCACAATGCATGCATCATTTGTGGGTTCTCAGAAATCGCACACACAAGAGCAAAGATGCTTCCGATGCATAGCAATGTAGAAGCATGTATGAGAGAAACAAATTTGCATGAGGCTGAGCCAATCAGTGGCCAGGATAGGAAGAGGATGGGATAGGATAGGATAGCCAATCAGTGAAGAGCACGCTCTGATTGGCTTGGTTTCACCTCACCGATTTTTTGGAAAAAAGTTATTGCCCACACACAAGGATTGGTCAAGTGGTATCACCTGGCATTGAAGGATTTGCACGGGTGCTCGAATACATAGGCTTACAGTCCATACGTACAGTAATTTTCATTGTAATTGTAATACAGGGGTGTATAATTGACTCAGACAACCGAGCGCACGCTGTATCATTTTCACTGCCTCGATCAACTTTTTAATGAATATATTTGAAAAAACTGCAATAGAGTGAAGCCCTGAAAGTCAAAGCACCAAGTGGCGAGGGAGGACTGTATTTCAGCTTTACAGGCCATACAGTCTGTTGCAACTACTCATCTATATTGTAGTAATGCAAAAGCAGCCCTAGGCAGTATGTAAATGAGTGGGTGTGGCTATGTTCCGGTAATACTCTATTTACCATAACAGGTCAGCCCACCAAGGACTATAGTTTGCTGAAAACTGCTCTGAAGGATATATTTAAAGAAACAGCATTTTTTCCCCCAAGAGGAAGGTTTGAGAGACAAGAAGGCATACCCACCATGAAACTAAATGTAAAGAATAAAGTATAAAGTAAAACAATGGGTAGCTTGTTTTGTAGAAAGAGGAGACAGCTTAATTATTGGACAACTTTGTTAAATAAATTGAAAGCTATTTCTAGTTCAGGTGTTTTATGTTTTCTGTTTTGTACAAAGGGGGGGAAGGGAGATAAAGATAAAATCTTTAGGCCTTGTTAATTTGTTAATTCATGTGATAAGATTACAAGGATGCCCATTAAGAGGATATCCAGTAAAAATTGCAGGCTTTAGTGGGAGAAATGGAACAAGAAAGACTTAAAATGTCTAAAACCTGAACAGAATTTTAAAAATTCATTTTTTTCCCCCGAAAGATTTAAAAAGACCCAAGTTAATGGAGAGCCACAAGACATTCATGAATAGAAAGACTCAATATTGTAAAGATATCAATTCTCTGTAAAGCAATCTACAGAATCAGAGCAATTCTGTTCAAAATCCTAATAGGCCTTTTCAAAAACCTTAGTAACTACGTTTTGAAATATAGAGGACAGAGCCCAAGAATAATGAAGATTTCTCAAGAAGAAAGATAAAACAGAAACTATGATAATTAAGACAGAGTGTCACTGGTACAAACATGGATATCTTGACCAAATTGAGTAAATCGGCCCTAAAAGTTCAACACCTATTATGGGCGCTTGAAATTTAGAAGAGGTGGCTTTGCAGATCAATGGGGAAGGGTCAGCTAGTAGCGAAACGGTAATGTGTCAGCTAGTAGTTTTCCATATGAAAAAAGTAAATTGTATCCCCACTTCATACCATTCAAAAGCATTGATTCCAGATAGAATACTACTGAAATATGAGCAGAACAGCATCTTTAAAACTTGAAGAAGGAATTATAGGAGAAGAGCTTTGTCTGTGAATTAGGGAAGAACTTCTTTAAATAAGATATAAAAGGTACCAGCAGTATGAAAAATATTTTTGACTATGTAAATTTCAGAACTTCCATTTAGTGAAAGAACATAAAAAACATACAGTGACAGTTACAATCCAGGATATACTGATAAAACACAAGACTAACAAAAGATTAGTATCTGGCATATTTAAAGACCTACAAATCATTACGAACATGATGAACAACAATGGAAAAGTGAGTAAAAGATATGAAGGGCATTTCACAGAATAGGAAGTTTAAGTTAAAAGCATGATTGGACAGCATTATAGCCCTGCCAGATAGATAGGAGACTGAGGGTGACAGTTTGGTGGCATGTGTGCTACCATCCCGCACTGATGGTAAGGGATTCTTTGGCATAGCCACTTTGCAAAGACATTGACGTCATCTAGTAAGATGGAAGATGAACCTCTCCTTTTATTCATCAACTTTATTCCTGTCCTAGAGAGCAGTTGTTTTCAAACTTTGACCATAACCCACATTTACAATGTGTCTCAGAAAATCATCAACCAATACTACCTACCCTTACTGCGTGTGTTACATTCCAGAATGCTCTATCCTCTTTCACTTGAAGAGTGACTGTCACCAGTTTCTAAACGGATTTAAGAACCAACTGATGGGACGTACCATTAAAAAACACAACACACATATACTCAGGTAGACATGTACAAAAAATGTTTGTAGCTGTAGTGTTTATGATAGTCCAAAATTGGAAACAACCTAAATTCCACTGACAGAGAGTAAATAATAAAACACGATTTCATATTTAAAGCAGTGACAATGAGGTGTAGTTTATACATTAAAATATGGTTGAGTCTTAGCAACAGTGTTGAGTGAGAAAAGCAGGTCACAGAAGTTTATAAGGGTGACGCAGTTTTCAAAAAACTCAGTGATAATGTTTATGATAATCACAGTTTATGGAGGATTACATTCTCTCAGACTTAAATTTTGTGTGCGCGCGCACACACACACAGAGACATTTAAATTTGCTGGCTTTGGATCATTTTGGTTTCTCAGATAAAATATATTATGTAATGCTATAATGTATATTTTAACTAGATGTGGTGAATTCTTGTTATATTAGTTATGTTGAAAACATAAATTATAGGTGGAGAATAATTGTGAGCTCATGTCTTTTATTTCCAGAATACACACACACATTTGTTAACCTCTTTATAGATTTTTGTGTACTATATATTTATTAACATGCCTATGTATTTTTAATATAGATATTATGGAATGTGCTATCATCATAAAAAGCATGTAAGCCTTAGGAACTCAGATAAATTATTGATTATGTCTTTGAAATGAACAGTCAAAACTGACTGAAGTTTGAAAACCCTCTGATCATTGCTGTAGACCAGCTATTTTCAACCTTTTTCATCTCATGGCACACATAAACTAATGACTAAAATTCTGCGGCACACCAAAAAATACACTTTTTGCCGATCTGACAAAAAACAATTGATATGATTTTTAGTCATTCACACTGGATGGCTATTGTGTTGACTGTTGTCATTATTTTATTTGATAACCTAAGGGAAAAGAGGTCAGTGCCTTTGACTAAATAGTCAGGTACTGCATGTTTAAATTCTTGCAGCACACTGGTTGACAGTTGCTGCTGCAGACTGGTAAGCCCACAGAACTTTCAGACACGAGCACGTGGCAGGTGATGTCTGGGGAGCTGTGCAAGCAGGCAGAGAGTTTCTTTTGGCATTGCAGAGCTGAAAGTAGTTGGTAGCAGTGCAATTTATTTGCCAGCTGAATAAATAGAAAACCAGGTCAAGAATAAGATGATTTAAAAAAATCAATGTCTTATACCTAATTATGTATGGCTCACCCTTAACTTTTTTCTTCTGGCTTTGAATTTAAAATTAAAGTAACTAAGAGGCAATTGTTTTTAGAATAATGTGGTTTTTAAACTATTCAGCGTTTCTATTTTAGGCTATTTTTTCTTCTCAACATGTAGAATAAAAGAAAATCTCAAATTCCTGTTTGAACTGGAATATTAGTTTTAGACTAAATACCTGTTTCTATGCTGTTTGTTGGTATTTTTCCAGCTAAATTCTTCCTCCTAATAGTTATAATGTCAGAATAAGATAGGTTTTAAATGAGATAGGCTTTTAAATGAAAATCAATAGTGCATTTTCCATAAAACAAAATGGCTTTAAGAACTACTTCAGACCTTATTTCTAAATATAAACATTATTTTTATGGGTCCTGGGAAGTAATTTTGACTTTTTATTGCCCAGTGGAATACTAAAAAGTTGTGGCAATTATATCTGGTAATAGGTAGTCTATTAAATGTTCTCATTGAAATGCATCCAGTCATTAAAGTGGAAAATTCACATCAGAGAATTTTATACTTTAATAAGTTTTATAAATAAGCTACATGATATATATATATATTTTATCTATTGCCATTTCCTTTTATTCACTTCCCTCAAGCAAGAAATACAGTTTTGATTTCTGAATATTTGCTTATCTTTTTTTCCACCACAATCCACTCTTCCTACACCTCTTCCTTACACATACATACATGGGTGCACATGTGTGCACACACATACAGATACACACTTGTCTTTGAGACCACACTGATGTTTTTTATGTTGACTTCTCCTATCTTCCTATCTTATGTTGATTTTTATAGGAGCTGTTGTCTTATAGCTGGCATTTAACATATGCTATCATAACATGAAGCAATATGGTGGAAAAACATAGATTATAGCTAGCTTTCAAAACTTGCCTCTGCCTCTTACTCTGCTTATTATAGTGAACAAATACTTAACCATTTTGTGCCAGAATGGAGAATACAGAATTCATTTTGCAGATGGGAGGGATTACGCATTAAAGCATTTATTATTGCAGCTGGTATTTTATTTTATTTTTTAAAATATGTTTTTATTGAGTTTTCAGAGAGAGGAAGGGGGAGAGAGAGAAACATTGATCGCTGCCTCCTGCACGCCCCCTACTGGAGATCAAGGCTGCAACCCGAGCATGTGCCCTGACCGGGAATCAAACTGGGACCTCTCAGTCCATGGGCCGATGCTCAATACACTGAGCCACACTGGCTGGGCAGCAGCTGGTATTTTATAGCTGAGCAGAAATAATGTGTTAATATGTCATGACCTGTGAAGACTATGAGAATTTACCATGTTAGCCTGCCAGTATTCCATTGATGTTGGCAGAAGACACAAGACTGTGGTGTCAGAGACAAAGAACAGTTTATTGCAGCAATAGCAATAGCCAGAGTAAAAAATTTTGTAAATTCCTGAGCCCAGATTTCCACAGGGCAATGTTAAGAGGGCCAAGTTTAATACCTGCATGCTTAGAGTTTGTGTTACTAGAGAAAAATCCTGAACTTAGAGAACCCAGTCTTTCCTGAGAGATAATAAGACTGTCCCGCCTTCTCCCCAGTTTACCATGCTGGACAGCAAACATAAATCCATTTGCTTGAGAAGCAGACGCTACCTCCATCTCCCAAGACTCTTCATTATACAAATATCTTTGGAAAGATAGTTTGAAACAAATGTGCTTGATTAGTACTTATATCTTAGCATGCTTAGTCTTACACTCTCTCGCTTGAAAATTTGCAATTGTTTTCCTTTCCTTAAAAGAAAATCCAACTGGCCTAGAAGACCGTGAATACAGCAGTTCTCTTGACATCACCTTACACCACTACACTGGCCACCTAGCTCTCAAACCTACCAACAGCCTTTAATTTGTTCTTTCCTCATATCACTTGGCTAGCTCCTTGCCATTCAGAGTTCAGCTTGAATCAAATCAGTGCATGAGGCCTTACTGACAACCTCTTGTAACGTAGCTCCCCAGACATTCCCTCATATCACTGTTGTTGTTTTTTTTATAGTTCTGTGTTAATCAAAGTTTTTATTGTTTATTGCTTGTCTTTGCCTTCTGCCCCATCCCATCACACAGGATGTAAACATGTTTTAGAGCTATACTATATCTCGTGTTTAAATAATACCACTTACTGCTCAGTCTCTCAGTAAGTGTTTATTGGATGGATGGATGGATGGATGGATGGTTGAATTAATATTCTCTGTACTCTATGCTTTTTGTTTCTCTGTTTTTCCTTTGTACTTTTCCTTTCATTGTTTTGGTTAATAATATTAAACTTTATTATTTGATTTCTAATGAAAAACTTGCACTATTTCTAGGGTTAAAAAAAGGGGAAATTCACATCTTCCCCAAAATAAGATAAGCCACCTACTTGTTAAAGTTTAATTATATTCTTTTCTGTTTAATACTATTAATGATAAGCTGGCAATTAGATAACCTGTTTGGTTTCATTGGTACTGACAATACAGGAGATTGTAATATGACGCCATGCTGTTTGTGGGCACTTAGAAAAATCCATGTTTACCTGCTAATTCCCACTAATGTCACAGGAGAGGCATTTCCTGATTTGTATAAAAATTAGAAAATAGGAAATTAACTAATCACATATCTGTTGAGATCTTCTTATGGTTTACATGGTGTTAATCATTTTGATGAACTGTCAAAGGGCCTGAGTATGAAGTGCCAAATATTTCTTTAGTCGTCCTTATGGCACTTCTCTCTATGTGAGAAAAATTGTTAAATGATTGTGGTACAAAGGACCCATTACAGAATTTCAGCTCTTTTTATTATTTAACTGTTTTATTTGTATTCAGTAGTTTTCTTAGCAGAGGAGGTGTGGGAGACTCTAATACATTTACTAGATATTCTTTTGGAAGTATATATAGAAAAAAGTTTTTATTTGTAAATTAAATGGTTATTATTTTTAGTTTCTGTCTCCTTTCTCTTAGTTGATTCCTCTGAGATGCAGGTGCTTTAAACATAACAGTTGTATTTATAGATGCATGACATTTAACAAGGATTCTTGTGCTGAACTTTTAAAAGAGTGTGTTACTAATATAGTAAGTAACTTATTATTTTAAAGATATTTAATTACAGTTCTATAGATTAATAATTTTCCATTTTCTTTGTGGAACCACTGTGGTTAAAATTGATCATTTTTTCAAAATTAATTTCTTATAGCAAGCAATAAAGGAAAATGTCAAAAAAAGAGAAGCAGAGGAAAAACAAAAACGTGCCAGAATAGCCCAAGAATTGGCAGAGAAAGAAAGACGTGAACGCCAGCAAAAGAAAAAGCGCCTGTTAGAAATGAAGACTGGTGAGTACTGTCAAGTTTGCCATTTATACTCTGTACCATTAAGATGTATACTGGTTACTTTATTAGTAGTTTAATATACTGTGGTGAAAAAGGAAGATATGATTACTTATTTGTATTGCTACATTGTAGATCAGTTCATTTTTGTATGGGTTTTCCCCCAACTAACTATTAGTGTTTTCATTCTAACTTTGGTTGTAGGTGATTTTGGTTCTCTGGTATACTGTAGTTCCAGATATTCACATTTCTTTGACTACTATTTCAACAATCTGAAATAATTTATGTCAGTTAATAAATAACTCTAGAAAACTATAAAATGCTACAAGCCAAGTAATCCTGTTTCTTCAACAAAATACTGTACTAAGGGAGGAAAAAAGTAATGGGGGAACTTAATGATTAAAAGAGATTTAATATGGAACTGAAGTGTAGGGTGAGGCAAAAGTAGGTTTGCAGTTGTATGGGAAATAATTAATAACTAATGAATGATGATGCAAGAATAAACTGTTTCACTTACAACTGTAAACCTGCTTTTGCCCCACCTTGTATATTCCAATCCAAACACATGTAGGAAAACAGTCTGAAAAATTTGAATTTTTATTTTCTTATAGACATGACAATGTTGTTGTGAATATGTTTCAAAGTATCTTTTAGAGATTGAAATTTTATAGGTGAAATGATACTGTTTAGGATTTCAGTCAAAACAGTCCAGTGTGACTGGAAAGTAGGTGGGTCTATAGATGAAACAAGATTGGCTGTATGTAATAATGGCTAAAGTTGGGTGATGGGTACTTGGAGGGAAGGGTGTGTTTACTGCACTAGTTTCACTCTCTTGGGATATTTTAAAATTGAACTTTGGGTGGTATACACGCAATGCAGTATACAGATCATGTGTCATAGAAATATACACTTGAAACCCATATCCTATTAACCAGTGTCACCCCAATAAATTTAATTTTTGAAAAAACCTCTTGGAAAAAGTTAAAAAGAAAAAATAGCAAACTTACCGCTTTACAGAGATACCACAAACTTAGAAGCAAAAGAATTAAGTAAATTGTAGTTATATTTCACCCCCTGCAAATTCTGCCTCTTCTACCTCTAAGCCACTAAGGACTCCAGAAGCCTTTAATTAAAATCCATCAACTTCACTGCTAAATTACCATAGCTTACAGTTCAGGGTTGCAAATTCACCTAAGGTTTCCCTGGGGGTACACAGAGATGCCTTCTTTCCTTTTCTCCTTTTATTTTTACAGACGTATTTTATCTTTAATAAAGCAAGCTGAGTACCATAATGTATCACACATGTTTCTTCCAGGAGGAAAAAAATAATCTAAGCACAGTTTCTTTAAGAGTACACTTGAAATTCAAAAAGTGTTCTGAGAAATATCTTACAGTGTAAACAAAAATGGGGATCAGAAAGGTTCAGCATTGATTTTTAAAATATGCTTCTGTAAGTCATTTTGCAATGATCTATTACTGCCCAGTTTACCAAACATTCTGGTATTTGAACATTAGCTCATTTAGTGTTGTTTAAAGAGTCATCTAGACAGTTCCCTGATGGCAGATTGGCTGTATTGTCTGTTGTGGGTTTTGCCTGAGGGTCTAGCACACACAGCCTCTCAGCAGTTCTGTTCCATCGGTCTAGAAAGTTAAAACCTGATAGGAAGCAAACATTTTAATAAAACTTCAACTCCAATGTAATCTTAATAATGATTTTATTTAAATTTGTTTCTCTTGATTAAAAGTTCCAATTTTATAAGTAAATAAGTTTTGTTTTTCCAATTTTAATATAATACTTTTGTATTATAGAAAACATCTAAAAAAATAGTAGATCTTTAAAAAAAAAAAAGTAGTAGATCTTCAGAAACCTTCACCCCATAATCCTCCTATCCAAACAATTACTGCTAATATTTTGGCACATTTTTCTTTCAGTTTTAAAATGTTCTGCCTTTTAATAACAGCTATATAATCCTAGTGAATATGCAGTTTAGTGTCTTTCTTGCTGAACTTGCTGAATGTTTTGTGTTATTCTTAACTGTGATTCTTAATATCTGTGTCATCGCATCACTGGATATGTTAAATGAAAGTGAACTTGCGTTAGTTAGTAATGAGGTCATGGAACAAGTTATTTCCATCTATTCAATGTGATAAATACATTTATGCACAAATAATTGACAAATATCATTATTAGGATGCACAATAGAAAAGGATAGATATCTTTAAGATTTTTAATACATGTTGCCAAATTGATTCCAAAAGTATTATTCCAGTTTCACCAACTTTTAACATTAGTTTATAAATGTGCCTTGGTTGAGTATTCTAATTTTTTAAGATTTTTGTTAATTTAATAGATTAAAAGATTGTATTTTGCTGTCTTAATTTGCATTTCTTGATTACTGCTGGGGTTGCACATTTTTCAAGTGTTTATATAGTCTATTTGTTGTTTTTTTATTGTGTTGTCTTTGTCTTTTTTCTTATTGATTTATACAAATTAGCTCATTACATATTGATATTTACCTTTTAACTATGTTTTCTCAATTTGGCTTTTTATTTTTCTGTCTTGACATATAAAAGTGTTTCATTTTTGTTATATGTTTTATTATAATCTTTGCTTTTGTGATTTTTTAAATCATCTAAGTTTAGAAAATCATTCTTTCATCAATTTCATATACACTTCAATTTTTTCTAGTTTTAGTTTTTTATAATACTGTTTTGTTCTATTTATTGTAACTCTTAGTCATTCATATAGTTAGCATAGATTTTAATATACTAGGGTTTATTTCTGAATTTTACCAAAACTTCTAATATTTAACCATCAGTTATGGTTAATAATTGGTTTATGTTGGTTTCAGATAGGTAATTTTATGTTGAGGATGTTACTTTTCTATTCTTAATTATTAAAATAGATTTGAATATTTTTTAGTTTTAAAATCATTTAAGGGACGGTTTCTATTATTTCATTGTTAATCATAGAACTCATCTTATTTGACCTATTGAATTACTTTCTAAAACTTTTTTATACTATCTCTTTCCAAACGTTGTCTGCAAAGTATTATAGTTCCCACTTGATAGGAGTTTCCAAAGCCTTTAATATACTAAGGTTCATATGTGCCATGCATTTTTATATTCTCTGGGAAAGTATTCTTCAAAGGATAGTCTGGGTAACATTGATTTATATAAATTATATTCAATAAATACTTCAAAATAATGTCTTTAAGATAAATACTATATATTATGTGGGAATATTTTAATAGATTTAATTAAAGTCACTTGATAAAGGAGGAGACCACCTTTGATACAACAGGAAGCTGGGATGTAGGAAGCGATTTTTGAAACATTTTCTCTCTTTAAAAAAAAACCATTTGAATAGCTCTGGCCAGGTGGCTCAGTTGGAGTGTCGTCCCATACACCGAAAGGTGATGGGTTTATTTCCTGGTCAGGGCACATCCCTAGGCTGTGGGTTTGATCCCCAGTAGGGGCACGTAAGGAGGCGATGTTTCCCTCTCTCTCTCCCACCCATGCTTTCTAAAATCAATAAAAACAGATGCTTGGGTGGGGATTTAAAAATTAAAAAACAAAACATTTGAACATTTTGGAAATGAACTTTGATTTTTTTTTAAAGACTGTAATTTTAAAGAATCTAAAGATATATTCCAAATTTCATAGTACCAAATGTAATTTTCTCACCAGAGCAAAAGACTTCTTCTAAAATTTCAATACATAGTGATTATTCTGAATAGTCTTTAGTTTTCCTTTAAACATAACACGATTATTAATATAGAACAACGTATTTAGTCTCTTAATATTAATATAGCTGCTACATTATAAGTATCAAATATATTATTATTTATTTGTTGATACCTTTTTATATTTTAAATTAGTACAAATATGCAGTCACCTTTTCCCTTCCTTATTAGATGTAGAATATGCTTCATGCCAAATCATAATTTTTATAACATTTGGAGGCTTTATAAAGTAGAAATTACAAAGCAGTATGTCTAATTAACACTTATTACTGAGAATATTCTTAGGCAAAATATCAGTTTATGACACTTTTAACAGATACACTGAATTTGATGCATTTCTGAAATTTGACAAATACTATCTTCAATAAAGACATTGTATTATGAAAAATATAAAGGTGTGGTCTTCCAGTATTATTCTATTGGTATAGAAAAGAAATTTAATAGTTCAACTACTTTTGTTTCTTTTATTCATCAACAAATAGTTTTTTTCCTGTATGCTGGATTACAGTGATAAAGATAAATAAGACCTCTGCTGCAGCAAAGTTTAAAATTCTAAGGAGCCTCCTGGCCGCTGTGGCTCAAGATTGAACGTCCTCCCATGGACTGAGAGGCCCCTGTTCGATTCCCAGTCAGGGCACATGCCCAGGTTGCAGGCTCGATCCCCAGTAGAGGGCGAGCAGGAGGCAGCCGATTGATGTTTCTCTCTCACATCGATGTTGCTATCTCTCTTCTCCCTTCCTCTCTAAAAAAAATCAATGAAATCTTAAAAAAAAAAAAAAAAAAAAAAAAAAAAAACCCTATGAAAAATATAACAAAATTCTAAGGACTGAATCAGACAAAACATATATAAGGACAAACAACATATATAAGATAATTATAAATTATAAAATAATTTAAAATAAAATATTTGAATTTATTAAATAAGACATAAAATAAGACAGGATAATGAGATGGAGATGAGGACTAGCTGGGGTGGTGAGTGGTGACAACGAAATTTGATCTTAGTAAACTAAGGAGAATATTAATGTGTACCAACCATACTAATTTAAAATATTAGTTATATAAAACCACTTAAAAATTGATTTTTTTTAAAACAGTCATTTTAGTATAGAACATGGTATAGTTGACCCTTGAACAACTCCAGAATTACATCGCAATCCCCATGCAGTTGAAAATGCGCTTGTAATTTTGACTCCCCAAAAACTTAGTTGTCCCTCAGTATCTGCTGGACACTGGTTCCAGGACCTCCACACATACCAGTGTCCACGAATGTTCACGTTCCCTATAAAAAGTGGCATAGATCAGTGCGTACAGGTGGCTCTCTGCGTCAGCGCACTCCCAGCCACTGACTGGAAGCAGTACAGGTATTTATTGAAAAAATTAAAATCCGCCTATAAGTGGACCAACCCAATTCAAACCTATTGTTGTTCAAGAGTCAACTGTACCACTCTTAATCTTCGTAGAAGTTGTCAGCCTAGCTTTTCTATTCTTAAAAAAATGTGGAAGGTGAATTGTTGATTTTACATTATTGTTTTGTCACTTCTCTGGACCAGGAACTTTTTGTTTCATCTAATTTTTGTATTTAGGACGTGCATCCTTAAATGAGGAAGAGAAACATCTTCATATATATATTCCTGCCATAATCTCACAGGGAGCCCTTCTCTATTTCTCATGGCTTCAGTATTTTTACCATGCAAGTTAGAACTGCATCTGTTCACAGATGTTCCAGTTCTCCTGTCACCACCTGTGGTAGTCGAGGAAACTAAACCCCTGCTCTTTCCTGTCCATCATCAGTCATGACTTGCCTTGGGCAAGAAGGCAGGCAACTGCTTTCAAGTCTACTATTTATTATCACTATTATTTCAGAATACGATTTTTGTTAATAGAGCGGAAATAAAAGATAGATTAGTGGGCTAAATTTCCCCAAGAAGAAAAATGAAGCATTAAAAATCCTTTTAAGTAGAAAAACTAGGAAAGCACAGCATCTCATGTTATGTTATAGCATTAAAAGGGCATTTTTCTCATTTTTGTTTTCTCTAAAAATGATAAGCCTGAAGGTTTCTTAAATATTCAGATATACAGCTTTGGCTACTTATGTTGAATCATTTGATATTACATTAAATAAACAAGCAAATTAACTACATTTTCATGATTCTTTAATTGGTATGTGACTTTTGAATACATTTTCTGAGGTTGATGTTTAAATTTTAATTATTTTAATTTTGAAGATACCCAAAGTATAAAATATCTGATGTAGAAACTAGTAAGTATAGGCACTAGTATTTATTTATTTAAAGTGCATAGTTATCCTTATATGTAATCATTTCTAGTTAGACAAATAGTAATAGCGATTTTATGTGATCGAGTACAAGGTTTCCGAAACTGCATTTCTGTTTCTTAATCATGGAAACGAATAGGGCGTTTGATAATAGAATTCAAATATTATGCTTTAAGACTTCCTGAGTATGTAAGTTGATTCACATAATTTTTAACTAGCACATCAGAATGGCCTTGAATGGACCCAGTGTTGTATAATTATGTTTTGTGGGGGAAGTAAATAAGAGTTTATTTAATGGAGCAATAAAAACTATATGAGCAGCTTCTATATTTTAGTCTTTAGGTTGCAATTTGTTTATTATTTATTAGATTTAAATGTCTCATTTGGTGCAACTTCAGTCTATTAAATAAAAAAGATAATTAGCTTTTAGAAATCTGTTGTTTACCCACATGGCCAAAACGGCTCCTTTGTTTTCCATTCTGCAATTTAGAATAACTGAGCAATTAGGACTCCATTTTAGAGGAAATGCATATTACATAAATACTACTTGGGAATGTCTGCCAGTCTCAACAGATAGCAATTAATGTGTATACTTGCTTTCATAAAGGCTTTGACAATTACCCTGTCCTCTTCAGATAACATAAAACTTAGATTATTTTCCATAATTGTGCATATTCTAGTTTTATGCAGTAGTGCTTTTAGTTTTCTAGCATTATTGGCAATTGATGCACATAAATAGGCCAGTGGTTTTAATAATTTCTCTATTTAGAAGAATATAAAAAATTAAATTGCATTGGCTTTGATATATTTCTCTTTTCTTACCCCACCTTTTTTGGAATACTACTACTACTACTAATAATAATAATCACAGCAACAACTCATAATATTACTACCACCACAATCGATCACATGTTATTTGCCAGACTCCATATGTGTTAATTATTGCATGTAATGCTTACAACAAACTTAGACTATTTTTATCAAAGAAGTGTTTAATTATTTTGTACATGGTCACAGATTTAGCTAGCAAAGAAACTAGTACTCAAGTTTTCTGACCAGAGGTCATATTTTTTTACTATTGTGCTATTATGCCTTCACTACTGATAATTTAACCATAGTGCTGGGAAAAAAGGACCAAAACTAATTTTACTAATTGATAACTGGCACTAGACTATACCTATGTATGAAGTTGAGAATTATCTTCCCTGGAAACCTTTGAGAGGTTTTCATATTCAGTGGGTTTAAACTAGATAGCTTCTTCCTTTGGGAAGTTTTGGAAGGATTGCCAAATTAGGAAGGCTTCCCTATTCTGGTTCAGGTTCCATTTTGATTCTTTAGCTTATTCAACTATTTGTTTATTCCAGTGCCAAGACCTAGGATGATAACATCAGACCACCCCACTTGAAGGAGGGATTTTTCAATGGTCTGAGTAATTTGGGGCCCAACAGAGCTCAACAGTTCTGAAGAGGTTGGAAATGTCTTCAATATTTTTTATCATTTGACCCAGGTTAGAAGTTAAGGAACCAGGGACTTTATAATATACTAGTTTTGGGAAGGGGCACAAACACCTTAATGTATTATATTTGAGAACAAGTATCCACAGATATCCCACCACCACCACCACCAGATCCACCATGTTAAAATATCTTTTGTATTTTAATTTAATTTCTTAGTTACAGTTAACTTTCAATAATATTTTGTATTGGTTTTAATAGTACAGCATAGTTGTCAGACAATCATATACTCGACAAAGTGTTCCCCCTGATATTTCCAGTACCCACCTGGCACCATACATAGTTATCACAACATTATTGACAATGTACCCTATGCTGTACTTTACAGACCCATGACTGTTTTGTGACTACCAATTTTTACTTTTTAAAAATATATACTTTTTCTATATTGATTTTAGAGGGAGAGGAAGGTAGAGGGAGAGAGAGACATCGATGAGCCAGAACATTGATTGGCCGTCTCCTGTATGCCCCACCCACCCCGGGCCTGCAACCTGGGCATGTGCCCTGACTAGGAATCAATCTGGTGACCTCTTGTTGCATGGATCAGTGCTCAACCACTGAACCACACCAGCCAGGCCCAATTTTACTTTTTAAGCCCTTCACCTCTTTTACCCAGTTCCTCAATCCTCTTCCTCTCTGGCAACCACCAGTCTGCTCTTATGTCTATGAGTTTGTTTCAACTTTGTTCATTTATTTTGTTCTTTAGATTCTACATCTAAGTGAATCCTATGGTATTTATCTTTCTCTGACTAACTTATTTCACTGGGCATAATACCCTCTAGGTCCACCCATATTGTCACAAATGCTAGGTTTTCATTCCTTATCACAGCCGAGTAATATTCCATTGTATGTATGCACCACAGCTGTTTTATTCATTTGTCTATTAATGGGCATTTGGGTTACTTCCAAAGCTTGGCTATTCTAAATAATGCTGCAGTGGACTTAGGGATGCATGTATTCTTTCAAACTAGTGTTTTGGGTTACTTTTTTTTTTTTTTTTTTTTTATGTTAGTAAGAGACTGAGATTCCATTAGTCAGTATCAGAGGTGACTGGTGAGAACTTTTTCCAAAAGTCTCGCAAATAGTTATATAGCTTTTTACTTGTGTGTAGGCATGTCATTCACTGGAATAACACAGCTTGAATTGTGAAAACTCATTCAGAGCCCAGCCTTTGTGTGAACACTTGTCTTCTGTGTGTAGCTGTGCAATACTCACACATTATCCTCTGTCTTCATCCAAAAGCCCCAAAAATGGGATATTAGGAGAGACCGGTCTCAGACTTCTCCAGCACAAATATCTTGAAACCGTGATTATTTTTTTCTTTTTCGTCTTCTTTTTTTACTTTGTTGAGTAATGTGTATCACTCTTGGTTAACCATCTTCATGATACATTCTCACAGTTACTAGTTACTGTTTAATCCATATTTAAAAGCCATTTTCAAAATGGCTTATCATTGCCTTCCTTATGAGTATTATATATTATCTATGTGATGAATAGAAAATAGACTCCAGTTTTTGTTTAAATTTGTTTTGGAGTGGAAGATGAAATGCTAATTATCAAATTTTATGTGGGACAAAATAATTCAAATCTTTATGGTATAGCATAGATTACTCCAAGAATTATTTATTTATAACCTTTCTGTTACCAAGCATAAGTTCACCCTGTTCACATTCTTGGGCAGAAATGATACCATTCAGTTCTTTTGATGTTATTACAATGCAGAGAATGCTATAACTTTGATAACATCAGCTACATCTATTGCATTATAATTGAGAACTCAATCATAGTGTCATCTTCTTTGTGTACGACATTGAATACTGCTCCGGGCTTTGTCCCCCTCATCGGTGCTTATTTACATGGTGTGCCCTTTCAAACCTGTGGGTGTTGTCTTGAGGAGCCCGCCTTGCCAGATGGCCGGTTCTGTGTGGAATTACTTGTATTTGATGGGAAGTTATTCTTTTATTTCCCAAGATAGACAATGAGTATTGTCTTATTTTCAAACATAAGCATAAATCTCTCCAGCTTTTAAGAAACTTATCACATTACTATTATCTAACACATAGTCTTTAAATACTATGTAGATCTATGTTTTTAGCATTTACCCTGAGAAACAGAGGCCTCTAGAGCCCTCCAATTGATTTAGAGCCAAAGAAAGATACACTTTTGAACCTTCATGGCACCCTCATAGAATCTAGTCCAACACTTTAAAAAAATTTTATATTACAGTTAAAAAAAAAGAGGTGAAATTTATACCATCCCTAAAGCCCAATACTTATTGGTGCCAGTCAAAAAACTGTAACAACCAAGCAGACAAAATTGCAACAAACACAGGACTGCTTAGTGCCTCAGGACAGCTAAATAAATTCACTTTATGTCTAAACCCCTTTTGCAATTAAAAAATGCAAACTATTCTGAAAACCAGGATTTATTTCAGTAACTAGTGCTCAAATGCATTTGATGCCAAACCTGACCTGAACTGATAGGAGGGTCCATCAAAGGTGAATATTAATGCTGCAGAAATAATAATAAGTTTAATTAGAGGATGTTGCCCCTGGTTGCTCTGGGTGTGTGAAGATTTTACAGCATATTCACCTTTTTAAATTTTCTGTGGTCTGAAAAACGGATTCCGAAATATCTGACTGCAGAGGTTATGGGTAAGAGACTATGGACGGACATGCACTTCTCAGGGACTGACTGCTGTCTGTCTCTGCTGAACTGGTAAGCCCTCCACTAGCTCAGTCAGTCATTCCTACTTTTACACATTTATTTCCGGTGTTCTCTTTGACATAAATGCCTTTTCTCTCATTTTTAACTGAGTATAACAAAATAATGGTTTAGTTCAATTCTTGCATTCTTCAAAATGTCTTCTTAATATTTGTCCTTGATAATAGACAATCCCTTTTTTTATAAACCATTGTAGTCTTGCAATATAACTTATGTATGGAATAGTTCATTAACGCTCATTTCATTTGCTCTGGTCTTATGCTTATAGATTGTGTATGTTTTTCAAGAGCATGACTTGATGCCGTCTTTTTCTCGTAGAACCTAGCATTCTGTGTATGCATAGTTAATACCACAGAAGCCACTTAAGATTTGTCAAACAGTTGACAAAAATGTAACTGGTGCCCTGGCCGGTTTGGCTCAGCGGTTAGAGCGTCGGACTGCGGTCAGAGAGACCCGGGTTCGGTTCCCGCTAAGGGCATGTACCTCGGTTGCAGTTTGTCCCCGGCCCTGGTTGGTCGTGCGGGTGGCAGCCACTCGATGTGTCTCTTTCACGTCGATGTTTCTCTCTCTCTCTCTCTTCCTCTCTCTCCCTTCCACTCTATCTGAACAACAACAACAAAAAATGTAACTGGTCAAATGACATCTTTTCCATTTTGAGTTTAGTTTGGAATATTGATATTTATGTGTAAAGGAAAATATAGATTGCACTGAAGCCCTCGAGCCAAGTTAGCCTGCACCTGTTTCTGTAAATAAACTTGTGCTAGAAAGTAGTAACACCTGTTCCTTTACCTGCATTGTCTGTGGCTCCCTCAGCGCCAAGGCAGAGCTCAGTGGTTGGGACACTGACCGTGTACTCCACAAACCCCAAAATACTTGCTCTCTGGTCCTTGACAGAAAGTTTGTCAACTCCCGATATAGATCAGTAATTTATAGAGACTATTCTTTGATTTTTGTAACACAGAATTTAGTTTAAAAATAAAAATCTGTTCTGTTAAATTTTTTTCTTGTCTTCCTGTGGCCAAAGCACGCATTTGCAAAATGACTGATCTGTGTTGGAAAATTATTGATTAAAGGTAATGGTAATTGTTAGGGAAAACTTAATCTTTCAGCACATTTCTAACAGCAGAGAATATCTGATTTTTAGATTCTATTAATTTGAAAGGGAAAGTCGTGCAGTTGAACTTTTGAAATGCTGGCTGCCGATTGTCGCAGTGACCAGTCAGTACCAGCCATTGTGCTCCTTCCTTTTATCCCCGCTTCCAGTTCCCAGGATTTCTGTTCTATTGTTTGTATATCTTTTGAGATGAAAATATCAATGTGTCAAAAGTTCATGGGGTGAGCCAGATTTTTATTTATTTTTTATTAATAGGCTGTCTCTTTTCTCTTCCTGTTTCTGGTCATTTTGACATTAAATCCTTAAAATTGAAGGAAATCCATTCAGTGCTGTTGAACTCGGTCATGGAGGTTGCTCACAGTCTAAAGTGATTATCTTGCCTATTGAAAAAGGAACTCAGTAGTATTTGGCTTTTGATGATGAATAAATATACCCTAGGGCAGAGTGGGAAAATTAAACAGAAATTGAATATTTATGTGTTACTTGAAAATGGCATAAATAGCCATTTGTGTTCAGATGAAATTAGACATTATTTTGTAATCGGATTTTAAAATATTGTTTCCTGGATTGCTTCCTTCCTCAGTATCCAATGTTCTTCAAGAAAATTAGGAGCAGCATAATATTAACAGAGTTAACATCGAGGACAGACTTAACACAGGCTAGGATGCCCCAAGGCAGGAAGACTTTGACAGACTAGTGTAATAACAGAAAACAGAAGACTGTTTTTGGAATGAGCAATTCTTGGGAGACCATTGCCTGGCTAGAGTGAACTGTCACAATAAAACTTCCACCAATAATTATCATTAATGGGTAGAAGTGACCATTTTAATTCAATATAATCCTTTGAGTGTTTATTTTTAAACTATTAGTGATATTCAGGCAAGAACTCTTGCAAAGTAGAAACTTTTTGTCAAATTATTATTGAATCAGAGGCTCTGTCACCAACTCTCAGGAGTATTGTATGAAGGATAACTGCATTAGGAAGCTGGATAGTTCCCCCCAAATCATTCCACTTAGATTCCCTGATTTGCTATTAGTTCTAAAGATTTTAAATGTTGACAGTTCCTCATTTTAAACCTAACTGCAAAGTAGCCTTTAAATGTCATAAAGAAAACTGGTGCACGACTATCTTAATTTGGAAACCCAGAAAGGCAGTGTTTCCGTGTTTCCATTACATTTCACATACCTTTTTTTTTTAAGTATTTTTTTCTTGATTGATTTTAGAGAGAGAGGCAGGGAGAGGGAGAGTGAGATAGAAACATCAATGAGAGGGAACATCAATTGGCTGCCTCCTGCATGCCCCCCACTGGGTATTGGGCCCACAACCTGGGCATGTGCCCTGACCGGGAATCGAACCAGCGACCTCTTGGTGCATGGGTGCTCAGCCACTGAGCCACACCGGCCAGGCTTCACATATCTTTTAGAAGTGTTGATTCTGTTGCTGTTGAATTGCAATATGATCCTGTTTCCAGTGGATATTCTTGATGCTAATTAAATTGTATCTTCTGTTGAATTCACATGAATAAAGGTATTTTTTTAAATATTTTTTAATGGAACAATGATGTTTTTCTCTTAATAAAAGCAAAGTGCCTTTTGATACTAGTCACTCACTATTTCTTTATTTTTCATTTTTTGCTTTATTTTTATTGTTGACACTATTACAGATGTCTCTATCGCCCCCTCCCTTTGCCCTCCTCCACCAGGCCCCTGCACCCCTTCCCTCTGGCCATCATCACACTTGTCTGTGTCTATGGGTTACGCGTATATGTTCTTTGGCCAATCCCTTCACCTTCTTTCATCCGGTCCCCCATTCCCTGCTCCCCTCTGACAGTCACTCACTATTTCTTTAATGCATGGAATAGTTTTGTTGGATAAATAATACATCAGTCAAAAAGTAAATCTAAATTTTTGAATAGATTATTCTACCATTTTGCTGTGTACTCTAATTTTAACTTTAGTAGATTAAAATATATTTACAATAATTGGAAACATCTTTAATATTTCCCCCCAAACTCTGCTGCTCACCTTCCCCATAGACTGCAGCCTTTAGAGACCTTGTCTAAGGGATCCTGAAGAAACTAGTCCAAGGAAATCCGGGGTATGGGCGTATCCTGTTCTGAGGGACTCTTCCATTTCACCACTTTGTTTTTTGTTTTTTTTTTGTTTTTTATCCTCACCCGAGGACATTTTTGCATCTATCTTGAGATAGAGCGGGAAGGAGAGAGGGAGGAAGAGAGAAACATTGATGTGAGAGAGACACATCGAGTGGTCGCCACCCACACAACCTCCACTGAGGCCAGGGACAAACCGCAACCTAGGTACGTGCCCCTAGCGGGAACCGAACCCGGGCCTCTCTGGTCCGCAGGCCGACGCTCCAACCGCTGAGCCAGACCGGCAAGGGCCGTTTCACCACTTTGAGATGCACAGCATTGCCGTCCGAGGAAGAACTGGTTCTAAATTATGGGGTTGAACACAAAATGCCTAAGGTTGTATTTGGAGGCATAGTGGGGAGTTTAAGATGTGTTTCTTCTCTGCCTGGAAAATTCGAAGAGCCTAAATGATATCAAGCTTTGTTCAGAACTGCCTCACTCGTGAGGGAAAGCTAGGAAGAAGTGTTGTTTTGCAAATCTTCTCTCTCTCCCATGAGAAAATTTCCATTTTATGGTTGGCACCATCCTATTCCTAAAACATTGCACTGTGATGTAATAGAACTAGAATAATAACTCAGTCGCCATTCATCAAGTCTCAAAAGGGGAAGGGAAGAGGAGAAGGGAGAAATATCTCCAACAGTGCTGAGTGTTGTCAGAATCTGAGGAGCTCTTAGAGATATAAAAATTTCCATCTGAGTGTTACAGTTTAGCTAACCGAAGCTTTGAGTGTGTGGGCACGCTTTTGACCTGCTCCAATTTGAGGTCAGTTAACTTTGAAAACAGAAATCAAAAGTTTTGAGAATTTAAAGTATCCTCCTAGAAATTTATCAGAGACCTCTTTGGCATAAAGGTCTATTAGTTAAATGATATTCATCTTTTATAAATTCCAAAAAAAAAAAGAGGAAAATGACATGAAACATCTGTAGTTATTTTAAATATTTCAGTTAACGTTCTGACTTAGCTATAAAAAGTTTGCTTACTTATACATGAAAATTAAACATACCACTATTTTTCAATTAATAAATCTTCTAAAAATAAAATTCATTTATACAAAATTAGCCATGTTTAAAAAATAAACCTTTTTTTGAGCTGCTGGTTTTAATATAGTATCTTTCCACAGCAGGTGTTCAGTAAGCACTTATAAAGTATTTATGGAATTCATGTCTGTGGAACAAAAATTCCTCAATTTGTACATATTCTATTTGTGTAGACTCCCTGAAAAGTAAATTGGCCCAATCCTGGGACAAGATACGGCATCTGTCAAATTGGTTTTATGTCCTCTTATGGGATTGGTAACAAATAGGTCTTTCACAGTCACGACAGCAAACTCAGGTGTGCAAAGATGTAACTGCTTCTATAAATGCCATTTAATTTCTGACTCTGAGCCACCAACCTGAACAATGTAAAAAAAAAAAAAAACACTTATCCAGTTTCCTACTCCTCTCCCTCTCCCTCCCTCTGATTTAACTCAGTAATTTCTGTGTAGAATTCAGATATTTATATTGGAAATTCCCTTCCTGTTACTCTTCTTATTTTCCTTCTCCCTAAAATGAACCCCAAGCTTGAAGGCTGGCTTGGGGCTCACTTCTAAGGGTATGCCCTCTTCTAGGTTCACCCTTTCTGGGCCTGAAACAGCCTCCCTACTTTGCCATGATTCCTCCAGTCCACTTTTGTAAAGGTGATGTCTGTTTTGCTCTTGACTGGTAACCTGGGAGATCTGTTAGATTTCTCTTAGATACCATCTCTGTCCCTGACATTGATGAGCCTCAAAAACGTATGCATGTTCTTCACTTGAATTTGCACTTTCTCTGTGCAGACTTCTCCCCAGCCTGTGCCCGAAGGAAGGGGGAGGGAGAGGTCTGCAGCTTGCTGGCACCTCACTTTTCCCCGGCACCTCTCAGCTGCGCATGGTACATCTGCATGGACATCATCAGTGCATCTGCCACTCTCCCAGTTCCGTATGCTGGACACAAGATACTCCCACTCTTGGATTCCACTCCCTGTGATTCCGTGGGAAATCCCCGGAATGAGGAGCTATGTGCGCGGCTCCTACACTGCATGGAATTTCCTCCCTTCCCGCTCTCTGCCACCAGCTAGGGGCACCTTTTCCATTTATAATCCAAGAATGCAGTGTGCATTCTTTCCTGTGCAGATAGTTTCTGTACTGCGAATGGTCCGTCTGGCTTTCCCATTAGGAAGAGAGGGTGGGTTGGCACCTGAGCAGCAGTGCTAAGACCTCTACTGGTCCTTTGAAACGCAGAATCTTGAATTAGGTGGATACCAATTGAACACAGTTAAAATGATCCAGGGCTTCCATGCCTGGGTGAGTAAATTAAGACACAGAAACATGAAATGGGCAGCAACAAATAACATAGCATGCTTGGAGTGATCTTTGGGTAGAGCTGTGGGAAGAGATGAGGGAAATTGGAAGTCGGGAGAGTGCTCTGTTTGGGGGTTTTGCTGCATGCTGTAGGCACACCCCAAGGGCATTCAGGAGAGCAGTGATCGGTGGTCTTTGAGAGAGATGACTCTGATGGCAAAACTGCAGTGGGTTAGGGGAGGTGGGGAGAGCAGAAGGAGTGAGACCAATTAGGAGACTGCTGCAAATTCTGCAGGATATAAATGCCAAAGGCCTGAATAAGGATGTGCTGAGAAAGAAGACAGGGTAGATCTGAAAGGCAGTTTTGAAGTAGTCCCAAAGGGTTTGGTAGCTGATTGGATGTGGGGAGAACAGTCCCAATGGGCTTTGTAGCTGATTGGATATGGAGAGGACGGGAGAAACATTCATGATGGGTGGATGATACCTATACCAGCTTTAGGATACATAGATTTTGCTTCTCCAATTTTACATCTGTGGGATAATTGATCAACTGAAAGGGCCTGGCATAGAGTATGAAACACAACTGCACATACGTGTTAGCTTTTTCTTAAAGGAAAAAACCTTTGTTAACAAAGACATTTTAGGCATTCTTTTGTAACTGGACATTTGAAACCAAATCATGTTAGTTCGTGAGCGTAAGCTGGAGATGTCCCTCTCCTGGAGAGTGAGGCTGGGATACAGGTAAGGTAAGACAGAAAACGCACCCCATCACCCCGCTGTGGGAAAACCTTCCAGTAGAGGTGAAATCAGCCCAGCCTTCAGGCTCCGGGATTCTTGTCATGGAACTTTGCTTTCGTGTTTGTTTCCCTGGCATATGTGATATGTTTTAGTCAGTACTTTGTTCTTCTTGAAGGCGTTAATCACATCTTATCTAGCATTCCAAAAGAATTTCCAAGACTGTGTCATTTGCTCTTGTGATTTTAAATTTCTAACAAAAAGTTTATAACTTTTTTATTAGAAAACCTTTATTAATGGAATTATTACAGTAATAGTATCTATTGAGCATAGTGCCTGGGGGATAGAGCAGGAAACAAAACAAACATCTCTGCCCTTGTGGGCTAAATCCTGGTGGAGAAGACAAACAGCATTTAAGATAAATATATAGTGTTAGAATTTAGCAAGTTTTAAGGAGAATAAAATAAAGCAAGGATGGGAGGATAGGCAGTGTGTAAAGGAGTGACATTTTAGGTAACATAGTTTTTCATTTGCGAAAATTCTCATGTCATGGACAGCATTGTTTTGCTCTTGGAATACAAGCAGTGTTGTGTAGCATTGAGTGGTCTGTTAGGTAAGTAAAAAGCATGCTGTGTTAGAGCCTAAGCAGTCAGAATTTGTTTAGGTCCTCATTCTATAGCACTGTCCTGTATTAAAATGCAAACTATAATATTATAAGATACTTTTAATATCTCAGTAAATGTAAGTCTCCATCCACGTGCAATGTTTGTTTTTTGGTTTTTTTTTTTTTTGGTTTTGTTATTGTTTTTTCTTTCCATTTGACTGTAGGACAAATTTATTTGAAAGTTAACCTGTTTAGAATGTTTTCCCCACCTTTTTGATCAGTGAAAGAGAAATGGGTTTAGAAAAAGTTTATGATATATGGAACTTAGGGGAATACATATGTATGCAGGTATGTATGTATGTATGTATGTATATGAACACACCTTTTCATTAATGACTTGTCACATACGTCAATTACTAGTTTGCTATCTATGCTTTCTTAATTGTTTGAATGGAATAAGTTTAGTATGTATGTCAAACAGAAATAAAAGTGTCATATATTACAGAATTAGGTGAACTTTTTACAGATTGACAACTTCTAATTTTCCCAGACAAATACTTGATTAGCACTTCAGTCTGTTAAGAGTAGGGCTCATTAACATGCATAAACTAGTAGGCTGATGTAGTCCTAATGAGTCTTTAATGTGTGACATAGGGTAGCTCCTTAGTCTTGTAATAAAAGTTAGAGTGGCCTCCAGTGATCAACAGGGTTCTGAGTTCAATTTAACCTGGATAAAACCTTTATCCATAACAACTGTCATTAGGAATGACTAACATTTCACTAATTAGCTCATCATTTATAACCCATGAGCTTCTCACAGATGGTAAATGTTTATAAACACCCACAGATGTGTGCACAGCTGACTCTCAGTTATCCGCAGAAATAGGGACATCGATAATTTAGATTCTCTCACATGTGAACCTCTCATTTTAGCTAGTTTCCATCTTTTTTCTCTTTGGACGTTTTACCACAGCTGTTAATGAAATAGCAAATTAATCTAATTTCAGCTTGTCCTCTTATTGATGCACACACCCCCTGGTGAAAACACTGATATATACAAATGTGGTCACAAGATGTCTGGCCAGAGGATGAAAATAGGAAACACAAACTAAGATAAATATATTGAGCAATGGAGAACTGTTCGTATTCGTTTGCAGCTACGTGTCTAATAACAAGTTTCAAGTTGTGAAACCACAGCAAGCCACCCACTTCAACAATGTTATACCTAACCTCTCGGGATCAGGAGAGAATATCTCCTTATATTTGAGAGAAAGGAAAGGACACCATTTCCCGTGGAGTCTGGTTCTCTGTTAACAATCATTTCTTTTTAGATAATTTTCTCCGTAATTTAATGTCAATTTGTCATTGTAATGTCAGCCTACCTACTGCCTCATACTGAGTGCAGTTGAGCTGTAAATATGATAACCCAAGTGCCATGAAGTTACTTCTTTGTCTTATTTCCTTTGGCCTAAAGAGTCTTGGGTGTTGCTCTTGTCTTGCAATTTCTTTGTCTAGAACTTTCATTCATTCTCCTTTGTGCACTGGGCTGTGCTTCACTTATCCAGGCCGTCTGAAAGGCAGTATTTGATAGAGGGCACCCGGAGCCAGGAGCGTGTGGAGATAGCTGAGGTCCGCAGACCATTTACAGAATGAACTTTGGAGGGCATCCTTTCTGCTTCCCGATAACCTACAGAATGTCCACCTGTCAGGCTGAGGCAGTCATAAGCTAATCCAAGTTGTTTTTCAGCGTTTCCTTACTCGAGGAACACTTCTTTATTTCAGCTTATTGGAGAGAAAATGTAAGCATGCCATAACATGTTACAAATAAATACTCCAAGGTGTTTAAAGAAGAAATTTAATAATGGATTAGGTAGAAGTCAAAATTATTGTCAAGAACTTGAATGGTAGAAGAATATGGCACTGAAGAAAAAAATCTAACACCACTGGAGCTATCCAGTAGATCTGTAACTTTTCAGATAAATGATACATTAGTTTTTATTGTTTTTCATGGAGGATTTAAAAATTTTTTTTTTTCTTTATTGATTTTTAGAGAGAGCGAGGAAGGAAGAGGGAGATAGAAATACCAATGAAAGAGAACATCGATTGGCCACCTCCTGCATGTCCCCCACTGGGGTTGGGCCCACAACCTGGGCATGTGCGCTGACCGGGAATCGAACCAGTGACCTCTTGGTTCATGGGTTGACACTCAACCACTGAGCCACACTGGCTGGGCCTTGAGGAGAATTTTTAAGTGCTAACAGGTTATATAAGAATCTTATTGGATATTTCCCCAGGAAGAAAAGCTATAGGGAGCTTAGTGTGTTGAGATACAGAGATCCTTCTATGCCTGCTTGCCTTCTGGCTTGAACAGGTGAAGCCGTTCACTGAGATAAGGAACATTGGAGGAGGGAGAAGTTTGAGGAGGATGGTGGTGAATTCAGTTTTGTAGATGTTACATTTGAGGTACATGTAGGACACCTGAGTAGTGTGTAATGAGTGATTGGGCCAGGGTGACCAACTCGTCCCAGTTTGCCCAAGACTTTCCTACTTTTAGCACTGAAAGGCCTGTGTTCCAAGGAAACCACTTAGTCATTAGCAAACAGGGACTGTTGGTTCACTGCAGTCAAGGCTCAGGAGTAGAACTTGTGCTGGTGATAATAAGCCTGGTGTTCCCAGTGTACAAAGCTATGGGAATTAATGGATCACTGATGGAGAATGTGAGGAATGGTGTAAGTGTGAGCAGAGGAAGAAGAGCCAGGAAGAGAGCTTGAAAAGGCATCCCCATGGAAGGTGGTAGGGGAACAAGATATTCTTGTATTGTGATGCCCAGGGAAGAGACCATTTCAAAGGAGAAGGTGTGGGACATTGTCAAATGCTGCCAAGTGATCACATAATAGACTGACAATTGTCCCTTTGACCTCAGCTTACAGGAGAGGGTAGAGGGTTGATAAGTGAGTATGGGAAGTGAGACAGGTTTAAGAAAAGGGTACTAACGAGAGGGAATTGGAGGAGTCGGGAGGACAAAGTAGGTGTTTTAGTTTGTTTACATGTAGATTGGGAGGAATAAGAAAGGAGATGTTGGGAGAGAAGGACACTCAACAGAGCAAGGTCCGAGGGCAGCAGGGCAGAGTGCTGAGGGTCAGATCCTCGCGAGGGTAGAGGAAATTGTCTTGGAAAGCAGCAGCTCTGGCTGTGCTATTGTGATGGGTGGGAAGGAGAGAAAGGCTGATTTTAGATTTGATGCTAGGAAGTGAAGAGTGTTTTCATCAGGTAGCCCCTATTTTCTACCTGAAATAGAGGAAGTCCTCTGCTGAGGAAAGGCAGCAGTTGGTTGAGAGGCTTGAGGGGAGTGAGCAAGCACTGAAACAGCCCCTTTGGGAGTGGGAGGGAGAGCCTCCTGGTGAGAAATGTTGGGTGGTATTAAGAAACCAATTGATGTCTGCAACTGTGATCCTGCAGAATTATTTTTCACCAGTATTACTTAGCAGCTGATGTAGTGCCAGGAAGGCGGAATATGGGTTCATTTATGTTTCACCAGGCCTCTGAGAAAGAACATCAGTGGAGCCTGGCCAGTGTGGCTCAGTGGCTGAGCATCGACTTATGCAACAAGAGGTTGCAAGTTTGATTCGAAGTCAGGGCACATACCCAGGTTGTGGGCCAAATCCCCAAGGGGATGGGCGGGGCATTCAGGAGGCAGCCAGTTGATGTTCTCTCTCATCGATGTTTCTATCTCTCTCTCCTTCTTCCTGCCTCTCTCTCTAATATCAATAAAGAAAAAAAAATTTTTTAAAAAGAACATCAGTGGAGGAGGGAAGTAAGATACTGGCTTGTTAACCATCAATGTGATAAACCACAGAGTGTAAGCTAGATAGGCAAGAAAATGGAGCAGGACATTGGAGATTTCCATGGACAAATGTCAGGACTAATGAGAGAGAAGGAAGGGGAAAGGGAAGAACTTGGACAGGAGTCAGAGAATTGCTTGTAGGAATTTAAGTTATGGGAAGTAAAATACAACAATTGTAGGTGACGGCCAAGTTCAGATTACGGACACGAGTGAGTCATGGAAAGTAGAGAGAAAACATTGGTCCCTGGAGATGAGGGAGGTCAAAGAACTGAGAGGATTTGCTGTTGGATTAATTGTCCTGAATTAATGCAGGACTTGACTTGAAGGAAGACTGAATCAGATGGCCAAGTCTCTTTTTAGTAAGAAGTGAGATCAGTGTGTGATTAGATGACGCTGACCTAGAAGAATGGCGGGGGTATAACCGAATGGCGTGTGTCTCAAAGGAATGTGCTTTTTACATGGGGTGAGGGGGATAACCTGATGTAGCAGTAAAGATAGGGAGAAGACAGAAACTCCTCCCCTTCACCCTCACCCGCAGGCCCTGTATGAGAGCTACTAGAAGGGGCAGTGGACATCATCTCTCCAGCTTCCAGGTAGAGCCCGTTTTCAACTAAAATAAAAGAGTGAAAGGAATGTTCACCAAAAACATTGAGACAGTAGAGAAGTCGTTTATGCTAATAAGTGCCGGAGGAAATAAAAACCAGGACGGAGCTGACTCTCGGGCAGTGGAGTCCGAGAATGATAGTGAGACTGGTTGGGCTGGCCTCGAGTTTCAGCCCACGCAGGCATGCCTCAGCGATGTTGGGGGTTCGGTTGCAGACCACCACAATAAAGCAAGTCACACAAATTGTTTTGGTTTCTTAGTGCATATAAAAGTTATAGTTACACTATGCTATCATCTACTAAGTGCAATAGCATTACATCTAGAAACACAATATACCTAACTTGAGTAAAAAATACTTTATTGTTAAAAAATGCTAACCATCAGTTGAGCCTTCAGCGAGTTGTAATCTTTTTGCTGGTTGAGAGTCTTGCCTTGATGTTGATGACAGCACAGTATCTGCAAATAAAACGAAGCATAATGAACAAGGTGTGCTGCATAGGGAGGAAGCAGGAGGCCACTGCAGACTGAACTGATTCTTGTGTTTCCAGATGCTCCTGGCCCTCGGAGAGAGATGTTTCTGGCCTTTCTATGACAATCTCATTGCCAGGTTCTGAGGAAAGGAATCTGGCCCCCATGCATTTGAGGAAACCTAACCTGTGCTTGTTGGTTGAGTGCCCAGCTAAGAAAGCCATTGATTGTCTTTTTGTTCCTTGGAGCATTTACTAAAATACCTTTCTGTACAAGTCAGCAAAGCTAAGGGCCTGAATACTTCTCAGTTATCATATACCACCTCTGTATGAGGAGTCTACTAACGGAAAGAATGTGAGCTTTAGAATCCAGAAGATGCTGATTCAAGTCTCCTTCTGCTACTGACCCTTTGTAGGGCTGTGGGCACATCACCTTACATCCTTGGCCTCCGGGTTTCCTGGCTTAGTATGGATCTGATCGTAGCTACCTTGCAGAGTTCAAGTGAGAATTAGATTAGAAAATGTAGGTACCCCAGACCCTAGCAAACAGGCACTTGATCAAAGTGATGGTTCTTCATATATCTTAATGCAAATTTAGATTTTTGTTCTTTTTCTCATGCATTCCTCTTTTCTAAATAAAATTGTTCTCAAACTCAGTTTTTATTTGGGGGCTTCTGCATTCGTTTTGTCAGCTTTATGTAGTGGAGAGAAAAGTCTTCCATTTTTCTCTTGAGAGTTCAGCACATTTTTGCCTTCAGTTTCTTTGGAATCGTTAATGAGTTCGTGGAAAGTTCAGTTGTCTCCCATTTTCATTTCTGTGCTATTTGCTTTCTCCGGAAGCATATGCCAATTTCTTTTCTTACTTTCCGCTCATTCAGATTTGCCTTATTATCTTTCCTGACTTCCTTTCTTTCAAAAATATGTTGCTGTTTTTCTAAGCATTTTAAATTTCTTCAATTTGTAATATTAATGCCACAATTTTTGCGTCTGATTGGGGAAGGGGGGGTGGGAGGGAATGCCATATTTGTGAAGAATAAATCTGTATTTCCCCTTTGAAATGAACTGAAAAAATAATGAACACTTAATACTATGAACCACAAATTCATATTAGAAATGAACCTAGAACGTGAATGTAATAAAATTACTTTGGGCAGGGTTAGCAGCAGTGAGGTGGTAGGTACTTCACTAAGAACATTCTTGGTACCCAAATGCTAATACACATTTCTAATTAAAATACAAATAAAACATTTCAGAAATATAAGTACAAATACAGGTATCAACGAATAACCCCTAAAATGATCACTGGGTAGCCATATCTTGCACGAGCCTACTGCCTCTTTATTAGAAAGTTTCATAGCAGTCTGCTTTCTTTTTTGGAACATTCATCATAGATGATGTGTTGAAATCACCTTAGACTGTAAGTCCCGTGAGAACAGGGCTGGGGCTGGTTTCCAGGCCTGGCACATATTCCTGGTGCACACTTGTAGGATTGAACTGAATTACAGACTTTATAGTTTCACATTTCCAACTACTTGGACAAAACCATTCGACTGTTCTGTTAGCACCTCCAAATCAATTCATCTAACACTTAACATCATGTTCCACATAAAGCCTGATTTTCATGTTCTTATTCTGGGTTAATGATACCGCCATTTTCCCGGTCACCCGGGGTTGACACCTTCACACTGTGCCAGCTTTAATCAGAGTGAAGTACAATCTTGATTATTTCACACCTTTCAAATACATTCTAGGGCAGTTTTCAGCCTTGAATCCAAGCTCCGTCGGCCTCCCTTCCTGACCTTTTTCTCCCCTTCCTCCCGTGTGCTCCATATGCTGCTGTCAGAGCTTGAGTATTGGGGTCCCCATGGCCGCCTGTCACTGTCCCAGGTACCACTCACCGAGGGCGGCTCCTCGTGGCCGCAAGTCCGTTCATCCCAACCGCTCCTGAGAGAAGATTCCTGTGAAGTCGCTACTTCCCTAGCTCACCCTCCCCTCTTTTGGATTCTTGGTATTGAATTAAGCATTTTCATTGTCTCTTTCTGAAATCATTTTATTCTATTTTTCAAAACTTTATGAGAAACAAAGGCATGAAAAATCTTCTTCACAAATTTTCACCAATATGTAGCAATCTAAAACAAGTCTAAAACATATCCTAATATATTTTCAGCAGGAATAAGCAGGTGCCAAGCTTCAGCAATGTCAGGCGAATGTCTCAGAGTGAAGTGAGGGTTCTGGTGGGCGACGAGTTCCGCGGCTCTGGGGATGGGTGGTGGTGTGCCCTGTAACTGACCTTTTCCTCTCTGAATTACTCTTTGATTAAAGGGTCGTGGGTGTTCACTGTGTTTGAGTCACATCCTGTTCAATGTCATTATCATTCCACATCTACATATATATTTAACTAGATACATTTTTTTTCCCTGACATTCTGTGCTTTTGCAACTAAAGGCATCCGCTCAGCACCCTCAACCTTATGTGACTCCCAGGAACAACTTTGGCGGCTCTCTTTTTGCCAGTGAGTCAAGGCTGGTTGTTAAATGTGGCTTTCTTTAGTAATCATTAGGGTAGGTCACTGTGAACAAGCTGATAGAGCCAGGCACTTGAATACTTACATGGGAGACATGTTAACAGCCTTTAACACAGAAAGAATTTAGTAAGTAATGCCTTTCTTCAGTACCATGTGGTGGAGTAATTGCTAACTAAGCAGGAAGTCAGAAAACATATCCTCTGCTTTATAGCTAATAGCTGTGAGGGGTCATAGAAAGGCCTGTATCCAGGGTCCTGTTGATAAAATAAATGACTAGCTTTTTTCACTTACGGTATTTTAGAGGTGGTCCATATCAACAATTTAAATATGCTTCATTTTTTTCACATCTCAACTTATTTTAGTGTATAAATATCATAGTTTATTTGGTCTATCTCTTGCAGATGGGCTTTTAGGTCGTTTCCAGTCCTGTTGTTATAAACAACATTGTAATGAACATCCTTGTACGTATGCCCTTGCATACATATGAGTTATAAGCAAAATAATTTTCTTTAGAATACTATTTTATCAAATGATATGTTCAATTTTATTTTGGATACAGATTGCTAGATTGCATTCCAAAGAGGTTGCATCTGTTTTATATTTCCATCAACAATGCGTGGAATGACCTGTTTTCTAACCTGTATTCTAACCTGTTCTATATTTTTAATATTGCTATGCTGATAGGTGAAAAAAGATCTCTCGTTGATGTATTTGGCATATCTTTAATTGTGAGTAAGGTTGAGGATTATATTCTCTGTATAAAAGTCTCATTTATTTTTATGATGGGTTTCCTGAACATATCATTGATTTATTTTTGGGGGCTTTTTGTTGTATTTTTTATTGTTGTTGTTTTGTTTTGTTTTTACTTTCCTGGCCATCTTCTTACTGAGCCATAATGTTCTTTATTTTTTTAAAAATCAGTCTTAGAGAATACCTATGTGTCAAATATTTTTTCTTGTTTTTCCTTTCATTGTTTATGTGTACACTTTGTTCTTATTATTCTTTTGATTTGTAAATATTTAGTATAATACAATCTGTATGACCTTTGGGTAATTAGATTTTTCTTAGGAAGATCTTTTTATTCCAGAACTAATGAAAAATATACTTTTGCATATTGTCTGCTATACTTTGCCATTTAGTATTTTAATGTTGAAATATTTGATCCACTTGGAATTTATTTTGATGTGAATAGCAGAGTGAGATTCAAATAAATTACCATCACCACAGCAGTTATTGAATATTTTCTTATACTCTACTGATTTGAAATGCCATATTTATTATGTATCATGAATTGAGTTTTCATGTGTATTTGATGTTAATTATCAAAAGCAGTATATACTGTGCATTATTTTCCAAGCTTATTTGACCACAGAACCACCCCACTTTTCACACAAAACGCACACACGCGCGCGCACCCACACACACACATATACACACACAGAGCTTCTTGTGGGACGAGCATTCTGTGGTATATACTTTGGGAAATTCTATTTATCTTGTTGAAGTTTTGTTTTTTAAATATGGGATGTCTATTGAATACAATCTAAGTTTTTGCTAAAATATTTTATAATGACAAACTAATTCATTGATTATATGGATACTTATACATCTTGTGCCTTAAGAATGTTTACATTCCCAAAATAATTTTTTAATTTTTTGAGAGGAGAAGTAAATGAGCAGACAAATAACATATTTTTGGAATTTTGCCCATTGTTTACGTTAGTTTTAAAAATGAAAGAACTTTAATAAAAGATTACAGAAGAAGGAAAGTTAGATATCTTCATGAGTTAACCTGTGTGATGCCAGAATCATTTTCTTACAACAGAATCAAAATCATAAGAAATTTGAAAAAATAAAAATTAATAATGCAGTATGATTTGTTACAGTATATTTATATCACCACTTTTTCCTGCTTGTTTATATAATTAAAATAGTACAATGCTTTATACATCACATCCAATAATGGGGTTTTTTTTTAAGACTAGATAATTTATATAAGAAAAATCCTTTATGTTAGTATCTCTATAACTCTGTTTACTATAAGGCATGAAATTATATTCTGATTTGTAAACAATATCACAAATAGTATGACAACTATGATTTTACATTCAAATATACCTGTAAAATATTTTTTCACTCAAGCTTTGAAAATACAGCCTTATATCGCAACTAAAAGAATGATCCTGTTGTCTGTGCTGAGAGTTAAAAGGTGATCGCCACAGGTCCAAGCATATTCAAGATAGCAGGACGAGGGTAGCAATGTGTGACGGCCGTCACAGCTCCAGCAGATATTTAAGATAAGAAGAAAAGGGAGAGAAGTTATTGATCTATGCCTCTTCTTTTTTTTTTTTTTTAATTTATTTTCTTTATTGATTTTAGAGAGAGAGGAAGGGAGAGGAAGGAGAGGGAGAGAGATAGAAACATCGATGAGAGAGAACATCGATTGGCTGCCTCCTGGATGCCCCCTACTGGGGATTTGGCCCACAACCTGGGCATGTGCCCTGACCGGAAATCGAACCGGCGACCTCGGTGCATGGGTCGACGCTCAACCACTGAGCCACACCGGCCGGGCTGACCTATGCCTCTTCTATGCCTGGAAACACCATAGCAGATGTCCACCTATGCTTTACTGGCCAGAAATGCCATTGCATGCGCTCCACCCTCCACCCAGCTTCGCTGCAAGGGAGCCTCAAAATGAGGTTTCCATTTTTCCAGCCTCTGTAGTGGAGGTAGACAAGAGAGTGGACATGTTACATTGGCCAGTCAGCACATGTGCCATGTTAGTGAGAAAGAATGGTCACCATAATATTAAAAATAATAGCTAATGTTTATTGAGGCCTCACCATGCATGAGGCACTACTCTGAGCTCTGTACATATATTAACTCATTTAATCCTCACAACAGCTTTGGAGGTAGATGCTATTATTATGTCCATCTTATAGGTAAGGAAATGGCACACAGCTGGTAAGTGAGAGACAAGATTTAAGACCAGCATTTTTACTCCTTGATTTTGCTCTCAATTTTTCTGTTTTAGGGGGAATAAAACTTCCTTCTTTGTACAAGATTCTTTTTTTTTTTTCCTTCTAACTTTTAACAGGAAAAAAAATTTAATTTGAGCCATGCAAATAATGAAGACTGGTGGAGGAAAAAAATAGAAAAATATTGTTTTTAATATAAAATTCTACTTATGGTTGAGCCAGTCATTTCATTACAGGATAAAAAAGAATTGTTCTAGTTATCATTGTATCAGTTAAATTCCAATGAAAGTAAGCTTTCTAACTCCTCAGACTCAAATTTCTATTTTCATATCTAGATTAAGACAAGTTCAAAGACTTTGTTTGCTGTCTGGTTTAAGTTGTATTTTGAGCTTTGTTCTAGGAGGTTACAGATTGAACTAGGTTACCAAGGCAAGCAAATGCAGTCTGGTTCCCAGAAGGTCAGCAATCAGCAGCACAGAGCAGGAATTTATGTAATTTTGTTAGGACAACTATCTCATATTTCTTTTAGAAGGATTTGGAATAAACTGTGAGCCTATGAACGTAGTGCACACTTTCAATAATTGGAGAAACAGCATTTCTTCCCTGTCCCCACTTCAAATTCCAAGTGGTTATCCTTATGTCTCTTACTACTACTGAAATCATAGAAAAAGTGGCCAGCCTGGCTGGTGTGGCTCAGTGGTTGAGCGTGGGCCCATGCACCAAGAAGTCGCTGGTTGGATTCCCGGTCAGGGCACATACCCAGGTTGTGGGCCTGATCCCCAGTGGGGGGCATGTAGGAGGCGGCCAGTTGATGTTCTCTCTCATCAATGTTTCTATCTCTCTCTCCCTCTCCTTTTCTCTCTCTCTAAAATCAATAAAGAAAAAAAAATTTAAAAATTTAAAAAAGTGCCCTGCCTGCTTTGGCTCAGCAGTTAGAGTGTCAGCCTGCAGACCAATGAGTCACAGGTTTGATTCTGGTCAAGGGCACGTACCTTGGTGCGATTCATCCCTGGCCCTGGTCTGGGTTGTGTGGGAGGCAGCCAGTCGATGGGTCTCTCTCACATTGATGTTTCTCTCTCTCTCCCTCCCTCCCACTCTATCTGAAGATAAATAGAAAAATATCCTTGGGTGAGGATTAAAAAAAAAGTTTAAAAGAAAAAGTGGCGAGACATAGTAAGCTAAGAGAAATAAGTCAGACAATGAAAGGTAAATACCATATGATTTTATTTACTTGTATAATCAAAAGAAAAACAAAAAAATACTAATCAAACCAAACAAAAGTCATCGACACAGAGAGCAGATTGGTGATTGCCAGTAGGGGAGGGGGGTGGGCAAAATGGGTGAAAGGGATCAAGAGGCACAAACTTCTAGGTACAAAATAAATAAGTCGTGCAGATGTAATGTACAGAATGGTAACTGTACTCAATCATATTATATTGCACATTTGAAAGTCTTTTGTTGATGAACTCAACAAAAAAAAAAATTTTTTTTATAACTTTGTCTGTTTACAAATAGTAACTAGCCTTATTGTAGTGATCATTTTGCAATATATACAAATGTCGAATTAGGTTGTACACCTGAAACTAATAAAATGTCAATTATACTTGAATAAAAAATGTTTAAGTGCTGAGACTAAAAGGTGTGTCAGGAGACGATGGGAGTATAAGGGAGCTCTGAAACCACATGCAAAATTCAGACTGTGGAAGAAGGTCGCAGGTGGAGAACAGTCACTTCTTCCTAAAACCCTCTTTACATGTGAGTTTGCTGTATGGCTTAACCTCAGCTCTCTTTTTTATCACTGCACACACTCTTCCTAAGAGAGCTTGTGCCCGGCCATCATAGCCATCACTACCACAGCAAAGGTGAACTTGCTAAGTTCTTACTCGGTGCCAGGTGCCCTTAAGCATTGCACATGATTGTATCTCCTTTAACCCTCCCAATAACCTTGTGAAGTAGGTGCTATTATTATTCACACATTAAAGTTGAGGGGCAAAAATGAGGGTTAGTAAGGTTAAGTCATTTGCCCAAAGTCACAATAAGTGCAAATTGAAAAGCCAGTACCTAAATCCAGATTGTTTGAATTCAAAACTTGTGTTTTCTCTGTTTCACTGTGCGTACATACTTTTGCATGGCATCCAGTATGACCAATATGCTCCTAAGTTAAGTCTGTCCGCCTATCCATATAACCAGTTCCTCTGCCCCACCGTTTACGTCTGTGAATCCACCAGCCTCTGGCCACCTTGAGTCACCTGCAGCTGGGTATCTCGTGAACATATCAGTTTAACATATCCCAAACTGAATTCCTCTCCAGGCTCAGCCCCCTTCGACCCCCTAATAAAAATGATTCAGTACTTGGTGAATAGTATCAACATATGTCCAGGTGGCCAAGCCTGATACCTGGAAATTAGCCTCAACTTCGTTTTTTAATACATGCATGCAGACCAGGAGTGTTCTGTCCTTCCTCCTTTCTCTTTTCATTGTTGCCACCTCCATTCTCACTTGGGCCCTGTTCGCATTTTGTCTACATTTCAATCACTACACCTGCTATCTCCTTATGTTCCATGCCCTCTGTCTTGTCTCTTTTCATACAATCTCTCTAAGGTAGAAATTTGACCATATTACTTTCTAGCTCAAAGCAAGTTAATGGCTCCCTTAAAGATAAAAGCCAAACTCCGTAGCCTGGCATGTTCAGCACTTGGTGCTTGGCCCCTACCGGCCTGCTCAGCATCACCTCCCAGCACTCCCCCCACTGGTACCCCGCTCTGCATTCCTGAGTTCGAGAACCCAGTGTTTCGCATCCTCAGACCCCGCCTTGGACAACTTCTGAGAGCTCAGCAGGACCCTCCCTCTTCAGGAAGCTCTGGCAAACCTAAGGCTCTTTAAGTCAGGTACCCAGGAAGCCTGTGACTGCTGTGCCTTCTCTGCGGGCCCCACACCAGGTGTCCTTTCTGGGCTGGGATCTCCACCGTAATACCCACGATGTGGTGGTGGTCCGTTTGTTAGCTCATCCCCTTACCAGAGGCCAGCAGTGCAGGTCAAGAATCAACCTTTTCCTTTATTTCCTCCTGCCCCTCCCTCCTTTTCCTCCTCTTCTTCCTCTTCTTTCTCCTCCTCCTCTACTCCTCCTCCTCCTCCTCTTCCTCCATTGTCTTTCCTCTCAGGAATTTTTTAAAGCTACTTTGTATTAACACAATGTTTGCAAATGCCTAAATGAAATACAATCAGCTCATTGCATAATAAAAGTCTTCTCCTTCACCCCTCTCAATTTCCCCCCACTTCCCAGAGGCAACCACTTTTAATTCTTAGGCCCCCCGCCCCCCGTTTTACCTCTTCCTTATTTCTAGATAATATGCTTAGATTATTATTTGTCAATTTTAGACATTGCCAAGTTCCTGAGAAGTGGTTGAAGACTTAGTTCTCTTACGCCCTCTCCCCATTTGTACTTGCCTGATACACCCCTACTCCTTTACCCCTGCTGACTTCACACTGTAATTGTATCACATTTGATGGTCAAAAGAATAGCCAGTATTTGTAATGTTGCAGATTGAGGAATATTCATTCCTCAGCCTTCCATGATTGTTTCCTATTGGACAACAATGCTATTTCTAAGTTTTATTCATTTGCTTAGTATTTGTGTACACCTGTCACTATTTTCTCCAAACACGCTGACAGGTCTGTGAAATAAGCAGCGATTATTTTGGCAAATGGTCCAACACAGCTGATTTGCTTTCAGTTCCTTGGCAACTGTTCTCTCCTCCAGCCCCATTTTTTCCCAGGCGATATGACTGGCCGCCTGGGCCGGGGACACTGTGCCATGCTGAGAATTCTTTCTGCCATTTTGCCGTTTTGTCCCCTCCTTTTTTCTGGATCTCATGTTTTACTTTTTCTTACTTTTCTTGTTTTGCATAAGTTACACCTTCGCGTAGCTTTCTAAGAATGTGTGCTTATAGTACCTTTGAGGATCTTCTTTGTATCCACAGTTATCTGCAATTTCACTGTGGTATCTTGGCTCAGGGAAAATGTAATAAAAGAAAGAACATTCCTACCATATCACTGCCTTATCTTTTTTCTCCTGCTCCTTATATTTAGGTGGTTCTTAAAATGCTGCTTCTCTGGATTCAGTCATATGCCTGTCCAGCGCTTGCTAACACCTATGAGGCAGACAAAGTCTTCCTGTTATTTCCATGGCCTTTCTCAGGGTCTGGTCCATCGTTCTGAATGAGTATTTTTTTTTTTTTTTTTTTTTGTAATATGAAAATGACTTCCAAAAATACTACCCAAATTTATGTCTGAATTTGAGGCCAGAATTTTCATCTTACTTTCAGAAGTTATCTGGAGGTCCTTGCTAGCACTTTGCACTCACCTGTCCAGAAGGAAACTCATTGTCATCTCCAACATTTGTCCCCCACCAAACTCAATATTATTTTAAAATTTCCCCTTTCTCCAATCATTGGCCCAAAGACCTCAGACCTGTCTGACTTGCTCCTTAGCAACTTCACGCCCTGCTTGTCCCCTCATCCTATTGATTCTGCTTTAGAAATATCCTCAACTCTCCCATGTCTATGTCCCATGACACTGGATTTTAAAAAGACCATTTACAAATTCAAACAGGTGCTACGTTATTCAGACGTAGCAAAGCTTTGACTATTGCACTTAGTCTATTTATTTAAAAGAGTTTTCACAGCAGGAGAGAGGCTATAAATATTTTGAATATAAATTGACTTGTAGTTAGAGAAATTAAATTCTAGTCTACAATAGAAAATGGCTAATTCTCATTTCTCTGGTTTGTATTAGAATGACGTCAATATGAGTCATTTAAATACTCTCCCTCACTTTTGTTTTTACTCACATCTTTTGCCTTTGTGCCTGCTCCTCTCTCTGCCAGACACACTGTTCCCCCCCCACCCTCCCACCCCCGTGCCTCCAGCGGTGACATTGGCTCTCTGGTTCATGTGGATCCCTCCCATACCTACCACCCTTCTCTGCTTCTTGACAGCAGAAAACGTTTGTTACCTCTTGGTGTCTAGGTACCCTTAGTGCTTAATAATGTCCTGGTGTATGGTAGGCCCTCAGTGAACATGTGTGGAAGGAATATTCTAAATGCATTTTTAACGTTTGGAAAAACACCTGCATTGTATCTGTTCATCTTACACATTGGATTATTTTAAGACTCGACCTGTACTTTCTATTAGACTTTCCCTTAGAAATGATGTTACATATTATGTCCTTTACTAAGGACATAATCAAGGGCACTGTAAAATACTCATTTAATTTATGATGTGTGTAAAGCAGTGCTTGAAACGTAATAAGCAGACATTTCATAAACTTCCTAAAGCACTGTGAAGTTCGTTTTTGAATTTATTTCTCTGTATTTTAATATCACTGAGCAATTTACCATGTACTTTTATTTCTGTTATCTCATCTGATCCTCTCGTTAGCACTGGACAGGTCTTATCTCTATTACACGTTGGGGATGGTTATGATACTAGCGTGGTGTCACACAGGTAGTTCGTTGAGAGCTCGGACTAGAATGCAGGTGTTCTTAGGTATTCTTTCTATTACACGTGTGGGCGTGAAGGCCAAGAAAAGCCATCCACTCTGGGGGACAAGAGCAGAGGTGGGGGTTCCAGGTGGAGAGTGATGGATGGGAGAGAGAATGTTTGTGAAGAATCGCAGGCAGTTGCCTTCAGCTGAAGAATAGGTTGTAATGTTGGAAGTGAGAGATAAGATTAGAAGAGCAATTAGAATCAGTGTTGGGAGCAGTGAAAGCGATGGGACTTTATGTGGTGGGAAGTGAGAGAGATTAAAAATCTGTGACTTGGGGATTGAAGATTAGAACTCTCCTTTAGGACTTATCAGTACTGTATGAGATGAATTCAAATTAGGGAGAAACTGGAGGCAGTGTGACTCCAGGCAACTCAGGCGGTATTTCAGGTGAAAAATAATTCACTTCTGGACCACTGACACGCAGTTTAGTCAGAGAAGGAACAGTGGATCAATTCATGAGATGCTTGGAGTGCGCATCAACAAAGGTTGTCAACTGAATGGATGTGTGACTCACGGGAGAAGGAGGAAGCACAGCTGTGTGTTGTTTACACGGTGGTGGAAATGCTCCTACCATTTCCCGGCCCCGTCTTCGTCCATGTTCTTCATTCTCCTGCATGATGTTCCTTCCAGCTAACCACGTTGTGCCACATTTGTTAATGTAGTCAGCATGTCTTCATGAGCACTTTCTATGTGATACTAGCATTGTTCTAGGCATTAAAGATAAGTGCACACCGCAGTCCCTGCCCCCAGTGAACTCATAGTTCTCGGGGTGGGGGGGTAGAAACTGTCAAGTAAACAATATGAACAGTGTCAGCTTCCGTCTCCTGAGAGCAGTAAAATTACCCTGCTTGTCCGTAATGGGATCACACTCAGGTGTCTTAACATGGGTGCAGTGTAATTCTTTAACATACAGTGCATTTTAAAATTTCTTCAGTTATCTCAGTAATGTCATTTATAACCTTTTCACTTTTCGAGAGCTGATCAAAGATTGTTCCATTTACTTGTCACGTGTCTTTAATCTTTAGTCTAGACAGTTCCCTAACCTTGTCTTTATTTTTCTTTTGGCCATTGATTTTGATGATGTTTAAGAACCCAGGCCAATATGATTGCACTTATGTGGAATGTAAAGAACAAAATAAACGAACAAACAGAATTGAAACACACAGACACCACACTGGTGGTTGCCAGAGGGGAGGGGAGGGGAGAGGAGGGAGGTCGGGGGACTGGGGGTAAGAGGTGAAGGGATTAAGAAGTACATATTGGTGGTTACAAATAGTCACAGGGATGTAAAGTACAGCATAGGGAATCTAGTCAATAATAATGGGGTAACTATGTGTGGTGCCACGCGGGTCCTGGAAATATCTAGGGAAACACTTTGTAAAGTGTTCTAACCACTGTGCTGCACACCAGAAACCAATACAGAAGAATACTGAAAGTAAACGAATTGAACAATTAAAAAATAAATTCATTAAAAATGGTGAACTTTTTTTTAGAAAAAGAAAAGAACCCAGGTCCGTTGTTTCACAGCATGCTTCTCACTCAGGATCTGTCTGGTTGTTTCCTCCCATGTAGATCCAGGTTAAGTATTTCTGTGCAAACGATTGCACAGGCTATGTGTCTGCCTCAGCGCATCACTTCAGATGGCACCTGTCAGTGGGTCCCATCATTGTGATGTCAAATTTGATTATTTGGGCAAGCTGCTATCTGCCAGGTTTCTCCAGATCCTGTTCCCCCTCAGCCTTCTGCACACTGGTTTTTGTAACCATTGATGATTTCTACCTGAATCAGTTCTTGCTGGGTTGTGATACAGTGGTTTCCCTATTTCCCTCAAATCTGTCTCGCTTATATTAATGGAATTCAGTCTTCTTTATATCTTTGACATCTGCTAGTTCACAGTCTTCTTTAAAGAAGAGCTTTCTCTTGCTCCATGCTTATTTTTTAATATTTTAGTATCAATATGGATGCATGCCTCTTTTCTTTTTTCCAATGTATACTAATCCATTCCCATTATTACTTACTCAGTGCTCAAACCATCCTGTGTTTGTCTAAAGCTACCATTCAGTCCAGCTCCTCTGCCCTTTGGCACATGCCTCGTTGTCTTTGAGCTTGATTTCTGGCACAACAGTGTGTTCCTGGCCCACTTCACAATGTCTTGGTCTCAGCCCCAAATCAGCCATTTCTCTAAGTCTTCTGGTTCCCGCTAGTGAGTAATGATATTTAGACACCAAGTTCCAAGGGCTAGGTGTGCACATTGCTAGTGCATTTGTTGCTGGAGGGATGAAGGGGCCTGATCCCTGCAGTACTCGTGGGCAGGAGGTTGTTGGGGTGCATTTGGAATAAGCATATTCAGAAGCCCCCACTGGAGAATGAATGGTTTTTATTGGCGTGGAATTACATTTCTGAGGTTGTAGCATCCTGGTTCCCTCAGTCCGGTCCTAGAACGGGAAGTTGTGGGTTTAGCAAAGTCGAAATAGGGCCAGAGTCCAAAGTGTCCTCTCTATGATGCAGCAGGGTCCAGATCAGGCATCAGGCTAAAATCAGTCCATCATCCATTGTATGGAGTCCACATGGCCGTGATCCATGTGGGCGAATGCAGGGCATGGGAGTCCCACAACCTGGAGTCAGATGCAGGCAGCAAGGGAGAGGGAGAACAAGAGCGCTTTCTGTTGTCTAGGAGATGACATATTCAGGTTTCACATGGTGGCAGTGGCCTATTCTGCCCACTGACGCTCTCCTCAGTGTGACGGACAAGTAGGCACCTCCCACGTCCCTTAGACCTTACTGGGCATCCTCCTCAACTCTCTTCCCCCATGGATCAGCAGAGGATAGACCTGGAGTGGTAACTGCAGGCTTCCTGGTGAAGCTGTGTAAATGGCATGCCTGTATTGTCTGGTCTTCCCTTTCACTCTTTCCCTGTTAAGTAATCAGATTATTGTGACGGTATCACATTGTCATTACTTCTGGGCTCTCAGGGGCCATAATGTTAGGGCCCAAGTAGTCTCCCCCCCTAAAATGTACGCCTGTTATCTCACCCTTGTTTTCTTAACGTTTTTAGATTTGTAAAATGTTTCCTTTTACTAATGAAATATATTCAAAACCTTAAATATTTGGAATTTCCTGTAATTCTTTTAGGAAAAATATAGTTGAGTTTGAGTGTAAATTTTCAAAGATAGCTAGGTAGTTATTAATTAAAATGTCTGAACTATTTAATGTATTTTAATTTAAATAGCCATCAAACCACTTTAGAATTAAATTCATGTGTAAATTAACAATCACCAAATGCTCTATTTATCACCCACTTTTTTTTGTTTTTGTTTTGTTTTTGTTAATCCTTGCTAGATGATATTTTTTCCATTGATTTATTTTTTTTAGAGAGAGTGGAAGGGAGGGAGGGAGAGAGAGAGAGAGAGCGAACCATCATTGTGAGAGAGATACATCAATGGGTTGCCTCACGAATATGCCCCAACTGGGTGGAAGATCCAAACCTGCAACCCAGCTACATGCCCTTGACCAGGAATTGAACCTGAAACCCTTAGATGTGAAGTCCAACTCGCTAACCACTGACTCACACCAGCCAAGGCTCACCCACTTTTTAAATTACACCTACAAGGTGTGGTACTTTTCTAAAAACATGAATTAGAACGAGATGAAAAAGGGATCAATGCATATTTCTATTTATTATTTTTTTATGGTTTTGGGGGGTCAATCCTCATCTGAGAATATTTTTTCATTTATTTTTAGATAGAGTGGAAGGGAGGGAGAGGAAGAGAAGTGGGGGAGAGAAATGTCAATGTGAGAGAGAGACATCGATCAGTTGCCTCCTGCACGACCCCGACCAGGGCCGGGGATCAGACCTGCAACCCAAGTACATGCCCTCGACCAGAAATCGAACCCAAGACCCTCCAGTCTATGGGCTAATGCTCTAACTGCTGAGCCAAACCGGCCAAGGTTCACCCACTTTTTTTTATACCTACAAGGTTTAGTGCTTTTCTAAAAACATGAATCAGAACCAGGTGGAAAAGGGATCAGTGCATATTTATATTTATATATGTTTATAAACTGTAGATGTTTTATTTGTATTCTACTGTATTCGTCATCTTTTCCCTATCAAGGGATTACATCTCAAAAATAAATAAATAAATAAAATTTCCAGAGGAAAATAGTTTTCTATTTCTTTAGACGTAACTATATACCAGCCATACAATTTCATAGAGAACGCCTGCAAGTAAACTCTCAGGGACAAAAAAAAATCTTTGGTGTTTCTTTGTATTTCAATTGGGCCAGCAGTATTGTTGAAGCTTTTTTCCTGCTTTCTTTAAATAATATTTAGCATTGACAACTATAAATAGCTATGATTACAAGAAAATCTGGTATTAGCAGAGAGAATTGGCCCTGCGACGGCATCATTAATCATGTACAGAATGTCGCCCTGAACTAATCACGGCGTGGTGCGGCCCTTTACAGTGTGAGGTCCTCCATTTGTTTTCATCGTAGGAGACAAACATGTCATGCATTCTGTGGAAATGTGTAGTGATTGTTGTGTGTCACCTAAAGTTAGGGGATGATTATCCTCTGATGTGAAGAATTGGCCATTGGAAGCACGTTCTCAAAAGTGAGCATGGAAATACAATTTTGTACAATAAGTTTAGACAGCAGAATATCAATAATACCAACAAAGGCACTCCCACACCAGGCTGATTTTAGAACAGAAGCTGCTGCTTTGAACATAACCCATTTCTACAAGGGAAATGTTGTTTATGATCACCTGAGACAAGGATGTGATGAGGACCACATTCCCTTTAAAGTTATTGTGCCCCCAGACTATAAAAGCAGCGCTATGAAATGAGTCAGTGGAGCCTGGTCCTCTTCAGTGGACAGGAATACAGGCACTAATGAGACAGATTTCATTAAAAGATATTTGATTTATGAGAGAGGTAAACTCCTATCATATTTTGAAATTGCTGGCTTAGTCCTAGCATCCGATCTCCTTTCCCCTACCATCACTATTTCTGTGTGTGCTTGACATCGCTATGGTAACCCCACGGCTGACGGAATCCCTGCTCTCTCCACAGAGGGTGATGAGACGGGAGTGATGGACAGTCTGCTGGAGGCCTTGCAGTCCGGGGCTGCCTTCCGCGACCGAAGGAAAAGGACACCAAAGCCAAAAGGTGAACATTATACTTGTTTCATGTTATTTCCTAGGGAACTCGCACAGAGAGCAACCCTTTTATATTTTTTAATTCTTTTAAAGTCATGTGTCAAGAATGTAGTGCCGTGGGTAGCAACTCTTCAGAAGTTGCCTGAGTTTTCTTAATCCTTCCCTTGATGACAAATGTCAGAGAGAGAAGCATTCCAGTTGGCCCGTGTCAGCACATTACAAATCAATGCACTGAACCCAGGAAATCCTGATCAGTGTGACAAGTCTCAGCTGAAGAACCATATGTACTGGATCCCAGTGGAGTTCACAGTGGCATAATTAAATGGGAAGTAAAAGTCACAACACTATTGCTTCCAGAAATACTTAACCTTGGGAAAAAGTACTGTTACACTTCCTGAGATAAACAGACCTCTATATTAAGTTTCTTTTATATTTTTGTTTTAACAGATATTCGGCAGAGTCTCAGTCCAATGTCTCAGAGGCCTGTTCTGAAAGTTTGTAACCATGGTAATAAACAGTATTCATAAATTGCACATTCTTCTTACCCACTTTTATCCTGTCGATCTGTGATTTTAGCAGGCTGCTGTGAAGTTCTCAAGTTTCACCGTAACTATAACTGTAAAATGTGTGGGTCTGCACATTTGGTATGAGATTGTATACTCAGATTCTGCCTCCTGACGGCACAGCCTTGAGCTGGTGTCTAGGGTTCTTCTTTCAGGTCTCGAGTGAATGTTTTTTAATTATTATTTGCAGTTACCTCACACCTTTCTGATCAGTGTTGTCCAGAGTAGTCTTTCAAAAGCATTGTGCTGTCATAATGCTATTTTAAGTAGTGGATTTACTTTACATCAAGATACAATTTGAAATGTTGAATCTGTTACTGTTTTTATTCTACCATAATTGCTAGTACAATTTGAAATACTGTGACCAACTTTTTGGCAAAGTCATTAATACAGACGAGCTTCACGTGATATTATTATGGATGGATGTGCTAGCATCACTAAAAAGACGGTGAGTTAATTTAGTCTCTGGTGTTACTGAGATTGAGTCCTTTCAGAAATCCCTAACCAACTCCTGCACACCCAGTCTCGGGTGCCAGTTTGTGTTGATTGGGTTTTATTTACTTTGGTTCCCTTTTCTCACTGTTATGTATTATGGGGTTCTGCTTACCTTCCTTAGTCAAAAACAAATTCATCCGTTGTGATTGCCGTTCACTCAGTGTGAGAGTGTTACCAAATTCACCAGCTTTATAAATGGAAAAATACTTGGCAGATTGCATTCAAGGGTTGTTTTGGGTGCAGATGAGTTAAGTTCCAGTACTGATGTGTGACTGAGTAGAGAAACGTGTCAAATTTTTAAGAGAGCCTAAAAATGAGGTATATAAGGAAACAACATGTATACAATGATCTTTTAATAGCTGTACAAATCCCTCCTGCTCAAGGTAAGGTACATATGGTAGATGCTTAATAAATAAGAGGAAAGGTCAACCCGTGCAGCAAAATTTTATATAGATATTTTGGCTTTTTTCCATCAGTATGATTTTGTTATTGTTTTGCCTTCTACTCTAACAAGAGGAAAAAAGAATTGTATCTAATCAGAGAAATTTATTGTGGATAGTTAATTTCTAATTTGAGGTGTATGGTTTAGAGTCATTGTGACATACGAAATAATGGCACACTGCGGAGGATAATGTTTTCCTGGCTCTTCGAGATGGTTTTGTTTCACAGATGAATACATGGAGGCGCGGGCTAAAAACTCAAAATTACACAGCTCGTTACTGACACAACTGTGGCCAGAACGCAGTTCTGATTTCCATCACGTTTCTTTTTTGATTACGTATGGGTGCTTTGATGATTTTTTTATTAGTAGTAAAATATATAAAATAACAATTGAGCCCACGTTGTAAGTCATTAAAGAGCCATAGCCAACACAGTAGCCATGATATGATTATAATGGCATACATGTCCGCCTGCTATGGTTAATTTTTAATAACTATTTTAAGTGTACTGTAGGGGACATTATTTAAGATACATTATGCACTGGCCTCAGGGACCCAGTCCTTTTGTGACTGTCGTGTTAGGAAAGTGTCCAGGCTACAAAGGCCCCTGTATAATTACATATAAATTGTGATATTTCCATCCATTTTGTAAAAGCAGATGAGCATAGCTTTTCCATCTCTACCAGAGCTGAGCTGCACTATCTTAAGTCCTAAGGCTGTTGTGATAATTCGGCCAGTGGGTAATGCAGCAAGCCAAAGGAGTTATAAACACAAATATCAAAATCTCTGTTATAATATAAATGTGGTGGATTGACATGTTTTTGAAACTTTTTATTGATATTTCTGCTGTGTTTTTCCTTCACATTTGTAAGCAAGTGAGAACAAAATCCAAATGACCAAATTAATCTTTAAGAACTGTGTGTATAAAGATAGATTTATCAGACTGGATGTTGAAAAATGAAGAATACGGTAAGGAAAGTATATTCATTGCAACAAAGATTATGATTATTTTTACAAAAAGATAATATTTCAGAGTTTATTTGTAATTTATTTCTAAAAATTACTTGTTTTCATTGAAAACTGAACTATATGATTGAAATGTAACACGTAAAACCTTTTACTTTTTAATTTGCTTTCATGTACTTAAAACTAGTGTCTGATACTTAGATTTTCTACAAATACATAGTAGTTAATATTATGTCGTAAACTGTTCTTAAAAGGTGTATAAGATTTTCTGCATGGTTACTAAATGCCAAGCGCTATGCTGCATGTTTTATACATGTCCCATTGAATCTTTTCAGTACTCTTATCAACTAGTCAATATTTTTATCTCCATTTTGTAGTTGCAAATAACCAAGGATTAAACAGGTCTGATGGTTTGCTTAAGGTCCTACAGTCATATTTCAAACGTGGGCCAGTGTGGTTCTCCATCTCTCTGCCATGTGTTCTCTGCTATGCAGCTGCTCCAACCGGCACCTGTTGTCCCATCCTCGAGCTGATGAGCCGCATGCTTGCATCTGTTTCTCATGACGTGAGGTTGGTCTGTTGAGATGCACCCTCTCTGAGGTTTCAAGCCTCTGGTGTGTGGAGTCTCTTACTCCCAGGTTGAACCACTAGGTAGCACTCTTTTTCTTGTCTGAGGCTGATTTACAGGGATATACCAACCTCTGGACTTATGACCACTTTTTATTCCTTTAATATACTCTATATGAAAACATCTATATTATTTAAATAAATGTGTACTCTGTTAGAAAGATGATAGATGATTTAGATTACAAATACAGATTTAGAACTATATATGACATGTTTTATTGTAGAATTAGAAAATCCTGGTAAAGTATCCTCTGTGACCTTAGTACATATATATTTTGGCAAAAGATGATCTCAAGCATCGTAACTTCTTTGGGTTTCAGAAACACAGAAACTGAACACAGAGTAACCCAGCCTTGTGCTGGCTCCAGACCTCTAGCAAAAGTACCTTTGTTTTAGCCTTTGCCTGTTTATCTTTTGTTTTGCCTGTTAAGGTCTAGGCAGAAATTAAGTGTTTGGTAGTTTTCCTTGCTACATCTCCATTCATTAACTTAGCAAAATTTATTAAACACTTGCTAGGCACTTGAGATATAGAGATACCCTCTAAGAATTCACCATCCACTTGGAAGGTACATGAGTAATACTTCTCATCCCTGTGTATTTCCTTAATGCAGAGTTAGGGGTAACCTACAGAATTTTGGGACTATCAAGAACATACAGAATTTGGGGACTATCAAGAAGTCTGAAAGACCAGTTCAGACCTGACTTCTAGAAGGACCTGGAATCCAAGCTGAGTTTTGAGGGATGAGTAGAAATGAGGCCAAAAACTTGAGGACAGGAGTGGCCAAGGAAGCGGCAGCATGTGAGGACCTTCTCCAGGGGTCCTTTCTGAGCCCCTTCTGACCCAGGAAATTATGTGCTCTTGTATTTGCATGTTACTAGCTATTATAAGCTCTTATTAGCACCTACTCTTCCCCATTTTGCAGTAGTCGTTTCCCTAAACACGTTGTTATTCAATGTCTATCTCACCTTCAGTGTGGGGGCAAGGCAGGAAAGGAGGATGTCTGTCTGGTGCACTGCCGTACCCCAGTGCTTAGTGGGCTAGGGCCCGACACATGGGTGTTCATTAAGAATGTATTGAACAAACAGACATGTTTAGGTTTAGGCTTGAATGGAACAATTAATGTGTATTGAGCAAAGTCAGGTTTCTCAATATCGCCCAAATAAGTGGGATATATGCCTATTGCTGAAGCTCAGGCTGTGAACACAATTGCCCCCATCATCTCCTCCCTCAAGTGTTATCTGAAGGGGAGATACTTGATCATCACGGGTCTAGGCTTCATAAGGTTGTTAGATCAAATGTGCAAGGTGCAGTTTAATCTTGATTGGATTATTCAGTCCTTAGATATGGAAGGTTACTTATGAGTTAAAATGTTGCCCCTTGCTTAATTAAGCAAAATTCCACAACAATAAATAAAACAAAGCATCTGCTCACGAGTACAGGGCATTATCTCATTTCTTTACTCAACACAGTGCATTCCAGACTTAAAGATTTTCAATAGTCTGTAGAAAATAATAAAATTTCTTTTTAAGTCAAGATAATCTAAGTATTTATTAATGCATTTTTATAAAGTTTAAACCTTATTTGGGTGTTCCCAAATACACTGGCTTAACTGAAAATAAAGGACCAGCTAGGGGGAAAGTATACCAGAGTCTGATGCCAGACCAGGAATTTGGACTATTGAGGTTTCTGAACACGGAAATGACAGGTCTGCCCTAGCTGGTGTGGCTCAGTGGTTGGGCATTGTCCCGGGTAATGAAAGGTTGCTAGTTCGATTCCCTGGAGGGGGTGTGCAGGAGGCAGCCGAGGCGTGATTCACTCTCACATTGATGTTTCTCTCTCCCTCTTCTTTCCTCTTTCCCTAAAAATCATTAAATATCTTTTATTAGGGAAAAAAAAAAAAGAATATGACAGGTCTGAGCAGTTTGTATGAAACTGAAGTACGAGAGAGGAGAGAATCGAAAGGACTTTATAGCCACCTTGATGCTGACAAGGGGTCAGGACAGAGTCAAAGAGCTGGGTAGGGTTTGAGGAAGGCAGCAGGACCTGTAGCTCCCGGTGAGTCCCTCACCATCGCTAAGGCTGCATACACAAATGAGTTACCTAAGGGAAAATCTTGAAATCCGGAGAATGGTAAATCAAGGGCTAAACTTTAGGATTGAACCTAGATGAATGAATAAGTGGGTGAGAGGCAGAAAAAAGATGAGGAAATGGGGCGGGGGAGGGTTAATAATAATGGAGACTTTATTTAAAAAAAGAAGAAAGAAGACTTTCAAGGAGGGTTTTCTTATTCTTTTTCCTGTTTGTTTTTTCCTTTCTCTGTACATTAGTATACCACTGAGTGACTGCTGTCACTCTCTCCCTGCTCTCTTCAAAACATCCCTTCCCCTGTACTCTATGTAGACTCTATAAAACGTGTGCGACAAAGATTTCACACCTCACGTGCATCTCCCTGTAATCTGATTGCATCCTCATTAGATGGTTCTGTTCATTAAGTAGTACAGTGAATTTTTTTTCTCAGTGAGATGGATATAGGGTAATCAGAAAAAATTCTATAAACTATATGCAATTAAAATCCCTAATGATAAAACTATTTAACTGTGACAAAATAAGATAAAACATAATCAAAATTTTAGGCAAACAAGTATTACACATTTTTAGCGAATATCCATAACCTAAACAAAATTTTGCTATATTATCTTTACATTAAATCAATTCTTAATAGCCTTAATTTGGATTTGATTATCTATTTTTATTCTCTCACTTCTATCTGGAGCTTTGCGAGATTTTTATAGAAATAAGATTGTATTGCCTCTAGGCACAGCTGCTTCGCCACTCTAAGATTTGAAGTCAGAATTAAATGTGAAGCTAGTTAGATATTTTTGAATTAGCTTATTTCGCCACAAAGTAACTCTAAGAGAGGCACACAAAACAGGCCTTGTTATTGATGTATCAAAACCTCACACATAACCCCCCATCCCCACCCACTCGGTCTTGGCTTCCTTATTTCTTAACCTACCTTTTCCCCAAACACCAAGAATTTGTCTTGAGGCAGGATTATGAAATTTGTAGGGTTTTCAATGGTGTCAGCTGAGCACTGGCTGCCTTAAGGCTTCTTTGGAAACGGTGACCACAACGTGAATCCACTCTTCTCTAGAAAACCTTATCTGTCAAAGTAGTAAATATTGACAGCCACCATTTTCATTTCTTTAAACTGTGTTCTCTTTTAGAGTAGAAAGAGCATAGGAATAATATAGTAAAATGATATGATTTTGCTAAATGTCATTGGCTTATTTTCTTGAGAATATTCTTTTGTTCTCTCTCTCTTTGTGCCTGCCAACTAACCTGAAAAAGGGAGTTATTAAAACACTAATTGTTTTTGACACCCTTACACTTGTGCTTTCAAGCAGAATCAAATGCTACCTGTAACTGTCAAAAGACTTAAATGTTTTTAAGGAGACTTTTCTAGGCCAAGAATGTAAAACAGTTTGCGTGATTTTTGCATTTTATTCAAACATCAGTCTCTCCTATTTACTGTGTAGTCAAGCAAAAGGAGGGAAGAACTCAGCAGGGCTCCTGCCTTCCTGATGATGCCCTGTGGGTAGAAGAGAGGCCTTCTAATTTATACTCAGGGCAGGACAACCTTTTGGCTCGGTCATATTGCCATTCAGACCCTTAAGCATGAACACCTTAGAAAATTCTCAAGCAGTGAGGACTTCAAGTTGTTTTAAAAGGACATTTATGCAAGAAATAGCAAACGACTTTCAGTTAATGAGCATTCACAAGTGTGTGCTGAAAGCTGGGACCAAAATGAGTGAAAAGGAGATAAAGAACTATTAAGGAAGGAAAGTCAGGTCCTTCACTTCCCTGAAATAGTTGTTATGATTAATATGTCTCTTGTTCTATTTGTCTATAGTAGACTATAATTACTATATCTTTTATATTTTTGGCTCTTTCTGAATTTCTCCCTTTGCTTGTAGGATAGGTTCAGAATTGGGTTTATCTGGAGTCAGTGGATAAATGACATGAGAAGTCCCTTGAATTCTGTACTTTTGATTTAGATTTTTGTTTGGGTTTTTTGGTGTTGTTACTGGTGAAAGGATCTACTGATTTTATCAAATTCCCCCTCCTCCCCAAAAAAGAGATTAAACAATAATTACTGATTTTGCCATTTGGTGTCTGGTTTGTTACAACATGTTATATTTGTATGTGTATATCCTTAAAAGGAAGCCGCTTTTTCTGTATTTGTTTGTCATTTGAGAACTAAACTTTCATTGATACAATCACAGATGTGGAAAACGTGTCACATGATTGGCAGATCTACAGTTTTAGTGACACGTTGTTTAGGATAAACAGTCATGGTTCAGTGACATGGTGCTACGTGGAGCTTCACACAGGGTGCAGGGAGGGGGTGGCCTCACCGGGCCAGGACGGTCATCAGTCTTCCTGGATGTCCCAGGCTGGAAGGTGTGCAGGCTCCTCTGGGCCATGCAGCTTGGAAGGAGCAGTAAGGGAATGAGGGGCCCAGGAAGGAGGAGTCAGCAAAGCCATTGGCTTCAGGTATGCAAAAGATGGGGGAGCACATGGGCACGGATTGGCTTGGGGACTGTCTGATGAGTGTGGTCATGCTTCTTTGCCTTGTGGGAGACATTGGCTGTACTATCCTTGTATTCTGAAGGGAAGGAGCTCTGGAGGGGAGGGATGAATACTTAGTGGGGCAGTAGTTAGGGTGAGGTTCCTGAGGGATGGGCTGGGAGAGCACAATGTGGAGAACCAGGCAGGGAAAAGAAAGAGAAGTGGATGCCAATGTTGAGTAAGGGAGCTTTCGGATGGCTCACCTGATAACATCCGTTTCACTGAGAACTAGGACGTAAGGTGTCCTCCTGGAAGTGGTGGTCTCTGGGTGGGGAAAGGAGCCAAAAGCAAGGAGAGGGCACGTCTCTTTTAGGGACTGAGGGGTAACTGCTCAGGGAAATGCAAAATAATTTCTGCAGCAATCACCAGCAGAAAAGGGAGACTGTTGTGTAACGATCGCAGTCTGTAAAGTCTGAAGGGAAGAAAAGTCACAGGTGCTTCCCAGGTTCTGTGACAAAGGGCAGTTGGCTCCCCGAGAGCCTAAAGGTACCAAAAATGCATGTCCAAATGTAACCACAGCGCTCATTTTGGCAGCAGGGAGGCAGAGTGTGCTATAGAACACCTGCCAGGCAGAGTCATCCCATTTTTAATGGGATAGTTCATATTTTAAAGTAGTGTAGTGTTATTCAGGGAAACAATGGATCCCCTGTTGAAACGCCTTGCGCGCCGTGTGTGTGAGCACCGTCTGAGTGAGGAGGGCGGGCAGGGCGGTGCTGACCCTGGTGCAGCTGGTGTCCCAGGCCTGTGCCAACCACGCACCTGTCTGGGATCTCTTCGCACAGAGCAACACTCGGGGCTAAACACATTGTTCCCAAGGAGGCATTCGATTTACTTTTATATTTTCATTTTATTTGCCCTCACTAAAGGTCAGTTGGGAGCAGCCACAGATACAGTAACTACTTTTTAAGATTGTTGTCAGTATTAAAAATAAAAGTTTTGCTAAGTTCCTCACTGGCATACAATAGTCACTTTAAAAATACCAGTGATAGTACTTATTGACTGACTTTTTATGAAAGCATAAAACTAGCCAGATTTTTGAATCCTGTTTATAGAAACCTTGAATGACCTGGCCAAGCAGTCTGACCTTGAAAAGGAGAGTGGAGTCACTTTGGGCTTTAGATGCAGACAGGTCTTGGTTTGACTTCTTGATTTACTAATAGGGTGACCCTAGCAAGTTCTGTCACCTCTGAATTTCCTTTTCTTCAGCTGGAAAAAGAGAAGTTATCCTATGTGCTTCATGGACTGTTTGTAAGATTAAATGAAAGTATGTGAGTGTATGCTACTAAAATACCTAGAATTGAGTAGATATTCAATACGTTCAATATATGTTAATTCCTCCTCATTCTTTTCCCGTCTCCACCATCCTTCCATGATGCACTGTCAATGGAAAGTTACTGTAAATTCTCCAGCAAAGTGGCAGTGGTGTGCAGAACGGGTGTGATCATGAAAGAGGTTGAAATTAATTTTCTTACAGTGAAGATTTCCTATACTGCACTTAAAGTGCATTTCGTGGTATGAACTAGTTTAGAAGAAAAAAGGTGAAAAATCAAAAGACTATAAAGATTTTTGGTTTTAAAATACAATAATAAAGATATTTTTACACTCCCACCCCCCACCCCCACCCCTTACCACAAAACCTAAAAGAGGAGTAACAAATACCAGTCTCAACTTCTATGAAATCAAGACATCTTTACCCTGGAGCATGTAAAGACAGACTAGAGAGGAAGGTGATGCAGGAAGGAGAAAGCAAGAATGCAGGTGTATTACTTTCCAAGGCTTCCACAACAGATCACCACAAACCAGTGGGCTTAGACAACAGAAAAGTATTCTGTACACTGGACATCTGAAATCAAGGTGTTGGCAAGGTTAGTCCTTTCTGCTGGGAGAGTTGTCCCTTTCGTTCTCTGTCTCCTGTCTGGTGGCCGGTGGACCTTGGTGTCCTTGACATGCATCTGCATCACTCTGATCTCTGACTTCACCTACACGTGACATTCTTCTGTGTATCTCTTCTCTTGGGGACACCAGTCATTTGGTTAGGGCTCCCCCTATTCTATAGTGTCCCCCATCTTAGGTTGATTACATCTGCAAAGACCCTATTTCCAAATTAGTGTACATTCACAACAACCAGGGGTGAGGATTGCAACATATGTTTTGGGGGACACAGTTAAACCCATAACAGCAGGGGACTCCAAAGAGAAACAGACCGAATTACTCCCCACAGGACCACAGAGGGCTCAGGAATTACAGGTTCCAGGGGCAGCTGGCAGAGGCAGTGCGGCACAGAGCGGAAATGGAGGGATGGAAAGGGGCGTTGACCTCCATCCAGGCGGTGTGGCTCTGAAGTCCAGACTTGTGATCAACCATTCTGCTGCTGTTTCCTCCCTCCCTTTCCTCCTCCCACCAGGAGAGGAGAGGTATATTGTCAGGAAGAATTGTGATATTCTAGAACGGCAATACAAGCCAGGGATGAGGCGTACCACTGAAAACAGGGATTATGTGAACACAGGAAGGTCTTTCTGAGAAAAAAGAAACAAGTGGCAAAATCCTCTTCTGGCCTCTCGCACCACTTAGACCTTAGAACGTAGGAGCCAAGCCTGTACTCCAAGCAGATCACAAAATATTCCTCTGAAGGTGATGAACCGTCTAGAAACAAGCTCTTCAGATACTGGCGTTTGGACGCCCTGCCCTGCAAACATCTGGCATCCCACAGAGAAGCCTGCTCACTCATACAACATTGTTACTCTTAGATACTAATGTGTGTGCAGATCCATAAGCTGACCTGTGAGGAAAACATTCAACATGAAAAAAGAAAGAAAATTCAACCAAAGGAACTCTTAGTAAACAGAGAAAATGTGGAGAGTAACCCGATAATTAATAATTGCAATGATATCAAAGATTTCAGTGATGAACATAGAATTAGATAGGTAAGTAGTAGATACATTCGTGGGTTCAGTTCCAAACCACACACCAGACCGCAAATCACAGGAAAGTCACGTGAATTTTTTTGGTTGCCAAGTGCATATAAAAGTTACATTTATACTATTCTGTAGTCTTTAAGTGTGCAATACCATCATATCTAAATAAAAACAATGTACATACCTTAGTTTAAAAATACTTTATTAAAAATTGCTGACCATCATTTGAGCCTGTTGGGTAAATGGAGCCAATAGACTTGATCGATGCAGCCACGAGCCTTCAGTTTGTAAGAAACGTTATCTGCAGAGCGCAGTAAAGTGAAGCACAGTGTAATGGGGTGTGCCTAATCATAGTATACTCCTTGAATCTGACATAGCTTTGTGTGCTGTTTTACAATAATAATAATATAAATGCTGTGGTAGCCAGACTCCTAGATGGCCCCCAGTGATCTCTGCCCCCTGGCGTTCACATCCTTATGGCATCACTCCCAAGACATGTCCAGGGTTAGTCTGTAACCAGTTGAATAAGGCAGAAATAATAGTATGTCACATCTGATACTAGGTTACAAAAGATACTGTGGCTTCCATCTTGGGTGTTCTGTCCAACTGCCTTCCTCTCTCTCAGCTTTGGAGGAAGCTAGGTGGCGAGCAGCCCTTTGGAGAAGCCCAGGTTGTGAGGAAGTTAAGCTTCCATCTATCATAATGGGAATCAGTAAGTAACGTCTACAATTGGTTAATCAAGTAACAGGAGGAGAAACATAGATAAGGCAGAGTCTGGGACCAGGGTCTGCTATATTTCATTGGAGGCCTTTTGGATTTCTATGTAAAGTACCAAAACTTTAAAGAAAATTAAAGTTTGGCAATATTAAACGTTTTAATTGGCAATAGGTAGGCGATCATGATAGGAAGACATCTCCTAGAATAACTTGGTTTATGTATCCCTATTAAGATAGAGCCAGAAGTCAGTTTCATTCATTAGCTATCTCTTCTCCTAAAATACACTGATTGTACTTTTATTTCTTATTTTTCCTTTTTCTTTTCTATCCCCCAGTACTGCATATGAACCTAACGGGGACTCCTCTCTGTGTTAGCTCTCAGCTTCTCACTGTTACATGATCTAGGAGCTGAAGTGGCCTTTAATGTGCATTCCTTGAGTGGCAGGCAGTGATGAGAGGCAGTAGTGGTGGTGCCTCTAGCTCAGCGTAATAAATATGCTTCTTCAAATAGAATGGACATTTGTCCAACCTTTTGTGAGTGTTCTGTAGATAATATTGGCCAGTGACTGTGCAGCAGATAGCAATATTTTCTTCCCTTGCCATTCTTAACGTGAGAGAAAATAATGATGGAAATGAGTATTAATAGAGGAAATCAAGTACCACTCCTTTTTTTCCCCTTCCTTTTAGAGGAAAAGTAGCCTTGCAGGGCTGCATAAGAACTTGATGACTAAACTGAATCCTTTGAAAGCAAGAGAATGGTATGAAATTGGCATTTTGAAACATTAACGTTATAATCAGTGGCTCTTTTATAAGTGTCTTAATACATCACACTGGCTTCCTGAAAGCCAAGGACCTTAGCTAGTAGAGGTGGATCTAGTTGAGATTTGGAGGGGGTGGTGGCCCCTTGTTATATGACTACTTGTCATGTAGTCTAGGTAAGGACATAAGTATTAAATATTTTTCTACTTTAAAGGAGTCTATACATTTATTGAAGAAAGCACTAATGTGCATTAAGAAAGCTGAATGTCCCATTGACTCCCAAGTAAATTATAAGCTATTACTGTTGCCATGATGACATTGTTGTGATGTGGCAGCACTGGGCTTAAACAGTTTCACCATTTATTAGCAGTGGTATTAGAATAAATGGTAATGATCATTAAATGCTATGTACATTATCATTTAACTAATTATGCTTGCAATCTCCTTCTATTAGTCAAACCTCTTTTGGTTAATTAGTCAAAGGCGCTGTCTCCCATTTCTACAGGAATAATGAAATAGAGAAACATTGAAACATCCTAAAGAAAGTGACAATGTATCACTGTTTACCTCATATATCAGTTTTATATACCCTCACCTAGTCCATTATAGCAGCCTCAAAAAATTCTGGCAGTGCTTTTGTGTATGAAATATGATGATTAGGCTTATTAAATTATGTGTGAATACTTTACCCATTAAAGCACTTAAGCAACAGGAAAGTGCTAATATAATGTGCAAATAAAAACAAAATCCTTATTTACCAATTTATCCATATTGAAAGATGAACCAAGAAATACTGTTTAGATTTAACATTAAAAATGTTATTAACATCTTGTTGCATTTTAGTTCTGACAAGCCAATAACTCAAAATCCATAGAACTTCAAAACAACAAATATAAGACACAACCCAGGCAATTTTATCAGTTCTGTTACTTACTCCCTGTTAATATAGTTAGCCTGAGGAGTTCTTAAGCTGATATTTGATAAACCATAAACAGGTTTTTATTTATAATCTAAAATATATTTTATCACTAGATGTAAAGCATATTTTCATACATTTTTCTTATCTTCCCCATGTCCCAAAGGAGGGGAGAAAAGATAGAGAAAAGGATCTGTTAAAATTCATTGTGATCTGTCATCAGACAACTTCTCAAGTGATGACAGTGGTGCTCTGTTTTGAATGCGCAGACAGAAATAAATGAAGGGCCATCCAGGGCAGCCTTACGGGGCAGAGAAGCACTGCCCGAGACGCTCTCCTGGGTCTGCGCCGCGCTGGCAGCCTCTGACGGCATCCGCTCTCATAAGCCTCAAGGTTTTCATCACTTTTTACACACTGGTCTTCTGTTTGCTACTCACTTGCTGGAAACTGGACATGGCTGTTACTCTCCATTCTATTAACCTTCGTTCCCTTCCTTTGCTGATCTCCATTCCCTGTCTTCACCTAAACATAAAAACACACCGTCTGCTCAGGGTAGGAAATAAATATATCCAGTAATGGAATAAAGTAAAGAAAGTCGGTAACTCCAAGTACTATGTTGTAGAAACTGATAACATTTCCTAGAAATTAACGCTGTGTCTGCTACGTATTTGTTTTAAAGACAGTTGAGTTTTACATACACCTTCCTAGGAGACTCTCCTTGTGATAATTCCTGTGCACCTAGGTCCATGCCTATCTGTTTTTCCCATGTCATAGGCCCAGATTAGCCCCATGTTCCTCTACTACATGGATCTCTGATCCCATCTGGAATCCTCGTACAGTTTCGCACTAAGATCTTTAACCCTGTTACTGTCCTCTTTCAAGAAATACCAAACACTCTTTCTACTTTCAAATTAGGAATAAAAGTCTATTGATGTACTTGCTCTTTGTTTTACTAAATTACTTGGCATTGTGTATTACATGGAGAGGTTTTGTGGTGTTTAAGCAGTCCCTAGACTTGTTTTGCTTCTTCCCCCATTTTAAGTGTAAACTGTATACCGAAGAAGACATAAATCTAGAAAAGTACACAATTCCTCACAGTATATGGTGTGATGAGTGTTCGTCGAGTGAATTTACCTGTGTAACCAGTACCCAGATCAAAAAACAGTGTTAGGAACCCGGAAGCCCCTTCTGGCTCCTCCCTTTCCTAAGCTCACACCCCATGCAGGTCCTGACTGTGACAGTGTAGACCAGTCTTACTTTGTCCTTTTTAGAAGTGGAGTCATACACCTTGTATTCATGTTGTTGTGTAAAGTTGTAATTTGTTCTTTCTTATTGTTGTTTAGTATTTCACTGTACATGTATACATATGTCAATTTTTTTTATTTTGTTGTGGATACTTATTTTGTTTCTAAATTTGGGCTATTACAAATAATACTCGTGATTCTTATACATGTCTCTGGTTCTTTCATGTAAAGACCTTCAGTGTAATTGTTGTTTCATTGGGTTTACATATGTTCAGTTTAGTAGATGCCACCCAGCAGTTTTCCAAAATGATTGTTCCCATTTATACTTCCATCAGCCATGTATGAGAGTTTTGTTTCAACAGTACTGGGAGGATAGCTCATTGTGGTTTTGATGTGCATTTCCCTTATGAGTCACTTGAGTACCTTTTCATAAGTTTCTTGGCTTTTGAATATCCTATTACATGAAGTGCCTGTTCAAGTCTTTTGCCTATTTTTCCATTTGGTTCAGATGTTTTTCATAATGAGAATAAATAGATTTGACACAATTTAGAACTTTATCATAACACTTATGTCCAACTGCTAATTAAAGGGAAGACTGTGCATCACTTTATAGTAATGTAATACGCCACATCGCTCAGACGTTCCAGTGAGGGAACTTAGAATGAAAGGTCTGGGCAATAGTATGCATTAAAAGAGAAAGTTTGGCTCAGCGGTAGAGCATCGGCCCGCGGATCCATGAGTCATGGGTTTGATTCCAGCCAAGAGCACGTACCTTGGTTGGGGTTCATCCCTGGCCCTGTTCGGGGTTGTGCGGGAGGCAGCCAGTCAGTGTGTCAGTCGCAGGTTTGATTGCAGTCAAGGGCATGTACCTCGGTTGCAGTTCAGTCCCTGGCCAGTTGATGTGTCTCTCTCACATCAATGTTTTTCTCTCGCTCTCTCTTTCTCTCCCCCTCCCTCCCTCTTTCCCACTCCATGTGAAGATAAATAGAAAAATATTCTCAGGTGAGGATTGGGGGAAAAAAAAAAAAAAAAAGAGCAAGCATGTTGTGGAATCTGCTACCAGCTTACCCTCTTCTGTTGAATTCCCTTTGGTGCACCTGCACCTGTCCATTGTCTTTTCCTCCTTGTTGTCATATGATGGCAATCCAGGGCCCCTCTAGCTTCTCTAATGGAATTGCAGACACTCCAAGAACGTTATTCTAGAAAAGAAGACTGTGTCATGCAGTAGACTTCAGAAAACCATTTGTTAAATGAATGAATGAGTGAATGTGTGAATACATGAAGGAAAGAGACACATGACCGCATAACTGAGTCTTGAAGTCTGGCCTCCCAACTCTGAGTCTGATTTCAATACCATTATGCCCAGTACTTCCTGTTCATCGGGAAATATTGCTTGAACCTGCTAAATTATTGTCATGAAATGTTCTCAACTTGTAGCTCACAAATCTAAACCAGGTGAACTGTCAAGCGAACAAACTTATAGCACATTTACATTTAATTACATGGTAAAATTTGAATGGCTTCTTTATAAACTACTTTTAAATACATAGTCTATTACCAAAGAAAAAAAAATTCTTAATATTTAAAATACCCCAAGCATCTGAGTCTATTGTTGATGAGTTAGATCCATATTAAGTGAATAAATGTATGTTTCTCCTAGAAGTTGACTTTCATCTGTCTCAAAAAAATCTATAGTATCTTCCAAAGTCAAATTTGCAATATATTAATTAAAGTAGTTTTAAATTTATAGTGTTAATATGAAGTAGAAGCTGCTCATTTTTAAATGTTGATGCTATTCTATGGAATTAGTAAGTATGTTCCTGTTTATTACTTACCATGTTTCTTCATCTATGAAATGTGGTATTAGATAGTTTTTACTATTTTATGCCTTATACCTCCCTCTCTCTTTTTTAGACTGAATATCTATTTTGATAAACATTTATAGTCAAGATCTAAAATATGGCATTTTCATATCTAGTCTATTTCGACTGCTACATTTGAGCCAATTGAGCTGCCATTTGGAATCAAATATACTCATTAAAAGTAAAGTAAGCATTGAGTTTTTTGTTTAAAACAAATTTCTTTAAGTTTTCTAATGTAAACATCTATTAAGAGTATAGTATTTTAAAAATACAGAAAAGTGTGAAGGAGAAAATAAAGTTTACCCATAGCTCAGGTAAACATTATTAGCATTGATTTTTCTAATTTTTAACATACATACATTCAAATTCAGACATGCTGTGCATAGTAACTTTGTTATGACTATTTTTCATATAACATGAATTCCTCTTAACAGTATTTTAATTGATATATATGGTATCTGTAGTAAGGTTGGGCCATCCCTTATTTAACCAGCTTCCCCAGGGTTTGACCTTTAGATGCTTTTAAATTTTTTACCATTATAATAAATAGCAGTATTTTTTCAGCGTAAGATCACAGATATGAACAGTTTTGAGGCTTTTTATACTGTCGCAATGACTTGGGTAGGTGAAGTAATCCCTTCAGTATGCTCAATTATACTCCTACTAGCCACCAGTGGGCAGTGTCCATCCCTCAAACCCTCAACTGCACTAGGTGTTTCGAAATTTTTACCAATCAGACAAAATGGTGTCTTGTTGTTTTCTATTTTTAATTACCTGTGAAATTGTATTTTTTAAAATTGTTTATTTTAACTGACAAAGTGTGAAGGGCAGGGAGAACTGAAAGAGTGTGCAGGTAGAGAAACTTTCTTAGTATTTCTTATCAAACTATGTCATCCATTAAGGAAAAAGCATCAACTTTCATGTTATCTCCTCTATCTTATTTCTTCAGTAGGAGCAATTATTATTGCTGTTTATTTGTGATGAGTTTTCAGTGCTGCCATCCCAGCAGTTGGTTTTATTCATATATTTTGGCTATTAATAATAAAACAAAATCGACTCTTGGTGTATTGGAGTAATGAGGTGGAAATGGGGGATGGGAGTCAGAGCCAGACCTGAATCCCAGTGGCACATAACTGGCAAAGGGAGGTTGGAATCTCGGTGGACTGGTACCTCCCTCCCCAGGGGTTGCAGGTTATTGGGCATCAGCTTAATAGATCTGTCAAGATGCTCGTGACTAAACACAGTCTCTTTGATACCAGCAGAGCCAGCTGGAAAGTAAATAAACTGAGCTCCCAGCTGATCGTCCAGATGATTTTAACACCAATTGTGACAGATTTCTTTTCACTGAATTTTCCACATGAGTTCATTTCAAATAAGAGATATTTCAGCAGAGAAGGTAATTGTACATTTTTTTAATATTCAAAAAAATATTAAATAAATATAAATTTTTTAATATTTATAATTTATATAGTTTGAGATGGCTTACAAAGGAAGGCATGTAATAATCCTGTAAAATTAGAAGAGAAAACAGATGATACAAGAAAACAAAAATAAGTTGGCTCCTTAAGCTTACTTAAAGCCCTGGTTCTCAATTTAATATCTTTCAGAATCATCCCAGGAGGCTTATAAAAACACAGTTTGCTAGACCCGATCTCTAGTTAGTGATTCAATAAGTTTGTAGGGAACACGAAAATGTGCATTTCTCGTAAATGATGCTGCTCATAGAGGAACCACACTTTGAGAACTAAGATCTAGATCACTTGTTTCTTCTGAGTATTTCAAATCATGATTGACTAATATTATGTTTAATTAAATAGTTTCTTTTTGTGAACCGTCTATCCCACTATCTTATATGTAATAATAGCCATTGTTATTTTCACAAGGCTCTTCATATGGATATAAAAAATATGACTTCTGGTTCTGAACCTTGACCATATTAGACACACCTAAAGAGTTTTTAAATAGCATCAATATGAAGCCTTATTCCACATATTCTGATTTAACTGGTTCATGATGGGACCTAGACACTATATATTTTTAAAACTCCCCTGTGATTCCATTGTTCAGCCAGAATTGTAAGCCACCCCTAGATAGAGAGAAAAATAGTCCATATTGCCAATAAATACTCGGGTATTTTCATTGTGTCTTGGGTTTCTTTTTCCTTTCCTTTTTGCCCCCCATCAATGTGTCTAGGTGCTCGTTCCTATATTTTATCTGTGGGCTATGTTTCTGGTACTTAAATATGCCATTTTGTTCTCTTAATTAGACTTCATCTGTTTTGATGAACCATTTCTCTAATCTATCAAGGTCATTTTAAATTCTTTTTTTTCTGAAGTGTTTAACCCCTGCTCAAATAAATATCATCTGCAAATTTAATGAGCAGATTTTCAATTTCCTAATTGAGACTGTGCTCATTAAGTTTCAATATTTTATAATTTTATTGCAAATTATTTCTGACGCTACCTTAACTTTGCCTTGGTCCTGCACATTTTCTTCATATCAATGAACAGTTATTTAGTGCTTAGAAGTTGTGTGGTATTGAATCAAATTCTGTGACTTCTACATAGTTGGAAATAAGTGCTGGATCTGACTCCATGCAGTTTTAACTCTAAGGAAAATATGTGTATAATATGAGCTGCGTAAACAGCACAGAACATATAAGCATTTAAATGTAAAAACTGAACATTGAAAATGTAAGTCATATAGATGATGTAATGTAATGATCTAACTGTGGGTTATACAGAATAGAGGTAAGAGCAGCTGCTACTTACTAGCTGTGGAACCTTGAGCAAGTGACTTGATCCTTGTGCCTTGGTTTTGGCATCCATAAAATGGGATCTTAATCATTCCTGCCTTTGTTTGTTGTAAGAACTTAAATCCGATAATTTAGGGAATATTCTTAACAGAGTACAACAAATAGCAACAATTCAAATAAATAAATAGTAGTAATTGAGTCAACTGAGGAATTGATAGGTGTTTTAGGTTTGGTTTGACAGGACAAATAATTAATAATCCAAGTGACACAAGAATTATTGGTCTGGGATCTGTTGACTAATGAGGCTAATCTGGAACCTTCAGTTTTCACAATTTTAAGCATGTTTTTCTGTAAGCAGAGTTTAGATTTTCATTCTCAGTGTGTCATGATTATTATTGGGAAGTGTGCTTTTGGCCCGACCAGTGTGACTCAGTGGATTGAGTGCCGACCCATGCACTAAGAGGTCACTGGTTCGATTCCTGGTCAGGGCACATGTCCAGGTTGTGGGCCCGATCCCCAGTGGGGGTGTGCAGGAGGCAGCCAGTCGATGTTCTCTGTCATCGATGTTTCTATCTCTCTCTCCCTCTCCCTTCCTCTCTCTCTAAAATCAATAAAGAAAAAATATTTTTTTAAAAAAGAAAGTGTGCTTTTGCAGACAACTACAGCTACTAAACGACAGAGAACAGAAACTCGGGACTTCATCTACAAGTTGATCATTGCTAAATGATAGAAACAGAGAGAATAGATTGCCCCAGACATATGGAGTGAAAGGAGTGGACATCTTTTCTAGAAAAATAAGATTCCAAAAAGAATATAGTAGTCAGTATTTGACCATTTGTCAGGCATTATTGAGAGCATGATTTACATCGTCTCGAACTGAAGCTTGGGAAAGTTAAGTAACTTGCCCAAAATCATAAAGCTGATAAATGACAGAGCCAGGAATTGAACCCAGATCTGTGACAGCAGACTCCGTTCTCTAAATCACTTCAATAAATTGCCAGTCTTTGAATGGAATCAGGAAATTACTTTTTCTGGAATGAAGATGTACTCAAAAATATCGGAATTAGAGTCCAGAGCGATAAGGCGGAGACAGGAGCTGTGTTTGACTTCCTGGTTTGTGACAGAATAAATGGGAAAATCAGCTGAGGGACTTTTTTTTCTTGATTTTAGCATGTATTTAAATTAATTAAATAGCTCAAAAGAAGGTGTTTCAGAATAAAGAGGCTATAAATGGACTGGGTGGGGGTGTTAGAAATAAAGATCAATGGGAAGGGGTGGGTTAGAAAGGTGGGCAAGTTATATACTCTGTCTCCTTTTCCCCATTGGTTTACTTAAAATAAGTAAACATCAAGGGTGATCTCTTTGAGCCCATAAAAACTAAAGCTTTTTTGGTGAAATAATTCATAGCACTTTACAGTTTTTGGAGTGCTTTCTTGTTTGATCTTAACATATTAGTGGCCAGTTTTACAATTTGCTTCTATTATCCTTAAATATCTGTAAGTACATGAAATGTGTTTATACCAAATTGGATAGAAGTCATAACTGTACTGGAGTTTCTTTGCACATACTTTTATACTGTGTTTTATTTCATTAAAAATGACAAGTTTAATTATGATTAAAATGTAGGTATTATTTGGAAAATACTGGCCATCAGGCAGTGTCATGGGGGATCTTTGCTTTTCTTCCCTCTCATTTTACACCTTCATTTTCTATCTCAAAAATCTCACTACGGCCACTGCTCAGACATGTTCAGATGAAGTCATTTTCCCCATGTAATGCAGTTTTGAGTCCCAAGCTATCAATTTGATGAAATACTATATTTTGCGGGCTTGCATTACCATAGCATCTGGAGTCATAAAAAACTTTGTACTGCATTTGGTCTGAAGTTTGACAATTTACAAAAACTCTTATTTTCATAAATTAGAATTACATAAATAAGTATCTAGTCATTCATGAAAGTAAAAACCTCAGATATTGAAATTCCTGGAAAGTCTTGTAATATTTGCCCTTCACCATTAGATTGGACTAAAATTAGGTTTAGTCACGTTTATTTGTCTATCCATAAAAACATTATGTAGTTCCCTGACCTGGTCTGGCCAGCATTAACCAGCTGTGGTGACCAGGTAACGTCTAATAGGCTATGCAGGACTGTTTCTGCCAGACAGTGAAGGAGTCTTACTTTTCACAAATGACTACTTCCTACTGAAAAAGTGTTTCCTTTTTAAAAATCTGTTACAAAATGAAAATAAATGTCTACATAAGTAAAGGGATACAATTTCTGGTCAGACTATATAGTTGTATGTTTGTACCAAAACCAGTACTAGCTAATATGCTCAATGAAAGTTCAGTTCTTTCTCTCTTCATCTCCCCCCCCCCCCGCAACTCACTCACATCCCCAGATAATTATTATAAAATTTAATCAAATTAAGCATTATTATGCTTATCACATCTACTTTTTTTTTTTATTTAGACTTTTTTATTATAGAATTTGTACTTTTTGTTATTCTCAAAGGAGACCGAAGCTTTAAATTGACTACGTTATTACTAGTTGTGGAGTAACACTAACACTGTGGCTGGAGGAAAGGAAAGACCATAGGGTGGACTCCGTCTGGAATTCCAGCTCTGCTGCCTCTATGCCAGGAGGTACTGCATCTCTTGCACCTGGGTTTCATCATCTGTCAGTGGGCAGATATGATGCCCACCATATAGGGTATTTGTGAAAACTGGATTGAACAAACTGTGCAAAGCACTATGAATTCAGTACATGTTAACAGTTATAATGGATGATAATATCTGGTCCTGTGCTGACAAGGAAGTTGGCTGGGAACGAGACTATACTCTAGAAATATTTGAGTTTTGAAAATTTTAGGAAAGAAGATCATCATGTGCCAAATTATGCCAACTAGTCTGCTTGTCCCGTGCTGCCCGAGCAGATCCCCGTCCTGTTCATTAAGAAGTGCTCCTGAGTCAGACTCACGGACCCATGGCTGTGAGCAGCGCCGATCCAGCTGTGTAGCTCGACTGCAGAGCCATTCAGTGGTGGCCAAGGCAGCTTATTTTTAAGTCATTTAGATTAATTTTTCCATTTTACTTGTCCTACTACCAGATCAATTTCAAGACATTTTAAAATTTTACTTCAAAAACAGTGAGATAAATACGCTCCTGCTTGATTTGAAATGATTTAGAAGACCTGCAAGATTGTACTTCTTGAAATAAATTGCTTAGACATTGTTGCTCCCTCCTTCATACAATTATAAACATCTAGAGCTTGGTTCACCCTCCAGATTTAAGGAAGCACATGTTAATTTTTCATGGACCATATACATTTATATCATAGCAACTGATAGAAGGGGGAAAATAGGTTTGGAAAAAACAGTTGCAGCAATAAAAGTAAGGGATGCCTCTTAAGGCAAGAAATAGGAAAATCAAGTGAAGAGGAATCTAATGTAATCACTCTAATTATTTTACTGGAATTTTAAAAGAATGGATCAATAATGATATTTTGTTTCGGACTATTAACAGCCAGAAGCTTGGCTCACAAAATTAAGAAATCAGTTCTTGTTAATTAAACTTAAATATGATGGCAGAGATCTTTGTGCCGTGAATCGAGAGCCTGATCCCCGGCTATTTTGTTCCATACTTGGTATAATACAGTACACTGTTCTCAGCCAAAGCCCTATGTTGTCTGGGCAACTCCCGTTGCCATAGCAATGAAATTCTTTTGCGGGAGCAGGGCGAATGCTAATTGTAGCCATTTGTTGTTCCTTCTGTCGATCCCTTAACTAGCACAGTTGTAGAGCAGCCAGAGACTCTGGGTGAACAGCACGGAGTGCCCCCAAAAGCATTGCTGCTGAAGGCATCCGCCTGCACTGCTAAAAATCATCTGAGCAGCCGAGGGCTGACAGTGCCACAATGTGGGCAGAAGCACAGCTTGACTCAGACCCTGACAACTGTTGATCTGGGACTGAGAGGGAAAGAGAAGACTGTTTAAAACCTGTTGAGAAGGTACTGATGACATGGAGATTAATTTGACACCAGTCCCTCAGAGGTAGGTGCTAGGCATATCATAACAACTGTTTATCCAGGCTAAGCTCCATACTGGGATGCCCAGAGGCTGTAGGAGACAAATCAATGATTCTTTCTTTTATTTCCATCTGAAACGATGTTACTGTGGCCTAAGGTGAAAATAGTCATTTGATTGGAACCAGCCCATTGTAATTCACATAGGTGTTAGATTCAGTTTGCACTAGTAACTCCTTTCTCTCTCTATAATCCCTTATTTTTAGGGACTTATGATTTAACTGCCAGAAATTAGTTGAAACTGAAAATCAACTCAGCATAAATGAGAACAGACCCCTTTTGAAAAATAAATGACAAAGTGGTGTCTACCAACTGTATGGTGTTTTATGCTCGTTTAATTTGAGAAAATGTTCTTAAACCTGGCAAGTTGTAATTCGTTATAAAACCTAATTGCTCTAGGTACTTGGGGAAGAAAGAAATTAATGGTAAGAGAAATTATAATGTTAAGAGAAAACACGGGAGCTGCTATTACATCTAACCTTTAAAAGTGTGTTCACCCATAAAAGTGGTCAAGTTCATGAGGTTTTTAAAACCAGGGACTGTGTAAACATACTAATAAATTTCAAGGTCTTTTTTTAGATATAAATTTAATATATGTGCCTCTTAATTGAATAGACTGAAGGTGTTTCCTGGCTGAAATGTTCTCAAAATTCAGAGGAACTAGTATTGTAGGCTTGTTCTATCCAGCGAGCCCTCACTATAGCTTTATGTCTGTTTGTATTGAAATGGTCAGCACTGGCATGAGGACGGCCCAGTCATAACTACAGCTTCCTCTTCTTACTGCGCAGTTTGAAAGAAAGCCTTTCAACTCAGTGCGATTTCTTTTTCCTTGATAGAGCTCCATGTATATTTAATGTTTTTTTTATCACTTGTCCTCCTCTTTCCAGGGAGACAGCTACCAGAGGATCATTCAGTGCTGGGAAAGAAATTAGCTTCTGATGAGAGTGATCATAAGTCATTTGCATGCTTCAAACACCAAACAAATTAGTCCCATCTCATTGATTAAAATAGATACTCAGTCCATAAATTCCAAGGAGAAAAGAATTAAAATGTATTTGTTGAAATTTTCTAAGACCTACTGTTTTTATATTTTTTAATTAAGACAAAAAATACCTATAAATTATATGTATAGCAAATACTATATTCTAAATATGATATACGTTTTGTTTATGAATTTTATATGCGAGGTATCTCAGATATTTCTTAATAAGCCCTTGGAATATTTTAAAAGGTTATTTTCATTAAACCCTCAACTTTAATATATTTGGCTGTACTTCTAAAACACTGTTCTCAGTGTAGTAAATGAGAAAAGTGCTCTAAAAGGTAAGAAATATTCAATTCCTCAGTCAACAGAGATCAAGTTACTGTCAAATTGACCACCAACCATGGCTTCCGGTCCCCTCAAATGATTAGTTCCCCCCTAGGGTTGTGAAAACAAGGGAAGTTTAAAATATCCTCACCGTGAGGACGCACATCCATTTTTCCTTGGCAGAGAAAATTTGTGTGAACAGAAAACTCAGCAATGGGCTGGAGGAAAACTGGCGAAATAGATTTCCATCATTATCAGACCACACAGTGGCCCTCTGGAGAAATAAGAGTAGACAGTCCATCCTCATTCTGCCAGCGTGCTTCTCCTTAATGGCCAAAGAGATGAAGGGCCTAAAACCTGAACGTGGGATGAGGAGTGCTCAGATGTCAAGGAGGGCTCGGAAAGCCCGTAGTATCAATATAAACCTCACCAGGAAAGCCAGCTCTGTGTGGTTTAAGTGCCCCCACCAACTTTCTTCTGGGGACAGAATCATAGTCATGGCTGACTGTGTTCCATAACCTTCCATGTAAAAATCTGCAGCCCAGTTTGTCTTATTGGATGCTTTGTAGGCCTTTGCTTTCAGTGATGCAACATGCCCAACATCTGGCTAGCTTAGTTCACTTGAGCCAAGACAAACTAAAGCATTCCCAGGTAATGTCTCGTGGAAGCTGACTGTCCACAGGCTTTTTTGAATCAGGTCCTTGATTGGAGTGGGACTTACACAAGGACTGTCACCTGGGAAGGAAGAGTTGACCATGAGGAAAAGGAATCCAGGGGACTAACTGGTTGCCCTACCCTCAGTCTTGTTAGGATGGCAGCATAATCACTTCTTAAGATGAGAGGAATTAAGTCACATTCCACTGAAATGTGAGACAGTTGCTCACTGAGGAAAGAGGATATCTACAGGACCATGTAACTCGAGCAATCCAAGAGATGTCTGATGCTCATCAAGTCAGATGGCCCTTCCTTTCCGCTTTAGTTTTCTTCTGAGCCAGACCCCACTGGGAAAATGAGAGTGAGTGACCTGAATTTTAAAATTCTATTTTCATCCCTGCTCGAACCACTCTCTCCTTGTCCCTACTTTTAAATAAAGGAAGCTTGAAGGAGCTATGTCCTACTATGATCCTCCCTCCCCCCAGCCCCCCGAAGGTTGATGACTCATTCTAATAATGTGTAGATGGAAGCTGGCTGATTTAAATATCTATCCGAAAAATCTGTACCTTGTATGGATATTTATTAGAAGATCCAGTCATTCTTGATCTATGCCAGAGTCCCCAGGACATTATCTGGATCTCTCTCCTTAAGCATGTATGCCTCAACAGCAGTTCATGGTGTTGATTTTTTCCCCACTTATTGGTAATTGGTAATGTAGGTCACCTTAGCGACCTGTTAGATTGTATTTCTATGTTTTACTGTTTGATTCACTTTTATGATTGTGTTCTTAGTTATTTCAACCAAATTTGTTGTCTACACAGTTTCGCAATTTTATCTGAATTATTTTTCATTATACCCAGCATTAAGTGATTTGCTCCTAAGAAAGCTCATTAAAAACTAATGTTTTCAACTACTGATTATATATTCATAAATTTTTGCATCTGTGCATGATTTTATAACTTTTAGGTACGACAGTTCAAGTTTTCAACTTTTAAAACTTAAATTTATTTTTCTCTTTGTCAGTCATTGCATGAAGATGATTAGTCAAGCCAGTTACTAGCACCATTAAATGATAAATTATACGTAATGAGAAAAACTCTATCAGTGGTTCCAAACCTTGCTGTTTGTCATAATCAACCAGGTTGCTACAACCAGGCAGACCTACTGAATCAAAACTTTTGGGGGTGGGTGCTCAGGAACTGTTTATAAACAAATTCCCCAAGAGATTATTGTGTCCCTGAGATGTCCCTGGTTGGAAGGGGACATTTTGGAAACAATGATCTGGAGTAACATTTCCCACTTTTTAGTATCAGATTTCAGTGTGACAACAAGGCTTAATTAAAATCTTGATGTCAATTCCAGAAATATTCAGAACCACCTGGCTTATATTTTTCTTTTTGGTTATTTTTTTATATTTGTTTTTCTCTAAAAAGAAAATATTTTAAATATTTGAATATAAAGAAAATATGCAATGAAAATGATTAATGTATTATTGACTGAAAATAAGTTTAAAATAATATAGAACATGGACAGAATTACTGTTTTTAAGGTATAAAAATTTGTTAAAGAAAAACAAAAAATTGTGACTTCATCAATCAGTAATTGGAAAGATTCATTTTCAATCCATATCCTCCCAGACTATTTACTTAGAGCTTAAAATATACTTTCAACATTAGTGAAAACTGTCAAACAAACAGAACAGACATAAATGACTGAAACTTTATGAGACATTTTCTTTGAAGCAGGGAACAGACTGAGGAGTCTCAGAGGGAAAGGGTGGGGGCACAGATTACCAAATTTATATGCATAACCCATGGACACAGACCATTGTCCCGTGAAGCCCTGGGTGGGGGCGGGAGCAGGGTGGAGGGGGTCAATTTGGAAAAAGGAGTGGAGGCATCTATAATACTCTCAAGAATAAAGATAATTTTTTAAAATAAATAATTTTTAGAGAGCCCTAAAGTGTCCAAAGATTGTATGCACTCATTTTTTATCAGTTTGCTGGTGACAGTTTCCCTAGAGCTGAGGAGAACAACTCTAGGTCCAGCCTGCTGTTCCCTAGCTAATAGCAACTCATTGTCTGTGCAAAGTCCGGGCTGCTGGTTAATGGGATTATAATGAGTGACAACTTTATTTAACCTACATTTATGTGTGCAACTTGTTTTACTTCATATATTACATACACTTGGGAACTCTTAACCATTTGCTTGCAGGTGATTCTCAGTTAAGCAAGGAATGTCTTTATTGTACATACCCAGCCATTAGTAAATCTGTTTCTCTAACCACTAAAATCATTAGAGGCCTGGAGCCACTTGTCTGCAGTACTACCTGTCCCCACTATTTTGCTCCCCCGCTGCTGGAAGTATCACTCTCCAGATCCATCGGAAGAAATTGCGAAAACCTTTGGCACTCTGTTTTTAAAAGATAGTTAACCCCTAGGTTAAGCAATATTCACACCTGAAATAGTCTTAGCCCTGCCATGTTGGGTTTTGGTCCTGTCTCCCTTCTTTTCTGCCTTCTCTTTCATTTCCTTGCTTTGTTCTCGTTAAACATGCTTACAAACCTCAGGCTGTGTGTTAAAACTGGAGGAGAGAGAAAGACAAAAAAATAACTAAGTTTTAAAATCCTTCCTTCCTGGCAGGCTCATGTTGTCGGTTCTTATGAAAGCAACTACAGCAAGAAACCTTTCCTGAACAAAAGGGCTCGGAGTCTCACAAGTTGTCCACAGACTCCACTTCAGTCATTCTTAACTGAAATGCTTTAGTCTCTCCACATCTTGGGTCATTCCCTCTGAGATTCTTTTTCTCCTTTGTCCAGGCACACTCTCAGGTCCAAAGCTCTCTTTCAGATGTCACCTTCCAGGCCACCCCTGTCCCAATCCTCTTGTTCAAAGAAAAATAATCCCTGCTGCTCTATGTGGCTATAATAGAATGCTCTGCCTCTATTATTAGTTGGTTAGTTGTTGATGTAGTTGTCTCTCTCTTACTGGACTATGAACTACTGGAGTGCAGGGCCAGCTTCTTCATCTTGGATTTCCTCATGCTTAGCAGAGTGCCTGGCAGATAGTATGTATCCAATGAGCTTAGTGATTATTATTATTATTATTTCTACCCATAATGTCATCTGTCCCTAGATGATATTTTTTTAATCGGCTGGTATCATCAGTACAAATATTGAGTATTACATCTTTATCTGGCATCAGACTTATCGTCTTTAAAAGTTGGATTTTATTTTTTATTTTACTGATTTATTACATATATGCAGAAAATGCACGAATTTTAAGAGTAACTAGAGTTCAGTGTATTTTCTCAAAATGGACTCTCCATGTAACCAGCATTCATGGTGGTTTTAGCAGTATAAACATTTGCCAGAGAAAATAAAGAGTTGATCCTAACATAAACAGTATAGAAATAGCATGTTCTGCACAGTTTTAGATGAGTGTGTGTGTGTGTGTGTGTGTGTGTGTGTGTGTGTGTGTTCAGACAAGCGACAGTGACACCTGTGGTGTGTAGACTTTTTTCCTCTATTAAAGAAAGTGCTTTTTTTAAATTCTCCCTGTTGCAGTCCCTTGGCAATTTCAAAGGAAATTGAATTTAAATATGCTTTTCTAGCTGCATTTAAATGTATGTAAATGGATTGTAAATAAAAACTTTAAAGGAAATGAAAATGCTTTACAAATATCCCATTAATTCCCCAAGCATCTCTATATGACTCTGAAAAAGACAGTTGTCATAGAATCAAAAGGCTAGAAGAGAACCTGCAGTAGATCTGTGAATAGCCATTACAAAAAGATAAGTGGCCACTTTTCCTTTAAAATGTGCAGAAAAGGAAACTTCATACTTTTTCATGACAATCTCAGTTTGGGCTGTCATGCAGACCTGTGAGGGGGTGAGGCAAGGGTGGGAGCATTGTCTCCCTGGGTGCTGTCCCTCAGGCACCCACCTCTTAACTCCAGCTCCACCTACTCTTTTTTTATTTTTTCTTTATTGATTTTAGAGAGAGAGGAAGGGAGAAGGAGAGAGAGATGGAAACATCGATGTGAGAGAACATTGATTGGATGCCTCCTGCATGCCCCCCACTGGGGATTTGGCCCACAACCTGGGCATGTGCCCTGACCAGGAATTGAACTGGGGACCTCTTGGTGCATGGGTCGATGCTCATCCACTGAGCCACACCGGCCGGGTTCCACCTACACTTGATTTCCTTCCCTACACTGAAAACCTCCTTCCCTGCCTCATCACCACCACTACCACATACACACCACATACATCACCAGGTACAATTTACCCCAGCTCCCTAAGGTTGCTCAAATCTGGCCTTCCTCCCTTTGCATGCCTCTGCCTTCTTACAGTCCACTAGGTGGTTTTATTGCAATCGGGCCCTGATCACTCTCCCTCCCTCTAGTTTTCCTTCCATCCAATCCATTCCTTCATACTACTGCAAAAGAGGTCACCCAAAAATACAAATATGCTCATGCTCTGTTTACATTCCAGTAGATTCAAGTGGAAACTCCCACACGATCCTGCCTGTACCTCCCGGGCTCATCTAGTTGCAGTCTGGCCAGATTCCAGCCCTTCCTTGTCTCACCACTGGCAGGCCATCCACAGTTCCCGCCCCCACACTTTTCAACGGGTACTATTCTTTCATCTTCTGGCAGTGTTGCCTCTTTATTTCATGTTCCAACATTTCATTAAGATTAAAAATCTGAACACCCTCTCTGAGAATGTCCACCTCGAAGAGCTACCATTTCTTCAGTTCTGATGAGTCCTGTTACCATTGAAGGGTGAATTGTCAGAGCTGCTTAAATACAAACAGAAAGCATGATAGAATAAAACAAAAACGTGACCTACAGTGTAGAGTAGAAATATCTTAATCTGTTCTTTGTATACATTCTTTTTCTCTGTCCTTTGTTCCTCCTTTTAGCATCTATGCTTAGATCGCATGCTGGTTAGATTACTATTTATGGATGGCTTTTTCAGCGTCTATTGATATGATGATATGATTTTTATCTTTCATTTTGTTTATGTGATATATCACATTTATTGATTTACAAATATTGTACCAGCCTTGCATCCCTGGGATAAATCTCACTTGGTCATGGTGTATAATTTTTTTAATATATTGCTGAATTCGATTTGCTAAAATTTTGTTGAGGATTCTGGCATCTGTGTTCATCAGAGATATTAGCCTGTAATTTTCTTTCTTTGTAGTGTCTTTATCTGGTTTTGGGATTAGTATTATGCTGGCCTCATAAAAAGAACTTGGAAATCTTTTCTTCTTCTTGAATTTTTTGGAATAGTTTTAGGAGAATAGGTGATAGTTCTTTGAATGTTTGGTAAAACTCCCCTGTGTAGCCATCCAGACCAGGGCTTTTGTTTGCTGGGAATTTATTGATTACTTCTATTTCTTTAATTGTTATTGGTCTGTTCAGGTTTTCTGACTCTTCCCAGTTGAGTTTTGGAATAGTATATGATTCTAAGAATTTGTCCATTTCGCCTAGGTTGTCAAATTTGTTGGCATATAATTGTTCATATTATTTTCTTATAGTCCTTTGTATTTCTGTGGTGTCTGTTGTTACTTCCCCTTTCATTTCTGATTTATTAATTTGTGTTCTCCCTTTGTTTCTTGGTGAGTCTGTCTAAAGGTTGATCAGTCTGGTTTATCTTTTCAGAGAACCAGCTCTTGGTTTCATTGATCTTTTGTATTGTTTTTATAGTCTCTATGTCATTTATTTCTGCTCTGATCTTTATTATTTTCTTCCTTTTGCTAACTCTGGGTTTTTCTCTTTGTTCTCTTTCTAAATCTTTAAGTTGTTGGGTTAGATAGTTTATTAGAAATTTTTCTTGTTTCTTGAGGTAGGCCTGTATTGCTATGAACTTCCCTCTCAGGACTGCTTTTGCTGTGTCCCATAGATTTTGTATTGTTGTGTGTTCATTTTCATTAGATTCCAGGAAGTTTTTGATTTTTTTCTTGATCTCATTGGTAACCCATACGTTGTTTAACAACATGCTATTTGGCCTCCATGTGTTTGAGTGTTTTTATTGTAGTTTATTTCTAGTTACATGCCATTATGATCTTAGAAGATGCTTGATATGATTTCAGTCTTCTTGAATTTGTAGAGACTTAGTTTGTGTCCTAACGTGTGGTCTGTCTTTGAGAATGTCCCATGTGCACTTGAGAAGAATGTATATTCTGCAGCTTTGGCGTGTAAATATCAACTAAGTCCAACTGATCAAGTTCATCATTTAAGGACTCTGTTTTCTTGTTAATTTTTTGTCTAGAAGATCTATCCAGTGGTATCAGTGGGGTGTTAAAGTCACCCACTATGATAATATTGCTATTGATCTCTCCCTTGAAGTCCTCCAGAAGTTTTTTAATATATTTTGGTGCTCCCTTATCTGGTGCATACATGTTTACCAGGTTATATCCTCTTGTTGGATTGATCCCTTTAATATTATGTAGTGACCTTCTTTGTCTCTTATTATGACTTTTGTTTTGAAGTCTATCTTATCAGATATGAGTGTTGCTACATCAGATTCTTTTTTCATTTCCATTTGCCTGGAAAACGTTTTTCCATCCCTTCATTTTCATCCTGTGTGAGTCTTCTGTTGTGAGGTGGGTCTCTGGTAGACAACATATAAATGGATCGTGTTTTCTTATCCAATCAGCTACCCTTTGTCTTTTGATTGGAGCATTTAAGCCATTTACATTTAATATTATTATTGATACATACTTATTAATTGCCATTTTTATTTTATGCCTGTGTTCCTCTCTCTCTCTATTTCTTCTTCTTCTTACAACAGTCCCGTTAGCATTTCTTGCAGTGCTAGTTTGGTGGTAGTAAAGTCCTTCAGCTTTTTTTGTCTGTGAAGCTCTTTATTTCACCTTCACTTTTGAATAATATAGCCTTTCTGGATAGAGTAGTTTTGGATTCAGACCATTGCTTTTCATTACTTTGTATACTTCATGCCACTCCCTTTGGCCTGCAGTGTTTCTATTGAGAAATTAGCTGTCAGTCTAATGGGAGCTCCCTTGTAGGTAACTTTCTGTCTCTCTCTTGCTTCCTTTAAGATTATTTCTTTGACTTTAATGTTTGCCATTTTAATTATGATGTGTCTAGCTGTGGGTCTTTTGGGGTTCGTTTTGCTTAGGACTCTCTGTGTTTCCTGGACTAGTGTGACTTTTTCTTCACCAAATTAGGGAAGTTTCTGTCATTATTTCTTCAGTTTCTCTATTCCTTTCTCTGATTCTTCTCCTTCTGGTACCCCTATGATGCAAATGTTGTTACATTTCATATTGTCCCAAAGCTCCCTTAAACTCTCCTCCTGATTTTTAATTATTGCTGAACACTGTTTGGGGAGGGATTGAGGTGGTTGGGTGGTGAGAGTGAGTTTGTATAGTCTCAAGCGGAGATTCAAGTCTTCAAATATTTTCTTTTTATTGCCCTGGATTTTCTCATACTTTTTGGTGTCCAAGTAGTTTTGGTACTTAAGACGCAGGCTTTTTATAATGGAACCTCGTGGTCTCACTTGTTTGCTTGTTGCCGTCACCCAGGGCTGTGAGGGTGATGTGTCATTGCTATTTCTCTTCAGCCCACATTCTGTACATGTACTGTGTGCAGTGTTTGGGTCCATCTCTTCCCTGCCCCAACCACTTCCTTTAATCAGATACCTTTCCAGGCTCTGAAACTTACTTTTAGGAAAATCTGTGTTTTCCAGATTTCTAGTATTTCTGCTGGAAATCTGCAAGGGTATGTGCTAGCAAGTACTACCTTCCACTTCAGCATTTTGCAGATATGCCTGTTAGTGTGTATGATCCTTTCCAGTTTCCATTTAAAATTGAGGCTTTTTGTTTTCATTTAATTTTTTTTTCTGGTTTTAGGTTTTTTTTTTGTTTGTTTGTTTTTATCCTCACCTGAGGACATTTTTTCATTTTTTGTTCAGATAGAGTGGGAAGGAGAGAGAGGGAGAGAGAGAGAAACATCGACGTGAAAGGGACACATCGAGTGGCTGCCACCCGCACGACCAACCAGGGCCGGGGACAAACTGCAACCAAGGTACGCGCCCTTAGCGGGAACCGAACCCGGGTCTCTTTGTACCGCAGGCCGACGCTCTAACCGCTGAGCCAAACTGGCCAGGGCTGGTTTTAGTTTTAATAGTTCTGTTATTTTTTAACTTTTTAATGAAATATTACATAATGCAGAAAAATGCACAAACCATAATAATATAGTTGAACAACATGGGGTTGGGTGTGCCATCCCTTCCACCCCCACATTGTCAAATTCATGTATAACTTTTGATTCCCCAAAAACTTAACTGCTTACAGCCTACTATTGACCAAAGCTGTAGTGATAACAGCTGATTAACACATATTTTATATGTTACATGTATTACTTACTATATTATTATAATAAAGTTAGCTAGAGAAAAGAAAATGTTAAAATCATAAGCAAGAGAAAATATATTTATAATACTGTACATATTTATTGATACCATAAATTTACATCATCTGTTTTAGACCATGCAGATTTTCTGCGAGTTTTTTCAAATTACCAATTGAAATAAATGCATATAAGTGGACCTACACTTTTCAAACCCATGTTGTTCAAGGTTCAACTATGTTCAATATATTTTCTCAAAATGAACATAGCTTATAGCTCCACATATAACCAAAGAATAGAACATCACCATTACCCCCAGATGCCCCATGTTCTGTCCCCTTCCAGTCACTATCTCCTCTCCTTACCTCCTCCCCCACTTCCCAAGGGTAACCATTCTGTACCTTCTAAGACTATCACTTACTTTTGCTTACCTTTGCTTTGTTTTGAACTTTATATAAATGGAATATCACAGTCTGTTCTCGTTGGAATTTGCCTTGATTCACTCAACATGTCTTGTTTGATTCAATCATGATGTTATACATAACAATTGTTTGCTGACTTTTACTGCTATCTAATATTCCACTATTTGAATAGTGTATAATTTGTCCAATATGCTGTTGAAACATATTTGCTTTGGTCCCAGCCTGAAGCTGTTCTGAGAAGTGTTACTTATGAACATTCTCAAACATGTCTTGGTATACATAAGTATGCATTTCTGTCGAGTATACAACTAGGAGTGGAATTGCTGGATCACAGCGTATGTTTATGTTTAGTTTACATGAATTCTACCAAAAGATTTTCCATAGAAATCTTACCAGTTTATACTTCTATCAGCAGTACATGAAATTACAGTTGCTTCAGATTCTCAACACTTGGTATTGTCATTCTTTTCGATTCTTTTTTATTTTAATCATTTTGTTTGTGTGTATTAGTATTACAGTGGGACTTTTAATTTTTATTTCCTTTAATGTGTAATCTCTCTTATGAAGTGCCTGATCAAGTCTTTTGTCCATTTTTCTCTTGGGTTATCTTTTTCTTATTAACTCAAAAAGTTCTTGGTATATTCTGGATCCAGTTTCTTTGGCGGGTATATGTAACACAAATATCTTCTCCCACTCTGTAGCTTGCCTTTTCCCTTTTTTAGTGGTGTTTTTATGAATAAAAGACCTTAATTTTAATGTGGTCCAATTAATTAGCATTTTCCTTTATGGTTAATACTTTTAGTGTCATATTTAAGAAACCTTTGGTGACCTCCAGATTATGAATATATTGTTTTCTTCTAAAAGATGTTTTAACCTTTTTTATTTAGTGTTGCCATCTAGAATATGAAGTTTTTAATCTTCTTTTTAAAAAATACTTTTTAGTTATGCCCTTTTTTTGTATTTTCCATCCCTTTTCTTACATATTTACACTTTTTTGCTATGGTAATATATCCATAACAAAAAAATTTGCCGTTATAACCATTTTTAACTGCACAGCTGAATGGCATTAAATACGTTCGTACAACCATCGCCAGTATCCACCTGCAGAACTTCATGTCCCCAAATGAAACTCTGTACTCATTGAACACCAACTGCCCATCTTACGTATATATTTTTAAAGAATAATACTTTCTACCTTTCTTGTCACAAATTTAATAATACATGGTCTGCATACAAAAACATTTTAAGTCCTTCATTTCTAATTTTTACAATACCTAATTTCTAACTTTAAATACAAACTGCCAAAAAAGAATACAGCTTAAGTATTTGAAAATGGTTTACTCTTTGCTTTATATATATCTATATATTGTCTTAATTTGCATAATTTTGATTTCACACTTATGTTGAAACATCATAGAGAAGGCAGAAAAATAGTAAGTCATTTGAGACACTACTCATGATGAAAAATCAAATAAGAAACTGTGAATGTGATTAGGGTACAAGTAATTTCCACAGACATCTTTGGGTTTTTTTGTGTGTGTGTGTGTTTTTTTTGTTTGTTTTTTTTGTTTTGTTTTGTTTTTTTGCTATTTTTAACTTGTGTTAATGTTGAATAATAGTTAAATAGATCAAATTCTGGAACTTAAGTGACTTTATTTTATAAACTTTTACTATTGATATATTAGCTATATTTGAATTGGGCTATAGATTATATTTATTAGTCTACCTAATCATTTTTAACTTATATAAGATTATATAAACAATTTGGCATTATAGAGTGGACTGTATCTCTTGTTGCATTTTGCAAGTCCATTCACTTATTGCTAGCAGTACTTACAGCTGCACCTTGCATTAGTATTCTTGTCTCTGAAGTACACTTAAATCCGTAATATTTTTATTATGTAGGTATGAGAAAAAATTCAGATAAGTAGTACAATAGCGTACGTGCTATCAGAATGTTTCTTTCCCCTTTAGGGATATGTACTCACATTTTCTCTTTGTATATTTGTGTCTCCTGCATACACCCCCAAAGATATCTCTAGGATGAGAGGAAATTCAAGGAAAAAACTTCCCTGTATATTTCTACTCTCCCAACTTGTACCATTCTCTATCTTTATATTGTACCTACTTAATTTTAAAGTTTCCTTTAAGTTGATCATGTTCTCTTGTCAGGAATGACAGCTGGTTAAACTGTGAAGATGACTCTAAATGGCTGGTGGGCACAGGAAATAACCAGTTGCCTTGCTTTCCTAACTCAGGTCACCGCTGGCCTCACCTCTGTGTGCTCATTGTCGCCATGGTCTCCTTCCCTTCGCAGGCTTGGGTATGGGTTCCTTGAGCCATTCCTGCTGTTCAACTCTTTGAGAAAATGTCCTCCATGCTTTTGGGCTGCACCTTCTCTGTTCATCTCTTTCTATCATGCCCTACTCCTCATCTCCTTAGTATTGGCTGAAAAATATGGGGATGGGGGTGGGGTAAATGTGTTGTATCTCTAATATAGTTCAAATGATTCTATATTGTAAAAAAAAATTAGACCAGTTACCTAATACTAGCTCGTTGTAAGTTTCTTGACCCTTTATGTACAACTTGATGAAGTTTTCCCCAAGGTACCTAAGCTAGAATTTAACTTGCCTTTACTTTTTTTTCATGGCATTTTTATGTACTGCTTAAATATCCTTTGTTTGCTAATTTTACAAATTATAGATGGCTTTGGTACATGGTGTTAGACTTAGCCTATGGGAAATCCCAGCACACAGGCTAATTAAATGTCATTAGTGCTATCACTGTAATTAATATTAGCAGATACCATTTACCGAGTGTTGTCTATGTGACAGGCACTGTGTACTTATCTTCACTCTCTGAGGCAAGAAGACTCTTCCCATTTGCAAGGTGTAGAGAGGTGAAATCATTTGTTTGTGGTCTTACATGTACAGTACAATAAAGATGGATTGTAACTCAGATTTTTCTAACTCCAAAATAGGTATCTCGTAAGTTCTGTCCTTACAATTTATTTTAATTGTTTTTAGACAAGACTGTATTTCCTAAGGAAAGAATATTCTGAAATGCTTTTGCTATCTACCCTTGACTAAGTAGGTAAAATTAGTGTCTGTACGGCATCGAAAATGTGAATGGCGCATGTCTGCTACAGAGTCATAATCAGCATGTATTTTCTCGCGTCCTGCGCTGCATTTTTGTAGTGCTTAACAAGAGTTAGCATAGCACTGTGGTGAGACGACATGCATGAGGAAAAGCAGGCCTGGATTCAAACCCCAGCTTTGATATTTACGTAATTTTTAAAAATCTGTCTGTGCCTGTTTTGTTTTGTTTTGTTTTTAAATACATAAAAGAAATGTACGTTGTAAATTGTGTCAGGTACTAAATGAGTTCTGTATTTAAAAGTTTTTCCCAGAGTGCCTGGCCCAGAATAATACTTACAGACATGAAAGACCATAGACGCTATTACACTTCTGATGCTCCTGGTACTGTTGACATTTCCATTGATCCTCAGAATATCACTGTGAGTACACGTGCTGATATTAGTATTCCTCATTACCAAGTGAGAAACTGGGTACTTAAGAGTAGTTAACTGACCGGCTCACATTGCTGCATACGGAGTAAAGAATGTCTAATTCTTGCATCTGATGTGGTTTTTCTTCTAGACCATGCAGCCTCCAGCAGTTCAGTATGAGAATACTAAATGCATTCAAAAACCAAATTAAAATTCAGTAGATGAAATGTGATTATTTTGTACAGCACATTATTCTAGAGGATCACATTCTTAACGAAATGCAAATTCAGAACTTCAAATCCCTTTACTAATCCCTCTCTACAAACAGTTGTTAATTTTGATCATTTGGACCTAAGCATAAGGGATAGATCCTTACAACATAGTCAGGAGAGATGAGAGGCCAGTAGGGAGAGCGTTTAAACTTTACCCCTGGAATGTTCTTAATACATGAAATTGTATTGCTTCACTGCTGCTTAAAACAAAACAAAAAAAGCTTCCCAAAGTGGGAAAACCATTGGTTGTAAACACAGCTGTTTCTGTGGACAGATAGTGTGTTGGTGAAAATATTTCGGTACACAAAGAGGCATATGGGTAATATATACAGTGGTCAAACTATCTAAAATTTATGAAGATATAATCAGATCAATATGTAATGGTTATTGGAACAGATGCAGAACGGATTTGATCTACAGAATTTCCTTATAGGTGCTGCAAGCTATTATAGGAAGGAGTACATTTTTAAAGTGGCGCCACTTAAAAAACTATTTTCAATGATTAATGGGATTATAGCATTTAATCACAAAATGTTGAGGAATAGATTCTCTGGTGCTTATTTTCTTCTTAGTAGTCTTAATATTTAACAGTAGGTCAAATCTGTCTCATCTGGGGCCTACCTAGAGTAATAGCCCCTCCTATCCCCCAGCACAAGGAGGAAGGAAGGAAGCTAAAGGGGAGTAAGACAGTTCTTAAGCGGTTTAGGTTTTGCTTTGGCAAGTCAGCAAGCTCCAGGTCTGGCCAGTCTCCCTGGAGGCTGCTCTGCTCCTTCAGCTGGCCATTCCAGCTCTCCCCACCCCATTCACCCACACCCTCTTTACTGCTGTGGTCCCCTCACTTTGGCTGGCCACCTTCTTGACCAGGATCTTTATTAAATTGACCCCAGGCCATTGTTACCATGGGTACTACCTCAGCCCAGGGAATTCTATAAATCAGGTCATTTTACATTTTAAATGAGGGAGATAGGTCTTGTATACCTCTGAGGATGGTAACTAAGCTTAGAAGGTAAGAATCTGTGTAAAGGAGAAGTGAGACTAATGAGCAACTACCCCTATGCCCAGGGTTTTCTTGTATAGAGGAACGCATGTTGAACTCATGCTCACCATTTCCAGATAAATCCATCCCAGATAAGAAAAAGGTGAGAGTGGCACTGGCCAGGCAGCTCAGTTGGTTAGAGTATTGTCCTGATATGACAAGATTGTGGGTTTGATCCCCGGTCAGGGCACATACAAGAGTCAACCAATGAATGCACAAACAACATATCAATCAATCTCTCTCTCTCTCTCTCTCTCTCAAAATCAATTAATTAAAAAAAAAAAAAAGGTGAGGTTAAGAGACTTTAGGTCATACAGCTAGTTAGCTGAACTGAAACTTAATTCAAGCTTTGTGAGCACACGTGCTGGGGTTTGGAGCTGGTGGAACCGTTACTCCTTTACGCGCTGTGATGTTCTCTTATTTTCTGTGGCTGCCGCCACCTCCTTGGTTTTGGGTCTGTTCTGTTTACCTGCGGTGCCGGTGCCTACATTTCATTCATTGTCAAGTGTCTGATGCTTGGTTTAGCTTAGAACACATAGTAGATTCAGTATTTTTTTATATTGAAAATTGTGTAGTAAGGTGTTAAAAATTCTGCAAGTGTTCTTCAAATTCTGCAAATTAGATTGGTGGTGTTTCCTTTCCCTGCAAACGACTAAGGTGTTAATCAACTCACAAAATATTTGAAGTACACTGGTCTCAGTCTGTAAGTAATAACTTCTTCAGAAAATTCTGTTTTTTTATTTCTGCAGATTAGTCTTCGACATGCAATTAATAGTCACTGCTTATTGACTAATATTTGTTTAATATTAAACTTTTATTTTCATTTTTGTAATGACTACTGAATAGGAAAAAATCTTTTTCCAGAAGTTTTGTTGAAACAATGAAAAGCATTACATTTATCTGAAATAATCTGAAAGGAAATGCATTTTTCTCTACTAAATATAAATTTTCAGAATTTCAGAGTGTAAAATTTTCTCTTTCAAAGTCCTAGTGTTATTTTAGTCATTCACTTTAGAACTGGCATTAAAGAATAGGAACATGATGTGGTGTTGAATTATGAGATTACATATATTATTAGACACTTCAGGAAATACTCTTTTGGCATTAATCTTGCTGAATAATTATATTTTTTAAATTTGAAAATAAAATGCAGCCAGATGGACGAAAGCCTCTCCAGTCCCTGTCCACACGTGGACTTGCTCTTGATTTATAACAAATGCCGGTAAGAGTGGGCAGGGACTGGCTTGTTGCTTCAGATGCAAACTGAAAGCAAACAGGTTTTGTTATCAATCACTGGTTGTCGGTGTAAGACAGCAGCCGCTGTTATAATTGACTTGATGGCTCCGAGTGACTCGAGCTTTAGTGGCCAAAGCGGATGTGGCAACTCAGCCATGCAAGACATTGACATGAAGAGGAAGTGACATGACTCCTCAGAGGCAAAGTCAGATGATTTAAAGGGGCAGATTTACTCACCAGTTCAATAATTCATAAACATTAACTTCTGATATGAGATGATGCTGTTGAGCAAAAAGAGAAAATTAGGTTTTTGTTTTTACCAGTCAGGCTTTATGGTGCCTTTTGTTGGATTAGCCTAGCTTTCCATTTTTTCGCCCCCAAGACCCTATTATGCACCAAATAATACCTAAGATATTTAGTTGAATGCAGAACATCACATATTATGTATCATTTCCATTACTAAGCCATGTGGTGGGAATGTGCGTTTCAAGAGGGAGCAAAGAAAGGGAGATGTTAAGAACCAGATATCTAATCCACCTTCATTTATGACCTTGAGTCCTGAGTGTGACGAATACAAATAAGTTTCATTAAATCAAGCAACTTGACAAACTAAACACAACAGAAGGTTAGAGTTACTAACTAGATCATGCCTCATTGTTATCTAAATCAAACCAGATTTCCCAATGCATGTATGTGTCCATTGGGCAAGTGTGCGTGTGTGTGTATGTGTGTATGTGTGGTGGCAACTTGGTTTCCATGAGAAAGCTTTCTGACACAAATGGATTCTGATCTGTGCCAGATAAGGAAAATGTTTGGTCTCACCCGCTCATTGACGAGCACGTGCTGTCTGGAAGGCTGGGTTGAAGAGAATCTGTGCTCCTTTAGTAGTGCCTGTGATTGGCACTGAAGAGGAAGTGACAGGAGATAGGCCACACATGTGCCCTCTGAAAAGTATTTTAACCTGTTGAGGTTGGTGGTTGAAAAAAATTGGGATGAAGATGTGCTTGTGTTGCCTTTTCCTAAGCAAACATATTAGAAACCTAAAGGCCGTGTTCATGAAGGTACTGAAGACTTACATATAATTGAATCCTCATATCTCCAGTATTAAACTTTATCTGTATTGAATTTATCAAAAGCTATATATTTATCTTTTATAAGGACTCTTCCAGAAATCATCCAGGATAATTTAAATTCAAACATTGGAATAAGATTTTGGATACGCTAGTTACACAATAAGACACTTTATTATTATCTTCTCAGTAGTTATACCTAGATTATAGTGTTTTAAATTGAAAATTTTTATGGAGAGTATGTTCTGGCTTTGTTGTTTGTTTCAAGAAAAAGATATGGCCAAAAACTATTTCTTCCAAGTTTTACTCGGTAATGAACATTTTCTTATTCATTAATGTGCTTATCTGTTAGAATTTTCTTACTAGTCTCCTTTGGATAAAATTGCATGTAATTCACTAATAATTTCAAACTTCTTTTACTTCAACCCACACTTAGAAAAACATAATCCACCAAGACTCACTACATATCGCTGCATATATACCTGCCTAAAACCTGAAAACAACCATTTCCCAAATTTTACTTTTGCTTCATGTGATGTAGTCTGTTTTCTTTTGTAATGCAATCTGTTCTAATCTATATTCCATTAAAAAAGAACGTGTGATTTCAGTTTTGAGGGATAAAAACCTGATGTTTAGAAAATACTATTCTAATCTAATTTTTTCATTTTATAGATTAAGAAACTAAAACTGAGAGGTACACTTTGTCCAAATAATAATAATAATAATAATGCACACACCACAGTCTCCTATTAAGTAACAGAAATTAAGCTCTAAGCCCTCAAGGAATTTATAGACTGAAATTTAAATAGGACAAACACAATTAAATATATTACCTTATTATCATAAATATCATTAACAGCAACCTCCTTAAGACCAACTTACAACAAATAAAATTGCACATAAATACTTAGATTACACTAATGAGAGGAATATGGATAGATTAAAAAACTCTATAAATAAAATTATTATTTTTTATTTTATTTTATTTTTTTAGAGAGAGGAAGGGAGAGAGAGATAGAAACATCATCCATGTGAGAGAGAAACATCCACTGGCTGCCTCCTGCATGCCCCCTACTGGGGATTGAGCCAGCACCAGGCATGTGCCCTGATCGGAAATATAACGGACCTCTCTGTCAATGGGACAACGCTCAGTCCACTGAGCCACACCAACCAAGCATAAAATATTATTAGAACTATATTCTGAAGGGACTCCGTGTGTGTGTGTGTGTGTGTGTGTGTGTGTGTGTGTGTGTGTATTTTTTTCCAGAAAAGGACCTTTTGGGAAGGTGTTTTGTAATAGCATTCTGTACAGTAAATAAATCGTGACAAATCAAATTTTACAGAACAATGAGGGTCAAAGTTGGAGTTTGTTAATTCACTTTGGCTATAGAAAGCACATTATGCTCTCATTGTTCTAAATCTAATATCCCACAAAGATTCACGTAGTTTAGCACCGTGAATCAGTTCTCATAGTAACAGATTTCAGGACAGACACCAGGACTCTGCCAGATGATCAGTGGAGACCATCTAGATGTTAAAAACCTTTAAATTCAAGTGAAACCAGCAGAAGATAAGCTAGAAATCTTTCTAAATGTATGTAAAACATTGATTTCAGCTATGAAAATCGAAACAACCTGACTTTTTGGTTTTTCTTGCTGTTTTCCCTTTTCTAAATAACTATATTAGCCTGTGCATAACAAGCAGCCTCATATGATCTTTGAATATGGCAATTATGTCTTTTGTATTGATTTACTGGCTCATTCTCTTTCTAAGCTTTCTAACTGTGGTGATTGGGGTAATTACAGAGCTGCCTCTCCTGTGAGAAGGCACAATTTGCAGGTCAGAAATGTTATACAGAAGTAGGTATGGTGGCTGTCTAATTAGATTGCTTAATATTTATCAGAATGGCATTCTTTTTTGTTGTTGTACTGTTGCTTGTCTCAGTGTTCCGAATAGTCTTTCTTAATATAATTATACGATTGGATTTTCTTTTGAACTTTATGAGACATTAATCAGAGTTAAACATTTAAGCTGGAAATATGATTTGCTGTTGTACATAAAATCTGCATTTTCTTCATCAGTGTCTTGTAGTTTAATTCTGAGACATTCACTCAGTAGCTGTGTCTTGTGCAGCTCCTGGGAGCGGGTTTTTGATGCTGGCTCTAGCTGTACCTGCCGTTGTGGATCTTATAAGGCCCACCTTCTCTTGCAACAGCAAGTAAATAAATAAATGAAATAACAGCTTAGTGTAAATGCTGTGAAGGAAATAAATGAGAAGATGGGGTAATCAGCAGAAGCCTTTCTTAGAAAGTAATATTTGAGCTAGAAATGGAAGGGCAGCCCTGGAAGGTCCCAACTAAGGAGCTAGGAATAAGCAATAGTGAATGCATGGGGTCAGGAAAGATCTAAGCTTGTCAGAAGAAGTAACAGAAGCATGATGTTGATGAGAAGGTGATGAATGAAGGGCAAAGGAGAAGGAATGGGGAAGTTAGAGAGGTGGGCTGGTGGGGAAGACAGTGTGAGCTCTTTGTAAGTAAGGTGAGGAGTTTGGATGTTATGCTGAAAGCAATACCACTCTCACATCTTTAGTGAGCACTTACTAGGTGCTAGGAGCTGCGCTAAGTGTCTCATGTGTGTCTCTCATTCGGTCATCGCAACATCCTTGTGAAGTAGGTGGTGATAGTTCTGTTTTATAGATGCCAGAGTAAGATGAAAAGAGATTAAGTAATTTACCAATGTACCCACAACTAGTATGAGGAGAAATCACTTCAAATCAGATTCCAGAGCTTAGATGTTCTATTTGGGTTCTTTTTTATATATCTCGTATCTCTTTATTTGTTTTTAGTGTATTATTTGGTCTTTTTCTTAATTATGTTTAGGAATTCCTTATATATTAGTTCATAAAGATATGTCAATATTGTGTCATAATGAAATTGCCTACAGAATTTTTCTTAAAAATAGATAAGCTAATTCTAAAATTCAAATAGAAATAGAAGCAAAAACTAGGGAAAGTGTTAAAATAAGAATAACCAGTGGGTTTCTAGCCTTACCAAATATTAAAATATGAAGCAATAAACTAGAATATATTTCGACTCACAAGGACTAATTTCTCTTCTATTTATTTATTTAGTTATTTATTTTTGATGCCCAAATTGTCAGTCTTGTTGAATAAGAGCCCTCTTCAAGTTCCGGCATCCTTTTAAAACCACCCCAGGCATATTTTAGTATGTCCTTACGATTTGGCAACAAGATGTCTCAGGCCTATGTTGACTATTTTTTCCCCTGCCGCAGAACTTCACGGACACTCGTTCTCTGTAATGGAGACGTATTAGAGACCAAATGTGGGCATTAGGGCTGCATGTCAAACTGTATGTGTGGTGGTAGCCTGGCTGCTTAAGACCAGGCCTCTTTAATAACAAACTAGGCAAGAAAGGCCTTTTTTTTTAAGTTCACAAGTTCACAATGGTTTATTTTCTCTACATCACATCTTCCTAACAATAGAAATAGCAGTCAACATTTATGTAGCTCCTACTATAGTTAGACAGTGTGTGTGTGTGTATTTATATTTGAGGAACTTCAGGCACAGAAAAGTTAAATAACTTGCTCAAGGTTAAATTGGTAGTAAATGGCTGAGACAGGATTCAAACTCACGCATTTGTCCATGTTCTTTACTTGAGGACTCCTATGGAAAAGACTTCCAAATTCCCTGGTTCGTTTTAGGCAGACGTTTGGGAAGGAGGCAGAGTGTGTGTCACCCCAGACAAGTTCTAACAGTCCTCTTCCCTGGGTATCAAATAATTTTTTACTATTTTCTATGCATCCTAATTATCATCCCAGCTTCCTAAATAAAAACCTATAAACCCTGAGGAAGTATATTCTGAATCTGACCACCAGCTGTTGCCAGGGGAGAATAAAAACCCCTTGATTGCTGCATGTAGGTCACAGTGACCTTGCAAGAAATCCACAGAGGTTTACTTTTTTTTTTGGAGAGGTTTCTTCAGATAGAACTAATTCACTGTCTCCATTGTGAGACATGATAAGGAATGAAACAATGTGTGTGAGAGAGAGAGACTGTATCTTTGAAGGTCTTTAATCTTTTTATAGAAAAGATAATTTGTATGAAAAGCCCTTATCAACTGAGCACATTTGATTATCATCATTGATTTCTCACCTCTAATCTCTACTAGGTTCACTGGGAGCTCTTAGCCAACAGTCCCATACACTATCATTTTTAATGTGTTTGTATTTACTTCTCGGAACCTAAGGCTAATTTTTCCATTATTGGTGTATTGCATTTTAACACCCATTTGCCTGTTTTTCTCCAATGTCTAGTGAAGACAGTTTAACCTTTAGTTAAAAACTAAAGTAGTGAGATCGGAAGAGTCCAACAGATCACCCCTCTTATAAGTGAGGGGCCACTAGATCAGCCACCTGGAGACATTCAGGCTGGATCTGTGACTACGACCAAGTGAAAGAAGTATGTGAACGGTTGGAGAGTTCTGAGTTGATTTACTGGACCAAGAGGCTCCATTATCTTGTGAGCTACAGAAGCAGGTGTCAGGAGCTACTAACATAGCAAAGAGCCCACATGGAAGAGGCAGAGAACTGAGAGCATGTTGTGGACCCAGCCACTGGCTGGGCTGAGGGTTGCCCTGTCCTGAGGTGTTAGGGTTAGGTTATCTAGTTCTCTCAGTGAGCACCATATTCACACAAATCAGAATTACTGATTCCTGTTTTGTATAAGCATGCTGGAGAAGACATCAGTACATATGTGTATCCATATGTGGGTCTGTATACACGCACACTATTTACATAGAAATGGAAATAACCAGTTTTGTACAAAATGCTTTCCATAAATTTGGTTATATCAAATAATAATATATGTAAATCTATATATTTAATTCTAGAATAATACACTTGTAAGTGAAGTTCTAATTTATGTAATAGAATAGGCTTTACAATTTTGAACATGGCAACTATGTTTAAAAAAAAAAAAAAAAGACTTCCTCACCAAGTTAATGATTAGGTTTGGATTTCATTAGTAATCATGAATTTTTAGCAGAGAAAAACATTGGTCTTCAAAGCATGTGTTGTTTTCTGCCTTTTATTTTTGTAATAAAGCTTTTTCTTAAGTTACTTTCTGCCGTTTAAAATGGTCGCATTCGGGTTCTAGCAATAATTGTTGAGGTTTGAGTTATTATAAACTTTGAATATCAATTCCTCCCCTTCCGTGACAGTTGTACCACTAGGGAAGTCAGACTTGCAAGGTCTAATTACTGCAGCGTTTTGATATCCCAGCTATAATATTGGCAGGGATTTAAGCCGTGGTAGAATTCATTGGTGACACTGTTGTAACTAAAAAGCACAGAATCTGTTTTCAAGCTTGTTTGGGATGGAATCAAGTATTGGATGATGTCAAATAATCTTGCTGTAAGTTCAGAAGTGCCTTGGATGATTCTAATATGAAATGCTAATTATTTGCAATAGAATATAAATAAGGTGGCACTAAGTCTTATTTGCAGTGACTAATGAAAGCTGTTGTACTGTAATCAGTGAGATACAGAGCAACAGGGCAATTCATTAGGAAAACCACAGTTGACAAGCAGTTAATGCATGCCATTCTGGACCTTTCCTCCAGCTTCTGTTTGCCTCTATTATTTCTTCTCATTGATAATAATAAGTCCCATATGGAAAACGTGTAACAAGGATAAGAAGAAACTAGCAGCTAAATTTTGCCAAGCTATGCCAAATATCTGCAGACTGTAAGTTTTCTTTAGCTTTTCTTTGCCTATGAAAAACAACTGCCATATTAGGCTGATGGAAAAAATAGTGATTTTCTAGTCAGCAAATTGCTAGTCTGAGAATTTTTCATATTATCTCTCCAGACTTGAGCAAAACTTAACTGTGCTGCAAATTATTTTATTTTCCAGATATATATTACATTTCAAAACTTGGCCACATTTTCACTTTTCATCCTTTAGCACTAGAACACTTTTAACAGATGGAAACGCTAAATTGCTCGGTACTGCTCTCCTCTGTTACAGAGTGGGCCTGGGGAGTAGACGCTGACTCTCTAGATGGCTTTTCTGCTCTGGGGCAGCACTGGTCACCGCAGCCATGGTGCCGGACATCACACTGTTTGCAAACTTGTATAGTGACATTCTAAACTTGTTAAGGTGAGCACAGTAATCATGTTTTTTTCTCCCACGGTGGAAAAATTAAGAAGGTGACTTCTATTGTGTGTGCATTATAGAACTGTTTCTTTCACTAACGACTCATGACTTCCATGCAGGAAAGCCAGCTCATTTGATTCCAATATTTTGTGGCCATCTCTTATTTAAAAGATTTGAAGTGGCTTGTACCTTTAATGGATGAAAAAGAAGCTGAAAAGTCAATACTATGATTTATTTTTGAGCTTCCTTATGGCCAGGGGCACAAAAGAACGCAGAGCTGGTTATAGGGTGCCAACACTTGGACTGTGTCTTCAGAACAAAAACGTGCTTGGATCTGGGTTCAAGGAAACAAAACCCAGGAAATATGAGGAGTCAGGCCAATGAATAGTTTCATTTATTCTTTACGCCCCATTATTTGAAATGTCATGAATGACCCACACTTAGCTCTTTCCTTCTGTCTGAAGGTGGGTGTCTTAGATCCTCAGACAGAGCCGGGCCCCTTGGCGGCTGCGGAGTAAGGTCCCTCTTCAGCGGGGGTGCCAGGGTGTGTCCACAACCACAACTGTCAGGTAAAATATAGGGTTGTCAGTTAAATTTGATTTACAGATGAGCAATCAATACTTTTTAATATCAGTAAGTCCCACAAATACTTTTTAAATATTAATATGTCCCAAATATTGCATGGGACATTCTTATACTGAAAACTTATTCATTATTTATCTTAATTCAAATTTAACTAAGTAGCTTCATTTTTCATTTTGTTTTGCTGAATCTGGCAACCTTACCCACAGTCTGCAGCTAAGCCTCACAAACTGTAATGGGGGACTGTCCTTTTATTACGAAAAGTGACAGCCAATCATAGTCTTTTTTTTTTTTTTTCCTTCTAACTTTGTTGAGATGCCGTTGGAGCTAACCCATGATTTTCAGGCAAAGAGAGACTTAACGAAATAATCTTTAGACAGTATATAATACCCCTCCCTGCCGAAAAAGAAACTTTTATAAGAGACTTGAATATTTCAAGTGAGCACACACAGTATAGTTAAATTAAGTTTCCAATGGAAATAGAGACATCGCATCTGGTGGTAAGGCCACTGGCTGCGCGCAGGAGAGAGGGAGCATGTCTCAGAACTCACTGCCTGCAGGGGCTGATGGGGGCCTGCAGCTGCAGGACCCGTTCCCACAAAGCAGGTTCTCTGAGACTTTGAGAAGTGTAGTTCTTACTGTACTTACTGTTCTTTTATACTTGTAGTTTGAACTCTTGGGTATTATTCTGGAGGTGCTTATACCAAAAATCTGGACACTTCGAGTCAAGGGAATATTTTAAACATCGTCCTCTCCTGGTCCTTGAACATGTCTCAGTGTCACCAAGACGAAATCTTCATTCAGAGTGAGGGAAAACAGACTTGGGCAGCCATTCATCCCTGAACAGCCTTGCGGTGCTGAATTCCCTATAGGCCTTTAAACCCCGCGTTGTCCTTCTCCGTTAGATTGGAGATCCATTTATTGGAAAGGGTGTGTGTGCACTGGCATATGTATAGATCACGGGTTAGCTGCAAAAACCGGAATCAAGTTTAAGCAGAGAAGTATTTATAGGGGCGTATCAAATGGATTACAGTACTGTGGGAAGGACTGAAGAAACGATCTAGATTGAGCTCCAATGAGCATCAAAACCGTCACACAGGCCACCAAGGCAGTTGTTCTCCCCTCTGTGACAGAAACTTCCTGCTCAACTGGAAGCTTCTGCTTCAGCTGCCACCCCCTGCCCAAGTGCCCCGTCAGGAAGCTGCCGTTACTGCCAGCTCCAGAACTGCAGTGCCACCCCCTGCCCAAGTGCCCCGTCAGGGAGCTGCCGTTACTGCTGGCTCCAGAACTGCAGTGCCACCCCCTGCCCAAGTGCCCCGTCAGGGAGCTGCCGTTACTGCCGGCTCCAGAGCTGCAGTGCCACCCCCTGCCCAAGTGCCCCGTCAGGGAGCTGCCGTTACTGCCGGCTCCAGAGCTGCAGTGCCACCCCCTGCCCAAGTGCCCCGTCAGGGAGCTGCCGTTACTGCCGGCTCCAGAACTGCAGTGCCACCCCCTGCCCAAGTGCCCCGTCAGGGAGCTGCCGTTACTGCTGGCTCCAGAACTGCAGTGCCACCCCCTGCCCAAGTGCCCCGTCAGGGAGCTGCCATTACTGCCAGCTCCAGAACTGCAGTGCGTGTTACGGTCTACACCAGCATAGCAGATACCCATCTTCCTCCTTCCAGCACCCATAAAGCTAGTGACCAGCTATTGGGAACTCTGCTGACGGCATCAGAGAAGGCAAATGCTTCCAAAGTCACTCTTGTGAGCAAAACAAAACAAACAAACAAAAACAGGGCCTCTATTTCACACTCAACTCCCTAACCTTGAGCAGTTTGGTGACTGGCCAAACCAAATCACATCTAAACTACAAGAGGATTTTGACATGGTTTTTAGTTTTCCAGCCAGTACAATACTCCAATAGGTGGTTAAAGTGGGCACTGACTGTCAGTCCACCATAACCAGGACACACAACCTTGTGTACAAGTAACAGTCACATCTTGTTAATTCGTGTGTCCCATACAAAGGGGAAAATCAGTAAAGACCGTGTCATAAAGATCTCAGATGCCTTTTGGAAAATAGGTCGGGGAGGGCCTCCTTTACGTTAGATTGTTATTATTTCCGTCTATAAGGTCATATACAATTCTTAGACAATGGCAAGATTTTTTTCTGGTCTTGAATTCCTGAGGGCTTTGCCCAGAGTTTTTGACAGGTATGATACATTAGATGTTTTATGGACATTGTTTTGACAAGTTGTTATCAAATATATCTTTTGCCAAAGGAGCTTTTGCCTTGGTGTTGCTGCCAGGTGGAGACCAGCTCCTGGAAGGACACCGGCAGCCAGTGCCGTGTGGCCATTACTTTATGGGGCTCAGAGACTGGTTTCAGATCCATCTGGAATGCTTCTGCTTCGCAAGTAACCTGATGGGACTGGAATTCCCTCCCTCTTTCACCTGCTGTTACGGCCTGCTTGATGCCAAGTGGGGCATGCTCAAACCCACCCAAGTTTGGTTCTGTTTATGGCACCGCCATCTTTCCCACTGTCATTGCCATTATTTTGTCAGATGGACGCAAAGTGAAAAGGTTCGTAAGGTGATGGTGAGAGGCAAGTAGGGTAGAATTAGTGATAAAACAGAAACATTTATAGGGCTATTAGACCCATTTGTTTTTCTCGAGACTTTCATTTTGTAGGTCATAGAGAAACCCATATCGTCAATTCATCTAGTTCTTACGCAGATGTGGAAATGTTGACAAATAGCTTTAAAAGAAACATGAGTTAACAACTTGAGTACTGAACTGTGGTTCATCCTTTTGTATTACTTGAGGAGCCATAGTTGCATAGAAGTCACAGTGTAATAAATGCAATAAAAATCATCTCTATTTATCAAAATAACATTTGTTGCCAAGACATGAAAAATGAAACTGGCAAAGGAAGTTACACATTCCTATCAATCTTTTAAAAGTTTCATGCATGTGCTCAGTAAAAAGGCCTTACATACTTGCAAATTCCATTTGAGCTATTCTAATCAGATCTTCACATAAGCTAGCTATAATTGTTAACAATTTCTTGTGGGAAGATGAGTGATTTTTTTTTTTAATAGAACAACAAAAATAAAGATGTGTTATAGTGTAAATGTAAAATTTTTTAGTATGAAAATTTAGTTGAGTACACATTTAGTAAGTTGTATTTTGGGGGGGTGGGGACATTGCTTTACTAGATTAAAAAATATTAGAAAAATGGCCCTGGTTGGCATTGTTCAGTGGTTAGAGCATCGGCCCACATAGCTAAGGGTTGCAGGTTCGTTCCCTGTCCAGGGCACGTACCTGGGTTGCAGGTTTGATCCTCGGCCCAAGTTGGGACGTGTGCAGGAGGCAACCAGTTGATGTGTCTATCTCATATTGATGTTTCTCTTTCTCTTTCTCTCTCTCTCTCTCTCTCCCTCTCTCCCCCACCCACCCACTCTCTGTAAAAATCAATGGAACTAATATCCTTGGGTGAGCATTAACCAAAAAATAAAAATATTAGAAAAAGAAAAATAATGAGAATTAGGGCAAAGTTCCTACTATACTTTAATAGCAATTTTATGCCCCACCCCACATAAATACCTTTTAAACTTTCACTTGAGATTGTTACATATGCTAGTCAGTCGGTGAATACTTGCAGAGGAAAATGAGTTATTGGGGCAGATAAATACATAGGCTTATAATGTTTGCTTACTAGCTTAGATAACTACCAATAACTGTGTTCTGCTAAGCTTCTACTCAAAAATTATAATCTTTTTCCTCTGTGTTTGCCCAAAGTCTTCCTCATACTTTCAGTTTTATAGATGATTGTCAGGCATGTACAGAGGCGAGCACTTCAGCGGTGACATGGTTTTATGACATTTCATTTGTTCAACCAGCATTTCGAGCACCAGCCACATGCAGAATCCCAGAGTAGTTGCTCTTGTTACAAAAGAGAACACAGTGGTTCCTGTCCTGATGAACTTCAAAGCTTTGTAGGTTTTTTGTTTTTTAATTTTTTTTCTTTATTGATTTGAAAGAGAGAAGAAGGGAGAGAAAGAGAGAGATAGAAACATTGATGAGAGAGAACATCAATTGGCCACCTCCTGCATGCCCTGCCACTGGGGATCGGACCCACAACCTGGGCATGTGCCCTGACCAGGAATTGAACTGGCGACCTCTTGGTGCATGGGTCGACGCTCAACCACTGAGCCACACCAGCCGGGCACTTTGCAGGTTTATATCATACTGCCCATATTTAATAAAATATCTTAGATATTTGTGAACTTTTTTATTTATTTTTATCCTCATCTGAAGACACTTTTCCATCTATCTTCAGATAGAGTGAGAGGGGAAAAGAGAGACACATCTATTAGCTGCCTCCCGCACGACCCCAACTGAGGCCGGGGACCTAACTGAAACCCAGGTATGTGCCTTGACCAGAATCAAACCCGTGACTCTTCTGATCGCAGGCCGACGCTGTAACTGCTGAGCCAAACTGGCCAGAGCATTTGTGGACTTTTTTAATAGAATAAACTTAAATGTTTTCATAAACAACAACTTCCAGTTATTCTGACGTGATATATTACTAATGTTTTAGTATTTTTAAATTAATATAATTTAATTTTGAGTAAATCATACATTTTGAGTAATTTTGAATAATTTTGAGTAAATCATACATTCACATGGCTCAAATTGATACTACACTTGATCTTAGCCAAAAGGCCAAGAATCAGTCACATGGCTCAAATGGAGATTTTCAAAAGAAAATACAATGAAACATCTCTCTTTCCTCAGTCCTCCAACCAGCCAGTTTGCCCTCCCCGGCAAAAAAAAAAAAAAAAAAAGCATGTTGGTTAGGATTAGATTCAAGTGCATAAAAACTGAAATTTCATTGGCTTAAATACTTGACTTCAGTTTAAACGCATCAGTGTGATTCTTGCATGGACGTTCCACAATCAGGGACTTGGACTCCTGTTGTTTTTGTTTGTAGTTTTATAACTTTATTTGACAATCAGTGGTTAGTCTTATCTGTATTGACTAGATTTTTGAAGATGGTAACAGGTACATAGATCACCAACATATAGAGCTCGTTTGGTAAATCTTCATCCCATTGCATTTTCTGGGCAACCACACATGGTATAGTGTAGGACATCCCTCTTCCTTCAGTCCAGACAGCTGTGGAGCCCGGTGTCAGTGTGCACATCTGGAGTTTCCATCTCCTTCATGGCCAGTTTTCAATCTCCGAGTGCCTAAGGGGCATGAAGCTCACTTCCTGAAGCTCCGCCATAGACTGTGAGTGCTAATGGTTTGTTTTCTAGTCCCCACCTCGTAAATGGCGTCCATTCTTCTCACCACCCTCCTTTGGAGCCATTCTGCTGGGCCCAGGTTGGAAAGAATGAACAGCACGGCTTGTCTCCTTCTGTCCTGTACTCACCATCTTTATCCTTTAGCTTCTAATCTCAAGGTTGCCTGTTGGTCCAGTTTGACTCCTAAAGCATCGTTGGTCATTTCTGTATTCCAGGGAGGAGAAAGAAACCCAACATGAGCCAAAAGCCATGGCTGTAAAAAGAGCCTTTTCCAGCAGCAGGAAGGGAAGATGTAGACAGCTATTAGACATTGCCGTGTGACTTTGGAAACTTGCTTATGGTGATCTCCTCTCTGCCTGCTATCATCTAACAGACACATCACATAAAGCTCATTTGTTAAGCACTGGACATGTAGCAGCTATGACTAGGATTAGGTAATCTGTCTTATTTAGGCCAGTGGTAACACTTTGGTTTTACAATTTGTAATGCTTTTCCTTGAATAAAACACTATTACTGTTTCTGAAAATTTGAAAGGATTGTCAGTTGCTAAACAGATTGGATTTTCTTCTTGAGCTATTCAAATAGATTTCAGGACAAGAGGAATTTAGCTGTGTAATTATAAGGACGTCCCATAGTCCCTTCTATAAAGGTTTGGAATCTTATTAGGGTGGTTTATGTTCTGTGATATTCTTTTAAAGGGAGGAAAGTTAGCATGAGTTTTCCCTCACCACAGGCACCATGGTGTCGAGAAGGTGACCAACAGCATGACCTTGGCCTTTAAGTCTGTCTCCTCACTGTAAAACTGGAATAATAATTCCAGCCGTGAAAAGGTGTTATGAGTCTGAAAATGAGTGTATATATAAAAAGACTTGGCTTAGTGCCTGGTATATACCAGTTCAGGAACTATTGATTTTTCTTTTCATTGCTAAAAGTCCATGTTATGTGTTCAGTGCTCCGTAGAGATAATTAGAGATTAAAAGTTCACTGTGATTACTGACATACAGGATTGCTTATTTTAATAATTGTCTTGAGGTTTACATGAATGACTGGGTTTCATGTCTATCTAGTAAGAACCTTCAAAGCTCAGAATTCTAACTGCTATGAACTGTTTCCTTCTCTCCTCTAAGCAGATGCCTTGTGCAGAAGTTTTATCTGCATCGGGTTTCTTTAGAACCCTCGAAAATGTGATGCTACAGAACAAATGCTTTAGACAAATATTTAATCACCTACCATGTTTTGGGAACTTTACTAAGCAAATAATGTGTGACTTCTTGAGGTGAATCTGAATAATTCTCTGAGGTCAGAAAAAATGATGTGGTCTCATTAACATCTGGATAATAGATGGTCATATAATAAATGGTAAATGTTGGATGAATGAAAGAGAGGAAGATAACCACAGGCTGCATGTAGATAGTAGATAAAGGGAGGGGAGGAGAGGATCTATCCTACTTGCTAGCACATAATAAGCATCCATAGTTTAGATGATAAGTTTATAAGACGTTTTGGTTAAAAGATAAAACTTATTTCAGTATTGGCCCTCGTTTGTCTCCCTGCTTTCTTATTGTATTGCGGGGAGGGGGAGTTGATTGGAGGTTTTTTTTTATTTTGGATGCATAGCCTACTTATTTTTGTTCACCAAAACAATTTTCTTATGAAATTGAGCTGTATATTACATGCCAGAAAATGGAAGTGCGTGTTCTCCATATTCCACCAACTCCCTGAGGGCCCCAGCCAGCCACCGCAAAAAGTAGAAAAAGCTGACTTCTTGCTAAGTGACATAATAAATACACCTTTTATTGTAGGCACTTTAATAACTAATCTGTCACTTGAAGTTGGAACATCCTAACTTCAGTGAGTGAGGATGTGGTATCTTATTGGAGAAAGAGGGACAAAAAAAAGTAAATCTGTTAAAAAATGTTTCAGCTCTGGCCGGTGTGGCTCAGTTGGTTGATCATCATCCCAAACACCAAATGGTTGTGGGTTTGATCCCTGGTCAGGGCGCCTGTGGGATGAAACCGATCCATGTTTCTTGCATCTCTCTCTCTCTCTCTCTCTCTCTCTCTCTCTCTCTCTCTCTCTCTCTCTCTCTCTCCCCTTCCTTCCCTCTATCTCACTCCATCCCCCTCCCCCTCTCTAAAAATAATCAACTAAAATATGTTTCATATCTTAAAATTTGTCTTCTAAGTAAAATGTAATTTCAGTTTTTATTCAGGGTGCAGCAGTATCATCAAAGATTTGAACTCTTTAACCTTCCCCTTTGCTCCCTGTGGCTGTTGTTCTTGGGCTCACGGACTCATGCTTGTGAGGTAACAGGCAACGCATCGACACACAGCCATGTGCAAAGACATCTGGGTCTGGGGAGGGCTCTCTTCTCTGCAGTCTGTGTCAGAAGTTCTTGAACAGACTTGTTAAAGACTTAATGGCCAGAACAGATGGCCGTGTGGATGGCTGGCTCTACCATCAACAAAGCCTCTCACCTCTGGTATTCGCACAGCTCCCCAATTGCTCTTCCCTCTTCAAGGCTTAACGGACGATAGTGCATCCACTGCCACCAAGTTTTTCCCACCCCAAACACAGATCTGATCAGATCGTTCCACTGCTTAAAGATTACTAGTGGCTTCTCATTGTATACCGAGTGGAGTCTGCTCCCCACCTCCTCCCCATCCCAGATCCCTCTGCACAGTATATGCAAATGTCAGTCCTCGATGGAGGTGGGCTGGATGCTAGTTCTCTTTTTTAAATTATTTAATAGAGACAGAGAGAAACATCAGTGTGAAAGAAAAACATTGATCAGTTGCCTCCCATGTGTGCCCCAATGGGGCATTGAACCTGTAACCTGGGTATGAGCCCTGACCTGGAATCTTACCCACCACCAGAACTCTGGTGTATGGGCCGATGCTCCAACCAACTGAGCCACACCAGCCAGGGCTGGATTCTAGTTCTGTTAATTGTGAAATATTTGTAAATGCATTTCAGATCATATATTGAGGTTTTCTTTAGTTTAAAAAACAGATCTTCAAGTTACTGCAGATGATATATTATGTGAAGAAATAGTCAGCAGTATTTATTAAGCAAATATTTATTGTACACTTATGGGTGAGGCAATGTACTTGGAGTATGGGATTAAACAAAACACAGTATTGTCTTCAAGGAGCCTCTAGTCTAAAAACAAAGACTTATGAACAAGCAGTTGTTCATTGTGATAAGTGTAAGACAGGAGAGAGTGACAAAAGACCCAGTCACAGGAGGACCAGTCTTACTCTGAAGGTGAGCTTCCCCAAAGAAGGGAGGTGTTCAGTAAGAGCTAAATCCAAGCGAGGTGCAGAAGGTGTGCATGGGAGCCAGCTGTGTGCAGAATGGGTTAGGAAGGGCAAGACTAGAGTGGGTGCACGCCAGCGATGAGGAAACTGCAGGGATCCCAACAGAAGACGGTGTTGGCTTGGACCAGAAATGAAGCAGGGAGGATAGACAGTCGAGAACACGGTAAAGGATTGTGTGTGGGGAACAGACGTCTGACTCTGCAGTTATTGACTTGAGCAGTTGGATGAGACCGTAGTCTCCTGAGAGCAGGATCACTGCTTGGTTAGAGAAAGAGGAGCCAGAAAAGGTTTGAAAGAGCACGTCAGCGTCAACCACGGGGACAACTGGAATGCTGTTCAGGACATTGCCATTGCCCAGGGCGCTGTGCCATCCTCATGCTCTGCCCTCTGTCTGCCTGCCTGTTCGGTTGTCATTGCCAGCAGGTGCAGGGCTTCTGCCATTTGGCTATGTTCATAATGGTTTTCTTGACTCAAGGGTTCTAGCCCATTGTCTTCTCTCTGGTTGTCGATGTTAGTGTTTCTTCTTTATGTTTCATTGTCCCACAGAAGTATTTACAAGGTGACTTAGATAAATCAAGTATAGAGTGCCCCACAGGGCAGCATCTCCTGACAGGTGAGCTGCCGCCACTGCCATGTGACCCAAAGCATGGCAACTTTTACTTATCCAATTCTTCAACAATTTTTTTTAGCATTAACTCTGTGCCAAATGATACACTCAGCCATGGAAAGAACAGGTGCCTTCTGGTTATTAAAACTGATCTAAATTATGGCTTTTCCATTCATCAAATATATGAATATGAGCCAAAAATTAAGTTCTCTATGCCTTGATTTCCTCATCAATAAAATAGATGCAACATATTTCAAGTTGTTCTGAGGATTAAATGGAGCAACACAAATGAAGGGATCAGTGTATTCATATTTATCATTAGTGGTGGTGGTGAGAGGGTTAGTGGTAGTTATGGTGTTGGCTGTAAGAGCAGTAGAGGGAATCACTGAGGCAATGGTAATAGTGTGGTGGGAATGGATAGAGAGTTTTGCTCTTGACAGTTGTGGGGGTGGTGATAGTGGATTATATGCACACAAACTGCCCTTGGCTGCTTTGCTTGGAAGGGCTGTGGATAAGAACGACTCTCACTTCAAGGACTGTCCAGTACAAAGGAGTTTTTAAATTCAGTTGTGCCCTATTGTTAGGAAACAAATGACCATCCTCACTTAAACTTGGACCTTGGAAAGTATATTTATAAATTCAACATGAATTACTTTCACAGTTCAAGAACACTGACAAAGTGACTTAAAAGTGTACAACAATTATCTAACTATTTCAGAAAGTCAATTTAGGAGTGGAAAGTCTGTATTAAAATGGAGAGAACAATGTTCACTTGCATGTACTTTGAAGAGCAAGCTAAAGCCTCGCTTCTTGGCCAGGGAGCATTACAGTCATTCAGTTACATCCTCCGAGCTTTTCTGTCTTTTTGACAGAACAGACCGATTTCAAAGTATAGCTTTGTTCTCTGTAATAAACTATGTTGTTTAACAACTTTCAGGCAGAATTCAGAGCTCAATGTGAATAGTCTCTGTGTTTTAATTATTTTTGTTACTTATTCACTTGAATAGCTTTGGTGAAAAAAAAAAAGTCTTAGAAAAAAAAGGTAGTTAACAAGTTTGAGAAGTTAAATATAATGGTAATAATAAGGAACATTTGTTAAGCCCTTAGTTTATAGATCGTGCACTAGCTAAGATATTTAGATACATTATCTCACTCAGTAATCACAGTAATCATGAGATGGGAGCTAGTGTTATCTTCATTTTACAGATAAGCTAAAACTGAGATTCCCCGAGCTGGCAGGACTGCGAAGAGACAGCCAGCATCCACAGCGTGCCCACCCAGTCACAGCTGAGCGGGCTCCCGATTCTTTCCTTCCTGATTGTTTAGCAGGAATTGGATAAGCAATAATTGAGTTCAAATTCAATGGAAGTTGGATTCTATGCACTTTTGAGAGTTGAATCATCTTATTAATATACCCTAGTCGACTCCCATATTTTAAGTTGCCTTTTTCACATTTCAGTTTGATTGGCATTTGTTTCAATCTTTAACTACCTTTAAATGTAAAAAGTGCAACTGAAATAACAATAAGGTCTTTTTCCTTTATTTGAAATCTGCTATAAAAGGTTTTCAGATATACCATGGTATTTTTCAATGCAACTTTCCTACTTTAACTGTCGTCTCTGTTATTTTTCAAAAAGACAAACTTAATAAAAGTAAATCATGTTAAACTAGTGAGTCTATAAAATTACAGGCTCACTCAAAAGTAAAAGTCATTCATTAAAACTATGAGAGTACAAAAGATATATGCCCATTCAAAAACTTTTTACCAGGTGTTGTTTTGTTTCACATGAGTATATTCATTTATGCGTGGATTTGAATGAAATTTTTTTTCTTTTTCCCTCTCCCCACCCCCTCTTCTGAGGATTGTCAATCTGTACCCTATAATGAATTTTTATGTGCCTGAATATATATACCATATAGTATACATGGTTATGGAAGATCAGGTGATTTATAAATTTCTCCTTTTTATATCCTTCATACCTAGCAATTAAGAAAAATCCTACATGTCAATAAAAGTGTTTTGAATAAATGCACTTTTAAATAGTCTTTTGTTTTAATCCTGAAGAAAAGCAGTGTTTTTGCTTGGGTTTTTATAGAGGGGGGTAGGTGGGAGGGATTATAAAATAATACATCTTATTTAAAATATCCAGAAAATGGCCCGGCCGGTGTGGCTCAGTGTTTGAGCGAATGCATTCCAGAAACAGGTCAGGACTGAATTCTGGAATTATTAGTAGGCAATTGATATTTAAACAATGACACTGAAGTAGATTACTTTGGAAGTAAGTGTGGACAGAAAAGAGAGAATGTTCAAGGACTCAGCCCTGGCACTGGCTAACATTTAGGATTCAGGATGGTGAGGAGGGCACATCAGAACACTGGGAAGGAAAACCAAGCAGGGCTGCTGTCCTCGAGGCCAAAGGAAGGCAGTTTTAGGAAGGAAACAGTGGCAGCCGTGCCCAGTGCAGCGTGAGAGGCCAGGGAAGATGAGAACTGAGAGATGACCACTGGATTTATCAGTGTGGAGGGACTGGTGACCTTGAGAAGAAATAGTTTGGATGCAGTGGGTACGACCATTACCTGATTGAAATGAGTTCCAGAGGGAGTAAGAGAAATTAGAAACTGAGATTATAGATAACTCTTTCAAGGAAGTTAGCTGTAAAAGGATTAGTCATTTGACGAAGAATTGGAGTTAAGGAAGGGGCATTTGTTTGTTTTTAGGATGAGAGAATCAGTAGCATGTTTGTTTGCTAAAGTGAACAGTTTAATGACATGTGGAGAAATGGATGATGTTAGAAAATGATGAGCGGATTACTGGAGCGTTGTCCTGGAGCGAGAGGTTGGGAGGTCGGGAGGCGAGTGGAGGGGCTGACCCTGTCAGAGACACCCAGTAGACACCGGAGGGGGAGAGTACATGGACCTCACGTCGGTGAAGGATGCCAGAGAAAGGAGTTGGTAGAAGTTCTCATCTTACTGGTTTAGTAAGTAATTTTCATTTCTTCTCTTCTAGCTTAAGAATTTTATAAAAAGCTTTTTTCAAATTGTACTTTTTATTTAAACCACCTCACAGAAATATTAAACCTTGATATAAAATGGATCACCAGCTCTTCTAAGGAATACCAGATTTTCCCCTTCAACCCCTGTGAATCCAATTGCCTTTAGTATGTTCTCCCAATTTTAACTTGCTAAAGTCTTACTCTGCAGTTTTCTTCCTGATACGTGATAACTGTGAGGAAGTCCGTTTCCTCTCTGAGCTTTCCCATTTAACTTGAGGAAGCCCTGTTTTCCAGATATTTAACCAGTTTCTAATTAGTTAACCAGGTGCCAGCATGCTACATTTAATGTACCAAGTAATGATTACTGATTGCTGGTCAATCCATATTTTAATTGCTTTTCCCCTCAAGGTATTGTTCTCTTGGGGGAAATTTTCAACGGTCCAGTGTATTGAGACCAGAAACATTTTTAAATGCATTAAAACTTAAACTTGGAGCCTGGCAGAAACACATTTAACTGGCTTTACTACTAGGTTCTAATCTACTAGATTCTTTCACGAAATGAATATGACTTCGTTTTGTGTTAAAGTCTGTTTTCTCAGACAGATGGATATAACCATTTTCCAGAATTATTGCCACAATAACTGTTAATATATAATTATAATAACTTCCTTACATTCATATGTCTGTCAATTCTACTCACTTAAAATATTCCTATAGAAATATGTGTGGTTAATATAAAATATTAACACATTTGTTGGTAGTTTCAATTTGAAGAAATCAATTTTACTATCTTCACTATCTAAAAATGCTCATATAACTAAATTATCAATAGTAACTGAAAATGACTAACAGGAGGAAAAGGAGAAGGAAAGAAAAGGTGACCTCGGGGTGGGGTGGGGTTACTTTATTGTTCAGGAATCTAGATAACAAACGAAGTAGCCTCCCAAAGTGGTACTTTATGGCTTATGGACACTTTTCACTGTCTGTTTATTTTGGGTCCTCTGTTTATAAAGAAAAATATCACAACATTTTGCAAAATGTATTAAGAAATTTATTAGATTGACTTAATCACCATTATTTGCAGCCAGCTTTTGGTTTCGTAGTTTGTATTTTCCTCATGTTCTTAGTGTTTCTCTTTTCTTTCTTCCCTGTTTGAACTAGTAATTCCTCAACTGGTGATTCTTTTACTGTTGGTTTTTATTTTATGTATACATAAGCTTAAGTTTGAGGGTGATTCTGGACTGTAAGATGTAAAAAATATATACATTCATGTATCTTTTTAAGTGGGCCACAACAGTACATGGGGAAAACTGTGATGCATTATGGACTCAGTTCACTTCATAAAAACAGGAAATAGAATTGTTTGCTATTAAAGACCTGCTTAATAACGTTAGCACAGAAAAGGGTGGCATCCTAAGCTGTGAAATACCGGCTTTGTGAAATCTAAATAATTTCATTTGCCATAACAATTCCCAAGTACGTCTCTGTATTCTTAATATGCTAGTTTTTCTTTCAGGTATTCTTTAAGTTTCACCTTTCAACAGGCATTGTATACTCTGAAAATTACTTTTCTAACTATAGGACTAAAATAGTGAAACAGAACACTAAAATACTTATTTCAACAATATTTTCATTAAAAATTTTTCAGTTTCCTGAAATTGCCTTCAGAGCCAGCTTACAAACCACAGCAGGGAAGAGCCCTTCACTGCAGTCTTCCTTCACTGATCGGGATTGGCTGTCTGCGTTTCTCTTTCAATCACACGTCACTCCAGAGGGCTCTGATTCTTTTCAAAAGTCAAATCTACTTTTAAGAGGAATTTTTTTTTTTTTTTTTTTTGTTGAAAACAAAAATGCTGCAGGCCCTTAGGCGGTTATAGAAAACGTGGCGGGTAGTTCCAGCAGAACCAGGGCAGCAAGGGAGCAAGAGCAACTTCCACAGAAACTGTTCGAGGGTTGTTATTAGTGAGGGTCTCATATGTCTCAAATCTATCGTTGCTCTCTTGTCATGAGTCAGGATAGTACTTTTTTTTTTTAAATTTTTTTACTTTATTGATTTTAGACAGAGAGGAAGTGAGAGGGAGAGAGAGATAGAAACATCGATGAGAGAGAACATCGATTGGCAGCCTCCTGCATGCCCCACACTGGGGATCAGGCCCACAACCTGGGCATGTGTCCTGACCGGGAATCGAACTGGCGACCTCTTGGTGCATGGGTCGATCGATGCTCAACCACTGAGCCACACCGGTCGAACAGGATAGTGCTTTTTTAAAAAAAATATCTAGCCCTGGCCGGTTTGGCTCAGGGGTTAGAGCGTCGGCCCGCAGACCGGAGAGTCCCGGGTTCGGTTCCCGCTAAGGGCACGTACCTCAGTTGCAGTTTGTCCCTGGTTCCGGTTGGGGTCGTGTGGATGGCAACCACTCGATGTGTCTCTCTCACATCGATGTTTCTCTCTCTCTCTCTTCCTCCCTCTCTCCCTCCCATTCTATCTGAAGATACATGCAAAAAATGTCTTCAGATAAGGATTAAAAAAAAATCTATATTTTGCTAGTCTGATTTTGGGGGATAGGGAGTATGTTGTGTTCATTTTTGAACACCCAATTCTTAAGATGCTGTTTGGCACATAGTAACGGGCCAGTAATGGTGGTTAAATAAACATCTGTTTCTTAGGTAAATAAATAGTTTACCTTTACTTAAGAATCACTTTTATCCAGTTTTTTTTCCTTTCTTACCAATGCACTGGTTATAAATGTATTTTTGAAAACTGCGGATGCAGATATGAAAAAAAGACAAAAACTCCCAGGCTTCCTGAAGGAAACATTCTACTGAAGAAAGAAGATGATAAACTAAGTAAATAAAAAACATAGGTGGTGAAGTGCTCCATGGAAAAGAATAAGCACACTTGTGCTTCTGGGCGAGGGGGGGTGGAGCTGGTGGCAGATTGTTGTCCCTGCCAGCAGTAACTAGAGAGACTGTCTTCCCTGATCTTGCAGCTCAGATGTGTGCCTGCACAGGGAAGTGTGCCCGCACCGGGAGGCGTGCCCGCACCCAGGAGGTGTGGGAGGTGTGCCTGCACCCAGGAGGTGTGGGAGGTGTGCCCGCACCGGGAGGTGTGGGAGGTGTGCCTGCACCCAGGAGGTGTGGGAGGTGTGCCCGCACCCAGGAGGTGTGGGAGGCGTGCCCGCACCCAGGAGGTGTGGGAGGCGTGCCTGCACCCAGGAGGTGTGGGAGGCGTGCCCGCACCCAGGAGGTGTGGGAGGTGTGCCTGCACCCAGGAGGTGTGGGAGGTGTGCCCGCACCGGGAGGTGTGCCCACAGCTGCTGAGGCTGGAGGCTGGGAACGTGGCCCCAGAAAGGGGGCAGCTTCTTGGGAGCAGCAAAACCAGTCAAGTTTCGGCAATTGCGTGGGGCTGCAGTGGCAGAAAGGGAGACTGTCAGGGTCTCAGCACAGAGGCAGTTTCCCTGTATGTTGTTGACTGTGTTCTGAAGCTGTGAGTGATGAGGAGTTGCACAAGACTAAAAGTCCAAGCAAAAAAACATTTTGTTGAGGAAATAACAACCTGCCAGGCAGTCACTCAGAAATTCTAGAGGGCTATGCCCTAGGAACGGGCAAATCAGAGCAGCTGGGTCTTCCTAAAAGTGCAGCTTAGCCCAGAGTCAGCTCAGTCTCTGCTGGATAAAGGTACTCACTCTTCCTAGGAGAGGAAAGGGTGAGCCCTCATTAGTGTCTGGGGCGTTCTGTGTTTTCTGTTTTGTCTTGTTTTTTAGTATATACATAATGTCCAGATTTCAATAAAACATTTCTAGACATGTCAAGAGATAGGACATATGAACTAACACACGTGCATGTGTGTGTACACACACACACATACACAAGAAATGGATATGTAGATGATCCAGACATTACAGTTATTGGGCAAGGACTTTAATTGTGATTAAAATTTTCAGGAAAAGAAAAATAAAATAATGAGAGGATGGAGTGTTTTACTGGATAAATTAGAATTTATAAAAAGAATAAAATGGAAATTTTAGAATTTAAAAATATAAAATATGAAATTAAATGGATAGGTAAAATATCAATTTAGACAAAAGGAAAACAAGATTGGTGAACTGGAAGAAAACATCCAATCAGAAGCACAGAGAGGGGAAAAAGAAACAAAAGTTGAATAGACACGAGCTCCCTGAAGAGGTTGAACAGTGCTGTCTCATAGACATGACTGTAGGCTACATATGAAACTTAAGTATTTGAAGTTAACTTTAATACTATCTTTAGCCCAATAACTTCAAAGTAATTTGACAATATTATTAATCAGATACTTTCTTTTCTTCCTGTAAAGTCTTTGAGATCGGTGTGTGTTCCAGTTCACCACATCTCAGTTTGGGCTCTTCCGTTTCAAGTGATGCATTGCCAGTGGCCCTGGCTCCCATCCTGGGCCGCTCAGGTTTCCATGTCTGCGACTGGAATCCCAAGGGAAGAGAGGAAAGGAGATAGAGAGTGCGCAGTGGAGGTAGCAGGGGGCAGCAGGAGGTGTACGGTTTAAAGAGGTGAGGGAAGGCTTGACCACAGGGCAGTATTTGAGGACAGATGTGAAGGAGGTGGGCGGGGTGTGTGAGCCTTGTAGATAGACGAGGGAAGGAGGTTGAAGACAGTGTCCTGAAGCAGGAGTGTGCTGGTATTTTTAATTTTTTTTAATGATTTTATTAAATTTATTGCGATGACATTGGTTAATAAGATTACATGTTTCAAGTATACATTTCTGTGCTACGTGATCTGTATATTGCATTATGTGCCCACCACCCAAAGTCAAGTCACCTTTTGTCACCCTATATATGGCCCCTTTACCCTTAAGCACCCACTTCCCTCTGGTAACCACCATCCTGTTTTCTGTGTCTATGAGTTTCTGTTTTATATCCCACATATGAGTGAAAACATATGGTTCTTAGCTTTTTCTGATTGTCTTATTTCACTTAGCGTGATATTCTCATGGTCTATTCATGTCACAAAGGACAGTATTTCATCTTTTCTTATGGCTGAGTAGTATTCCATAGTATATATGTACCACATCTTTATCCCGTCATCTATCGAAGGACATTTTGGTTTCCATGTCTTGGTCACTGAATAATGCTGCAGTGAACACAGGAATGCATATATTTTTGTGAATAAATGTTTTCAATATTTTGGGGTAGATACCCAGAAGAGGGGTTGCTGGGTTATATGGTAATTCTGTTCTTAATTTTTTGAGGAACCTGCATACTGTTTTCTACAATGGCTGTACCAGTTTACATTCCCACCAGCAAGGCACAACCCCTTCACCACATATTATTACCTGTTTTGTTGATAATAGCTCTTCCAGCAGGTGTGAGGTGGTATCCCATTGTAGTTTTGATTTTCATTTCCCTAATGGCTAGTGAAGTTCATTATCTTTTCATATATCTTTTGGCCTTTTATATGTCTTCTTGGGAGAAGTGTCTGTTCAGGTCCTCTGCCCATTTTTAATTGGATTTCTTGCTTGTTTGGTGTTGAGTTGTATGAGTTCTTTACATATTATGGATATTAACCCCTTGTTGAAGCTGTTGTTTGCAAATTACAGACCAATATCTCTTGTGAATACAGATACAAAGATCCTAAACGAAATACGAGCGAATTGAATACAACAATACATTAAAAGAATAACACATCATGATCAAGTGGTGTTCATTCCAGGGACACAAAGATGGTTCAACATATGCAAATTGATCAATGTAATACACCACATTAACAAATAAAGGATAAAAATCTTATGTTCTTATCAGTAGATGCAGAAAAATTATTTGACCAGATATAACATCCATTTATGATTAAAACAATAAAATGGGTATAGAAGGAAAGTACCTCAACATAATAAAGGCCATATATGACAAACCCTCAGCTAATATCATACTCCATGGGGAAAAACTGAAAGCTTTTCCTCTGTAATCAGGAACAAGACAAGGATGCCCACTCTCGCCACTCTTGTTCAACATAGTACTGGAAGTCCTAGCCAGAGCAATCAGGCAAGAGAAGGGAATAAAAGGCATCCAGATTGGGAAGGAGGAAGTAAAAGTGTCATGTTTTGCAGATGACATGATTCTAAAAACTCCTACAAAAAACTATTAGAAACAATAAACAAATACAGTAAAGTTGCAGGATACAAAATCAATGCTGGCATTTTTTTTTTAACTTATCTTTATTGTTGAATGTATTACAGATGTTCCTCATTTTCCCCCCATTGACCCCCTCCTCCCCATTCCCACCCCCCTCCTACTTTTCCCCACACTGTTTTCTGTGTCCATTGGTTATACATATATACATATAAGTTCTTTGGTTTATTTCTTCCCACCCCAAACCCCCCTTCCCTTTGAGGTTTTAGAAAACGTCAAAGAGACTAGTGTGTTGGAAGAATTAACTGGGAGACTGAAGATTAATTCAGAGAAGCAAATAGAGCCCATATCATGTAAAGCCTTGATAGACTTCTTGAAGTCTATCTGGAAATAAAGAATATATCGATACATTTTCATGTTTTGTATACTGACGTCATATTAGAGTGGAGAGTCTTCAAGGCTTAAAACTAGCTTTGGTTTTTCTACTGATATTAATTTTTTAAAAAACTTTCTAAGATAAAGTCATGTCGTGCCTTCTTATAAATGTGCCACTAATGTAGTGTGGAGTCAGGGAAGGTGTGTGTTTGCTTTGAGGATGGTTTTCAGTCCCTTGAATATGATCAGGTTCTAGTGGCATAAAATTTCTAAATAACGACTTTTCCACATCTAGCAAGAAAACCAATACAGTTATTCATTTCTACATTTCTTACATTTGATTTTCTGTTTCAGACACTGCAAATAACCATAACTGATGAGTTAAGCATGGATTTTTAAAAATATAAATGGCTCATTCTTTAGTATATTGTATGTTAGATGATAGGAAGATACCTACTTAGAAGGATAAGGCATGTGCTCCTGTGACAAATGAAGATTTTAAAATTAAGGATGCCTGGAGGTTATATATTGTCTTTCTGCCCAAAGGTATGTAAAAATGTAATTGCTATAGCCAAATGGGAAAATAAATACAAGTCTTCATTTTCTAAGATTAGATGAAAGGCTTAATTATGGTAAAAGATCTTAGAAAAGGAAAACAAACAGTAAGAAGAAAAGGTTGAAAAGTTTAAGAGCTAGGTTTCTTCATGGGTTGATATTAGCTCTAGGCTTACTTAACACTTTTACAAATAACCTGGAGAAATCCAGTACTTGATCAAATATCAGGTTTTGGAGGAAGCAAAGCTTTCTAGTGGAAAGAGTCAATACATTGGTGAGCGTCCTCGGGAAAGATTCATGCCGCTCTGTGCGGTGGGCCATTGAGTGTTGAAATGGGCAAATGCGATGATATATCACTGGTGTATTGAAAATCCAGTGCGTGTGTGTGTGTCTGTGTCTGTGTACATGTATGACTTAAAGGCAGTGCTTTTTTTCTGTTTTTGAAGGGCACCCGCTTTCTGAAAATCTGATTAAAAGTATGAAACGTTCTCTAGGAAAAAGCTCATAATCCCCACAATAAGAAGTCATGTTTCAAGGTAGTGGTCTTGAATTAGCTTCGAAAAGTTCAGAAATAATTTTCCTCCGTCCATTCATTCAGTGTGTGAACAAACATTTATTGAGCTTCAGTTATAAACTGGGTCCTGTATTAAGTACTGGAAACACATAGAGACCAAGACAGCTTGGCATCTGACCTCACCCAGGTCACACTGTGGGGGGAGGGGGGGTAGATGAGCATGCAGCTTTGCTGTGACGGGATGGTTCTCCACCCCCGTGCCCCCACATCGTGGAAGACTTAGGGCTCCTCATTCAGACTGTGGGAAGCGGATTTCGGAGATGGCTGTGAGGGGACATCCTGTGTTACCTTCAGTCAAAATTTTACCCCAAAAAGCCCAGACACAGAACGTTATTATATGACTATTGCAAACATTTATTATCTGTAGATCTGATACACCTCACGGTAAGTACAGTGGAATGAAGCAACTAAAAAGAACAGAGGACAGGATACATTTTTAAATGTATGATGTTTTTGGACTAGAAAGCAAAGGCTGAGAGAGAGCGCTGTAAAATGGACATATATGTATGTGTGTGTATACACACACACGAATATAAATCACATATATATATTTTAACAGAAAGAGAATTGATGTTATATTAAAAGACTTACCAAATCCTCCAATACTAGAATAACAGATAACATTCTTGAAACTTGATTTGGATAACTTCCTTTATAGAGTAAATACATTTCTGTACTCATATCCTAAAGATGGTACTTGAAGGCAAGATTAATGGGAATTAAGATTTTTGACAGACTTCAGAATGACAGAAGTACTAAAGTAACTTATGTCACATTTAAGGTCGCTTTAACCAGGATAACCAAGCAATCTGTGCTAGTCAGGGTAGTGAGGACGTATCGTCACATCAGACAAACCCTGGAATCTCATCAGCTTAACTCGGTAAAGGTTCTTTTCTCTCCCCCATGAGGTCTAGTGTGGGTCGCCAGCATGCAGCTACATCCTCTGGAAGATCACATCCCTGCTGAAGGGAAGAGGGATGGAGGGGACACTTTGGCTCTTAACTGCCTCATCCCAACTGTGACATCAACTCACACTGAGGCCAGAGCCTCTCACGTGGCTCTAACCTAATTGCAGAGCAGTCTGGGCCGGTGTGGGACGCCACATGGGACATTGGGTGAGCACAGTGTCCGCCACACCCTCTGACATCACATTCTTTGAAGATACTTGTCGGCAAAAATATTGCGTGGCCTACCAGGAATGTGTGTGTGCCTGTGTGTGCAGTCTTTTCCAGGGCTCTCCACACATTCCCACCACAGAAATACTGGGCTGCTGGCACAAATATTCCTGGCTGAGTGATTGCTGGACAAAAGGCAGAGAGGTGCTAGAATTAGAATTGCTATTTTCTCCCCTCTGTCCTCCCGGAGGATAATGAGCTAAGCGGGGAAAATGGTGGTACCAGTACACAAAGTAGGGAATGTACGGAACAAGGGCAGGTTCTTCTCTCCAGGAGAAGATTAGTCTGCATTTAGACATCAGCAGTTAGGAGGGGGTGGAGGAAGAGGAGGAAAGAAGGGGAAGGCAGCAATGTTCTATAGACAGGGGAAACAGAAATGTGTCTCCAAGAACAGTGTTTCGCGTAGAGGTGTAATGTTTGCAGCCACAAGCCTAAGGTTGACGCCATAGACACGGTGAGCTCCTTAGCGGAGGTGCCTACTTGAAGGGCGACAGAGATAGTGCGTGGGCTTGGAGGAGGAAGAGGATTTCGGGGTAGAAGATGCAAAGGAGCAGTATGTCTTTAGGAGCAGTAAGGATACACCAAGAAGTTTGGGAAAAATAGCTCTTCCCACCCGATTTAGAGGTTAGAAAATCCAAGCAAGGCCATCATTCTAGTTATCCTTCCAGATGCCAAACTGTTCAAAGCCCCTGAGCTGTAAGGAAGTCCTGGAGAAAATCCAGCCGTAAATTAAGATGGACTGAAGGACTGAAATCACTTTCTAATGAAAACCTGGAATTAAGACGAGTCTCTGCTTAAAAGCGTTTCTGAAAAAAGTGAGACACCAGGAAATAAATTAGAAAGTCAATACTGAAATGATGGCTGTCGTAGCGACATCTCACGTTTTCCCTGATCTCTCTGGGAAAAGCAGTCTAGTCCCATCTGCTCTCACCTGGGCTATCAGAATCGGCTGCTCTTAACTGACCTCCTAGCTCCCACCCTGTCCTCTCTGGTCTACTCTGGATTAGCCGCCAGGGTGAGTTGTTGCCGTGTAGATCCCATTAGATAACACTTCTTCTCAAAACCCTCCGGTGGGACAAGAGCCCAGAGCCCAGCATGATCAGTCCGTCTGTGCACCGCAGCTCTGACCTCCCTTCTGCCGCTCCTGCCCTGGCTTCCTCCTCTTCGGCTGTTCCAGGTACCTTGCTATTCCTAGAACACATTGGTGTCTACTTGCTGTTTCTTCTTCCTGGGACATTTTCCTTCCAAAATGTATGCATGCTCACTCCATGGATTCCCGTGGGTCTCTCTGCTCCGTTTTCCCTTTATCAGAGAAGCTTATTCTGGCCATCCTTTGTTCAGCTAGCACCCCAACCCCCAGCTCCTTTACCCTGCCTTATTCTCCAATGTGCTGACCACCCTCTGACATATGATGTATCGACTTGTTTATCTCTTGTGGGCCGCCTCCCGCCTCGCCCCCAGGAGGCAAGCTCCATGAGGCCAGGGACCTGGTCAGCTCTGCTGTCTGCTCCTCCTAGGACAGAGCCCCACCCGTAATAGGAGTCCAGTAACGAAAGGTTGAATACGTGGGTATAAAAGACGATCCTTTGCAGTCACCTATATTTTATTTTTAATAAGAATATTTTAACATCACAAAAAGAGGACATGATATTCATTTTAAATTTGTATAAATTTAGCTTCGGGAATTATTTATATTTCATGTTGCCTCACGAGCAGCTGTCGGGAGCCACTGCGCCATGCCCTCCTAATTCCCTTAGACCTATTAATCCTCGCCTCGTAGTGTTCGTGTTATCATAGGAAATAAACCCCTTCAAGCTGATTTATGAAATAAGAATATTGCTTACTTCCTATTTTTTACAAAGGCAGGAATATGATGTATTATGCTATTTCTTTTGTCAAGATATGCAATTACAACACTTTTTCATGCACTAATTTAGCAACACTTGTTTTTTGCACGTTTGCTCCATCTATTTGTACAACAGAGATTTTGAAAAGACGGATGAAAGGGATGTTTGTGGGCACTTTGTTACCTTTAGTATCATTAAATATTATTTTCATATTCAAGTTGCTTCAGCAACTGCTGTGTTCTAAAGTTCTGGTTTCCAGATATAGCAGGTTGTCATATAAGGTTTATTGTTAATTCTTTTGTTTTTCTCCTTTCTGTTTGTTTTGAGGCAGTAAAAATAGTTTTGTGTTTCTTCATTAGAAAAAAAACATCATTTTAAGTTATTTTAAGTCCTTGAGAAGACCAATTTACCACAGGGAATCGGAGACAGCAGACGGGAAAAGACTTTAAAACCACACATTAAGCTCAGAGTGAAATTGTAATCAGACAACCAATTATTTAATTTTCTTAACGATGTACTTTATAAATGTCAATGCAATAACTTGTCATAGGGAGAAAAATAATAAGAGCATGAAATGTATTGATAAGTATAAAAAGGAAGAAGACATCTTTGCAAGGATGTTGCCCCTATTTCAGTAGTTATAAAATAATTATTCTTTGGTTTATGCACATTTGGGCATATGTATTGATTGAACTTTCCTGAGTGCTTAATTCTTGCTAGTGCATTACAGCGTTTTCCTTTGACTACCAGACTTTAAAATACTAGTAAGGAAAAAAAGCCAGGCCCTAGCCAGCATGGCTCAGTGGTTAGAGCATTGGCCCAAGCACCAAAGGGTTGTGGGTTTGATTTCTGGTCAAGGGCATGTACACGGGTTGAGGGTTTGATCCCTTGCCCCAGTTGGGCACATGCAGGAGGCATCTGATGGATGTCTCTCTCTTTCTCTCCCCCCCTCCCCCTCCCTCCCTCTCTCCCCCACTTTCTCCCTCTTCCCCACCCTGCACTCTCTCTAAAAGTCAATGGAAAAAGTATCCTCTGGTGAGGATTTTAAAAAAAAGCCAAGAGCATTATTTCCTACAAACAAAATTTTCTGTAGAAGCAACCATTGTTTGCAAGCACAATTAACATCTTAGAATGAAAGCTTAATTATTCACTGTTTCTAACCCCTTTCTTGGAAATATAAAACCATTAGCACAATAAACAAGTAGTTGATAATTAGTTGGATGATTTAAAGTTGTTTTTAAACATCATGAACACTAGTTGTTCTTTGCTTTTATCAATAGCTGCTCTTTTTCATAGCTTGTGTAGACGTGCAGGCCCAGCTTCCAGGCTTCAGATTGCTGGCTGCTCCAAGGATCACACATGAGGCATAGTCTCTGAAGAGGGGATACCTCTTCGATCTTCACACGTTTGGTCATAAGTGTCACAGACCAAGAGGCAGCCAGCCTCCTGGTAGCTACACATGCTGATGGGCATTCACACGTTGTCTGTCAGTGTGATGTTTACATAAAATATATATGATATGTGTAATATATTAACATATATTAATATGTTACATGTATCAAATGTTATGTATATGATAATTATGGGTGCTGCCACATGGGCTCCATCCCTCCTTTGAAAACCCTTCCTGCCCTGCGTCCCGTGCTGTCAGCATGTGGAGGACAGTGTGGGGTGTGGGGAGGAGGCCCTGTTGTCAATACGTCATGTTGATGTGCCTGAATTTTTACAGCCATCTTTAGGTTACATAGCCCTTGATATACCATATACCAGTCAGGTTCCTGGTCAGGTTTAGTGCTCCGGAGCTTCGGAATAGGAAATCCATCTCTCTGGGGAAGGTTATTCCTCCATCCATTTGAAATACAATTCAACATTTATTTTATAGGTAAGATAGAATTACAGGTTCACTTTGATTTACTTTCTGAAGGCAAAGCAAATACATCTCAGTTAATAAAATGAGAAGATGTTTTTGGTTTCTTTATTAATCATTTACATAAAACCAGGAGCCTCCTTATCACGTGCAAAGAGAGAAGACACAAGGCACTGGAGGAAATTCCGTTTCGATTACGGAGATCACTGCATCCCAACAGCTCTTTATCTGTGGTGCTGGTATATGAAAGCACTCCTAACAGTGCATCAATTTTCACAGCCATTTAGTAGATTAGAAAGCAATTGTAAATAGCGTAAAACCCACATTAACTCCTGTCAACATCCTGCCTTTTGCTCAGTTATGGATTAGTTTGAAATAACAGTGAGATCTAAAATGATGGCATCCACATCACAGATTGCATTATGAATATGAATGAGCCACTGTACTGGGAAGCCTAGCACTCTGGCAGGCGCTTGTCCTCACGTCGTGACAGCAGGTTCGCGACGCACGGGAGCATGGCATGGTCTCCAAGAAATAACACCTGATCCCAAGTGATAGTCATATCAACTGACAGGTTTTCCAGTCGCTCTGAATTTTATATTATAATATTATACCATTAATAACTACCTGTTGTTTAATGTTCAAAAATCAATTCAGATGATATGAACGCCATTAAGCTATTTCTTAAAAAAAAAAAAAAGTAATTGTTAATTTAAATAATATGCCATTTTGATATTTAGTAGATTATCTTGCTTGAGCTCCGCCAAAAAGCATAAGGTCAAGGAACCATCTCATCTGAATGGAAACTGGTAACTGCGATTCTGCACTGAAGCAGAATTATTTTGAATGGCAGACGGGAGCGGCCGCCTTACCTTTCAAGCCTCTTTAGTCAGGATTTCGTAATCTGTTTTCTTCTGTTTGGAAGATGGGGATGTCTATCTTAGTTTCTGCCTTTTGTTTGATTTTTTCAAGATAACCACATTGCGAGGTTTTGGTGGTGGAACAAAGAATTTCCTTTAAAGACATTTTTTCATAGATTAGAAGAAAAGGTACCAGCGCATATCTTTTTAATTGCTTGATTCAGCTTGACGTGTCATTCTTTTTTAGATAAGGGTCGTTTTATTCCACTACTCCGTGTTCTTTTGTTGGAACACTCTCATTCTGGTTAAAAGCGTCGTACTAACTCCTTAAGTACATCTTTTAGTCTTCAGAAAGAGTAAGTGCTCATTTCAGTATCAGAACCGGGCATCCAGCTGGGTTGTGTATTGACAGTTCACTTATTCGCAGATAATTTACCTGATTGTCCGCCTCTCTCCTCTGTCGGGAACTTGGCTGTTACAGTGTTCTGGTGCTCAGGAGAGGGGGCAAGTGGCCAGTCGTGGGAGCTACTGTTTGTTGAGTGACTTACACGTGGAGTACTGGGCTCTGTGCTTCACCCGCATTGTATTATCTCATTTAATAGGCTCCCTTTACCTTGTAACTATCGAAAGCGGGAGAATCACCTGGATGTATTGCAGCAGTGGTCTCTCTCAAAAACAGTTTATTTGCGAAAGCAAGTTCCAGGAAAGAGAATACAGGCGTAATATGATCCCCTCTGGCTTTCCTCTCTCAGCTCTAGCGGGCACCGAACATCAGCAGAGCCCACGAGAACAGCCCCATGGTGAGCGTCTCTGAGGGAGGACATCTGTGCTCGCCTTGTCCGCGTCCGTTACACCCGGGATATTTACTCTCGCCCCCTTTTCCCTCTAAAGGGGTGTTCCAGGGGGCTGGCCACATTATATCTGTGGGGATCCTATGTTTCGAGTCGAGACCCAGGCACAATGAAGCCGAACGAGTAACCTGCAAAGTGTTCACTGGAAGCTGTGGCAGTGGTTCCAAGCGAGAAGGATGATTAGCATACTTATCTTTATCAACTACAGCACTTTATGATGCTCATAGAAATAGTCTTGGTAAATTATTCATCAAATACATTTTACATGAGGGTTCTACTAACAAGTTAAAAATTATTTTCAACTCAATTCAGTGAGACAGGTGGAATTTGTTCCCCAGGTGGTTGCGTCCTTCGTGTTTCATCACCTTTGGCAGCACTCGAACCTGTGAATATTCTGTTCCCTGGCCTCCTCAGTCATTGAGACATCCACACTGAGTACCAGGCGTTCCAAGTGTCTAAACTCGATTTCACTCTAGAACTATAACATTTTTTTACTCTGTCTTTGTTTCTAATAACATTTTCCCAACAATCAGGAACACAGCAAGTATTTACTAACATCTTGTGTTCACCAAGATGCTATATTAAGGTTAATTTACTTTATTAAGCAGAAATGTAGGCATCCCAAGAGCATTATTTATTTTAACAGTCAAGTAGTTTAGAAGCTATAAAAATTAGCTGAATCAGTTACTTCTCTTCTTCGGTTGTTGAAGTATGCAACCAAGAAACAAATTCAACTTTAGACTATGAAAATATGCTTTTCTTCAATGTATTAAATAACTTTTTTGATACAGATCTTTAAATTCTTCTTTTAAGAATCATGCTACAGATGAAGAATGACATAGCTTCCTTTCTAGTAAACTAGATCAAAATCAAAGTGTTATCAACCTCACTCACTTATTCTGGGAATAAAAGAAATTCTCGATTCCTGTAACAGGTGGATCTTGGGTGTTCGGTGAGGGTTGGGGTCATGTACAATTTTCTTGAGTTTTTTGGAGTCCCCTGTTAGTCTTATCTTGATTAGATGTATTCCAAGAATTATTTTCTTAATATGATTGAGGTTGATTATTGGTTATTAATACTAATTTCAAAGCCAAAAACAATTTAATAGAGCCTCATCTGTGCTTTCTCTATAATGGTCAACAAATTGAAGGTGGAGTATTTGGAAACGTTGGCTTATACATACACCACAAGAATAACTCAGGATCACAAAAATAAAGTCCCTTATTTGAAAAATCAATTTAGTTGAAAATTTCATGGTGTTATTAGGATTTTGCTTTATGTTGAAGTTAGCATTTGTATACTAAACAGTTTATTTCATAATTTATTTCATAGACTGTGTCCTTGAAAATTCACTTTTTGCATTACTTGTAAAATGAGGATTACGAAGGTCACTTAAAATTCAGATTAGAAAATACAAAGTCCAGTATAAACTGTGGCTTCAAGTTCATCGTTCACGTAAGAAACTAAAACCTGTCGTGTAACTCTGTAACAATTTTCTTTGTCTTTTTATTAAAATTTTTCACTCTTTTGAAGAAATTCACATGCCTTGTGAATTTTATACAAATTTTGTTAATCTTTCCTAAATTGGGGTGGTATGCTATCTCCTGCAGTTTGTTTTCATGTTAGCTTGCAATACTGGGATTCTTCATAGTCTGTGGTACCACAGTACTACATAAAGACTATCAAGAGCTTCTACTTTCATGGTGTTTGCAAATGGGAGAGAAAGATTTGCACTGATAATTCTCTTCATTCTTTGGACTAATGACACATTCTTTTAAAACTGATTTATATACCAGGATCATCAGAGAGATGCATATCTGGCCAGGCCATACACCTGCTTAATCACTTTTAGTGGCTTTCCGTGGTTCTTGGAATAACATTTCATACCTTTCCAGTCTCAGTGGAGTCACCCTTACCTTTGGTCACTGCATTCCAACCAGAAGAGCCTTCCACCCAGGGCTTCCCGCTGTTCCTTCTGCCTGGACTGCGCTTCTCCCACCAGACCTGGCTTGCTGAGAACTCTGTCTTTCTGGTCTCAGATGTTATTTTCTCATAGAAGCTTTTCTCCAACTGCCTTTCCTCTAAAACTTAGATCAGGTCCTCGTTACACTTCATGATTGCATCCTTTACTTTTCCTTCATTGCATTTACACGTTATAATTACATATTTGTTTGTTTAATGCCTGCCTCTCCCAGTAGTGTGTAAGCTCTGTGATTAAAGAAAGAGTTGGAGTCAGAGGAAAGACAGTTTTATTATAATCAGTGTTTCACCTTTTTGACAGGTAAATTAGACCAAAATAATTCTCAGGGAGTAACTGAGAGCTTGAAAACCGTGAAATCAAGGAGAGGTTATGTGCACAGGAGGTACACAGACTGATTTCCACAGGCCTCATGGAGTAGAAGGATAGTGATGGGGGTGGGGTAGGTGGTACATGAAAGAGTGCCTTGCCCATCCATCTAGGCCATGTTTCCTGACCCCTCTGGCCTCTATCACTATAGTATTGTCAACCTGAGGCAGAGTAAAGGGAGGCTTGGGCTCCAGCATTCTCTGGTTCCCAGAAGATGAGTTATAGTCATGAGCCATGCCCAGGACTTCAGACACAGGCAAGAATGTAGAGCTTCTGGGAAGAGGAGGAGGAGGAGGAGGAGGGCGTATGTGGACGGGCTGAAGGAGGGGTACAACTAGACACTATTTACCTAAGTGACTTCTTTGGCTCCAAATTCACAATTAGCTCTTTACCATTCGCACCCTCTTACTAGCCCCCTAGCCCTAAACCTTAGTCCTAGTTTTTCTCACCCAATTTCATGAATAAATTCTCAGGATTCAGAAAAATAGCTAAGACTTCAAGTATGAAAGCCGATATTCTTTTTTTAAAAAAGGAAAGAGAGAGCCCTGGCCGGTTTGGCTCAGCAGTAGAGCGTCGGCCTGTGGACCAATGAGTCGCGGGTTCGACTCCGGCCAAGGGCATGTACCTCGGTTGTGGTTCGTCCCCGGCCCTGGTCGGAGTTGTGCAGGAGGCAGCCAGCCAGTGTGTCCCTCTCACGTCAATGTTTTTTTTTCTCTCTCTCTCTCTCTCTCCCCCTTCTCCCTCCCTCCCACTCTATCTGAAGATAAATAGAAAAATATCCTTGAGTGAGGATTAAAAAAAAAAAAAAAGGAAAGAAAGAAAGAACCCACTAATAATTTATCAAAGCTATGAGGGACCTGTACCAAGTAAGATCGGGGGTGGGAGTTTCATTCTATTTTTAGTTATCAGAAGCATAGAACAGAGAATACTAGCAACTACAGCTGTGGTGTTCTACATTCTAAATTCTATACTTGGCTTTTTAAAATCCTTTTTAACTTGTCTTAGGCTAAATGAAGTATTTTAGTTCCAGTGTGTACATTGCATAAGCTTTACACTGAAGGGTCAGGATTATTTTTAACTAATGTTTACAAAGGATCAGCGGACTGGATCTTTTCATTTATGTTACACATGAAAAAAATACAGTTTACTTAGTCCTGAACACTCTCAGTCAGCCATCTGCAAATAGGTGATGTAGTTGAATATAAAAAAGTTCCCCCTAAATTTAAAATGTACTTGAGCTGAAACATTCTTTTCTTCTTCGTTTTCTTCTCTCTCTTCCTCTAGCTTTGCTTCCTTCTTGTGCTTATGTTACTAGGTCTACATGTATTAACTAAAATTGATCTTTGTACAGGCTGAAATGTCAGAGGAACTTTGATTCTGAATTTTCCTGAAGCATGTGTTTACGGTGAGATGGTTTCTTACAGTAAAAATGATGATAATTTAACAGAAGCAAGCATAAGGAAACCATTGAAATGTGCCATTTTTATTTTGTACTAATCCTTTCCCATACTCGCTAAAACACTATCGTGAGGCAGACTTTTATAAGCTTAGATTTTATATAGTTCGGCAAAAAAAAATCCTGACACATGGAGATTAAAACAATACTAATGAAATGAGTAAGCAGCATTTCTCATCTTTCATTTGGGGTAATTGATCTAGTCATCCTCTTTCCTTTGAAAAAGAAGAAGATAAGCTAGTTTAAGATGCTCCAATATGGACTGAGTTGGCTTATACAGCACACTATTTTAACCCTTTCCTCATTAATTCTTTCTCCAGCAGTTATTTAAATGTTTTATGATTAAACAGCATCTGAAAGTTCATAGCCCAAGTCCCTCCTCCAGTCTTCTGCTATTACTTCCTCAAACACACCAGACCCATTCACATCCTGGTATTTTGTGTCTGCCCTTCCTCCTACCTGAGATGCCCTCCTCCCTTCCTTACTTGACAGGCTTGTAGTCATTTGTCAAGACCCAACACAGATGTTATTTCCACAGTCAATTCTTTGGAGGCTCAGTTGCTCTGTCCTCTTTGCTCCTGCAGCAATTTTCCCCATAGCTCTGCTTTAGCACTTATTTATAATTTATTTGTTTTAATAATATGCTTCTCCCTGCTAGATATGAGTGCCACAGGGTCTAAGACTTTCTTCACCCCTGTATCCCCAGCCCCGGCACAGTGGCTGGTGGGTACAGGGTAGGCAATCCATTATTGGTGCTTCAATAGGCGAATTAAATAACCAATTACATGGAATGTCTGACAGACAGTCTTCTACTTGGAAACCAGTTGTATTCCCAAAGTTAATTTTTAAATCAGTTGTTTTGGAACTCAAAGCAGTTTCCCACAGAAACAACATTATAAATGGTGGTTAAGTTACCAGGCTAGCCCTCAAGAGTCTATTTAACCCATAATGTAGCTTAAACACTACGCAGTTGTAATGAAAAATAGGAGAAAGCAGCACTGTTACAAATGTGCAGTGTTTTCATTACATTAAGTAAATACAATTCCTCTTCTGTATAGAAACTGCAATCCAGGGCAAATTGTACCAATGGGCAGGCATTACATGACCGAGCAGCAAGAGCGAGATCACTGGATGTAGACCAAACTTTGTCACTAACCTGCCTTATGAATCACTTGACTTTACTGTGCCTGAGTTTCTACATCCGTCCCCCTCAACTTGGCATTTCTTGCCTGCTCCCCTAAAGAAGAAACGAGGTAATAGATATAATTACACATTGAAACATATAGAGTGCTATACAAATGCAATGTGTATGATGTTTTAAAGTACCCACACAGCCCAGCCCATATGGCCTAACCCATGCACCAAGAGGTCACTGGTTCAATTCCCAGTCAGGGCACATGCCCAAGTTGTGGGACAGATCCCCAGTGGGGGACATACAGGAGGCGGCCAGTCGATGTTCTCTCTCATCGATATTTCTATCTCGCTCTCCCTCTCCCTTCCTCTCTCTCTAAACAATAAAGAAAAAATTTAAAAAATAAAGTACCCACAGAAAAATTAAACTGAATTATGAACGTTTAATGGAGTGAAAATAAGTAGCAGAGTTGGGGTGTACACCCCAGTCGGCCTGACCCCACAGCCTGGGAGCTGGACACCCACCACGTTGTACTTGCACCACCGTGAACAGCTCTGGAAGACGTGAATTGATCTTTCTGGGCCTTAGTTTCCTCTCGGGCAAAGTGACATTTAGATTAGATGACCTTCCAGGTCTTTTCATCTGAATGTCTGTACTTAACATTATTTCGACAGAGTGGTAACTTTGGTGGGATCAAAAATGTCCTGGAGGGGTAATAAATATGGTCTAAATTTATGCAATTTTCTATGATTAGTTTCCTTCAAGCACCATTTGCATACTTGATACCTTTACTGCTTGGTAAGATTTTTTCCTAAGTCTGCTGAATATGCCCACCTTAAAATCAACTTGTTCCAGCATCAAAATCTACATAGAAACTAACTTCTGTAACATAGTGTCTTCTTCCAGACTTGCAGGAAAACGGTCTTGTTCCTTACTCAGAATTCTGGTTTCTCCCATGAAGAGAGAAGCTCCCTCCACAATTAGCCTAAGACTTTCTCAGTTGATTCTGGTGCAATAGATACGTGCTCCAGTAACTTTCGAATCAAAATTGATTCTTGATTAAGCACCATGTTTGCCAATGACTACTCAGTTTTTTTCAATAGTGAAAAGTTCAATAGTAAAAATTGGGGGGAGGGGGCTGGTGTGTGTGTGTGTGTGTGTGTATGAGAGAGGAGTGTAAATAAGTTCCATAAACCAATATGCAAATGTTTATGAGCCAGTAATTTAAAAAAGACAGCAAAAAAAAGCTGCATGGATCCTAAATGGATATGTAAATAAATCCACCCCGGTTCAGAGAGATTGTAAGAACAAGTCTTCCATTCTTAAAAGCAAGGGTTCGCCTGGAAATCAGGTGCTGGACCGAAGTGATGCTGGCAGGCAGTGCCGTGGTCACGTCATTTCACGGCCGTTAGCGCTCTTCTTCCACGGCTTGACATTTTTTCGTCGGTGACTCGCCTCAAGTCTTCCTGCCATTGCTGTACTGGCCTCCTCCCTGGCACCCTGCTCTGCAGACTTCGTGAGCACGTTGATTTTAGTGCGACTCGTTTCAGTCCCTTCATCCGTTTTCACCACACCAGCTGCACGTCCCCGTTCCTCGCTCCTTCCTTCCTTCCTTCCTTCCTTCCTTCCTTCCTTCCTTCCTTCCTTCCTTCCTTCCTTCCTTCCTTCCTTCCTTCTGTGGGGGAGGGTCAGAGTGTGGCCAGTGGGGCCTGCTGTCCTCCAAGCAGGCTGCCTGAGGCTCAGCCCCTCTCTCGGACTGACTGGAATGCCTCCTCCTCAGCCCCAAGCCAGCCCTCTTTATTTTCAGCCCGATATTTAAGTGTCCTCAGAAAACTGTGGCCTTTGAGGAATCTTTTCTGGAAGATTCTTGAGTTCTTGGGACCTTTGTCTTGCTGTAACTGGGTGCACATTTGTTTCTCCCTCAATCGCTGCTTTCCTTCTGGGCCTGAGGGGGACCTGCTACGGAATAAACATGTCACTGCGTCTATGGAAACAGTTGTTATTGGGTCCAACTCCATTACAAAAACATGTTCTGTGTGAAATTTCAACACAATTTGATGCTAAAAATGTTAGTATTAGATGACCCATGTTATGTGTTGTCTTTATGTTCATCTGCACGAGTGTCACTTGTCCTGAGTCATACCATCCATCTACAGGGTGTGACCTTTGAGCATTTGTCATAGGTTTTTCCTTAGGGTTCCCTGCAAATTGTTTCTGAATTATCTTAAGTCCTGCTGTTCCTACAAAGCTCAACTGTGCCTGTGCCATTGTGAAGCCTGCCTTGACCTCAAGTGTTTCTAGGTAGACCCCGCCCCTCCGCAGTCCTACTGCGTGCAGTGTGCACGACCCTCCGGTGCCTCCGTAGCACTAAAGTGAGCCAGCGGAAGCTCTTCTTGTGTCCACGGTCCCTTTCAGACCGGCAGCAGTACCTTACACTTCTTATTGGTGTCTAGATCTGCAGCTTATACATATAGTTGCTTAATAAACATTCATTGATTCATTATTCAATTGCATATTAACTTATTTAAGTTGAAGTTTTCAACTGATTCATTTTTTTTACCTTTTCAGTTTTTATTAGTTTTTGTGAGTGGTTTTGATTAACCAGTTGCATTTTTACCATCAATGGATTAGGTCTATAAAAAGAAGTCCGCAGACATTTTTGATGTGTTTGGGAAAAGAAATCGAATTTAAAAGATCACATTTTAAAATTACAGATGAATCCTGTGTTAGTGATTAACTGTAGCAAGCATATTTTAAACAGTTTATCTAGCTGAGAATAAGGCAGCAATAGAAGCCATCCCCTGTGACCAGTTTCAATGGCTTCCTTCAAAATTCGGCATTTTCAAGTTTTTGTTTCCTTCTTTATTTAATCTCTCATGTTATGAATAATATTCAGTTGAACTCCCAGAGCAACTGGGGGAAGAAAATCTTTGGTGTTGATTTTGGATAACATAGGAGACATTTACTTTTGTGAATTTTAATCTCAGAAGAATTTCACACAGTTTTTTGTTCTCTTGGCTCTTGTGTCATTTAGAGATTTAAATGCGAACATCAGTGTGTTTTTGACCACAAGAAATCCCACAGAAGCACCTAAGTATGAAACTTTTACTTATGAGTATCTGTAGAATTTCATTGTTTTAGTTACGATTTCAGCAGGTCCCTGATGGGGCCACGGCCGGCGGTTGCCCTGCCCGTCCTTTGGGGGCATTCTTAGGGCAGTCACCCTCACATCACACTGCTTTGCAGTTCTTCATTTCTCTGTGCTTTTATTTAACCTATATTTGCTTAGCAACCAAGTTGATTGTTTAAAAATCATTATTCTACTTAATTACTCTCTGAATCTTTTAGATATATCACTTGAAAGCACTAAGAGATGTCAGATTTTGTCTTGTCCTAAATTTTTGTCAAAAGAGTTAAAACTATTTCCTATATTTTGACTTAATAAATTTTGACTTCTTTCTATAAATTTCAAAACATGATTGACCACAAGGTCCCATCAATAGATCTGAAATTCCTGTGTTCTTTTTAAAAATGTATTTGTTGAGGACAAATTCATACATTAGACCCCCAGTTTTGTGAAAGTCCAAACTAAGTTATTTCTCTCTGGTTTCAACATGGTTGATTTTCAGACTTGGATGAATTTCACTGTAAATTGCAGTTCGATGTGACTGGAGTACCCAGGAGCTGTCAGGATGGCTCAGTGATTTAACGCTGGTGTCCTGCAGCTTTGACTGTAATCAGCAGATGCTGCGGTATTACCATAAATGTTTTCCTAACTGCTTCTGTCAAAAAGAGGAGATTCTCCCTGCACCCTTGTCTGCTGCTTCTGATTAAATTCAGTTTGCCTTCTTTTGCATAATTAATGTCCCATGATGATCTCTAACCTCTTGTTTTTAATATTGCCTCTTGGTCTAGACTCACTCTTTATGGGGAAGCTGAAGTGAGAGCACACAGAGAGGTGGGTGGTGCTTTTACATGGACCCCCCAGCACCTCCATGGCTCTGAAGTTGTTACTGTGTGTTATACCATCACTTGTGGAAGATCATGAAAGGTTCCGGTCTTTGCAGTGTTTTCATTGTTGTGCCACTGCTCCGTCCGCTTCTGAAGGCTGTTTCTGCAGTGCGTTGGTGCACGTGTGATGCCAGGACCTGCTTTGGAATGTGCTCACCCTGGGTGTGCAAACTGCAGTGAACCTCTGGCACAGACCAGGCAAAGGCTGCTTATTTTCTGCAAAACTTTCTGTACCTCTAGCCCAGAGTAAATCACACACTGTATTTGCTGCAACAAAGTCAATTCTACAAAGCAGAAGTACAGCAGGTCCTAGAATAATGTCGTTTTGTTCAACGTTCTTTTGTTACAATATCGATGAGGAAAAAAATTGATTTTCTGTTGAGGCCACTGTCTGTGGAGTTTGCACGTTCTCCCATCTGCGTGGGTTTTCTACTGGTTCTCCGATTTCCTCCCACGTCCTGAAGATGTGCAGATTGGGTGAATGGGCGTGTCTGCATTGCACCAGTGGGGGTGCCTGTGGGTGTGGCTGTGAGTGGCCCTGTGATGGAGGGCGTCCAGCCCAGGGTGGGTGCCACCTCGAGCCCTGCGCTGCTGGGTGAGGCTCTGGCCAGTCCCGACCCTGACCGGAGTAAGTGGGTTGCAAAATCACGGTCATGTTTTTGTTCTTTTTAATGTACGTATAGCTCACATTTATTTCATTTTAATATTAGCCGTGTTTGGGAACTGACTTTAGCAGTTTGGTGATGTTTTTGTGGCCAGAAATATGCCATAGGAACCAATCTTTTGCTTATATCAATTAGCTTATGGAAAAATTGGTTTCCTTATATATCGTTTCGCTTCAAGTCACAGTTTGCAAGAAGCGATGGACAGTGTTAAGTGAGGATTTACTGTTTGTTAAAAACGAGTGCCCTGTTTTGTCAGTGAAAACATTTTTCACATCATCTCGATGGGAAAATATCCTTGAATTTGCTAAGTAGCAGCACCTTCCTCCTGAAGAGCTCCAAGTGCTCCATCGTTTCCCTCCCTGTCCTTTCAGACCCGGGAGGGATCTCCTGCCTGGGAGCCACCTGGGAGTTGATGTCTTATTTCTTTTTCAAGTGGAACATTGATGTGAATAAATATCCTCCGTGACGTTATTCTTGCAGTATAAGATTAAAAAGTAGACGTGACATCACCAAGGCAGTAGATCAGGCCAGCACTAAGGGCACGTCGACAGCTTAGAAATGCTGTGTAGTCATCTTGTCTGAAAGAGGGTTCCACCTGCTCCTCTGTTCCAGAAGGATGACTGGCTGAGCTTCACGTTTTCTGTGGCTTATCTTCTTTTTTCTCCTCTGGGAGATGCTGCTAGCAAATACTTATCACGTTATTTTTAGTATTTTATGTTCTTCATAGAATCAAAGAACTTTCCAATAGAAAAGGATCTCAGAAAAGTGTTCATTTTGTGACTGACGAATCTGAGCCTAAAGGCCTGATGGACGGGCCCGGGTGGTGGCACAGTTAGTGTGGGGACTTGCAGCTCTTAATGACTGAAATTTCAATGTAGATTTTCATTTATCTCAGATTAAAACCAAATAAAGGAGAAACACAGAAATGTCAACGTATGTATCAGTCCCCAAATAGATTCCACATAAGACTCTGTATGATAAACATTTATTTTTTATTTTTTTATTATTCAAACTGTTATTACAAACTCTTTAACCTTATACCTACTTAGATCTTCTGTTGTCCTAACATATTCTGGGTGTGTTTTTTTCCTATACAACCACCAGCAATACCACTTTGCCATCTCTGTTCATTATCTCTTCTCCAAGGAGAGAACACCTTTCCGCCAGACAGCTGGTTTGTGACCCAGAGACAGTGGCAACTGGACACCCAAGTTTTCACTCTGCATCTGCCTCTCAGCTCTTCCCTGGAGCAAGCCACTTAACTCCTGAGCGCATTTCCTTGTCGGTAGATGGAGATAAGCAGTGACCGCCTCACAGCAGGGTTGAGTGGGTGCTGCGTGCGTTGCTGCGTCCACACACCTGCTCTGAGGCCTGTGTTGGATAGCCACAGAGAACCAGGAGGACATGGGGAGGGCGAGAACCAGAGGGCTTGCATTTCCTTGAACTGGAGATTTCAGTGGTTCTTCCTAGCCTATTTCCTCATTCCCAGTGTATTCATGAACATAATGCGTTAGTTATTACTGAAAGAAAGTCACAGATGTGTCTCTTTTAAGATACTGGAAGTTGAGACTGGAAGGAAGGCACTTAGAAAAGCACCGACATTTTAGGAAAATGTGAAATGTTTCTCTGGCTCAGAAAAAAGAATCTTCTACCCTCCTATGTCCCCCCCCCAAAAAAACAAACAAACAAAAAAAAACAGCTTTCCACAATTTTAAAAAATAATTCTAGATGCCCTGAAATCCTCAAATTTCATTTTAAATGTGTTGCTGTTATCATGCTTTAAGAGGAAGCTGTCAGTTTGTTTTAAATGGCAAAGACCCATAATTCATAAATTTTATAGCTGCCATTCTCATCAGATATATTCAGACTCTGGATATCCACCCACCTTATCCCCAGCAAATTAACAAATAAATGGACATCACTGGATTGATCACTTTACCTGTGAATTTCATAACTACCTGTAAGCATAAGTTAGTTGGCTGATGTGATAGATTACATTGAAAATAATAGAAATGAAGTTTTTGCTCTTATTTTATTTTTTTACATTAGAAGAGATATCTAGATTAATTACTCTAAAAGCATGTATGGCTCTGTTTTTCACTCAGAGTTCTATGATTTTAGGAGCGTCTGTTACTAATCTACCTGCCAGAACCATTAGAAATGGAGCCCAAACAGTGGCTTTCAAGATGTGAGATGAGAGGACATCGTGCGCTCGCCTCACCTTCGCATGGTGACCTCACCTTCGTGTGGGGACCCCACCTTCGTGTGGGGACCCCACCTTCGCACGGGGACCTCACCTTCGCACGGTGATCTGTACTCATCAAAGAGCTTTCCTAGATTTTTGTCTTAACATTTTTGTAGGTTTGGCTTATTGAATCATCCCCAGCAAACAAAGAAAGGTGCTGCTGTCTGTAGAGATGAAGAGAATTGTTGTAGGCTATAAAATGTGAATGACAGAGCTAAGAAGAAACCCATACAATGCTTTCTTTCAGATATAATCTAACCCCGGGATAGAGCACCCCCTGATCTAAGTAGTCCCAAATGTAGCATTTGCAACTAACCAGATGAGTCAGGAGAAATTGCATTTGATTCCCTTTCATGTAAATCCAAAGAACAAACAAATCAATGAGCATAGAGCTTGGTAAACAAAAAGGTTGTTCTGTGCCAGTTAGCTCAGTGAGAACCAAATCTGCAGAGACAGCAAGGAAGGGAGTAAAGCTACACTGGCCTCCCACTAAAGGGACTAATTTGCCTAAAGAGAGCATCATAGTTCTCTCCAGTAGTCACAGCGGCAAAATCAAGAGCACATTATGCTTATGGTGAGTGTGATGAAGGAAAAGAACAGGGTGCAGAAGAGAATGAACGACAGGAGTATGGGGTGGGGTTAAGGACAGTTCCCTGGAATGCAGTTCTTGTGCCAAAGCTCTTTGACCTGGTTTCGGAATGATCGTAGAAACTGGAACACCAGTCTCTTAAGAGACGCCCAGTAGAAGGATGAATTCAGACCGTCTTCTCCCTGTAATGTAACATTGACAACAATAATAGAACATTATCACAGTGCAAGAACAGTGGAGGCAGCCGCTCTTCTCAACTGCATCTGGGGCAAAAGCGTCTCAAATCGAGGGCTTCTGATTACAGACCCATTTCCTTCTTCATGCATTCCTCTCTACATCCTGCCTAATTCATCTTTCATGAACTGTTCCTGGTTCGATCAACTTCATACCTGCATTTCTACATAGTTCCCTCCCTGTCTCCCGCCTTTCAGCCAGTCCCCCTATGGCCTAGTTCATTAGTTCTCCTTAGAAGATTCCTAAATAGGCCCTTTACCTTCAGTGACTGGTGTTCCCTTCTGTCATCATCTACTGCTACAAATGACACCTCCTCCAGTCTTAAACATTTTTTTTAAATCTAACACACCCACAGGACTCAAACATGTCTATTTATTATTTAAGAGGCATGGATCCTAATTTTGCTAAAAGCCATAACAGATACCAGATCCAGTAATGCATTAAAAAATGAGAGGCATGCCCTGGCCAGTGTAGTTCAGTGGTTAAGAGTGTTGGTCCACACACCAAAGGATTACGGGTTCGATTCCCAGTTATGGGCATATACCTGGGTTGCAGGTTCAATCCCTGGCCCCAGTTGGGGTGCATGCGGGAGTCAGCCAATGGATGTTTGTCTCTCACATCGATATTATCTCTCCCCCCGCCCTGTTTCTCCCTCCCTTCCACTCCATCTAAAAATTCAGTGGAAAAAATATCCTCAAGTGAGGATTAACAATAAGAGAAAGAGAGGCATAATTGACTACCTAAAACACTTTGAGCAGTCCTGCCATTTCCCATGTTACAGAGGGAAGATAATAAGCAAATATCTCTGTAGATGTGGATATAGTGATGTTATTAGACTGTAAGCTTCCTGAAGGCAGAACCCATGTCTGCTCATTCTCTGCTATATCCCCGACACTGACGACAGCGTGGCCACTGTACACACTCAGCATTTCGTACTAAGAGACTGAACACGTTTTCCAGCTCGTATCTACAGTATGCCCAGAAACTGTTAAATACAGCCTCTGCCCTCCTGATTGTAGACTCTTAGGATTATGACATATCTGCGTGTAATGTCATGCAGATATGTCATGGCACGAGAAGAACACAGACCCTGCTCTGAGGAGTCCATGGTCTTGTCACTCGACTCTAGCATGTAGCAGGGACACAAAAAGCCACCACATTAAGTGGACCAGGGTGCGCAGCATAGGAGAAAGTACGCCAGCAAGTGACAGCACAGCCTTTGAGAAGTCAGCATTTGAGGAGATTGGAGGGATCATAGATTAGCACAGACTGATTACGACAGAGGAATAGAGGAGTAGTAGTACATATGGACTGTACTGCATGAGTAAAACGAACCAGTTAAAACACACATCTTAGCTTCAGGAATTGCTCCATTTCCTGAAAAAAAAAAAAAATGTAGTTTCTTCAAGCATGGATTACTAGTGAGAGAAATGTTCTCAAAATTTTAAAAATGTAGCCCTAACCAATGTGGCTCAGTTGGCTGGAGTATTGTCCTGTAAACCGAAAGGTCACTGGTTCAATTCCTGGTCTGGGCGCCTACAGGAGGCAACCAGTTGACATTTCTCCCTCACATCAATGTTTCTTTCTCTCCTCCTCCTCCTTCTCCTTCTCCTCCTCCTTCTCCTCCTCCTCCTCGTTCCTCCTCCTCTTCTTTTTCATCTTCGTCGTCATCCTCCTCCTCCTCCTTCTCTCTAAAAATGTATCCTTGATAGAGGCATTTGTGGTTAGCTCTTTTTTTTTTTTTTAAAGAACATTTTATAACTCTGGACTCTACTTAGTAGAAATTGGAGAGTATTAATGAAGATGTAAAGTTTTTATGTCTAATGTTAAACAAAATACAGTAGTTGCCACCCTGCCCACAGTTTTCCATGGTTTCAGTTATCCACAGTCTCAGTTACCTATGGTCACCTGCAGTAGAAAAATATTAAATGGAATATCTCCAAAATAATTTTTAAGTTTTAAATTGCCTGCCACTTTGAGTAGTGTGATGAACTCTCACCCCGTCCCACTCTGCCTGTGAGGCATTCCTTTGTGTGGCGCGGCCTCGCTGTATGGGGACGTCAGTCACTCAGTAGCTGGCTCCGTTACCAGCCCGACTCTCGGCACTGCAGTGCTTGTGTTCAAGTAACCCTTATTTTACTTAATGATGGCCCCAGAGCCATTCACATAACTTGTATCATAGTATATTATTGTAATTGTTCTCTTTTATTGTTGTTAATCTTTTACTGTGCCTAATTTGTGAATTAAACTTTATTATAGGAATGTGTAAGGGGAAACCAGTATACACAGGCTTCGGTGCTGTCTGTGGTTTGGGATCTTGGAACCTGTCCGCTGTGCATCAGGAGGACCATCACAAACTAGCTTTTGGTATTTTCTAATATACTAGTGAATCTTGGTAATAGATTTTGCTTCTTCTATAAATAACTAGTTATATTGCATTTTAAGCATGTGCAGTACTTTATACAATACAATCAAAAACCCTGGAAAATATGTTCCTGATTCTGTTTAACTGGAGAGCTCAATCAGCTTTAAGGTATTTGTCAGGAATAATATCAGTAAAAATAAAGGATCACATAATTCCCTTTGGTTCCTTGTGCTAATATAGGAATTCTGTCTGCTTCTTTTCAGTATCTATAGTTCATCTTTTAAGCCAGATGGCAGTAGTATAGTTTGGAGCCCAGAACTGAATTAGAGGACTTGGACTTGAATTCGAACTTCACCGTAACTTGCCTCGCGGCACGAGGCAAGGTTCTTAACTCCTCAAAGCCTCCCCTCCCTCCTCTGTGCAATAGATAAAAACCATACTCCGTTAGGCTGGATGGAAGTTCATGTAAAAGGCACTTAGAGGTGCTCAAACACATTAGCATTGTTTTTATTATTAGTCTTTTGTAAAATAAAACATGAAATGAGGGGGAAAAAACCTTTACAATTATTGTATTAATTGTAACTATTAATTCTAATAATAAGGTGGTAAGAAAGTGAATATAGTATTTCTGAGTTCCATCTTTGTGGATTGTGTTATATTTGAAAAAAAATTTTTTAACAAATTATTTTTGGTTTGTCACATAGTAAACCTCATTGGACAGATAAGGAGTACCCCCCCCCATTATAATTATTTTTTACTGTGATAAGTAGGGCTATAAACATGTAAGGTAAGATTTGTATAATCCAAGAGAAAATAGATATAAGGTAATTCCATTAGAGAAATAAGATGGTTCCTATTGGAAGGTCCATGAATGTTAGGTTTCCCAATTGACTTGGGAAAACTGCAGAACACATCACTTTGTTCTACTCCAGAAGAGGCCTTTGTATGTCATGGAGGATTCCATTAACTGTGGAGGTTTGTAGAGTCCATTAATTGCAATGATTTCTTTCCTTTTCCAATTAAATGAGAGCCCGTATAGAAAGGAGTAGCATTGCAAACTCTAAGAGTTTTGGGAAAGAATAATTAATTAGCAAACATACTATTATTGTACTGTAATGGTTGTAAAATAATGTTTATGTTCTGTATTTTTTAAGTGACTAGAAGTCATTCAAGGTACTGTAGTGCCCACTCAAATTGAATGATTGGTGACAGGTGTAACTGTCTGACCTCTAGTGGCTAGAGCTTATAGGTGCATCTCAGTTGGTGAGTTTAAAAACAAAAAAAAAAAACCCAAAAACTAAGGGTATGGAAAGAAATCCTCAAATCTGAATAATAGAGTTCTACAAGTGAGTGTATGATTAGCTCCCCTAAATTTCTACCAGGCTAATTGTTGGGGAACTGCCTCAAAGAACAGAGTTCAGAGCCAATATTGTTGATCTGTGAGTTTAGGTGCTTGAAATATATTATCTATTCATCATAAGTTAAGGGTGTTGTTTGTGACCAGGAAATAGATTGGAATTGACCAACAGTTTGGGGCATAAACTCTGATTATACTGAGCCATTGAGCTAAATAAACTTAAGACACTACGTTTTATATGATGCCCAAATTGCAAAAGACTAAGAACATTTATATTATCTTAAGGTTGAGTAATAAAATAAAAAATAAAAAAAGTACATTGTGTCCTGTGATAGTAACATAATTTCCTTTGTCTTTAACATAAACCATACTGAAATATGTTATTTAATTTTTGTATACACTTTGTATCTCAATTAGCTGAGAACTTTCATCTCCATAATTTCATTAACCATAAATTGCTGGACATTTACAGTTACTGTGGATCCCCAGTAATTTATTTTTTAAATTTCAAATACCATGTAGATTATAAAGTTCCATATACTTTAAGGCTTCTTCTGAGCTAACACTATAACTCTTTTAAGAGAATGTACAAGAAATGGACAACTGACTTTTGCAACATCTTGTCCTCTGTCCATTTTCCTGCAGTCGGCACCTTCTTTAGCTTACCAAGAATACTGCACTCTAATTTTTCTTTCCTGCCGATTGAATGGTACATTTCTAGTGCTTTGTGTTTCATGTTACCATAGAGACAGGAGGTACTCCAAAGCCCTGGGAAGATGAGTAGAAGCAGGTCTTTGAGGAAACAGTCCCCGCTGGCTAGATAGAGAAGCCTGAGGCGGGAATCTATAGCAGTAAACAGAAAGAGGGAATTGTGTGTTCCGATCCGACTGTGGTCCATAGGGTCTCCGGAAGCACAGGCCCAGCCTAGGCTGCATTAAAACTGAGTTGTTTGCAGAAACCAATTTTTCAGAGATCTCAGTGCAGCCTGTTAACCAAACTCAGTGTTTTATTTACAATAAACTAACTGAAGTAACATTGACCTATTCCTTTTACAGTTTCCTCACTAAAAGGGAGCAGGTTCTAAGAAGGGCCCTCTTTGCGTGACTTATTTTACCAATCAAAAAACCTCACCTTTAAAATGTGGATCAATATTCTTTGACTCAGACGAAATCATCAGAAGTCATAATGCAGTTTGAGCAAAAAAGGACTCGACAGCCAGCACCCAAATAAATATACTAGTTCTAGAAATGAGTAGTTTAGGGGGGGGGCAAAAATAGGTTTACAGTTATGAGTATGCGAAACAGAGTTTATTCTTGCATTATTGTTTATTCATTTGCATCCATTTTCAGATAGAGAGGGAGGAAGAGAGAGAGAGAAACATTAATATGAGAGAGACACCCGACTGTTTGCCACCTGCACGACCCCCACCGGGGCCGGGGACAAACTGCAACCGAGGTACTTACCCTCAGCAGGAACCGAACCCGGGACTCTCTGGTCCGCGGGCCGACACTCTAACTGCTGAGCCAAACTGGCCAGGACTCCCTCTCTCTTTTTTGAGTGATAAGATCCATCCTCAGGGTGTTTGCTATATTTTTGTCATGTATCTAGTAGTCTAAGCAGGGAAGGATTTCAGGGAAACCCAGAAAAGATCAATCTGTCTTCCTAGGTTATGATCCCAGGGCATCGTATGCAGAATTGAACTTAGAGGAAGCAGGCCAGTGGTCTGAGAGTCTGTAGTGGAGAGAGGCCCTGGGAGGCACTCGCGTTCCTCAGCCTGACTGCGGGAGGCAGTGGTGTCCTGGGCTGAGCGGCTAGCTTTAAGGTAATGGCTGTGACTCAAGCCAGACTTTTTTATTTTTTAACTCATTTTCTAGAAATACACGAAACCAAAATCTTAGAAGTAGTTTCAGATTTCATAATGAGACCTGGTACCATCAATCCAGTACAAGAAAATGCTGCTGGGCTATGAATAGAACAATCCCAAAAGGCAGGTCTATTAGCTTCTAACCGTGGCAACTCTGCACCTAGGTTCCAATTTGAATAGGAGAATGGCAAGAAATAAAGGCCAATCTCCTTTTGGAAAGAAGGAGAGTCACATTTAATGTTAGATCTTTCTAATTTTCACTGACTTGCTACAATGTGTATAGAACTATGAAGTACTAGTGGAAGAGTCTCTGAATGGTAGCCTGGTCTTCCTCTGCTTAGGTGGCCAACAGAGACAGGAGCAACTGCGGGCATGCCATTGTTACCATTCACCTTTCATGACTGTATTATATATGTGTGTGTGTATATATATATCTTTATTGTTGAAAGGATTACATGTGTTCTCCCCCCTCCCTCCCTCCCACTACCACATTGTTGTCTGTGTCCATTGGTTATGCCTATATGCATATACGTTCTTTGGTTTTTCTCTTCCCACCCCATCCCATCCCCCTTCCCTCTGAGGTTTGTCAGTCTGTTCTCTACTTTCATGTCTCTGGATCTATTTGTTCAACAGCTTATTGTGTTCATTATATTCCACAAATAAGTGAGATCAGGAGGTACTTGTCTTTCTGTGACTGGCTTATTTTGCTTAGCATAATACTCTCCAGGTTGCTCCATGTCATCTCAAAGGATAAGAGATCTTTCTTTCTTACAGCTGCATAGTATTCCATTGTGTACATGTTCCACAGCTTTTTTATCCACTCATTTACTGATGGGCACTTAGGCTGTTTCCAGATCTTAGCTATTGTAAATAGTGCTGCTATGAACATGGGGGTACATATATTCTTTCTGATTAGTGTTTCAGGCTTCTTAGAATATATTCTTAGTAGTGGGATCACTGGGTCAAATGGCAGTTTCATTTTTAATTTTTTGAGGAAACACCATATTGTTTTTCATAGTGGCTACACCAGTCTGCATTCCCACCAGCAGTGTACTTGAGTCCCCTTTTCTCCACACCCTTGCCAGCACTTGTTTGATGATTTGTTGATGCCATTCTGCAAGTATGAGGTGATATTTCATAGTCGTTTTAATTTGCATCTCTCTGATGATTAGTGACGTTGAGCATTTTTTCTTATGTCTCTTGGCTATTTGTATGTCCTCTTTGGAGAAGTGTCTATTCAGGTCCTTTGTCCAATTTTAATTGGATTATATGTCTTCCTTTTGTTGAGTTGTATGAGTACTTTATATATTTTCTATATCAACCCCTTATTTGATGTATCATTGGCAAATATGTTCTCCCATACAGTGGGTCCTCTTTTCATTTTGATGCTGGTTTCTTTTGCCATGAAGAAACTTTTTAGATTGATATAGTCTCATTTATTAACTTTTTTTCTTTGTTTCTCTTGCCCTTGGTGATGTATTGGTGAAAATTCTGCTACATGTGATGTCTGAGATTTTGCTACCTACATTTTCTTCTAGGATTTTTATGGTTTCATGAGTTACATTTAAAGTTTTCTATCCATTTTGAGTTTATTCTTGTGTATGGAGAAAGTTGGTGGTCTAGTTTCTTTTTTTTTTTTTTTTTTTTTTTTCATATACCTGTCCAATTTTCCCAACACCATTTATTGAAGAGACTCTCTTTACTCCATTGTATGCTCTTGCCTCCTTTGTCAAATATTAACTGAGCATAATGTCTTGGGTTGATTTCTCAATTCTCCATTGATCTATATACCTGTTCTTATGCCAGTACCAGATTATTTTGATTACAGTGGCTTTGTAGTATAACCTGATATCTGATATTGTGATCCCTCCAACTTTGTTCATCTTTTTCAAGATTGCTGTGGCCTATTCAGGGTCTTTTTTTTTTTTTTCATATAAACTTTTGTAGTATTTGTTCTAGATCTGTGAAATATACTGTTGGTATTTAAATAGAGATTGCATTGAATCTATAGATTGCTTTGGGTAGTATGGACATTTTAATGATGTTGATTCTTCCAATCCATGAACATGGCATATGCTTCTACTTTTTTTTTTTTTTTTTTATCCTCACCCGAGGACATTTTTTCATTTTTTGTCCAGATAGAGTGGGAGGGAGAGAGAGGAAGAGAGAGAGAGAGAGAAACATCAACGTGAAAGGGACACATCGAGTGGCTGCCACCCGCACGACCAACCAGGGCCGGGGACAAACTGCAGCCGAAGTACATGCCCTTAGCGGGAACCAAACCCGGGTCTCTCTGGACCGCAGGCTGACGCTCTAACCGCTGAGCCAAACTGGCCAGGGCTATGCTTCTACTTTTTAATGTCATCCTCTATTTCTTTTTTTTTCAATGCCCTGTAGTTTTCTGAGAACTGGTCTTTTACCTCCTTGGTATTTATGATTCCTAGGAATCATAAATATTTTGTTGCAATGGTAAATGGAATTGTTTTTAGTTTCCTTTTCTGAATGTTCATTATTGGTGTATAAAAATGCTGTCATTTCTGGATGTTAATTTTATATCCTGCTACTTTGCTGAATTCATTTATTAAATCTAGTCATTTTTTGATGGAGTCTTTAGGGTTTTCTATGTATAATATCATGTCATCTGCAAATAATGACAATTTCACTTCCTCCTCTCCAATTTGGATGCCTTGTATTTTTTCTTGTCTGATTACTGTGGCTAAGACTTCCAGTGCTATGTTGAATAAAAGTGGTGAAAGCAGACATCCCTGTCTTGTTCCTTTTCTTAGGGGAAATGCTTTTATTTTTTGTCATTGAGTATGATGTTGGCTGTAGGTTTTTCATATATGGCCTTTATTATGTTGAGATATGATCCCTCTATTCCCATATTGCTGAGTGTTTTTTTTCCAGAAACAGGTGCTGGATTTTGTCAAATGCTTTTTCAGCATCTATTGATAGGATTATGTGGTTTTTATCTTTCATTTTGTTTATGTGGTATATCACATTTATTGATTTGCACGTATTGTACTAGCCTTCCATCCCTGAGATAAATCCCACTTGGTCATGGTGAATAATGTTTTAAATATATTGCTGGATCTGATTTGCTAATATTTTGTCGACGATTTTGGCATCTATGTTCATCAGGGATTTTGGCCTGTAGTTTTCTTTCTTTGTAGTGTCTTTATCTGGTTTTGGAATTAGAATTATCCTGGCCTCATAAAGAGAGCTTGGAAGTCTTCCTCCTCCTTGAATTTTTTTGAATAGTTTGAGAATAGGTGTTAGTTCTTCTTTGAATGTTTGGTAAAACTCCCCTGTGAAGCCATCTGGGCCTGGGCTTTTGTTTGCTGGGAGTTTACTGATAACAGCTTCAGTTTCCTCAAGATAGTATTTTTAACTTTAGCCATTGTCTGTTTTACCATTCACAAAAACTTCATAAATCCAAGTTACCTAGGAATGTACAACTGTTCCCTCCTCTTTATATAAAACAAAATCACAATGAAATGCTAAATTTTGGAACATTGCATTTGTTCACTTGTTTTTTGTATAGCTAATAACCTAATGTTGGAAAAGCATTTTCCTTCTGTAATAACTGATTCTGTTAATAGGTACTCAGGTTCCCGCCCACATCCCAAAGATGTGCACATTAGGTGAATGGGTGTGTTTACCTTGTCCCAGTGTGAGTGTGTGTGTGAGGGGCCCTGCGATGGAAGGCCATCCTGTCCAGGGAGGGTACCCGCCTTGAGCCCTGAACTGCCAGGGTGAGCTCTGGCCAGTGCGACCCTGAACTGGAATAATTGTTGGGAAACAATTATCTTCCTTGTTTTTATTAATCTTTCTTAAATGTGTGTATAGCTAACATTTTTTCAATGTTCAGTATTACAAGTGTTTTGGGTCTTTACTTAGAAGTTTGGTGGTGTTTCTGTGACCAGAAATATGCTTTAGGAACTTAAGTCTTGTTTATATCATTTAGCCTAGGGTTTTGTTATACGTCATTTCACCATATATTGTTTCGCTCAAAGTTGCAGTTTCAAGAGCCTATCAGTGATGTTATGTGAGGACACAGCAGTGACTAAAACAGAAAGATCCTTGCCTTCATGGAGCTTATGATCTAGCAAGTTAGATCAGAGTCAGATGGGTATTAGTTTTTCTTACTCCTTGAACATATTCCTGTCTTTTAGATATGGCTAACATAATATATATTTAGTGACGAGCTAGGGAGAAGTAAAGGAACATTTCTGTGTATATAGTCATACATAAAATTATTTTAATTTAACATGGTCTTCATTACACATATGGCCCAGGTTTGAATTCTCTAATGAATAGAAACATTGTTTTAAGCAGATTTTTATTAGGCATATACTGAAAACCAAACTCAAGTATCAAGTGTACATGGGAATTTTTTTTTTTTTTTAAATCCTCACCCAAGGACATTTTTCCATTTTTTGTTCAGATAGAGTGGGAGGGAGAGAGAGGAAGAGAGAGAGAGAGAGAGAAACATCGACGTGAAAGGGACACATCGAGTGGCTGCCTCCCGCACGACCAACCAGGGCCGGGGACAAACTGCAACCGAGGTACGTGCCCTTAGCGGGAACTGAACCCAGGTATCTCTGGACCACAGGCTGACGCTCTAACCACTGATCCAAACTGGCCAGGGCGTACATGGGAATTTTTTAAAGGTTGAATTCGAAAGGATTCTATCAGCATATAATGCTACTGTTTTATGGTACTGAATACACTAGTTGGGTTTCGTTCTTCCCAGGATTTCAAACTACTAAATGAATATGATTTTGCATGTTTTTAAGAGAAATGACAGATCCTAAATGTCTCAAGGACTCAGCACCTAGCTTGGTGGCTAAACACTCATTGAATTAACTAATGAACTGACGTGACCATCACTTCAAGGAGGCACTGTTGAAATTGTAGCTATTTGGCTTGGCAAAGAGAAGATTTGGGGAGTGTAATATTTCTTTAAACAGTTGAAAGGGTGGTGAGTGGAAGAGGAATTAGACTCACTTAATCCAGCCCTAATGGGAAAAATGAGTAGGGCCAATGTCTAATACTTCAGGGAAACAAATCCTAGAAAAATATAAGATAAAAAACCTTTTAAGTATTAGAGCTGTGCAAAGGAGGAATATATTGGCTTTTGAGGTCTTGAAACTTAGGCTAGACAACCATTTGACAGGATGCTGAATAAATGGAGTTTAAGCATCAGAAAGATGGTTCTACCAAGTACCTAAGGCTCTTTCCAGTCCTGAGTTTGCATGATTCTGTATTTGATGATTCTGTGAATCAAAGTGAAATGAAGTTGAAATCGCATGTTATTCATTCAGAAGAAACATCTGTACATTGGAAATATCTAACAAATGTTGAATTAGGAAGTAAGGAAAATAGATGAAAGCACAGTATAAGATGCTGCTTACAAATGGATTCAGGAAAAAGGTTTAGATCCTATAGTATTTGTTTAGCTGCTTATTTTCCAATGTAGTTTCCTAGTCATTAGCACTAGGAATTGGCCTTTCCCTAAACCTCTCAAATGTAAAGTGCCCTCGACGTTTCACAGGGTCTGCCAGCCTGACCCTGTGCCCCAGAGTCACGTGGCCTCAGCTTTGGAGTGAGCTCGCCAGAGGCGAATAGCACAGTGTGTGTGGCTTTACCAGTTCATGGACTTCTCCAAACCTCAGCTTCCTTTTGCATAAGGCAGAGGCGTCAGTAGCTACCTTCTAGGGCTGTTGGAAAAAAATTAAAAGAAACATGTAAAGGGTTTTCCATAGATATAGATGGTACAGATATATAGTATCTATTTAATCACTGTAATATCAAACCATATTCCTATGTTCTTTCCCCCCCTCTTCCTCTTATACCACCAGATCAACGCATCAGGTTATTTACTGTCACATATTGGCTGGCAGGCAATGGGATTCTTTAGACATATCTACTTAGTAGCCGCTAAGCCACACTGGTGGCCACAAGGGCAGAGTAAGCTGGGATAGCATCAGTAACAGACAGCAGGACTCGTACACAGAAGCTATGGTTGGTTTAAGCATGAAGAGGAAACTGCTTTGGACGTGGAAGTTTGGTGTGAAAATGTATAGTTTGGGCGCTGGGCTATAAATGCGTCAGGAGGCTGAGGTGGGCGCAGTGTGGGAGCCCCCTTCCGGGAGGATGGCTGCGGCTGTGAGATCTTGGGCAAAAGAACGGAGGGCAGACAGAAATGGGGGGCCAAGGGTGAAGTGGCCACTCGGAGAGCGGGTGGTCTGTCTGGGAGGGGTTTGGAAGGAGGAGCAGGTAGGGGTTATCGGAGACGACTAGACACGAATCATCAGAAAGGAGAAGCGTGAGCGTGGCAGTGGGTTCCTGTGAGAGCATTCCAGCCAGGGCCCGAGGACTCGAGTGCGGTCTCTGGCTCTGCCTGAAGGTTGTGTCTGCTTCTTCGACGTAGTTAAAGCGAGGTACATAGCATATCATCTTTCTCACGGGTGTTATCAGAATCAAATGAGTGCATGTATTAGGAGTGTTTGCATTTATAGAATACCCCTATATAAAGGTAATATATTAATATTAATTATGTAGTAACATTCAAAGTTGTGAATACATTCTGTAATTACTTGACACCAGCTGCCCAGAGTTAGGCCAAATTTCACCCATCACAGTACTCTAAAGTCTGCCCTTACTTTGGACACCAGCTGCAGGTTTGGGGTTCCCAGTCTACCCTCACTTTCAACCAGCTGACTACAAATTGGGGGCGTGGTGTTACTGTCTCCTCGGGTTTGATAATGTGCTCCGACGACTCCTAGAGGTCAGGAAAGCGCTGCACTTGCTATTACAGCTTTATTATATTGAAAGGACACAAGCCAGAACCAGCCAGAGAGAGACCACATGTAGGGTGAGGTCTAGGAGGGTCCCAAACATGAAGCTTCTCTTGTCCTCAAGGATACACTGCCCCTCTCCCCCCAGGACATCAATGTGTGACAATATGTATTACCAACCAGGAAAACTCACCTGATACTCGGTGTCCAGAGTTGGTATTGAGAATTTGTTACTTAGGCACGACTGATGGGCCACATGATTGAACTCCGTCTCTACCCCACAACCTTCTAATCATGAGTGGTCTTTCTGACGTGACCTTCCCCATCCTTAATCACTTACCACCGTAAGCCATCGAGGGGCCCACCACGAATAGCAAAGGCACTGCAAGGGTTTAATGGCCACCTCCCAGAAACCCAGAAAAAGACTAACCAAATTTTGTATTACACACTTTCTATAAAGTGTGCAAATGCAAGAGAAAATGAGGCATGAGAAAATTTCATCTGAGTTTAGGATTTTTGAGGTGCCTGGTAATTTTGTAGGCAGCAGTTTCAACACAGAGGTATGCATGAAAGCCACATGAGAATTTGCTGATAACTGGGTAGAAATGTGGGAAAGAGGAAAGCAAATACCGAGAGGAGCATTCAACTCAAGTCATATATAGCAAATCAGAAAGATAAGTAGTTGAACAGAAGGGTTTACACTGCTCTTCCCTTTGGAGGAACGGGCTGGACTTACCCTGGACACCCCTGCTCAGGAGCTGCTTCCTGCCAGCTCCTTTCAGCTCTGTGGTCAGTTAGGAGGCCCGGCTCAAGAAACTGCAAAACGGCAGTGATGCAGAACAGGACTGAACGGAGTTGTATGTATGATGACTTCCTGCAGAAAGAAAGCAGGAGTTCTGGTCTAATTGTCAGGTATTTCGTCTCGTCAGAGATACCTTTCATTAACGTCTGCCATGAGGAAGGCACCGCCTGAGCTAAAGCCGACCCAGACATACCTTTAGTTACCATCCTCTGCTTTGTCTGTTTTGCTCGAATTGGGGAAATAATTGTTTTGTTTTTACATATGGTTTCAATAAGAGTTTCTTGGTAACTATATACAAAATGCCCTTTTGCTCTTTTTATCATTTTTATACACTCTCAATATAAACGGGAAAAGAAACAGAAAATGAAGCTAAGGGAAGACAATTATTTATAGCATCACTAAATCAACAGTAAGGAAAACCTCAGGGAGATGGGCTGCTGGCGGCCAGCACTAACTTCCGTTATTGCATAGATTAAAAACATATATTTGTCACACACTTTACTATCATGTAGACCCAGTAGTGCTTTAAAAATTATATTTATGGGTCATTTTTTCCCCCTCACCAAAGTGAAGTCATTGCTGGGGTGAAACAAACAGCTACTTAGTAGGTCAAAGTAATAGTTTGGAGCAAAAGGTGAAGGATTGTAAGGAGCGCGCAACTTTCAGGACTGAATCAATGCTGTCAGTTGAGGACACCAGAGTTCCGTGTGCTTCCCCCTGTCAAAGCTGCCACAGGCTCACCACGGACCACAAAAGGCAGGAGCTCGATTTTATATTTCATCTGAGAGTTGGCACTTCTAAGAAGCTCACGCCCATTAGAACCACAATGTGATGGGGGATCAATACTGACTTAAAGGGACTAATGCCTCTTTCTGAATCGTACCCGATATTTTCTGCAGCTGAAAGGGTTTTCCCCAGGGCTGTCAGCCCAGGTGTTAGCCTTTGCCTTCGGCGCTCAGGAAGCATGACTGTTGGCTGAAATATTTCCTCATTTGATGCCAGGCCACGGATATTCATATTTACTTTTTTTTGTCACCAGTTTTCCTCGTTTTCTGCCTTTTTTGTTTCTTGTTTTGTTTTGTTTTTACCTTTCTTTGTCATCCATATCTATAGTCTTCAAAGGCCACGTGGGATCCAACACTGGTGTAGTTTAAGGCTTCTGTTCTCATGTTTAAGTCTAGTGAGTTCTCTGTATTTAAGAGCCATTCAACTTTTCATTCACTTTCAGAGGGAAACAAAACAAAACAAAACCTGTGGTAGGACTCCAGAATCAATTTTTTTAGTAAGAATCATAGCAGGAAATAGATTGAAGCAAGCAGTGTTTCTGTGTTAAAGGAAAATAGCATGTATTCTCACCCTATTTATTTCTGCAGAAATGTAAATGCAAGATATGTGGATTGGATTCCCTTAGTGACCTGTAGAGACCTGGTACTAAGAATAGCAGCTGGTGCCCTGGCCGGTTTGGCTCAGCGGTTAGAACATCGGCCTGCGGTCCAGAGAGACCCGGGTTCGGTTCCCGCTAAGGGCATGTACCTCGGTTGCAGTTTGTCCCCGGCCCTGGTTGGTCATGCGGGTGGCAGCCACTCGATGTGTCCCTTTCACGTCGATGTTTCTCTCTCTCTCTCTTCCTCTCTCTCCCTCCTACTCTATCTGGACAAAAAATGAAAAAATGTCCTCGGGTGAGGATAAAAAAAAAAAAACAAAGAATAGCAGCTGGGCCTTGCCGATCACCAGTGGCCCTGGATATTGGCAGCAGTCCTAGGGAGAGCACACTTCTCCTCACAGACATCAGCTCTAACATCTCAGGAGAGGGGGTGAGGGGATAGCAGCCTTGGAGTCAATTCATAACATAGTAGCACTTTCTCTCTCTGGAGAGTTAAACTATCATTCTACTTTGCCTTAATAATTTTAGTTTCCATTTTAAAAACTATTGATAAGCATTTAAGTTGATGGGAAATAGAAAATGCTTCTCTTTGTCTTGATACCCCAGTCCTGTCTTTGATTGAAAGAGTTCATGTGTCCAACGCATGTCGTTTTGTATGGAACTGTCCAGGTCTTTATGAGAAGGACAAGCCCACTGGCCTGAAATTGCAATTGATTTCATGCCTCTGAGCACCTACATGGAGTTGGTTCCAATGTACAGGGTTGTGGCATCTCCTGCAGGTTTGGAATGAACCTTCTAGAAATGAATTGCATGTTTTAATTGCAGTAAATACATGGAATTTGAGTCTCTGGTTCAGCCCACATGAAGCCACCAACAGGGGACTTTTACAATAATAGTAATAGCAAAAGCACCTGGCCTTGAACCAATATTACGATAACGTTTTTATATAACAGTGACCTTCCTCTAATGGTAAACATTTCCTCTAGCTGTAGTGGGATGGAAGCCTCTAACCCAACTTCATTTCTCTGCTTCACAATTTAAAATGTGGGTCCCTCCATTCTACATTGTGGATCTCCCATGACTGGGGACCCGGATGGGGCTGTTGGGATGCTGAGAGAGAATTGTGAGGGCTGGAGAAATGTCTCACAGAGCTGTGAACTCATTGTTAAAGAAGCCCATGTGTGCTCTCTTTTTAAATTCTTCAGTGGTCTCAGGAATGGCCTCTTTTTATCTCGCCTTGTCTATTGCTGCTCATGAAAGACTCTCCACCTGAAACCACAGAGGAGTTCAATACCAGCTTGGTTTTCTCTTATCCTTTGTCCCTAAAGCACGCTCACAGCTGTCTGTGGAGTTTTCTCAGAAGGGTAGAATGCCCTCTCCTGCATCGGCCCGCCCATTGTTACCCACCTTAGCCTCGGAAGAAGTTCAAAGAGCAAACTCCAAAAGAAAACCCAGGCTCTGCTGGGCATTTCATCCTTGGCTCTGGCACAGGTCAGGTGAAGGAAGCCCAAAATATCCAAGTGGATAGACACATCCTTGTTTTTAGCAACTCGCAGTCTATTAGTGACCTTGACAGGAACTGCTTCAGAAGAGGAAAGGGTCAAAAGCATGATTGGAGTGGGTTCGAGAGAAAGATGGGCAGAGAGGACCTGAGACAGTAGGTTAGGGCAGGTCTGAGGTTTTGCTGTGCGGACGGTCAGTAGCTGCAGCAGCGGACGGAGCAGGGCGTGGGGTCAGAATGTTTCTCTCTCTCAAGGTTCGGGTCCCTACAACACACTTGTACGCTGAAGAGCATGGGCACATGAAGAAGGACGCCTTTACGAAGTGGGCAGAGGGATGTCCTGGAGCAGACAAGGAAGCGGGTGTGTGGTGCTCACCGTGAGCGTCCTAGAGGCTGGGTGGAGCGGAGCCTCACTGAGGGTCGCGGTGTGTGTGCGGGTCGCTCTCTTCGGATGCTTCCATGAGCGAGTTCAGTGGGAGTGGAGGGGATCGTGCTGGGCTGTGGAAAGAGAGGACATGTGAAATAGTTCTCTAGGAGAACGGAGGCACGCGTGGAGTAGGGGCTTGTTGTGGGATTATGGTTGTTCTTGAAGTTTATCGTCATGAATTTCAGCAAGAGCAGGAAAAGGAAGGAGTTCGTGTGTGACCTTGGACATGCTGTGTGCTAAGGTAGTCTGCACAGGTGTAGTGCCTGCTCTGCAAAGTCATGGGGGGATTAAATGTGTCAGAAAGCCTTTTGAAATCAAATCTCGGCCCGGCTGGTGTGGCTCAGTGGTTGAGCATTGACCCATGCACCAAAAGGTCACCAGTTTGATTCCTGGTCAGGGCACATGCTCAGGTTGTGGGCCCGATCCCCAGTGAGGGGCATGCAGGAGGCAGCCAATCAATGTTCTCTCTTATCAATGTTTCTGTCTCTCTTTCCTGCCCCCTTCTTCTCTAACATCAGTAAAGAAAAAAGAAAAAAAATATATATATATACTTATATATATATATTTAAAATCGCTTCTCAGCCTTTGGGCTAAGATCAGGCGTAAAGAAAGCATTTTGGTATAAAGTACAGGACATCGGTATTATGAAACTTAACTTTGAATTACTTAGCACTTTTCTGTGGCAGAAAGCTTTTCAGATGTCTTTAAGATACCCTCAGTATCTCTGCAGACAGCATTTGACTTCTGGCACTGATTTACTTGTAAGTAAGCCTGAGCGATGACCTAGCCTCCTGCTTTTACCTCTCAGTCCATAAAATGAGGGCGGTAATGCTTAAAGTGCGACAAGTGCTTTATAAATAAAGGTGCTATGTAAGTACAAGCCATTAATAAAATGGTATTTCAGCCCCGACTGCTACGGTCACCAGAGAGTCAGAAAGGTCGGAGCATCTGAAAAAGCCCTAAGTCTTGGGTGGTAGATGCCTCCCTTGGAAAGCTTTCAAAGGAGGAAGGAAAAGGCAAGTATCTTAAATTAGGTTTCACTCACATTATCTCCTTTAATTTTCACAGCTGCTCTGTGAGGCTGATGATTAGACCCTGAAATCCAAACAGATTACGTAACCTGTGAAAGCCAAGTGGTAGAGCTCAGATTTCAACCGAGATTGACCTTAAAATCCCATGTTCTTCTCAATTTGTCACATGTGGAGTGGGACTTGATGCATGGTAGCCATAGAAGTTACAGGCTAACACATATATAATAGACCTACATGTTGGCCCATTTAATCTCTTCCCTGCCATCAGATGTTTGACTGGAGTTGCCCAGTGGCAGAATAAAGTGAGTGATTGCAGATGTCATCATAATAGAGTCATTGACAAGAGTCAAATGACAAGAAAAGACAGGAACATCTGGGTTAAGGAGCGGTGAGCTGACTAAAAATTTGCACTTCGCAACAAATGCAGTTTTCAAGCACGTTTTGGGACAGAAGGGTGGGTGCCAGAAAATAAATGTGTGTGTGGTCGTGGGACCTGCAGGAACACCCTGTCCACTCTGCCCTTTGCTGCCAGTGCAGTGGTACCTTAGAGACCGCAGAGCATGAACTGCTGAGAGAAAGCGCTGCTCTATTAGGTTCTGATTTTGAGTAACAATTACCCACTTAGAGTAGGTAGATAGAGAAGGTGATAGGAAAAGTATTTGCTTCCAACAACTAAAGGGTGATCATAGTTCTAAAACATGTTGAGATTGTCCAGGAAAGTGTGTGAAATACTCATCCATCACCGGAAGACCCTGGCCAGGAGTGACAGTGCAGTAAGTATCCTCGGCAGCCACCTTTTCCTGTACAAGCTGTTTTCGGTCGGAATTTTCAGCACTCACATAAAACACACTGTCATGAGTGACTGCCTGTGCTCCGGAGTCATTACCGCTGGGGTAATGGAACATCTCTCAGCGAATAACCAAAAAACTTTAAATGTCAAGTCAAGTTTGTTGAAGCCATTTCAAGCCCCGTTCAAGGTTACATGAATATTGAGGGTGTCTGTTTTTTCCCAGTTTGAGGCCTATGAGAGATATCACTCATAAGATTGTGCAGTGTGAGAGTCAGTTAATTAAAAGAAAACCTAGTGTTCTTTGGGAAAGTCAGCCAGCCAGCACCATTTGGTCATTAGCTATTGCAGTCTCTCCTTGCAGCCTTGATAAGTCAGCATCACTGTCACTTACCAATAAGAGAAAATATGAGTATTATGCTAAGTGAAGTAAGCCAGTCAGAGAAAGACAAGTATCACATGATCTTATATGTGGAATCTAATGAACATAATAAACTGATGAACAAAATAGATCCAAAGACATGGAAGCAAGGAACAGACTGAGGAACCTCAGAGGGAAGGGAGGCGGGAAGAGATAAACTTAAGAACTTATGTGCATATATGGACACAGACAATAGTGTGGTGAATATGGGTGGAAGAGAGGGTCAATGGGGAACATCTGTAATACTTTCAACAGTAAAGATAATTTTTTTTAAAAGAAAATAGTATGTGTGTACATGTCAGTATGTATACGTATATATATTTGACAAATTATGACATAATTCTGTTTTGCTAGGAAGTTTTAACAATTTGCCTGCCAAATTCAATATTTCTTTTAGAGAAAATCATTGACTTTTTAAATTCCTATAAAAACTTTTCTCCATGCCTGTCCAGTGTGGCTCAGTGGTTGAGCGTTGACCCACGCACCAAGAGGTTGCTGGTTCGATTCCCGGTCAGGGCGCATGCCCAGGTTGTGGGCGGCCAGTCGATGTTCTCTCTCATCAATGTTTCTATCTCTCTCTCCCTCTCCCTCCTCTCTCTCTCTAATGTCAATAAAGAAAAAAAACACAAAACTTTTCTCCTTGGTTTTGTTCAGAAAGGAACTTAATCTCATTATTATTCAAACTAATGCTAATCTTGGGTCATAGTGCATGGAAATCATTTCTTCATCCAGTGTGCATGTACTGAACACCTACTTTGCTCCAGGGCCATTTTAGCCACCGAAGTGGCAGCCGTATTCTGAACAATGTCCCTGCCGTTCCAGAGCCCACAGCCTAATGAAGAGAGAGGCAGTGGACACGTCAACAAGCTAGGATGTGTCCATGGTTATGATTCTGTGCAGGGAAAGATGAGGGGATAAGGAGATACTGTGATGGAAAGAGTGAGTGTCATTTTAGATGGATGGTCAGAGAAGACCCCTCTCTCTTTACATGGCATTTGAGCAGAGACCTGAGTGAAATACAGAAGCAAGCTTTGATAATAACTGAGTGATGGGCATTTCAGGCAAAGAGGAAGAAGGAAAGAACCATAAGTGCTAATGAAATGACTGTCTGTATAGTTCTGTTTATTCTTAACTTCTGCATGTTTATTTTAAATCTACCTTCCCTGTTGAATGTTGTTAGTTTAAGATATCTAACAGGACTTGTTTATTGAGAATAATTATTTTAAAATTATATTTCATAATCTGCACGGTCCTTGCTTATCACACGGATACATTTTATGCATCTCCCTCACTGCAGAAAACCAGAGAGTGCAGCTGACGGAAGGGTCCCGTCCACACCACAGTATCCACTGCAACCCGACAAGGACTGCAGTCATCAAGGAGCTTAATTATAATCCAGACACTCACGCGTCTGCAGGGAGGGTCAAGGCAGCTGGGAAGCAGGAAGCCTGCAACGCAGAAAGCAACAGAAAAATGGAAATGGAACTTCTTGGCTCTGTTTCTAAAAGCGAATCCATTCCTGAAGTTGAAGCCCTGCTGGCAAGATTACGAGCTTTATAAATTAAACTGGTTAAAAAAAATGATTAAGCCAAATATAAAGCCATGCTCTGAGCTATGTATAACACTTGAGAAAAAAAATGCTTTTTATGTAAGTTACTTTATATAATTTTAAATTATGATACCTATTAGAAAAATAAAGCTGACTACATGATTGCAGTGCTTTTCCTATGTACTTGAGGTTGTGACTTATTCAGGATTGTAATGGGCTTTTTTTTTTGTCACCTGGTAGTCATGTGTTCTGTATTTGGTGGTTAAATTATACATAATGCTTTAGAGAACAGGTAGCTGGCTATGTGTTTAGCAATGTATCCTTAAGAAAATACCGTCTTTCTAAGTCAACTAAAATTTTTATTTTATTATTTTCAGCATTAATGAACATTAAATCTTCAACCTCAGGTCTTGCTGCATATCCATTATTTATTTATATAGGCCCAGATTTCTCCTGAATTGGGATCTGCATGATATTAGCATAGTATCAAAAACATAGAACTGAATATAACAGAGCTATGAGGAAATGGTTGATAAACCCCCTCACCATCATTGAATTCATGTTAATTAGATCTGTAGGAAACTATAAGACCATTGAGCACATTTCCAAAAATGATGTGATAAGAATGTATGCACTCTTGCAAAATGCACAAGCTTTTGTATAAGCTGGACATATATGGTATTACGGTGCTGCTGAGAGCACACTGCGCCCTGCCCCCACTCACCTGCAATTATGACTCTGGGGTACAATTGCCACTTTGAAACTTCCCAAGTTACGATGTTCTTTATTTCTGTGAACAAACTTGAAATTGCAGTTTGTTTGATCTGACAATCAATAACTTCAACAGAGATCTGAAGACACGTTTCAAGGAAAGTTTTCTTATGCCGAAGTTACAATTGTACTTCATTTGGGGCATCAAATTAACTTTGTTAATTCTGTATCAAAGAAAATAAACTTGTTACTTGCACTAAATGAGAAAAGTCGCTCCTTTCTTTTTTGTTGTTAGCATATCCCGTGGAGAAGCTGGAAACAGACTGGGCTGTGCAGTCTCTCTGAGCATCTATTTTGCTTTATTACCTGCAATAAGTAAGTGACTGCTCTTTTACCTTCCGTTAAAAAGCAGTTATATGGAACGAGTCTGCGAGGTCCACTGCTTTTTATTGCCTTGTTTAAGTTGCCACCTCCTTTCAGCTCCAACTTAATAAAGTTAATTAATTAGAACTATGAACTGGGCCTGTTTATAGGCATTGGGGAACAGTGTTATCCATAGCCAGTGTGGCAATAAATTGTTCTTGTGTGTATTGCTGAAACGTACATTTTGCCCTCCCATTACAATTCCCATTTTCCTGAACACAAGTCTTAAAAATCAAGAAAAGCGAAAGGTCTTTACACATGTAAGCAGACAGGAACCCTAACAGGGAGGAGAGAAGTTAAATGAAAGCATTCTGATGATCCGTTCTTAACATGAATGTGCAAAGACTGGGGCTTTTCAGAAACACAACTGAAATTCAACCAGGTAGTTTGGAGACACCAGGTGGGAGGTAAACACTCTGAAAACTTGGAGCTGAGGAGTAGCCATCAGGGAGAAGCGGCCATCAGGGAGAAGCAGCCTGACGAATAAGAAAGTGAAGATGGCAGACTCCCCGGGGCAGGCAGGGAAGTCACCAAACGGAGCAGTCAGCGTCCAGGGCATCTGTCTGCAGGAGCTGAAGGACAGCTTTCTAGCAGGAGGGCCAGGGGCCTGAGGCCAGCACAGCAGAAGCAGTGGCTGCACCCTGCAGGTCAGGGCCCACCTCTCTCCCTGACTCACTGGCAGGAGCTGTTCTGAGTGCCCTGAATAAGAAGACTAGACTTGAAGCAGCAAACACAAGCACTGACAGAGGTAAGTGCCAAGTACAAAGCCTATCATTCTGTCATTTCCTTGATAATGTCTGTTCAACAAGGGGGTAGAAGTGTAGAATTAGGCTTTTAAAATTCGCAATATTCCTTTAGCCAACTAGAAATTAAAACTATATCAATGACCTTTAACTTGAGGGCAGATAGTGAGGTACAATTTGAGTTTCTGAGCAAACAGTTTGCTCATTTGCTTTAGCGGATAAAAGGCCAACTCAAAACCATCGCACAAAGCTCAGCGCCCTTGGGGAGGACATTCTATCCAGGTGACAAACCCCCAACAGATTCTCCTCCTCTCTCTCAGGCCACTGTTCCTAGAACTAAGGATATAAAGAAGTCATACAGAGACTGGTAGGAGGGGTGGAGTTGAGTAACCCACAGTGTAGTGACTAAGAATCAGTAGGGGACTGTTTGGTACCAAAAAAAATCAGGGATATCTTGGCTATGGAGGTCCCACTTAAGGAGCAAGGGGTCCCAGCCTCAAACTGGGCTCTGCAGACTGGGGCATCAGTTCTGAGAAGAGGAGCCCGTGTAACATCTGGCTGTGAAAACCAGCAGGGATTGAGTCCCAGTAAGACCGTGTCCTGCTAGGACCCTAGGCACTGCAGGGCTGCAGGGCCCAAGCACAGACTCCCTCACCCGTGAACACTCCCTCCGATCTCCAGCACAGGGGCTGCATCTTGAAAAGCACCAGGGACATACTGGGAGGAATGAAACTTTCTAGTTTCAGGGGAGGGCTGGAAGGTCAGGGCTCAGGTCAGCTCTCCTGGACAGAACTGCTGGCAGACACCATTGATCCTCTGTTGTGTGCTTCCCCTACACAACTAGCAGGCACCGTGAACACTCCACTAACACTGCCTCGCCCTCGTGATCCCAACACCCCGCCCCACCCAATTTGCCCACCTAGCTCAGACTTCTTTCAGTGAATTTCCACACTGTGACCTGACTCAGCTGGTGCTGCAGACTTTCCTAAATCATCTCAAAGGTCCATAAACCCCAAACAAGCAGCAGCTGGCCTTGGCGTGCCTTGTACCACTTGCTAAGTGGCCCCAACCCTGCCACTAGTGTAGCCAGCCTAGGTTTGCAGTATAGCCTTTCCTAGGTGCCTTTTAAGCCCAGTATAGCTGGCAACCAACTGCAGCAGCTGAACTTGGCCTGCAAAGGAGCCCTCCCAAGAAGCCCCAGAACTAACATAGCCAGTGGCCAGCTTCAGACCACACCAGAGCAACACCCAACCAGCTCCACAAACAACACACCCAATGGGCAGACTTGGCAAGCTCCATTGCCTTGTTAAAGCAATTCCCACTCCTTGGGATGAGTCCCCACACAATAGCTTTTCCACTGCCTAGCCAGTGTGGCTCATTGGATTGAGCATCGTCCCATGGACTGAGAGGTCTCGGTTCGATTCCTGGTCAGGGCACATGCCCGGGTTGGGGCTTGATCCTCAGTCAGGGGCATGCAGGGGGCAGCCGATCGATGTTTCTCTCTCATATCGATGTTTCTATTTCTCCCTTCCCCTCTCTTGCTAAAAAAATCAAAAACATTTTACAAGGACTGTAGTCACAGCCATCCCTTACAGCCAGTCAGCCTGAGTGTCAGTCCCACCCACTGACATGCCAACAGCAATCAAGGCTCAACTACAACAGAAGGGCACCTACACCTGGCATAGGAGACACTCCTGGAGCACCTGGCTC